>OY776301.1:23778555-24378555 GCA_963675345.1 Trididemnum clinides
AGAGTGTACAGAACACCAGTACATGACATCGAAACATTACAATCACGAATCATCGATGTTTTTGCAACGGTAAACAAAGAAATGCTGGAGAACACTTGACGCGAAATTAATTATCGTCTTGACATATTGATTGAGAGCGACAAATGGAGCAAATGTTGAAGTTTATGAATAGCTTGCACACTTAAATTCTTGAAATATGGCTAAGCAGCTTAAAATTTTTGAATAAAAAACTTGAATAAAAAAACTTTTCTTAGCAAAAAACCGAATGATTTTTTCCACTTTAGTTTTTCAGACTATATGGACATAAGTAATTACCTAGGCCAGTGATCAACGAAGAACCCCAAAGTTTTCTCCATTCAAAAGGTCAACACAATTATGCAGTACTTTTTTCTTGCTAAATAATTACACCGGGTCTAGCATGCTACCTATTGATAAGCCACTGCATATCGTACAAATGCGATCCTGGCCTCACAGGCACAGCCTATACCGAGTTTGCTGCTATCCATCCTAACAAAGTTATGTTAAATCGCGCAGCTTTCCAGTTTAAAAACAGACAGAAGACTTTTTTTTATTTGCCATATTTATCCTCCATTTACGGGAAAGCGAATTGTATCGCTATGTTTTGGGTGGTAAGTCCGCACTCGCTTGAGAGTTGCTATTTTCGAGGTGTCTGGGTCACCTGTCTTCCACATAAAGGTGGGGCGTCCCGTTAAGTGCCTTGCCAAGGACACAACAAGCGAACTTGCCGGCTTGTTCTCCACAACCTCCCATAAATGCCGAGCGCCAAGCAGGGAAGCTATAGACGGTAGTTATAAATAGGCATAGTACGATGTGGCGATGATTTTTAGTTGTTGGAGTCCGCCTACTACTAAACCTAAAGGACAAAATTTGAACTTTACATTACATGCTTAAGTAGTTCACCAAGCAATGAAATGAAAACGGCTGCTTGCGGGACCTAGGAAACAGATGTTTAGGGATCTTTGCAACACTGTGTTGCAAAATAAAATTTAACAATCGCACGTGGACGTGGTGTTTTCCAAAAAAAAAAGGTCATCTCCCTCGCTTCGGCGGAAATGCGTCTATGAAGACTGTCGAGCACTCATGTCACATCGCTCTCATCTCCAAACTTCCACATTTGCATTTGAATGAGGTAGTATCAATCCTTGCTTAGGACATTTCATGAGATCTAAAAATGGATTCTCTCCAGAAGCATTTTTGAAATCCTCCACTTCAGCCCAAAATTTCTCTGTTCTGTGTTTTCAGCCCAACATTATGTTTGAAAAATATTAGATAAACTCACTAATACAACATTAGCCTAACAATATTGCATAACCTAGAACAAAAAAGCAAAGAAAAACAAGTTAATCTCCCTCCTTCACTATTCTTTATGACATTACTCGACTTAAAGATTTCCCTCTAGATAATATCTAGTACGTTAAAAAATATCTAGACTTTCTAGCCATCATCTAGTTTCCCAATTATACCTCTAGGCCTTACAAAAAATATCTAGATCTAGCTATAAAACATCTAGAGTGGCAGCCCTAATCGGATCCCTCTTAATAGGAGATCGGCTTGAAAATGCTAATTAGCAAGTAGCAACTTCTATATTTTATAAAAGTAAAAATTAATTTTTTTTTGAAAGGAAAGAAGGCTTTGTCACATTTGTGCGACTGCTTTTCGATCGCACACCTCTCCTACTATGCCTACCGACGCGATGGCGTAGTGGTTAGAGCGTCCGCTTCGCAGTCGGTAGACCTGGGGTTCATTCCCTTGTCGAGTCATACCAAAAGACTTTAAAAAATGGTATTCACAGCTTCCCTGCTTGGTGCTCGGCATTTAGGGGAGGTTGTGGAGAACAAGCCGGCAAGTTCGCTTGTTGTGTCCTTGGGCAAGGCACTTAACGGGACGCCCCACCTTTATGTGGAAGACAGGTGACCCATAAACCTCGAAAAAGGCAACTCCCAAGCAAGTGCGGACTTACCGTCCAAAGTATAGCGATACAATTCGCTTTCTCGTGAATGGAGGATAAATATGGCAAATAGAAACAAAACAAAAACTATGCCTGTACTATGCCTACTATGCTTGTACTATGCCTACTATGCCTGTACTATGCCTGTACTATGCCTGCTATGCCTGTACTATGCCTACTATGCTTGTACTATGCCTACTATGCCTGTACTATGCCTGTACTATGCCTATTTATAACTACCCAGCTATAGACACCATTTTTTAAAGTCTTTTGGTAAGACTCGACAAGAGAAATGAACCTCAAGTCTACCGACTGCGAAGCCGACGCTCTAACCACTACGCCATCGCGTCGACTTCACTGAAGTATGAACCAACACAGTGCTTCCCTATCTTTTTAACTTCACCACCCGCTTTTACTGATGTTATTTTTGGAGACCAGGGATATCTAGAACTAGTTCTGGATATCCCTGTTGGAGACCTTTATAGAATTTTGTGGCAAAATAAAATTGGAGTTGAAAAGGCTTTTTATGTCTTTTCAGCAAAAGTTATGCTAATTCGCATGTCTTCTGCATTTCATGACACATATGGGACAGCAAAAACAGCAGGTTTTTGGTCACAATATTCCGCTATGTTTTTTAGACTCTTCCATCTAACTTTGCCGTTTGTTTCCAAACGCAGAATGAGAAAGGATAGTTTGGCTTTGGGTTGGATCTCCCACTAAAATTCAAAATGCTTAAAAAACAGTAATGTTGTTACCCGACCCCTTCCGAGGGAGGACTCTATGGTGGGAGACTATAGAGACCCAGAAGTCGTTGGCTGAAAAAAGTCGTTTAAGAGCGAGCGGCACCGAGTCCGTAGCAGAACAGTGCAGAATAAAATGAGAGGTGCCCTAGATAGGATGACCACAAGCGCTGCACGAAAGACTCTCAATTCTA
This sequence comes from Trididemnum clinides, assembly GCA_963675345.1. Classification (NCBI taxonomy): domain Eukaryota; kingdom Metazoa; phylum Chordata; class Ascidiacea; order Aplousobranchia; family Didemnidae; genus Trididemnum; species Trididemnum clinides. The sequence continues at coordinate 23,781,459 of OY776301.1, forward strand.
GAAATAAGAGTTTAACAGAAGGCTGTCTCCATTGCAGCGAAAACAAAAACGGACTCAAAACGTAACGAGGAAGCACAAGTTCCTCAGTGGGTGCTAGGGAATCTGTTTGTCGAAGAATTTAGATGAGACAGTTCGCCTCCGTTCCAAAAAGACAAAAATGAATTTGAGAGGTAACGGGCGAAAGACTACATGGAACAGTAAATGGCTGGAGCAGCGCACCCCGCCTGCCTAACTTTTCGGCCATATAATTACTCGGAAGAAATAAGTGACCGCGAAGTCATTCTAGCTTGGTACCGGTAGTAGAAAAAGGATAGTTCCTGGCGGAGAGTGTAAGATAGAAGAAAGGATGAGAAGAGGAAAGCGTAGCAAGGACAGAGCGAGAGCCAATGAGGTACAAAAAAGAAGACAAGTGGCAGTCCTGCTGGTACCACCGAGATCACCAAAGATTAGTGGAATGGTGCAGTCTTTAGAAAAATAATTGAACAAACTAAACCAGCCGTCGACAAAAAGGTAGCCTCCGTGCCTGAACGTAAGCAATGGGCCAGGACGTCAGAGCCTCTTTTGCTCAAAGGAAAAGAGCCATTCTTTCAAATCACAAAATCGTAAGGAGGGAGAGAGAGCTTCACTTTCACGAGAAAGAACAAGGTCAGATCGACAGCATGGAGTAGAGAGAGTAAACACCACACTGAACAAAGTTGGGTAACGAGGTAGAGAGAAAGGGCAGTAAGAGAGACCCAGAAAGCATGCGCGGTGAGTGGACGAAAACACTCTCCACGAGAACCCGTAGAGTCAGTCCGTAGCACTCCAACTTCGGGCCCCCCCCAAAGTAAGCGCAAGAGCCCCTGCGCACATAGAGATCATATCACTTTAGAGGTGTAAAATTGAAAAGCTGCATTAAGAAAATACACCACAATTTGTACATAAGTAAACAGGCTAATGTCAGAATAAAGCATGCCGATACCGAAGGTGCAAGTCATAAAATATTCGGCACCGATGCCAGAGTTCAGTAGGACATTTATGCAGACACTGCGAAACGAAAGCAATGACACTGAAAAACATGAAAAAGTTATAAAAAACACAGTATCATTTAATAGTCTGGAGCGAACCTTTTTGTTCGCAAATGCTGTTATGACATTGTCATAATCAAGAGATCGGGCGCAGTCATTTTCGATTGACAACATGGCTAATGAAGATAGTCTACTGTCTGTCATAGACGTTCTATTAAAAGTTTTGATCAGTTTCAATTTGCTGAAGCTTCTTTCAGCGCTGGCAACAGTCACGGGGCAAGTTAGTAAGATTCGAAGTGCGATGTACACATTCGGATACAATTCAAATAAATGAGTCTTTAGAAGATAGTTCAGAAAGTCTTGAGCCGTATTGAGATTGCGTTTTTTTTGTAAAATTAAAACAAACCGCTGTAGCTCAGCGCTCATTTCATCAGAATCAATGTCACCGAACTTTTTTTGGAACTCTTTACAGCAAGTAAGAAGAGCATTTTCTTGTTGCACAAGCAAAAGTTTGTCTCGTGTGTACAAAAACGAAAAGGCGGAAGAAACCTCACGTAACAAATTAAGCGCTCCTTTATTGACATAATAGCCTGGTCGACTAATGGATAGAAAAAGTTGCTTTTAAATTTCAGTGCAGGAGTAGCTCGTTGTTCCTCTTCACCTTGGTAATCAAACAATCTTCTTTTCTTTCCACTTCTTGACGGAGGAAAAGAAGGATCAATATCCAATTCCTGTGCTATTTCAACAGCAGATGTTGCGGCACTGTCATAACCCGTTGTGCGATAGTTTTGCAAAAACTTTTCAGTTGCCTGGATTCCGTTTCCATTGTATGAAGGGAGACTCCATACGATTGAAGAATCTTGCTTGCTTTATTGACTTGGAATAGGATATCATACCAAATAAACACCGAAAAAAGAAAACTCCATTTTGATAAATGAGCTATCAACGATTTTGTTTCTGAGGCAGCTCTTCCATCTTTTCTTTCTATGGAAATGGCTTCCAAGTCTTTCAGTGCCAGCAACACCTCTTTTAAATTGTATCGAAGAGGTTTGATGCATTTAATTCTGCTTTCCAACGAGTATCAGATTGTGACTTTATGGACAGCTCCACATGTTTCTTCAAAATTTCCCAACGCTGAGCAGAGGAAGAAAACAGCACATACAACCTTGTAAGTACTCCAAAAAATGTCAATGCTTCCGTCGATGAATTAGCACTGTCAACAACAGCTAAGTTAAGGGTATGGTTTGCACAGGGCACGTAAACAGCTTTGGGATTGATGTCTAGCATTCTTGCTCGGACCCCAGAATATTTTCCTTTCATGTTAGCACCATTATCATATGACTGACCTCGACAATCAGACAATTCGAGTTGCAGTTCGGTCGCTTTTTCTAAGAAAGCGTCCAACAAGCCTTTCCCAGTACTGTCACTTATTCTCAAGTAGCCAAAAAATGTTTCTTTAACAACAGCAGCTTCTTCATTACATAGCACATAACGGAGAATGACAGACATTTGTTCATGATGTGACATATCTGGAGTGCAGTTCAAAATTATAGAAAAATATTTTGCCAATTTCAATTGCTGTGAATTTTCTTTTTCAACTTCTGTCGCTAGCAATTCAATTAGTTCATTTTGTATGGTAGGACTCAAATAGTGATCTTTAGTGTTTTTATTCTTGATTCTGTCTTGAAGCTCTTTTAGGATCGGATCTCTTCTTGCCAAAAGCTCAAATATACCCAGAAAATTTCCATTGTGAGGAGATCCTAAGACTTCTTCAGATCCTCTAAAAGCAAGATTCCTTTCCGATAGAAACAAGGCAATGTCGATAAGTCTCTCTAAAACATTTCTCCAAAACGTCTTTCATTGAAAAAAAATATTCATCTCGCGTTTGTCGATAGTGGATGAATTTCTTATCCCTTCAGCTAGCAACATCCATTGACTGCAGCATTCTTGGTGGGAAATGCCGTTTTCATGGTCTTTCAGTTTTTTCGAAAACCCTCCCATGTATTTATACCACTACAAAAGGGGCTTAGTGTTTTTCCAAATAGCTTACAACAAAAGCAAAAAACTTGATCTGATTCCCCAGAATAAACTAGCCACGACCGTGAAACACTTTCACCATTAGGTAACACACGTTTATAATGGTTGGAGGAAAAACGTCGCCTTGGAGTTGTGTTATTATATGGAAAATTCATTATTAGTTCATGTGGTCCACGCTTTACTATATCACATCGTTGAGCATCAGAAATACTTTCAGGCCATTTACATGGGTCATCAGGGATAGGGGTAAATTGAGATTCAGTTATTTTTGATATTGAAGGTTGCGTATTGGCAGGTAAATGACAACTTACATTTTCTGGAAATTCACAATCACTTTGATGCTGATCGTCATAGTCTTCTTTTTCTTGTACACTATAGTTTTCTTCATCCCTCTCGGTAGTAGTGCCAGGTCTACTCTGCTCAGTAATCTTGAAAAAATCTGTCATCTTGGGCAATTTCGCTACAGCATCTCGAGCAGTGGCTGCTTCTTTTCTCTTTTGAGCACCACTTTTTGAACGTTTCATTCTATACAATGTCAATAAAATACTTTATCTGCACTCTGCAGTGTATATATATTGTCCCGGTATTTATAGCCAAACAGATTTCCAGACCATTCTATGATTGTTGCGTAACAACGGCATTGTTACGTCAATCGAATATTCAAGATTCTACCAGAAAATCAATCGAAATATTCTAGATTCTGCGAGATAAAATGACGTTGCATTCACTTATGATGTCACAAGCCAATTTCTTCCTACAGTTTAAATCGGTTGTAACAAGTCTGCTGAACTGAAAATAGTCACGTAGCCAAAAAGCAATTTCAGACTAACTTGGGCCCCCAAAGTTGGCCTGGGCCCCCCCCAATTGGGGGTTTGGGGGGCGGCTGCTACGTCTCTGATTGCGATTAATAACATTACATGAAAAAGCCTTTTGATTTATCAAAAACTTTCCGCAACACGACGTCTGTATGCATGTGATTCTGACTTCAGTATTTTGACATTATCCCAATCTATTCTACTGATCGAAATCCATAACATGTTGACTCAGCGCTGACTTTTTAGTGTTAAAAGTCTTGACCGCATCAACATGTTCCCGTTTTCTGGTTCTAACACTACGTCCTGTTTCACCTACATATACAGCATTGCAATCCCGGCAAGAAATTTGATACACCAAACCACGCTTTTTGTTCAAAATTAATAACATCTTTAGGTTTGCGAAACAACGAAGACAACGTGTGATGTGGTTTTAAAGCCACTCCGATACCAACTTGAGTCAAAATTCGGCTAATAGGTTCGGAGACACCTTGCACGTAGGGAATCGAAGTAAACCGTTTCAGTTTTTCTGTTTTTCTAAAATTATGATTTTTCAAGTACGGTACTTCTTAAAACTACATTTGTTACTGGGAAATCCATTATTTTTTAAGGTTTTTGTATCTGAAGAAACTCTTCAATCTTTTTTTCGTTATTGGATGTGATACTGTTGGCTCTGGAAAATAATGTACGAGCCACACTAATCTTTTGATTAACCGGTGATGCAGACGAATATTGAAGATACCTATCCGTGTGTGTTGGTTTCCTGTATACGCATATTGCAAGAGATCCATCTTCCATCTGTTGTATGCTTACGTCCAAAAAGGCTAATTGTCCTGATTTTTCCAATTCTCCGTCTTTATGGTTACGTTATGTTGATGATGTGTATGGCTATTATGGAAAAAACTGAGGTCGAGCCCTTTCATGATTACTTAAATACTATATTTACTTCCATAAAGTTCACTAAAGAATTATAAAAATTAGGACAATTAGCCTTTTTGGACGTAAGCATACAACAGATGGAAGATGGATCTCTTGCAATATGCGTATACAGGAAACCAACACACACGGATAGGTATCTTCAATATTCGTCTCATCACCCGGTTAATCAAAAGATTAGTGTGGCTCGTACATTATTTTCCAGAGCCAACAGTATCACATCCAATAACGAAAAAAAGATTGAAGAGTTTCTTCAGATAACAAAAACCTTAAAAAATAACGGATTTCCCAGTAACAAATGTAGTTTTAAGAAGTACCGTACTTGAAAATCATAATTTTAGAAAAACAGAAAAACTGAAACGGTTTACTTCGATTCCCTACGTGCAAGGTGTCTCCGAACCTATTAGCCGAATTTTGACTCAAGTTGGTATCGGAGTGGCTTTAAAACCACTCACACGTTGTCTTCGTTGTTTCGCAAACCTAAAGATGTTATTAATTTTGAACAAAAGCGTGGTTTGGTGTATCAAATTTCTTGCCGGGATTGCAATGCTGTATATGTAGGTGAAACAGGACGTAGTGTTAGAACCAGAAAACGGGAACATGTTGATGCGGTCAAGACTTTTAACACTAAAAGTCAGCGCTGAGTCAACATGTTATGGATTTCGATCATAGAATAGATTGGGATAATGTCAAAATACTGAAGTCAGAATCACATGCATACAGACGTCGTGTTGCGGAAAGTTTTTTGATAAATCAAAAGGCTTTTTCATGTAATGTTATTAATCGCAATGATGGTGCAAATTTTCCGACTGTTTATTGTGTGTTTGTCTCCAATAAGTAATGTCTTATGTTTCTCACAACACTTTTCACTTGGCCACTCCTGTATCTGTGATGTAACAATGTTTTTGTTATTACGTGATTGCCTGCCTGTCTGTGATAAATAATTTTTAGTGTTTAGTAATATAAGTAGTCTTTATATTTTTATGTTGTACATTTTGTATGTTACATTATTAACATCTACCGTGTTCTGAAGAAGCTCCCCGGTAACTAAGGGGAGCGAAACGTTAAATTTGAATAATAAATTTGTCGAAAGAACGAAGTGATCTGATTGAATAGAGCATATCTCGTGCTATACCTAGAGTTTAGCTTTGGCGATGACGGAAGAGACAAGCGGAAGAGCTGAGATGTAAGTCTGGCGCTGTGCATCACTTCTGTGAGCGGAAGCAAAACGCATGCGTCTTTCTCTTTCCGCTTCTTCCACTTTAGAAGATCACAAGGCTTGAGGTTGGTGTTGGACCCGGCCAAAATGAATGGAAGATTTAGCCGCATTTAGTGCCAAAGAGGTAGAGAGTGCATCCGCAGAGAAAAGGGAAATAGAGGAGTATTCCTCTGCAGAAAGACTGTGCAAATAATGTCAGTGGCAAAATTGTCCGACAAACTCTCTGAAAATTGTAGGAAGAAGGACGATCATTGAAATGGGAGAATGAAGGATGAACGGTAGAAAAAGTTGGGAGGTGATCAGAGCCCAACTCCAAAAGCACTCTCCAGAAGCAGGAAAGCGCTAGAGGGAAAGGAGCGAAGGAGAGGAGTGGTTGCTCAAAGAATGATGAAAAAGAGTATGGGTGTTAGAATCATTGAGAGGAAGCAAGTCAAAGCAGATGACCCAATCAAGTATTTTCTCCCCGCGAGGGCCTGAAGTAGGCCTACGTCTTGAGTCATCAAAAAAATGATGGCAGTTGAACTCCCCCAGAACAAACAGATTTCTGGAGGATGTACAAAGAAGGAAAGAAGGCGATTCTACGATTCGCCGAAGAAGAGCAAACAGGAGTAGAGTAGATCTTCAAGAGAGCAACGAGGAGTTTTTCAGCGAAATGTTAAACTCCACACGGTCAGAGTAGGGATCAAGCGAAGAGAAAGAGAAAGTTAAAAGTTCAGTAAAGCATAGGCCCTGCTTGACAAAAGTAACTACACCGCCGCCAGCGTGCAAGTTATCAGGTGAAAGAATGCCAGACCGGGAGTGAGTGCAACTCGATGGTAGAGCAGAGTATCCAGGGATCGGAAACATGACAGAGAGTTGTGGTTAGATTCCTGGAAACAGATGAGATCAACAGCAGAGAGCAAAAGAAAATGTAGGAGTTGAACACTTCTGGTACGAAGATTTCCTGCTATCCATAGGAAAAGCTTTGGGAGTAATGAGAGAAAAACCGAGAGGGGAAGAGTTTTGTGAATAAACTAAAGGAGCTTGGAGGTTTATAGACCTACATGAGGGGGAAGAGCTGCATTGGTGAACAGTGGATTGTTGTGCACATTGGAGGTATACCTGTTGGGGGCCCCGGATTTATTGAAACAGTGTTGGTGAACTGGAAACCCCTAACTGAAGCTGAAATGCAGCAGGATGGTCACCTCGAAGAGTGAGAGTTGGAATGGGAGTTAAACTTGGAGAAAAAGAGAAGGGTGCATCTTGGTTGAATCCATTTGAAGCAAGTGCAGCATTGCACTGACCTGCCTCTCCAGGTCACATGGCCGGTGCACATAGAACACGATAAAATAAGATTAGAATTTGGATAAACGTTGATATTCATCAGATTAGAAGTAGGCGAACAAAAAACAAGAAGAAAAAAGGCAGACGATCGCTTTTAGAGAATGCGCGCTGCCATGTTGGGCTTGTTCAGAGTGCAGCACAGCAAAAAATTATTTGGTTCGGGAAAAGTGTAGGATTTCTGGGACTTTCGGGGAAGCCGACAGCAACTTCGATCCAATCCGACGAGATCTGGAACGGCACCAACGCCTTGAGGCAGCTGTCGGTGAAGTAAACAAAAATAGGAAACAGAAACAATATGTATCAGTACACATGCAATTCACTCTCAATGGGAAAATTGTTTTAATTTGGCTGGCCATTTTTCGAAATGCAAAACCGGGGCCCATATTGCAGACTGGCAACATGACGCTACTAACGTTCTAAATTATATATCCGGTATAACTGGATTGTATCTATATTTTAGATACAATAAAATTGATTTTTCTGACTAATCACCAGTTGCAGTAGCCTAATGGTACTAAATACAACAAAAAGAACCGAATTACGTTTATCAATAAATTAATGATATTTATCTGTGCCTAGCACCTTTTTCATTATCGCAACGTTTGATTTTATGTTCTCATAAAATTTAGTACACATCAAATCAATATTACTTTTGCACATGAAGAAAGGTTTGACGTTGTTTTCGTGCATATTGCTTCTGTCATCAGACAACATATTTTTCATAATTAAAAAAATTCTTTCGACCGGTGCTGATGTTCCAGGTAAACAAATTCAAACTCAACCAGTTTCTGAAAGTTTGGAATGGGAATATCTTTATTCTTGAAAGCTTGGAACAATTGGGTAGGCTTTTTGCTCATAAGATGTGGGTGTATTTTGCCATCCCTCTCTTCTGTTGCTTGCAGAGTTATAGTTCTTTACCAGAACGTGCTCATCGAAAAGGGAGTCGGTATCAATTATTTGCTTCGCTAACATGCAGTTGATCTTTTCCGTACATGCACATACAGGTTGCCAGGATAGGTCTTCGCTTGAGTTCAACCAAAGATGAGGTGTCACACCTTCGTAGGAATCTCGATAAACATTCAGGTATGATTCACATTTATCGCAAAACTCTTTAAGGTCGGAAACCCGAACAGTGTAAATGTGAAAGAATTTACAAATCTTTACAAGGCTTTCTACGCATACTGGCAAAGGTATCAGGGCAGTTACCCCCAGTCTCTTGGGTTAGGGTTAGGGTTAAAGTGCCCGGGGCGTAAGTGTTCTAGAACCACTGGTAAAGTATTCACAGCATGCTGCAGGCAGTTGTGCACGATGTGAATTGTACATCCGATGCCTACGAGGTCTCGTTTGACGTTGTACTTAACTTTATAGAATACATTATTTTGTCCTCTTTTTTTAATACCACCAAAGTTAGTGTTGCAATTGTCCGCACAAAATCTAATCAATTTATCCTTAAGTTTTGTTTGGTCTAAAACTGAAAGCAGGTATTTACTTAATATTTCCGCTGTTTCTCCGGTAACTGATTTAAATTCTAAAAGCTTTACCTTAACGCCACTTTTTGGTAAAAAGTAGCGAACCACAATTGGCACAAGTTTCACTTCTTTCATGTTCGAAGCATCAGTTGTCACACTGACAAAGTTAATTCGATCTAACTCTTGGTGAAGTTCATCAGTACACAGCGGGGTAATGACGTTAACTATAGCTTCACACTTAGTTTTCCCTAACGAGAATTTAGGTTCCAGCAGTTTTGAGACCAACTTGGAAGTACAATCAGAACTTCTGAAACTTTTCCCGTGAGTAGCAGTGTGATAAGCAAAAGTTGCTTCTTTAGCAGCTAAAGCTAGAGCAGCATCGAAGCCAATATTTTTGAAAAGAGAGATCACTCGAGATGAGGATGCAGCTGCTTCAACAGAGACTTTATGCTTTTTGCTTCCTAAGTGGTTATTAAAGTCTGCATGTCCACTATGGGCAATCGAAAATATAAAACCACAACGATTGCACAGCACGTTTCCATTTCCAGTGTCTTTCAGATCAGGAAATTCTCGCTTCAGCTTGTAATCATCTGTAAATTTACCTTTTCTTTTGGGCATAGTGACTAATGGTAATGCTAAAATTAATCTATTTCTCTTCAAAATATAAGTTGCTGATACTCTATCACTAACTGAAATTTCTCTTCAAAATATAGATTACGCAGTTACATCAACCTCTGTCAAGTTTTACCAAAATCCCGCGATTATGTCTTAAATTGGATTAGCGTTGACGCTTCACGATATTTCTCTCTGGGAGCTTTTTGTAGAATTCTAACAAACAGCAAATGGGAAAAGCAAGACCCAAAAATTAAACTGGAAAATGGAAATATCGGCAATTCGTTGGCCACTTAGCATCTGCAGTGTACCACTCAAAGAGTTTATAGTAATCGAGATCTATTTAAAACCCTTACCTCCATGAACATAGCACGTGATCACCACAACCGTATCATATATCGATGTATAGAGTTATAAAGGCAATCTATGCGCTTTATATGCATGTTCTCACGAATGATGTGGTTATTTCACAAAGTAATAGTATTGCAAATAATAAAAACCTCCCTCCCATAATTTGACGAGACCATCCCTGGACGCGTTTCGTCCTTTTGGACTCATCAGCAGGGCCTGTCCCGTCGTCACCAAAACCAAAACCAAAACCAAAACCCCATATTTGCAATAATATGAAAATTTTATTATTTGCAATACTACTACATTGTGAAATAACCACATCATTCGTGTGAACATGCATATAAAGCGCGTAGATTGCCTTTGTAACTCTATACATCGATCCTCTTAGCATCTGACACTATCTCGTAAAAGAAAGTTGACAGGATATACAACAACTTACTATTTATCAGAAGCAGGTTGGGCTAAAGTGATCGCGATGCAATACCTTTTCGTGAAGCCTGCGCTGCCTTTCTTAGTTTCTGCCTAACCTTACATTCCAACCATCGTGCATCTGCGGTGAAGAAATTCTAACCTCTCTGCAGACACTCAATCTGTGACGACACAAAGCTAGGAATTTGTGCCTTGCAAGTTAATATAACATATGGATTGTTTGTCGAGTCGACATATCAACAAAAGCAAATTTCGAATTGAAAATTCTGGGACAAAGTGGTAAACTGGGCAGGACACCGGGACCAAGGCCTAAAAACGGGACGTATGGCCACCCTAGTTTTAATCAACGTAAAGAAAGTTATAAAAATTTACTTATCTTCAAGAGACGTTTTAATTGTAATCAAGAAACCGTAACTGTGTGAAACGCTTTGCGACTCTCCAGAAAGATTCTCACAGCCCATTGGCTTGGTAAGTGCTGTACTAAGAGTTGTCCGCTTTTTGCTTAGTATTTTTGAAAATTAAGTATTATATCCTATGGGGTTCAAGAAATTTGTTGAAAGACAAACGCTCTTTCGTCTCCCTGATCCGTCTATAATAAATACTGCCTGTAACCGATATGCACTTACAACAAGAATATTTTCAAATTTGAAAGTTATTACTTACAACTTACAGACTACGCAATTTCAATTAAATAATCTTATTTTCACCTGCATTTCAACTTACCGTGGGTACCATCCCCACTACATGTTATCTTAATACAGTACATCATAGGTTGAAAACTGTTCTAACCTGGTTTTAACTAGGCTTGACTTGAGGACAGAGAGGCAAACAACGATCATAACAAGTTTTAGCGGATATTATATTTTACTGTCAGACGGTAAGTCACAAACTAATTTAAATACAAGTACAAATGCAGTTGCTGACACCTCTTCAAATCGACAATTATGACAATATGACTTTTATTGGCAAGCTCTGGGTTGACCTCTTGTTTAAAGATTGATAAGTCACACTAGACGTGATATGACATTAACACATCTGCTTATGCTATTTACACATCACAATTTTAGCGAAAGCTAAGTTAAAATAAAGTTAGCAATGGAACCCAATACACGCCAGAAACAGCAACAATGTTACATACGACAAATGAACTATGTTCCATAATGGCAACATTAAACTCTACAAAAAATACAGCACTAAATAAATCGAAAAACCAAGCAGCTTCACGATCAAACGATTCTGTTTTGAAAGATTTGATTCATCGTAATGCACTGCAATGTAGAAGCGGAAAAACGATCGCACCAACAAATAATAAACAAGCCGAATTAGAATGGTCTTCTACCAATACAGGAATATGTTTCCAGGCACGAGATATTTAACGAAACCAGAATAGAACTACCCTGGCACATTAACTTTGTAATCTACATTGAAGTTTATTCTAGAGTGACCGTAGCTTTGCTCTGATCTAGGGGTGTACAACCTTTTTTACAAGCGAGCCAATTTTAGACTTTTGAAAGTTTTTCCGACACTCAAAGTTCGTTGATCAAGGTGTTTCCACGCACATACAAGATTTGCAGCAGTGGCTCGTAGGAATGTTCATCCAGCAGGGGTGCAGACTTTTTTTTGAGATCAATACTTTCAAAGCAATATTTTTGCTAAATTTTCGTTATTTTACGTGGGAGAACCTCTTTTCTTTTGGAAGAACGACTATCTGAGATGTAAGTGATGCATTTGCCAACCAAAGTCAAAAAATTTTACGCCCCTTGCCGCAAGTTGCACACCATGGCTCCAATTGAATCACTGTGAGCGTATTTTTCAGGAACCAGCTGTAAGTTGAGTGTCCACGTATTTTCCGCTCTGTTGTGCCCTTAAAAAAGGCACTTTTCAAGAACCTTTTTAGCTCGGTTGTTATGGGAATGTCTCAGCTGCCAGCAGCAAGCCACTGTTTAGCTCAGATTATAAGTCAGCTGAAGCACACTGTCATAAGTTGAAATAAAATTCAAATTCCTGAAACGTCAAAATCGTCCAGCATTCGAATTAGTTCATCGAGAGACGTCTGCTGGCTAATCGCTAGCAGCGATGTGCTATCGCTACCCTTGAAATGACTTTTCAGTGCACTACTGACCACGGGTTCGATTATCACACTAACCAGCGTGCTAGATCGAGGTGTAGACGGCTTTGTTCCAATCACTAAGACCGTTTCGCAATCTTGCTCTTCGTTGATGTTGTCTCGTTGGCACTGGATCAGTCTACGAATGTATTTGAGATAGGAAAAAAGCTCAGTCCGATTCTGCCGCTCCATTTTCGTGCTCGTTAACCCATTATCGGTGCTTTCGAAATAAAATACCTGACTCTGACACAAGCGAGTACCGCGAAGATTATTTCGAGCGTCAGTCTTTAAACCAATGCCAAAATCTGTTGAGTGAAGTATTTTTTCAACATGGCGATTGGATCCAGCGTACTGAGGAAAAATCCAGGGTTTACTATCGATATCGGGAACTTTTTTCTTGAACGCATCAAGAATTGCTTTTTGCCGACCTGGATCACCGTACAACATTCGTATGCCGGCGGAAAGATCCACAGTTTCTTCTCGAACCACTTCTCTTTCGTACATTAGCCTGATGGTAAAAAGGGAAAGGTGCTTTTCTGAAAGAACAATTCATGGCATAAACAACCTTCTTTACATAATAAATGTGATTTGATGTAAAGGTAATCTTGATTACTTGCGGCAAATCACGCCAGCGCTGCATGAGCTGGTGAAGATTCTACTATTGTTACCTTCAAGTTAAAACTTCAAACCAAAAAGCTGCAACTACGCTCACATTTAAGTTCTTTTTCCCGCGTTGTTGCAGTTTATTTATTTGTAGCAAAAAGACAAACTTAAAAAATAAAATAAAAAATCTGAACAAAAAATGACATTTTTTGGGATTTGACATAACTTTCGACAAATTTCGAAACCAAATTGTTGAAAAAAAACTTTCGAAATGTTTAGAACATTTTTTATTGCAAAGAAACAAATTAGCCCAAAAATCAATTTCATAAACAGGTGTTGGACTGTTATATCTTAAATTGTGATAATCGTTAGTTGTAGCGGTACAGTAGTTAAATTAGTTATTAATGATGAAAAGTGCTACTTATCAATATGGTGGTCAAGTTGCCAGTTTAAGCTCATAGAATGATACTTATCTGTTTAGTTTAGAAGCCAGTTGCCAGTTTAAGCACAGAGATGATTGTACTAAAACAGGCTAATGTGGTAGAACAAACAACTAGCAAAGACGGCGCCGATAACAAAAAATGAAAACAGCTTCGCTGGCAATTTCTCAAAGCAAAGCAGGGAGGCCAGCCGAAACAGTCTATGAAAAATAGCGGGATACTAGACAGAGTCGAAATCCTCAGGGAAGTTGACCATAGCAAGAATTGTCCCAGAGCCAGGCCTGGGTTTGTTAAACTTATCCGACATGGACTGAGAAAGAAAGATTTGATCCAGAGTAGACTGTCCAGAGCGGAAACCGCCTGGCGGAGAGAGAGAATGAAGTTAGACTCCATTTAGGACAATTAGGAGAGAAAGATGAGGAAGAAGAACCTGCGACAGAACGGAGGACAAAACAGACTGATCTAGGAGAGACGAACATGTCGAGACGCAGAGATGTAAGCTTGACGATTTTCATCATTTCGAAGCCTAACGTCTTTTGCTTACTGCGCCTTGCACTTCAGGAAACCTCCAGGCTTGATGTTGGCGTTTGACACGACCAAAAAGGAATGGAAGATTTGGCCGCATTTAATGTCAGAAAAATAAAAAGAGTAGCAGCAGAAGAAAAAGAGAGTATTCTTCTGCGGAAGGACAGTGAGAGTTGAAGTAAAACGCAAAGTCATCTCAACGAGCTTTCTGCAAATTGTAGGAAAAGAGTTGTTAATTGGGAGACGAATATAGAAGAGGGACAGTTAATAGAATTAGGAGATGATCAGAAGCCAGGCCCTGAAGTACCGCCTAGGTGCAAGAGAGGGAGTAACAGGAAGTAGCAAAAGAGAAGTCAGGAGAGGCGGGACTGCCAGAGGAGCGATGGAGAAGAGCTGGTAAGAGAGCCTGGGTCATTAAGAGGAAGGTTTAAAGAGATGACCAGATCGAATAATTCCTCCCCATGGGGTTCAGAAGTACCTTTCGAGTACCACAGGAAGTGATAGCAATTGAAATCCCCAAGAATGAAAAGATGAAGGAAGAATGGAAAGGGAGGATTTGGTTCTGCTATCCATTCAAAAAGAGCGAAAAAGAGGAGCATAAACGTTGAGAAAAAAAAGTGATGAAAAGTTATTTACTGAGATGTTGACCCCTACATAGTCAGAGTAGGGGTCAAACAGAGAGAGAGCTAGAGAGAGGGGAGATAAGAGAGTTAAAAAAAGGATAGTGCCTGCCTGACGAAAATTATGACATCACCACAGGAGAAAGAATGCCAGTTCGGGAGCGAGTGTGATAAGATCGTAGAACAGAAAATCCAAAAATCCGATAAGAGGAAGACATGTTGAGGTTGGATTCTTGGATACAGACAAGGTCTACAGCAGGGGTGCACAACTCAAAAGTGGGGCTGGACCAATCTGATAGGTACGTATAATGTGCGTGCTCACAAAAAATTGAATCCATGAATGCATACATAAACGTCATGACATGAAAGTCGTAAGTGGATCTGCGACGTACTACCAGAGTGTTGCGGATGGTTTTGCACCGCTGGCAGAGCTTGATTTTGCTCCATATCAAGGTGCTGACCTTTTTTTTGGTAATCACTCTTGACAACATTGCAAAGCGCCGCTAAGATCAAACTACATGTCGAAATTAACTCTTCCAGGCCACAAGCTAGCACCGTTTGTATTAACATGGTTATTTAACTTTATTTCGATATAAACATGAGTTGTTACAACTTACTGCAATTACAAGAACTACTTTTTACCAAACCGTTTGTGTGCCACGTTCGAGCTTAAAGCGTGCCACATTGGGCACGCGTGCCCTGTGTTGTGCACCCCTAGTCTACAGGATGGATTCTGTAATATGAAGTGCTTTAATGCTTCAAGCTCGAAGACCTTCGGCATTCCATTAAAGAACCCCGAGTGAGTCAGGGGATAGAAAGGGAGCTGGAGGTGAAGAAAAACAATCAGAAACATAAGAGGGTGGGAGGGTGGAGAGAGAAAAGTTAAAAAGTGGGTGGAAGGAGGATGTTTATAGACGAGGGTGGTGTGAGGGCGCTGCATTGGCAAAAAGGGGCCAGAAGAATCGGACTGCAAAGAGGAGGTATACGTGCTGGGGCCCCAAAGAAGGCACAATGCTGGAAGTTTAAGGACCCCCCAAAAGAAGCAAAAAGGCAGCAAGGTGGACAGCTCCAGGAGTGGGAGCTACCTAGGGCACTAAATTTGGAGGAGGAAAATAGTGAATACCTCACATGGACTAATTAGAGCAGGTACATAATTGCATCGACTTCTCTCCAGATCACATATCCAGTGCACATAGAGCAGGAAAAGACGGAGCCAGGGTTAGGGTGAACGTTGCCGCTCATCAGATGGAGAATAAAAATACTGGCAAAAAAGAGGCAGGACAAGAGACTGGCGACCGATTTTAGAGAGACTGAGTGCCGCCCTTCTGCGATCGTTCAAAGGGTATTATCATGGCGAAAAATGATTGGTGGGAAACGCCCAGCCTAAATGGGACATCAGGAAGGCCAACAGCCATTTCAACCCACCCCAAACTGGGTCGGGACCGCACCACCACGTTGAAGCGGCAGTTGATTGGCGCAGCAAGCAAGATCTTCGCCATGAAACACTTTGGCTGCAAAAGATCACCTGTATATTCGACTTTAATGCGAAAACACTACACGCACACAGGAAATTAAAAATCAGGATAG
Source organism: Trididemnum clinides (assembly GCA_963675345.1). NCBI lineage: Eukaryota > Metazoa > Chordata > Ascidiacea > Aplousobranchia > Didemnidae > Trididemnum > Trididemnum clinides. The sequence continues at coordinate 23,797,536 of OY776301.1, forward strand.
TTATTCGTGCTGATGCAAATGCAGTAACTATATCACAACGTGCTATTATTAGCGCAGGCAAAACACGTTTTTCTAAAGAGGAAGTTTTTCCTTAGACTTTTTCTATACTAGAACAACATCATTTGTATGCATTGCTCTGGTACTGCATAACACGTTTTTAACTAACTTACCATAGTCATTATGATTATGGTAAAACATCTAAGACAATAGATTTTTCGATTTCGGAAAAAAATGACTTAATTATTTACAAATTACGTTGGCAGCTTGTCACTGTGAAGAATGCTCACCTTGTATATCAAACTTTTCTAGAAACTGACGAAAGTTTTTGATTTGCATTTCAGAAGGTTGCTCAACTACAGGGCTCAGTGGCTGGATCTCTTGTTCGTTGTTGAAATAACCAACTACAAATGTACAGTTGGTTATATTATGATTTTGGATTAAGCGCATCATTAACTTCAGTCACACGAAGCCATTTATTCTACATAAAAAACTTGAGTTTACGGCCGCTTCAGACATATCAGTATTTTTGTCACATAGCATTTCTGCTACAAGCAGGGCAATCAAACTAAAAAAATTGCCGTAAACTGCCTTTTCGCAACTGAGAAACTACAAGGGTATTGAACTCAAAAGTTCTGAATTAAATTTTAGCGCTGAGCGGACAAAACAAACCTTACGAGTATGTTACAATAGCTCACCACAAAAATCAACATTTTGACACAGGAATATGCGGAGTGTCAGCGCGACAAGGCACTAATGTCACACAGGTTCAACGTCAGCTGCAAATGTACCTTTCGGGAAGCACTTCACGGCAATTTTTCGTGGTTTAACTGACAACTCTTAAGCGGGTGCGAATACAAATTGTTCAAGCACAACCACAAACAAATATGGTTTAACAAATATTTTAACCAAATAAAGTTGTTCTGGACTGAGTGATAAGCCTACCAATACCCAACGAAATCATACACAACGAAACTACCTGATGTCGCTGGGCTGAGCAAAATCTGAGTGTCATAATACGGAAGAGGTGAACCTTGAGCTGTCGATTGAAAAAGCGGTGCTTGTGAGGACAGCACACAGTGCCTAAAGTCATCATTGCCAACAGCTTCAACAATAGGTTGGCTAAAATCTGGGCCGAAGTTCTGCTGAACCTGGGCAGAATTAGGAACCTGAGCAAAAACAGCAAATAAACAGATTTGTTTCGAAGTAACTGTTTGGACAGAAGTTATCCTAAGGAATCAGTCAATAAATTTGACTTGGCCGTTTTATTTTAGCCTTAAAAACTTCTTTTGACTACATTTTGTTCTAACAAAATTGTGTATTCGCACATGGGAAAAATGACCACACAATTGACAACTTTACCCCTCAATACTTGGTCGACTTAAGCTAGGTGTGCGCAACCTGGAGCACGCAAATTGAAATTGCATGGCCGGCGGCATAATACCGCTTTAGCATGAGTAAATATGGCACATGATTTTGGCAATCCAATATTCCTGAAATCCCACAGTAGATGATCAAAAAACTACGTCTATGAAGAGAAAAGTATATGCGTAACAATGAATAAACTGTAAACGATTCGCGATGAAAGTTCCGGGTGATTTCAGTGGTAACTGCAACATATTTTCTGGTTTCACACACCAACATAATATAGTGCTGACTCAGTTCCTGATTTACTGTGCTTTCGAGAAATTTTAGAAAAACTACTGATTAAGTATTTATGGACAAAAAAGCTTCGGTAAAAACCAGAACTTTCACTTCAATAAACATTTCGACTTTTATTACAACACATCGTATATTCATAAAACCAGTTCTTAACTGCTGGAAATAAAATTACTCCCCGATTTGCAATCAAAAGAGGTCCTTTAAAAATTTTGACTTGAATTTTGCGGACCTTACTTTTATGTTTCATGGTAACTATTTAGACATGGGCAAGTCACGTTGCCAAGACATGGTTGAAACCACTTTTAGGAAGATTTTAAACCTTTATATAAAGGTTTGAAAGTCTTTAGCAGCCCGGAAGTTTTTTTCTCAAAAAATTTTTTTACCAGTACGAAATATATATGTCGAGCTCTGTAATATATCCTACCTCAAATCTGAGCGTAAAAAGCGCAATTCTGTCTGTCTGTGTGTGTGTCTGTTTTAACTCCTCTGAAACTGCTAGAGGTACAAGCATCAAACTTGGCACGATTGATCACCACCCCGGTGGTGAATGTCATAACAGTGTTGGTGACGACATCATGACATCAGAATCAAAAATGCTTATTTAAATTTCCGGTACTTGACAGAGGACAACCGCTTTTTGCTCAAACGAAAATTAGCTTCCGACTTACCACATGACAAAAACTTCAGTTTTTTGGGTCTAAAATGACGTCACAATCAACACTTCATTGCACAATCTGTTTTTTGTTCTTTCTAAAAAGTATTGCTCGCAGAAACGTGATTAAACGCTCTTTCAAGCGATATTTTATAAGAGATGCTTTCGATAAAAACAACTTTACAACAATTAAAGCCTATTTGACTATGCAATAAGCAATTCTTTACATTTTTCCTCTCTTTTTTCCTTGCACGCTTAAAACTGGCTCTATGATGTCATAATATGTCTCGTACGACCAACATAAATCTTTCGCTGATCATAATATGAAAGTCTTGTAAACCACAGATCATAATATGAAAATGTTTTCAAAACTTGCAATCTTTTTTGCAAAATCAGTTTACTTAAAAACTGATTTATGACCTCATTTCTAACTGATTTTCAAACTTTTTTCAACAAATTAAAGATTATTTCAAGGCGATTCCGATAGTGCATAATGTGTACAATTACTATTTGCTTGTCTAGTGAAAAAACTGAACTTTAAGACCTGTGGTGTAACTTCTACCCCTCCCAAAAAAAGGTAAGCAGGGTAAAACAGGTAATTTTAACACAAAAATGTTATGGTACGGTATTAACAATTACTGTCCTTTGAAAGCTTAAGAAATTTCCTTTCCAGCAATATGTGACTTCAATTACTTAAGGCTAAGGATTAGTTATTAATGGCTGATCAAAAATTGGTTGCCATACATCATGTTATATTTTTAGTTGAACAATTATCCTACTTGGCCTAACAAACTTGCAATTTTTAAACAAAGTTAATACTTTGATACATTTTGACTACTTTTCCTCGCAAGCATGTTTCTTTGACATTATCTGTCAACGCTTTCAAAAAGATCCATCAAAAACTGAAGTCTCTAAACGTTTAGGAAATGTAGTCTACCAGTTAAAAAACACAAAATTTTGGTGCCTACACGTCACAAAATAGCAATTTCTAGAAAAACTAAGTCCTTTTGGTACATTTTGGCTATTCTTTCTGGATAGCACGGATCTTTGGTGTTGCCCATCAAATTATTCAAAAAGATTCATCGAAAAATGAAGTCTATAAATTTTAATAGGTAGCCTACTCCAAGCAAAACACTTGATGAAAACCCAAGAAAAAGAAGAGGGGGTTAAGATTGTCTTTTTTTTATCTTTTGTAACAAAATGTAAGTGTCGAACTACACATGATCTAAATGTTGAAGCAATTTGTTTTGCAATTGGGCGAGGCTGGCGCAGCTAGCTGATTTGATATTCTTAACTTAGACATTACTAATGGGGGCCCTCGCTACTGCTATAACTTAACTGTGAGTACTTCATTTCGAGTTGGTTTGCTCTTTGCGTGGCAGCGTTTATGCCAGGGCAAAAAAACATCTACGCAGTCAGAGACGTTAGTTCATATTAATTCGCCTACAGTAATGAAAAACTGATAAGTAGCGATTCTAATATTTAATGGCTTAAGATGCGCTGTTAGGTCATAATTTTGAATGACATCACAATGCTTGCCACCATTTAGTGAAAACAGCAGCAGGCAGCAAAATTATTTAATATCTTTGTGATAGCGAACATAAATGGTAAAGCCCATTATTCATATTTGTAATTGCAAGGATATCGCTACAAAACACTAATCTTGATTTAAAAGTAGGGAGGTCTGGATTAGGGGAAAAATTAAATGTAATAAAATCCCAAATTTAAGAAAAGATCAAAATTAAACAATAATAGCATCAATTTGTAACGCTGGATTAAGAGGGAAACCGTCTGTTTGAAAAGAGCTTAATAGGCGCCTATCGGAATATGCTACATGACTTAAGGGAAAGACATGGTCCATTTTCATGCTATGGCCGAATTAAACAGTACAGGCAACGATCTTAATATCACAAATATTAACACAAAAACGGGGCCACCAAATCGTCAAATAGGCCCACCACTAAATAACTCATTTCTTTAAATTGTCAAAGCGACCACCATTTGGGGGACACCATCAATTTTGACTATGTTTCACTTCCCCTCCTCCTTATGCTTTCAAAAATTACGAATGGTAGTTTGTGACATTTTCTTTTTGAATACTTTCAGTCTTGATTAATATATCAACATGATCAGCATTACATGACAGCAACTATGGCTCATATTTACTAAAACATTTCGTTGTTGCTCTCACAAATGTTTGTACCAAAGGCTTACAATCGAGGTTCTGCCAGTACAGTCCAGGGGTTCCGCCAGTTTTAAATTCAAGTCTGTTTTATCATTACATTGTCAGGTTTTTAGAAAAACAGCAAAAGTCATTTTTCATGCTTCGATAAAAACGCAAAAGACTTTTGATTATTTGGTCTATTACATCACAAAAGATTATTGATTATTACTATACCGGTACCTATTATCAATACACTATCAAGTCACTTTAAGAGCAACACTTTAGAGATCATTTTGTCATGCCAATACAGTCAACTTCGGATATAAGAGATTCAGATACTGTATAGGGGATTTTCGCTTATCAGGGACTACGCAAAAGGTCCCAAATGATTTTCAATATAAACTAATAAGTCGGTTATCAGAGAATTTGGTTATAAGAGACTGATTAAGCTGGTCCCGGCGGATCTCTTATAACCGAAGTTGACTGTATTAGATTGATTTATATATATATATATATATATATACAGTATATATATATTTATAGAATTCTGCGTACAGCCTTATAAGTATGGATAGATTTCTAAAAAACGTATTAGATACAGATAAAGAGATTCAGGCTTTGAGACGGTTTGTTGAAGTTGCAGCCAGTGGCAATAATGATATCTTGCGGAAATTACCAAAAATGATGGAAACAACCTGCAAGTTAAATTTCAACGATATTGTGAAAACTACATATCTCTGGGATTTACTTGGACCGGAAGCCCAGACTACCATTCACCTTTGTGTGTTGTTAGTGGGGAGAAGCTGGCTAATAGTGCTGCTATGGCACCAGCTAAACTGAAATGGCACCTAACAACTAAACATCCAGAGTTGTCAGACAAAAATGAAAATATTTTAAGAGAGAATTAGAATTTTAAAAAGGCAAGTTTCTATGTTTACTACAAATTTCAAGTTAAGTGACAAAGCACAAGAAGCAAACTATTCCGTGGCGCAGATAGTTGCAAATAAAATGAAATCTCATTCCATCGCTGAAACTGCAATTTTACCTGCATGCCAGGAAATAGAGGGGATGTTTGGAGGATGCTGTGTCAGAGGAGCTAAATAAAATTCCACTTTCTGACAACACAATACGTAGGCGCATTCAAGACATGTCAGGAAACACTGAGTGCAATAGCAAGTCAAAAATAATGAAACATGAGGTGTTTGCACTTCAAGTAAATGAGAGTACAAACATCACTGGCCAAGCACATTTCCATGTAATTGCTCGTTTCATTGAAAATCAAGCTATCGTAAAAGACTTCCTGTGCTGCAAAGAATCGCCAGAAACAACGAAAGCAAAAGATGTATTTGATGTTTGCAGTATTATCGACTGAACTGGAAAAATTGTGTTGGTATTTGTACTTATGGTGGCCCTGCAATGACAGGATGTCTCAAAGGCTTTGTCCAAATCGCAAAAAAGCAGAATCCAAATATTATACATACTCATTGTTTTATTATAGAGAAGCACTAGTTGCTAAAACTCTTGGACCTGAACTAAAATCTGCATTGGGTATAGTGGGGAAAATAGTTAATTACATCAAGATGAGGCCACTTAAACGTCCTCTGTTTGCCAAACTTTGTGAGAGTATGGAAGCAGACTATTCCTTTTAAACCCAGCACACAGAAATTAGATGGTTGGCAAGGGGAAAGTGTTATCTCGTTTTTGCAAACTAAGAGACGGGCTATTGACCTTCTGTTTGCAAGAAAACCTGAAAGACTTTGTCGAATGCTCAAGTGATCACCAGTGGTGTTCCAAGGTAGCATATTTTTCTGATAGATTTCATGAACTGAACCTCTTGAACAGTGGCATGCAGGGCAGACACAAAAAATATCTTGTCTTCTACTGACAAAATAAATGCATTTTAGAAAAAATTGACAATATGGAAGAAACGCATAGCTGCAGGAAATTTGGAAATGTTTCCAAGCACTCATAAAAAGGATTGTCCAGAAATGGCACTACCAATCTTGAACTACTTGGACACTTTGTCAACAAATCTTAACAAATATTTTCCATCAATATCTGTTGATCAGTGTGATTGGGTTAGAAGCCCATTTGTAGAATTTGAGCCATCTGGAGAACAGTTCACATTAACAGAACAAGAAGAATTTGACAGTGTTTTAAGTGATAGAACATTAAACTGAAGCATTCTGAGCTTAGCCTGGATGCATTTTGGTTGTTGGTTGAAAAAAAATGTCATGCAATTGCCCAGAAAGCGCTGCGACTTCTTCTGCAGTTTTCAACCTCCTACTTGTGTGAGTTAGAATTTTCAGCTCTGACAACCATCAAGCACTAGAGGCGAGCAAAATTGCTATCTGTGGAAGATGAACTTTGTGTTTGTCTCTCAAAAACACAACTCAATCTTAAAGAGTCGCACAAAAAATACCAGCCACAAGTTTCTCATTGAATTTTTCATGATATTGTAAATAAATCTGAACATGAGTATTTTCATTACATTTTGTTAATCAAATGATTTTTTTTGCCTAAGACAGTTAAATTATTGCACAGGGGTGCCTCGAGTGTCTGGAAGTTTCATTGGGATTTCACTCCACCAAAAAAGTTGAAAACCAGTGGTTTGTATGGTGAAGCTAGTGCACCTGCATTAAGTGATACGTTTTAAATCGTCACAGGTGATAGTATGCCCTGTTGGGGTAAAATCGCACCTTACTTAGTAGGAACATGCTTTCTATTTTGCTTTATAATAGTTTTATATAGCTAGCGGGATCAAATCTGAAAATTTAGGAAAAACAAGGATTCATTTAACTTCTATGAGCATACCTAAGCAAGGAAAAATGAATATGAATCATAATGCGTAGCCAGCAGGGACTTGAGAAAGTTTGAGGGAAAATCAAAATAACACCATGTCACTGTGTAAATCACACCATATGGAAGATAATATTGGTATATTGCTTTAAAATAGCTTTATAGAGCTACTGGGGTCAAACCAAACATTTGGGGAAAAGCAAGAACTCTTTTCACTTCCCAGGGCACATCAAGCAGGGAGAAAGAAACATGCTGCATAATGCGGAGCCAGCGAGAACTTGAGAAACTTTACAAGGAAATGAAAAGAAAACTGTGTCACTGTGTTAAATTGCACCACATGAAAGACATTTTGCTATTTTGCTTGAGAATAGATTATTATCAGAAATGTGTTCTCTACTTCCAAACTATGGGAACGCAAGGCTCCCTTGAGTTCGTGTCAGCAATGAACAGAACACATAGACCTAAGGCACAGCCAGGATTTTGAAATGAGATATTCAATTAGGAAAAGGAGCACAAAAAGTCAAGAAAATCTTATGTGCAGAAAACACATAAACTTTTGGTAACTCTTCACATCAGGGCCTGATAGGTAAAGCTGGCTTGGCCAGCTGAACCCACACTCTCAATCCCGACATTACTGATGGGTACTCTGTGGGTGATGCCATCGTATATACTGTAAAGCAAGGATGTTTTTCTTTTGCTGATATCCTGCCTGTTAAAATATTTATATCTATACTCTACAGCAGGGGTGGGCAAAGTATGGCCCAAGGGCCGCATGCAGCCCTCGAGAGCATTTTGTGCAGCCCACAAACACTTTTTGAAACTAGCATTGATATGAGTTAAGATGACAAGGGAGAAACACTTGCCGTGTTACAGAGCTAAAGACTTTAGAAGCTACCATTAAAAGAGCAACCGTTGGTTTGCACTGACGCATTTTCCGTCAAACCAAGGGTAATGACTTTTTTTTTTGGAGACACCATCATTTTCACTACCGGAAATGCGACATTGTTAGGTGATAACGCAAAATTTCAAGTAAACGCAAGCTTTTGCTTTGCATACAGCTATTGCAAGATTTTAAGCACTGAACCTCAGCCACTTATGAATGGTGAATGCAGCCTTTGACCAACTCTTGAATCCTCAATGCGGCCCTCTCAATGCGTTTCTTAAACAGTGCAGCCCTCAGCAAACATCTGTGACCGCAATGCGGCCTGCAAGCCAAAACAATTGCCCACCCCTGCTCTACAGCATAGTAATAAAATACCACGCTTGATAAGAAAAAAATCAACATAAAACCATAACCACAGAAATTTGTAAAACTGAATTTAGAGAGAGCAGTTGTTTGAAAATAAATCAGCCTAATTTGCACCTACTAAAATATGGTGAATGATTTAGGAGATGTCATAGGTGCTTTTGTTGCTATGCCGGAAACAAGATAAATAGCCCAGCCATAAGAACTTAGCACCACAAATATAAATAGCTGGCCAACATACATAAATGGGAAAGGGGTGGCACCACGTTGCAAAAAGGCTTACCACTAAATAGTTTATTTCTGTAATTGTGAAAGCAACCACCATTTCACCACTACCATCAGTTTTGATTGTGTTTTAGTCCCTTCTCCCTCACAAGTATTAACAAAAATTTGAGGCAAGATTTTTTGTGAGTGTTACCAGTCATAACTAAGAAAACATGATGATCACAATCTGTGCAGGAATTGTGAGTGCATAATATTCATTTAACTTTTTGCTACTGCTTACACGAGAGCTCGATGTGTGAAGCCAGTGCAGCTGTTTAAATCGAAATACACCCCTGCAGAGCGATGCTGGCTAGTATCAAAATTAAACCACAACAAAAAACCTTAAATAATATGAACTTATCAAGAGTCTGATTCTAACCTAATTAAAGCCACAACAAATACATGTAGCTGCTAACGTAAACAATTTTTACAAAAACAAAAACAAATTGCGTCATAAGCAGGCAAGCTTAATTAATCAAAACTATCAATTCTCTTCAATTGAGCTTTTGAAAAAGAAGTTGCCACATACACAGTAAAAACAAAGTTATTTCCTTCTTGTAATAAATCTAGTTGTACACCATGCTGAATTGCCGATTGGGCACATGCTGCAACTCTAAATGTTAAAATAATACCAAAAGCAATATGTTTTCAACTCACCGTACTCTGTACCAAATTATTTCGATATGAAGTTGTGTGGTCAAAGTTTTCAGTGACAATAGTGGGGTCATTTTCATGATAAACATTGCCATTTAGTCTCTTAAGCTCAGGCATCATCTCTAATGAGCTATGTGGTGATGACGTGTTGGTTGTAGTTCGTGATTTAGGACGGCGTCGTTTACGTTTTTCTCTTTTTGCTGCATGAAAATATAAACTGATTACACATGCAAATTTAAGTGGTAAAAACTGCAATAGCCTTAAAAAAAGCTGGACTGCCAAAACCATTTTTATTGCACTCATTAGTGAAATGAAAGATGATATCTTATTCAACCCATTGAATACAAGAGGTATGGGGAGTATGGGAGAATGCAGAGCACCTTTATTGTTTTTAAGTTAGCTGTCAGCATACATGTCACTAAGGCTGATGCAAGCACAGGTTTAAAGCCAAAACGTGAGCACTAATACGAGCACTACTTTGGCTTCCACATGTCACATGTATCATAACGCTATAAGCATTCAACCTGCAGTCTTTTCATGACAAGTTTAATACTCAGTCCATAATGCCAAACTGCTGATAGTGACAGTATTGCATCAAATAACTGGAATCAAACTCTAAAGAATAGGCTACCCACAAGGTACATGTCATGACGAGTTAATAATTTAGCCTACAAAAAGTACCAAAATGACATGTTATAAAACTAGTTTCATGAAATCTATTGCATAATATTTCTTTGTCTGATTAAATAGAGTTGCTCAACTTTATTTAACAATAGGTATTATAGGTATAGGTACCAACAATAGTTAGTGTCAACAGTAACAAGTATTGTAGTCCAAAAAATACTAGTTAAACCAAATGCATATTCTAACTGGTCACCTTTGTAGGAATTGTGATGCAGCTTCTTAAGTCATTAATTACAAGGCATACATTTGCTGTACAGTTAAATCCCAAACAAAACTTACTAATAACTGTTGAGTGATCAACCCTTAACTTCGTATGATTACAAAGCTATGAGGTACAGAAAACAGAAGATGCTCTAGAAAACATTTTGGCTTCAACTTAAATCAACTCCAATCTATAAATACAATTGCAACCAAGCCAGCAAGTAAGGGCACATTAAAACCTTTATAAGCAATAGAACTTTGATTGCGCACAAAAAACCTTCATTACCTGTAACTTCCCGAGGAGATAGCAGTTGAAACACTTTGTAATTTCCCATTTGCTGATTGGTTTTACTATAGTTTTTCATCTCTTCAAAATCATCCGATTTAGTAAGTGCGCACCGAAAATTGCCCTTTAATTTCTTGTGATCTAGTGGATCTGTTTCATTTCCACGATGCTGAGCCCATGCCTGCACACAAGAACAGGAATGCTTATTAAAGTGTAATCTGTAAAATGCTACCTAATTAAGAACCTGGACAAGTAATTTTTTGGTTAATTGATGCTTCCTAATCTTCTCAGTCAACTATCTTTGTGTATTGCTATGTTTTAAAGCAAAATTTAAACTGCAACCAAACAAATCATTGAACTTTGCAATTGAGGAATATAACGACCTCACGCTTTAGCTGCTTCAAAAATAAAGTACCACTGCCATTTTAATGTTGAAACAGCTTTCAATACAATAAATTTATTAAGATATCTAAAGCATGTATTCATATTCCACATTCATCAAACCCATTCAGAATAGGCTTTGAATTGCAGTTCAGCTTGTGCAGTCACATTTTAAGTAAGTAAAACAATGCAAGAACATAACCTAATCAAAGAGCAACACTAGAAAAAAGACAAGATTAAGAGTCTAGTTTTTGATAAAATGTAACTAAAAAGGATGTTGGATTGCCTCTTTGGACATACAATAAAAACTTGATAATCTTCTTCCCAATTTGGATGTCCTTTTTGTGTCCAAGGAATTTTGAAAAGCTTCTGACTTTCGTCTATCCACTCCAAGCCATGAAACTGTTGAGTTTCAATTTTCTTCATCAACCACTGCCGTAACGGTAACTTAAACTCTTCTTCACTTTCTTTTAAAGCCATAGCTTTTTAGCTTTACAAATTATTTATACTTAAAGTACAACCTAATACTAAAGATTAATAAATAAACAGCTGAAACAAAACATGAACAATATATCCTATTTTAGTGTTTATTTAAAGAAAATTGTGGCCAATAAATACCATTTTTTTGACAATGGTTCTTTTAATTTGTCATCTTGGCATTTTACCCTTGGAATTTATATTGCCATTGAACATTTGTGATTGGTCAATTTTTATATGTAAAACTCATGACTTGACAAAAAATTTATCCCGTGTACACTCCCCCTTACATTTACATCCTGCCCTGCAATGCACACTGCCTGGTCAAAGTACCCTGTCTATAAAGACTCAAACCTGCAAACATTGCATTCAAAGCTACCAGCACTATTTCCTATGCTACAGCATCACTCCATGCGTTATCGGAACACTGCTTATTTTAAAACAGGCAGACATTCAACAGCAAAATAGATTTGAAGGGTAAAATGCCATCAATTGCAAAATAGCCAGAATATTGTTGAAAAACGGTATTATCACCATCTGTCACCACTTATTTGAAACAACTTGATGATACTGTTTAACAATTGATACATTACAAATGAACTGAACAAGCTACAGCTGCAACCACGCTGAAAGTGGTAAGCAGCTTATTTCAGTGTATTTACTGGTAATAAACAACAAGTGAATTGTATGACAGATAATATGTGCAATGGGAGACAATGATAAGACTATTTGATTATTAAAGTCTATTGTCACCTTACCAAAAATATGAAAACAATCACTAATAACATTAATAGTTGCACTTATACATTTCTCATAAAAAGGAAAAAATACAATTTGAATCATGAAGCATGCTAGATTTCTGCACCTCCACCAATCAATTTTACAAGTATTTAGATTCAACAATTACTAGAAGTCTTTTGAAAACCTTGGCTACAAAACACAAAAAACTTCTTTTTCATACTCCCAAAACAAAGTTCTGTTATGCAATGCCTGGCCTATGCAATATGATACACACAGCCATTTTCAAATTATGAGAGCTACTCAGTCACTTGATGTATATCTGCAGATCTACATCAGATCTTGATCGTTATCTACTAGGACCACAGCTGATGGTGGTCTATTCAACAATCAAGATAGCCTATTGCAGGCCTTTATGTGTACCTTTGCAAGTACTTATAAACTGCCCATCATCAATAAGCCCCAAACGTGCACACCAACATATAGTTATTGTCAGGGCAATACTAAAATTCAGAAACCAAGATCTAAGGAAATTAAGAGTGATTTATAAAATTACTAAATCATAGAAATACAAAAATATATGCTAGCATATTGAAGTATTGAATTAAGAATATTCACACTAAAATTTAAATAATGAAATTAACCAGACAGAAAGTGAAGAAATAAAAATTTACATAAGTCAATGCAAAAGAAGATATAAGCACCTGATTGAATAAACTAGAAAACTAAATTGAGTGTAACTACACAACTTGATGTTAAATATCTGAGTTGTCCTAAAGAATAATCATTCATTTCCAAAATTTTAGTACTTCTGCAATCCAGTGAAGCACTTTTTTTGCATTTCTGTAAATCCACATTTTAGTGTTGCAGAATATTGCTAAATTTAGTTATATACTGGTTTAGTACCATATGTTGTTTTTGTTATTACAGTAGCCTACTACTTTGTCACACTTGCCATTTGGTTTGTACTTTTTGCACTTTGGTCGCTGGTAACTACCTTTTGTGTGATAAATTTTGATGAGAACTTATTCAACATAAGACATACCGGTACAGAGAGTTTTAGAAACTGTGAAGTGACTTTACTCTTTGAGTCAGCAGTCACCCATACAAAGTTTGAGTGGGAGATGACTTGGAAAACAATATGCTGGTGTGGTCATTTTTCCCATGTTTTACATACTGCAGTTTTTTAGTTAATTTCCAATTGCCTTTAGTTCAAGCATTGAACTACATGATCTGCTTATAACCCTATCCCGATTTTGCTGTTGTGTATAATTATCCAGAGATTGAAACTGCGCCAAATAACAATTTTTCTTTCTAACTTTTTTACCACACGAGATCTGCTTCGAGCAATATCATTTTCAGAATAAAAATGAAATTGCCAGACCTTATGCCGTAGTTGTCGACTATATATAAAGGACTATTTACTAGCTCTTGCGAAAATCTCATAAAACTGTGCAATACTTAAAGAGAACTCTTTCGCCCACGGTACTTTCCCTAGTTGTGCGATTCGCTCTCCACTTCGGTAATTGTGTTTACTCGTTGAGCAATGCATACTCATTAAAAATTATACGCAATTGTTTGCATACAATTTATTTTTGAATAAAATTATTGCAGTCCACTATCTCATAGTTACAAAATAGCCACTGTATATCAATTACTAGTTCTACGCTGCTAAGTAACAAGAACAAAATAGCCACGCCATGTAAAGAAAAACCGACCTGAAGACCAACTTTTTCGGCTGCATTCAAGCAGTAGTGCAGTAATTAATTTTCTACGGTTAAGAGTAATTCCCACAGCACAAAAACATAGTCAAAATGCTGCTGCCAGCAACCTCAATGCTCAAAGCGCTCTGGTGATATTGAACTAGCCGGCTCAGCCGGTGTCGCCCGGCAGGGCTACCACTCAGTTACATGAACAGTATTTCCGGTGAGAAACATCGGTACTGCCGGCTTCAACCAAATTGTTTTTAAGAACGTAAGCGATAAATTTGTGCGGATAGGATAACGCCCCTATTTCCTGATCCTGATCGTTGTACGATTGCTCTCAATTAAGAGAGGTCTTAGAAACTCTTTCACAAAGTCTGTCCGCTGCTTCAAATGTGTGTAGGAGGAGAAACACAAAGTTGGAAATGCGCGCCGTAGTGGCTTTTGTTTTACGATGACACAAATCAGTTACTTGGTGGTACGCATATTTTACTACTTCGTAAAATCCCCTAGCATAAATGATGCGCCTAGTCCAGAACTTAGTGTTGCTTCATATGCGGCACGATTCCGAGGGAATAGCTAGTGTTAGATATTAGGACCACTACTAACTACTTTTTCGTGATTGTATGCCTAATTGTACCACCTAAAGCCTCTGGCTGGGCATATGTTACTTGGTCCTGGCATAACCGCAGCCACGGAAAGAACAAACTAATCCGAAGAGATGTAATTACAGTTGCAGCATCCCCATTGGTAATGTCGACGTTAAGAACTTGGGTAATTGTGATAACAGTAATGAAAAGTTAATGTTTCTTCAATATAGTTAATTCTCGATCCAAAACGAAAAATATCGTTTTTTAAAGGAAGTTTATCCATCCAAAAAACGATAAAAGGGGTTGCGCATAGCCGCTTTATTTCTTCCGTGGCATCTGGAGTTCCTGGTTAACAAGGGTTGCTTGCCCTGTTTGGTACTTATGAAGTGAACTGGCTTACCTGATACAACCAACAATTTAAAAAAGTTTTGTTGGTTCATTTCATAAAGTGCAAGGAAGCATAATTCAAATGTTGTGGAATAGGGGGTGATTTACAAAAACTTTTTAAAAACTTTCATAGATAATGCCAATGAATCACGCTTTTGAGGAAGAATAGTCAATATGCACAAAAGGATTTAAATTTTTTGCAGAAATTGCAATTTTGTGAGACCAAGAGACCAAAGTTTTGAGTGTTTTTGACCAATAAGCTATATTTTAAGGTCTTTGGAGACTTCATTTTGTGATGAATCTTTTTGAAAATTAAGACAAATAATGGCGAAGAAGCATGCTTTCGATGGAAAGTAGTCAAAACGTACCAACGAACTATATTTTTGAAAAGATTGCTAGTTACTTAAGTACTAACTAAGTTTCCTGCTGTACTTTTTAAGTATAGAGAAACTTTTTAACTAAAAATGAAAAATCATAAATGGCAACCAATTTTTGATCAGCTATCATCAACTAATTCTTAGCACTAAGTAATTAGAGTCACAATTGCAGGAAAGCAAATTTTTCAAGCTTTCAAGCAACGCTAATTGTTAGTACCGGTAGCTTGTTATAATAATCTATTCATCTTCAACTTATCTATTTTTACTCAGATTGCCACTCTTTGAGAAAGGTAAAAAGTTACACTACCGATGTTTAAGTTCAGTTTTTTTGTACAAAAATCAGCAATAACAAATGTACAAATCATATATTATCAAAATTGCCTTGAAATACACTTTAATTTGTTAAAAAAAAGTTTGAAAATCGAATGAAAAATGAGGTCTCAATTCATTTTTAAAGTTAGCTGACTTTGCCAAAATGTTGCAATTAAAAAAAAAAATTATCGTCTTTTTATCTTTATCCGATCCTACCAAACGCATTTTGACATCATAGAGCAAGTTTGAAGCAAGCAGAAAAAACAAAGAAGCATGCTTAGAAGAGGAATCTACTGTTGCGTTGTCAATTGAGTTTAGATTGTTGTAAAGTGTTTCTTATCAAAAGCAACTTGTTAATATTTCCCAAAAACCGTTTGATCGCGTTTCTAAGATGAGTACTTCTTGAAAAAGTAGGAAAACTTAGTAAAAAGAATATAGCCAAAATGCTGGTAAACATTTTATTAAAACGTTTCGCTTTTACACTGTAGCAGCCATTGTTACATCACATCTAAGCCGTATATAACCGCCTCGCCGCCACGTTTTGTTCTCTTTTATCGCTACGTGACTTTCGTATGAGCTTGTTGCAACTGTGTATGAGAACTATTGTCCAGCAATAAACCAGACAGCAGACCACGTGGTACGAGAACGACAGCACGCAGCTCATAGGAAGCGCTACATTGGTGACCCCGACGTGATCGTTGCGTGCAACATACTTAATTTTTACCCCGATCCTCGCCAACGTGGACGTCCTAAAGCCATCTTATGTATCGAAACGGCCCAGTCCTTCCTCCTCCCACAGAGCGTTTCACCCACGTAAATGTGGACCTCACAGGCCCTCTCAACGAATCCTGCGGTTATTGTTACCTCATGGTAATAATTGATCGTTTCTCCCGCTTCATCCACGCCATACCGTTAGTTGGTATCTCCTCTGAAGAATGTGTCAGTGCTTTTATCCATAACTGGGTGGCCCTTTTTGGTTGTCCAGAGAAAATTTTTTGTGACCGAGGAACTCAATTCACCTCCTCCTTATGGCATGAAATGTGTCGGTTTTTGGGTTGCCAAATAAAGCATTCAACTGCTTATCATCCACAGGCCCAAGGTCTTGTCGAAAGACTGAACCGCTCCTTAAAGAACAGCCTTCGAGCTTACGAAGAACCGTCTCAATGGTATCACAACCTGCCTTGAGTCCTCCTTGCTTTATGCAACAGTCCCAAACAGAATTTATATTCTCTTTCACCTGCCAACTTTGTTTTTGGTGGCCCTGTTCGCCTACCAGGAGAATTTTTTGCACCCGAAACAGACGCTCCCACACCAACACATGATTAGCCTACATTAGCAACTCTTCCAAATATATAGCCAACCTCACTTATCATCCGCCCAGAGCCACACACCGCCACTCACACCTAGATCCTACTCTTTTCTCGTCCCAGTGCTCTCACGTGTACATTTGCACAGATACACACAAGCCACCCTTGGCCCCCCATTACAAAGGGCCATTTCTCGTCATATCCAAAAACGACAAATACTTTTTTATTGACTTCAGGACCCACAACGATGTGGTATCGATAGACAGATTGAAGGCAGCCAACCTCTCTTTTGAACCCTTGAACAGCCAAGTGGCTGCTGATCTCTCTACGTCGCTCCAAGAAAACTTCTCAATGCCAGCAACTCCACCACCTCCACCGTCCCCTGAACAATCCCACCCCCTTCAAACTCGCCACAAAGCAGATTCACCTCACAACTGCACCAGCCCCTTACACTCTCTTCCACCTTGCACCCACAAACCAGAAGGGGACGTCTGGTAAAGCCCCCAGGACGGTTCCTCGATTTTGTTTAATCATGTATAATACCATGGAGTTTCGTTCATTTGTTTCTGAATATATGTATGTTGATTTCGTTGCTGTGTACCGTGCTGTTTTGTGTTGATAGCAATTCGATGTATTGCGTGAGGGGGCCCACTTACGTAGGACATCAAACACTCCTTTTTTTTAAGTGAAACAGGGGGGATGCCCTGTAGCAGCCATTGTTACATCACATCTAAGCCGTATATAACCGCCTCGCCGCCACGTTTTGTTCTCTTTTATCGCTACGTGACTTTCGTATGAGCTTGTTGCAACTGTGTATGAGAACTATTGTCCAGCAATAAACCAGACAGCAGACCACGTGGTACGAGAACGACAGCACGCAGCTCATAGGAAGCGCTACAACACTAAAAGCGAAACGTTTTAATAAAATGTTTACCAGCAATTTGGCTTTATTCTTTTTACTAAGAATTGCGAATAAATCCCACTTTTATGTTTCTAAGAAAACTTATTTTGCAATTAATTGTTAATTATGACGTGTGTGAGATGCCAAAGAAGTGAAATTTGTTGAAGTTGGTAAGTCGGGTACTGGCTTTCGTTTTAATTCAAAACCGCGTTACTCTGTTCAAAAATTCGAATTTAAAAAAAATTTTGATTGCGGTATTAGATGCCGTTGTAACACTGGTGTACTTAGAGGCGTACTGTAATGGTAACAAATAACCTATTTTACAGTACGAATTATAGGAGCTGGTGGTAGCCTGTTTAAGATATTACTATTAATTAATTGATATTAAGGCATATAGGCTAACTGCAATCAGTTGAATGAAATACCACTTCCACGACCGGTTTCGTTCCTATTAGAACTCGTCAGGTGGACTCAGGTATTGAACCGACGATCACATGAATTGCTTCATGCGGTTTATGCCACTCCGCCATCGGTCCTTTCAACTGATGCTGTTAATTTTAAGCTTATATACGGTGCACGCTCACTACAGTGAGCTTGATGCGACATATGCTTTTAATATAGCAGGCATTCCTCGTATGTCGAGTGTAACGATATTTCAATCAGATCTCTTCGTTCTTTCGACAAATTTTCTATTCAAATTTAACGTTACTTATTAACATCTACCGTGTTCTGAAGAAGCTCCCCGGTAACTAAGGGGAGCGAAACGTTAAATTTGAATAGAAAATTTGTCGAAAGAACGAAGTGATCTGATTGAAATATATGCTTTTAATTCCCAGCCAAGCCAGTGCCTTTATTACGTTATAATACGAATTATAGAAGCTGGTGTTAGCCTGTTTAAGATATTACTATTAATTAATTGATATTAAGGCATATAGGCTAACTGCAATCAGTTGAATGAAATACCACTTCCACGACCGGTTTCGTTCCTATTAGAACTCGTCAGGTGGACTCAATTAATCTCGTCAGGAAATTAACAGCATCAGTTGAAAGGACCGATGGCGGAGTGGCATAAACCGCATGAAGCAATTTATGTGATCGTCGGTTCAATACCTGAGTCCACCTGACGAGTTCTAATAGGAACGAAACCGGTCGTGGAAGTGGTATTTCATTCAACTGATTGCAGTTAGCCTATATGCCTTAATATCAATTAATTAATAGTAATATCTTAAACAGGCTAACACCAGCTCCTATAATTTGTATTATAACGTAATAAAGGCACTGGCTTGGCTGGGAATTAAAAGCATATGTCGCATCAAGCTCACTGTAGTGAGCGTGCACCGTATATAAGCTTAAAATTAACAGCATCAGTTGAAAGGACCGATGGCGGAGTGGCATAAACCGCATAAAGCAATTCATGTGATCGTCGGTTCAATATCTGAGTCCACCTGACGAGTTGTAATAGGAACGAAACCGGTCGTGGAAGTGGTATTTCATTCAACTGATTGCAGCTAGCCTATATGCCTTAATATCAATTAATTAATAGTACTATTTTACAGTGATAGAGTTAGTTTAAATGTCTAAGGCAGGGATTCTTAAACTGGGGGCGTGAAAGCTTCACAAGGGGGGCGCGAGCATGACAGTGACATATTGATGAAAAGCAGCTCCGAACTACAGTCAAATCTCGTTACCACCTCGTTACTAATCCATTACATTAGAATCTGTGACCTAGTTTTAAAAAACAATTTTGTCTGGACTTTAATTCGTTACTGTTTTAATTTCCGCTGTCTTATTTACATCGACACATCGTTATATGCTTCGCCTTCCTTTCTCCGCGGTAGATGTCACTTAGCACGTCGATTTTGTACTTTTTCATTTATTCGTTCTTTTCTCTCCCACGCCGTTTAACCGTATTTTCCAAACTTTTTGAAGGTTCACGAGCGAGATTCATTGTTAACGTTGTTGTGGAGTGGACAGTACCTGGTTGTTTTCAGTTAAAATTCTTTGCTAGGATTTATTAGTAGTTTTCTTAGTGTTGTGACTTTTGTTTGCTTTTTTTAAGAACTGATGATGCTTTCTTAAAGCGAAATATATTTTCTATTTGTTTTTTTATTTTGAAGTTGATTAATTTTAACTTTTTCAAACTTGCTAATCCCCCATAATTTACAAATTTTAGACCTTTGAAAATGAAGTGATATTTAATTTAGCTGCGGTGATAAAAATGAGTGCAAAAAAGAGGAAGTACAATGAAGAATATCTGCAAAATGGTTTTACTGATGCAGCAGTGAATGGTCAAGTTGTACCACAGTGCGTTATATGTTTCAAAAAGTTGAGCAATGATGCTTTGAGGCCAAATCGCTTGAAGCGTCATCTTCAAACAAAACATCCTCTTCATCAAACGAAACCCTTGGCCTTCTTTCAAAGCAAGAAGGATTCTTTTAAAAAAATGAAAATCGCCTGTGCGGAGAATTTTAGCCAATTATCATCTGCGGAGATGGTAGAAGCATCTTTTGAAATTGCTCAAATGATAGCTCAAGCGAAAAAACCTCAGAATATTGGCGAAACTTTGATAAAACCATGCATGTTGAAAGCAAGTAGCCTTATTTTGGGGAAAGCAACAGCAAGAAGTTAGCAAAGATTTTTCTTTCAGATTCCACTATTAAGACACGAATCGATGAGCTTGCAAATGATATTGAATGCCAAGTTCTTCAAAAGATACACGCATCACCTTATTTTGCCATTCAGTGCGACGAAACGACTGACGTAGCTCAATTGTCACAGTTGATGGTCTATGTTTGTTTTGTTGGATCTGCTACAATTGAGGAAGAAATGCTATTCTGCAAATCGCTTGAAACGACCACTAAAGCAGAAGATGTGTTCAGAGTTGTTGATGCATACTTTTACAAAAACGGCATGAAATGGGAGAAACTTGTTGGCGTCTGCACTGATGGTGCACCAGCAATGCTTGGGTGTCGGAGTGGATTTTTTACCAGGGTAGAGCAAAAAAATCCAGACGCAGTTGGAACTCACTGCGTAATCTATTGAGAGGCTTTGGCCTCCAAGACTTTACCTGCTGCAATGAAGAAAAAGCTTGCCATAATTATACGAATTGTTAACTTTATCAAATCAAGTGCTGTCAATTCCCGGTTATTTTCCCAGCTATGTAAACACATGGATTCCAATCATGAAAATCTGTTGTTTCATACAAATGTTCGATGGCTATCAAAAGGTAATATGTTAGCTCGCGTTTACGCTTTGAAAGATGAAGTAAGTATATTTCTTGAATCTCAGGGAAAACAAGATCTCCTGTTACCATTTCAATCGCAAGAGTTTCAACTGGCAATGGCATACCTTGTTGACATTTTCGAAGCTCTCAATTGCCTCAATCTGCCGTTGCAAGGAAACAACACGAACTGTATGAAAGATTACGATGAGATACGGACATTCATAGCAAAGCTGGGGTTGTGGCATCGCCGAGTTCAACGGGGAAATGCAGCCTCATTTCCTACCTTGGACATAGCACTTGAGAACAGCAAAGCCAAACTGGAAGGTGAACTTAAGGTAGAAGTGGAATCCCACCTCCAAATTTGAAAGAAGAATATGACTGCTATTTTCCCGACTTGGGTAATGTTGAACTAACAGAGTGGAACATGACGAGAAATCCCTTTTGAATCAAAGAAGATATTCTTTCGGAAGAACTGCAGGAAGAGTTTTTGGAGATGAAGTGCAACTCCACTGCTAAAGATAATTTGAAGCAATGTCTCTTAACAATTTCTGGGCTAAATATTTGCATATAGCCTATATAAGAATGTGGGTAGTGTGGCGATACGTACCCTTTTTTCATTTTCATCGACATATTTATGTGAAAGTGGATTTTCAGCACTTGTGAGTATGAAGACAAAATTTCGTAACAAACTGGAATGCGAAGCAGATCTTCGATGCGCGTTGTCTTCAACAAAGCCTCGAATTAAACGACTAGTTTCCCAAAAACAGTTGCATCCTTCACACTAAGCAGGATAGTGGCAAATAAATTATTGCTCTATTTTTCGTGAATTTGATTTTTGAGGCTAGGTGAGGCGTGAACATGAATGACAAATGTCAAGGGGGGCGCGACTGAAAAAGTTTAAGAACCACTGGTCTAAGGCATCGAAAAACATTATAGGTGTTTCTTTCATGTTATTGGTAATCAGAGGAACGAACGATTACCAACCGTTAGTCACGGAAAACTGATCAATAGCTTATGTCTTCGTTTATACTGCAACTGCCAGAACGATTTCATTTCAACAAACCAGAAAAGCGGAGTTCATGGATAAAGCAGTTTGAACGCTTTTGAATGACATCTAAGGTAAATGAAGAATCTCAACGCTACCAGGTGAACCAATTAATTTATTCATTGGAATGTAAAGCTGACGAAATTTTGACCACGTCTCATTTAGCGCTATGGACGCGGCAAGATATGATGTTGCCAAAGCCAAGTTTGACTGTTAGGCCTATTTTGATGCCACCAAAAGTGCACTTTACCTATGAACATGCACAATTTATGCGATGAGTCAGGCAACCTAACAAATTGATGGACGACTTTGTAACTGCTTTAGTAGAAAGATACAACTACAGAGAACTAATAGAGAAAATAGTACGAGATCGTCTGGCAGTATTGTTCTCCGATCTTCTCTTTTGGAGCGTTTGCAAATGGATCCTGATCTAACGCTGCAAAAGGCAGTCGCTGGATCCAATGAACAAGTCCTGGATTCAGCGACCAGTCCTCAAAACAAACCTCTGGATGTGGTCTGAATGTCTCGAGCCAATGTAATCTTGGATGAGTTGACATCAATCGAAGAGTTCTATGTCTTAAGGTACCTTATTCAATATGGCCTAGAATTAAGGGCCTTAATGTACTTTTAGTCCTTAATTCGGTAAAAGAAATTTTTTGTACGGATTTCTCAGGATTGGAGAAAATGAAAAACCTGTACCAAATTAAATTCAAACCAAACGCAGAAGGGTTTTACGTAGTAACCCCCAGGCACAATTTTATTCCGTTGCAAAAAGCAATAATTGCTAAGTTGGAAGATATGAAAGCGAATAAAGTTAGCTCTCAGGTAACTCAACCAACTCATGGTGTTCAGGAAGACTATGGTTCCAGGGCCAAAACGAAACGGCAAAGTCAGCATCTGTGGGGATTACACAAAGAAGATTAAATTATGTGTCGCGAACTGCATATGCTTCCTGCAGTCGATGAAAGCTCACCTAAGCTAGCAAATGCTAAAGTATTTTTGAGCTAGATGCTAACTCCGGTTTTTGGTAGGTCCCACTGTTTGAAGATTCACCTTTGTTGACAACTTTCATCAGGCCGATTGTCAGGTTTTGTTGTAAGAGACTTTCTTTTGGCATACGCTCCGCAACGGAACATTTTTAGTGCAGAATGGCAACCATTCTAGATTCCATTCCTGGCGTGTTGCGCTGCATGGGTGATGTTTTAGTGTTCTCCGAAGATCAAAAATCAATATAATCGAGCACTTCTGGAAGTGATGGAACTACTGAAGAATGCCAGCGTCACTGTGGATGACTATAAATGTGAGTTTTTGAAGTCGAGGATTAGATTTCTGGGTCATATTGTGTCATCTCAAGTAATTGCATCGGATCCAGAAAAGCTGTGTGCCATAGCACATATGCTAGCTTCCGTTGACGTAAGTGGAATAAGACAATCTTAAAGGGCCAACAATCAACTTGCCAAGTTCATGCCTAATCTTTCCAAGGTTACCGAACCTCTTCGCGAACTGTTGCAAAGATTAACTGGATGTGGGATTTACATCAAATGAAAGTTTTTTCCAAACTAAAAGAAATGATCACAAGCTTATCTATTTTATGTCATTACGGTTCAAATTTAAAAACTGTTGTATTCTTTGACGCAAGTACTTACGCCTTAGGAGGTGTTTTTCTTCATTAACATAATTAACATTCTCCATTGCCAACATTAACATTCTCTACCTTGTTACGTTTGCATCACAGTCTTTGACTTCTGCGGAGTAAAAAAGAGGGTTTGGCTCTAATTTCATGATTTTCTAATAGGTATTCATTTCAGAATACAAACCTTTGGTGTCCATGTTTGGAATAAAAATCTGTGTGATGTCTCGTGGAATTCAAAGACTAAGAATTCACATGATATGATATTCTAACGAATGATATATGATTCTGGAGAATTTTTGAACACTAAACATGCTTTCCAGAAGTCCAACACTAATAATTTGAGAGTAGAAAATTTTTTTCTTACCAGATAGAGGAACATATTGACTTTATTAGCAAAAAAAACAGAGCCAGTATACTGCTGTACATATTTCAATTAGGACGTTTCACTAAACACTGCTAGCATTGTTAACCAAGATAGTGCAACTGATTACTTTAAAAATTTGATAAACTATGGTCAAGTGTAGCATTTATGACGTGACAATTCAATTATGAAAGAAGAAAACAATAGCTATTACATACTTTAAGGTCAAAGTTATTTGGTGTTAAATTAGTGAGATAATAACTAGGAATAAAAATAAAACAAAATTTAGACATTAAAAAGGTATAGTGGGTGTGAAGCTTCATCTGAGTTCAATTGTGGCTGCAGTTTTTGAATATATAACGTTTCCTTAATACGTAGTTTTCGCCAATTAGTTTCTTGAACCAGTATAAGTGAATTGTGAAAGTCGATTGTGTGGTCTGGATTTTCCCGTAAATGATCTGTAACATCGCTTTTTCCAAATGTAATCGGGTCATGTTCTTCCAATCTTGTTTTTAAATTTCGTTTACTTTATCCAATATAGGTCTTTTTACACGAGCATTGAAGTTTATACACTGTCACAGTGAGGTTTACTTTATTTATGATATTAACTTTATTTCAAACTTTTTTCAGCTTTGGATGGTGGCTTTCAAAATTTCAGCTACAAACAGCTGCTTGATCCTACTTAGGCAAAGGTAATTAAGTTTTGTCAGAATAATTATAGCTTAAAGTTCATTTAATTGCTACAAGTTTGATCTTGCTTGAGTTTATTGACCAAGAACTTTCTTAAATTCTACATTTTACACGACATAACATGTTTGTCACGTTGCAAAAAATACATACAACAATGGAATGACAATATATAATTACGTAATTAAAATAATGCAATTTTTGTTACACCTGTATAGTTGGAACTTTGTGTGACTTTTAATTTCAACAAAGCAAGCCTTTTGAAGACTTTATTTTAGGCCTCCGGGAAAAGTACGGCACGGTACAGAAAAAATAACACCGTATTTCCATACCGTAGTATACCAGAAAATACCTACGTAATTTCGCACCGTAGCCTACCGTCTAAAGTTAATTTTTTTAGAACTACCTACCTCAATGGGTTGTTTGTGCATAAATATATACCCAAGTGTTTTTTGTGTATTCCTGCGCTATGAGTATTTGCTTTTATTTAATATGGACTGAATCCATTTGATCTAAAATAAATTTTTATTTTAACCCACAACTATTGAAACCGCACAACATACATGTCTACGTTAGGGTTGACTCTCGCCGCTCATTACTCACACCGGTTTACAAAGGTTCCCACCTCGTGCATTGTAACTCTTCTCTGGAAGGGATGTATTTTGCTGTCGATCTTCGCACACATGTGGGCAACATCAGCATCGACAAGCTACAAATCACAACAATGAGTTTGGACTCTCTCAATGCAAATCAATAAGCTGCTGCCGATAGTGGCTCTCGTACAAACACACTCTTACATCCTGAATTGCATCTAGATTAGGGGTTCTTTACCTTTTTTCCGTTAAGTACCCCCTGAGTGGTAAAACAATCAACCCGAACCCCCAATAAGCTGACACCAAATCAATGGTCCTTTGTTTGAATTAAGACTTCATTGTCAAGTGGTAAGAATATTAATCTAACAGCTAGTAACTAACAAATTTTAATGGTATTGAAAAAGATATTAATAGAACTATTTACTTCAAGCACTTTATTCTAAACTTTAGTGCGGAGGCTGTGCCTGCTTGTTGCAAATAAGTTTCTCAATTCGAGGAGTAGTTTTAGAGAGGCACAAGCGTTAGTCATGCTCCACATTAAGCCGTGATCGAAGTTTGCTTTTTATGTTTAACAGCGTTGAAAATCCTTGCTCACACAGGTAAGTACTAGGGAATATCAGCAAAGAGTTCAAAGCAACATCAGGTACAACAGGGTAGGTCACACTTCATCCAAAACTTGGTCAGGGTGAGTGTTTCAAATGCATCTTTTGCAACAGAGTTATTCACCAATTCCAAGAATTCTTCTAGAATGCTATCTGGAAGAGATTGCACATTCACGATGAATGGGTTTCTAATCAATTTTGATTCTACTTCACTCAATTCGGGGAAGTAAGACCGCAACTCCATTCGCAGAGAAATTAGGTGTGCTTGGACAAGCTGTGTCATATATATATTTTCAGTGATTTTGTTTTTATTAAGTGTCTTACCAAGGTTTTCAAACATGCTCAGATTTCCATCTTTGACCTTATTTTCCTAGAGATCGACTTTCATGATCAATGACCTTAGTTTGTCCATGAAATCAATCACTGCATGAAAACGCCCATGGAGAGACAAGTTCAATATGTTGAGCCTTGATAATATATCAGAGAGGTAGACCAGCCTCTGAAGCCATCGGCTATCTGACAGTTTCTGAATGAACTCAACTGACCTTGTCTTGTTATCACGTCTGAAGAATTCAGAAAGCTCCTCCTTTAGTGATTCTACTCTTCTTATCACATTCCCCTGCGATAACCAGCGGACTTCAGTGTAATAGAGTAACGCTTCATGATTACTTCCTGATTCTTGGCACAGCTGGGAAAATAGCCGTGTTTTTAAGGAACTTGATTTGACGGTATTTATCATATGCACAACATCATGAAGTACTGATCTTAACTCTGGTGGTATAGTTTTACATGCCAGAGTATATCTATGAAGCATACAATAAAGATGCTTTGTTTCAGAATTCTTCTTCACCACTTGTCCTCAAAACCCTGATCGACGGCCAAGCATTGATGATGTTCCATCAGTCGTGCACCCACATACATTATTCCAGAACAGCCCTTCTCTCTCAAAAAAAGTTGAGACCTTATTGAAAATGTCTTAACCTCCTGTTGTCGAATCTATGGTATGACAGAACAAGAAATTTTCCTTGAAATCTTCACCACTGATGTAACGTGCAAACACCATGAGTTGCGCACAAGCAGCCACATCAGTTGACTCAACAAGTTGGATTGAAAATTTTCCTAAGGGTGCCTCCTTTAATTCCGCTATCACTTGTTGTTTGACATCATCAGACATATCTACTATTCGTCGATGAATAGTATCATTTGAGAGGGGTATTGATGCAGTCCCGTAGCACTCCAACTTTGGGCCCCCCCCAAAGTAAGCGCAAGAGCCCCTGCGCACAGGTCATATCACTTTAGAGGTGTAAAATTGAAAAGCTGCATTAAGAAAATACACCACAATTTGTACATAAGTAAACAGGCTAATGTCAGAATAAAGCATGCCGATACCGAAGGTGCAAGTCATAAAAAATTCGGCACCGATGCCAGAGTTCAGTAGGACATTTATGCAGACACTGCGAAACGAAAGCAATGACACTGAAAAACATGAAAAAGTTATAAAAACACAGTATCATTTAAATAGTCTGGAGCGAACCTTTTTGTTCGCAAATGCTGTTGTGACATTGTCATAATCAAGAGATCGGGCGCAGTCATTTTCGATTGACAACATGGCTAATGAAGATAGTCTACTGTCTGTCATAGACGTTCTATTTGCTGAAGCTTCTTTCAGCGCTGGCAACAGTCACGGGGCAAGTTAGTAAGATTCGAAGTGCGATGTACACATTCGGATACAATTCAAATAAATGAGTCTTTAGAAGATAGTTCAGAAAGTCTTGAGCCGTATTGAGATTGCGTTTTTTTTGTAAAATTAAAACAAACCGCTGTAGCTCAGCGCTCATTTCATCAGAATCAATGTCACCGAACTTTTTTTGGAACTCTTTACAGCAAGTAAGAAGAGCATTTTCTTGTTGCACAAGCAAAAGTTTGTCTCGTGTGTACAAAAACGAAAAGGCGGAAGAAACCTCACGTAACAAATTAAAGCGCTCCTTTATTGACATAATAGCCTGGTCTACTAATGGATAGAAAAAGTTGCTTTTAAATTTCAGTTCAGGAGTAGCTCGTTGTTCCTCTTCACCTTGGTAATCAAACAATCTTCTTTTCTTTCCACTTCTTGACGGAGGAAAAGAAGGATCAATATCCAATTCCTGTGCTATTTCAACAGCAGATGTTGCGGCACTGTCATAACCCGTTGTGCGATAGTTTTGCAAAAACTTTTCAGTTGCCTGGATTTCCGTTTCCATTGTATGAAGGGAGACTCCATACGATTGAAGAATCTTGCTTGCTTTATTGACTTGGAATAGGATATCATACCAAATAAACACCGAAAAAAGAAAACTCCATTTTGATAAATGAGCTATCAACGATTTTGTTTCTGAGGCAGCTCTTCCATCTTTTCTTTCTATGGAAATGGCTTCCAAGTCTTTCAGTGCCAGCAACACCTCTTTTAAATTGTATCGAAGAGGTTTGATGCATTTAATTCTGCTTTCCCAACGAGTATTAGATTGTGACTTTATGGACAGCTCCACATGTTTCTTCAAAATTTCCCAACGCTGAGCAGAGGAAGAAAACAGCACATACAACCTTGTAAGTACTCCAAAAAATGTCAATGCTTCCGTCGATGAATTAGCACTGTCAACAACAGCTAAGTTAAGGGTATGGTTTGCACAGGGCACGTAAACAGCTTTGGGATTGATGTCTAGCATTCTTGCTCGGACCCCAGAATGTTTTCCTTTCATGTTAGCACCATTATCATATGACTGACCTCGACAATCAGACAATTCGAGTTGCAGTTCGGTCGCTTTTTCTAAGAAAGCGTCCAACAAGCCTTTCCCAGTACTGTCACTTATTCTCAAGTAGCCAAAAAATGTTTCTTTAACAACAGCAGCTTCTTCATTACATAGTACATAACGGAGAATGACAGACATTTGTTCATGATGTGACATATCTGGAGTGCAGTTCAAAATTATAGAAAAATATTTTGCCAATTTCAATTGCTGTGAATTTTCTTTTTCAACTTCTGTCGCTAGCAATTCAATTAGTTCATTTTGTATGGTAGGACTCAAATAGTGATCTTTAGTGTTTTTATTCTTGATTCTGTCTTGAAGCTCTTTTAGGATCGGATCTCTTCTTGCCAAAAGCTCAAATATACCCAGAAAATTTCCATTGTGAGGAGATCCTAAGACTTCTTCAGATCCTCTAAAAGCAAGATTCCTTTCCGATAGAAACAAGGCAATGTCGATAAGTCTCTCTAAAACATTTCTCCAAAAACGTCTTTCATTGAAAAAAATATTCATCTCGCGTTTGTCGATAGTGGATGAATTTCTTATCCCTTCAGCTAGCAACATCCATTGACTGCAGCATTCTTGGTGGGAAATGCCGTTTTCATGGTCTTTCAGTTTTTTCGAAAAACCCTCCCATGTATTTATACCACTACAAAAGGGGCTTAGTGTTTTTCCAAATAGCTTACAACAAAAGCAAAAAACTTGATCTGATTCCCCAGAATAAACTAGCCACGACCGTGAAACACTTTCACCATTAGGTAACACACGTTTATAATGGTTGGAGGAAAAACGTCGCCTTGGAGTTGTGTTATTATATGGAAAATTCATTATTAGTTCATGTGGTCCACGCTTTACTATATCACATCGTTGAGCATCAGAAATACTTTCAGGCCATTTACATGGGTCATCAGGGATAGGGGTAAATTGAGATTCAGTTATTTTTGATATTGAAGGTTGCGTATTGGCAGGTAAATGACAACTTACATTTTCTGGAAATTCACAATCACTTTGATGCTGATCGTCATAGTCTTCTTTTTCTTGTACACTATAGTTTTCTTCATCCCTCTCGGTAGTAGTGCCAGGTCTACTCTGCTCAGTAATCTTGAAAAAATCTGTCATCTTGGGCAATTTCGCTACAGCATCTCGAGCAGTGGCTGCTTCTTTTCTCTTTTGAGCACCACTTTTTGAACGTTTCATTCTATACAATGTCAATAAAATACTTTATCTGCACTCTGCAGTGTATATATATTGTCCCGGTATTTATAGCCAAACAGATTTCCAGACCATTCTATGATTGTTGCGTAACAACGGCATTGTTACGTCAATCGAATATTCAAGATTCTACCAGAAAATCAATCGAAATATTCTAGATTCTGCGAGATAAAATGACGTTGCATTCACTTATGATGTCACAAGCCAATTTCTTCCTACAGTTTAAATCGGTTGTAAACAAGTCTGCTGAACTGAAAATAGTCACGTAGCCAAAAAGCAATTTCAGACTAACTTGGGCCCCCAAAGTTGGCCTGGGCCACCCCCAATTGGGGGGTTTGGGGGGCGGCTGCTACGTCTCTGTATTGATGCAACCTCCTCAGCATCACATCCAACAACACAGCGAAATATATTTTTGCAACAAAGGACGATTAATTTCTCTGCAATGTTGTGAGATTTTTTTTTTGTGAAATTCTCAGTGATACCATGTAGGATGCACGCTACCCGGCTTCATTTTGTTGACTAAAATGCCCGGAACGATCAAGGCGTGCTCGCTTTAATCCATCTTCCCTTTGCTTGAAGAAAGCAGCACTCTTACTTTTAAGATCTGAGTGACAACTGTGTAGATGGCGTTTGAGAAAGGAAGGCTTCATGCACTCCATGGATAAAACCTTGCAGCATATAACATACTGCGGAAATTCACAACCTTTTTTGTCAATGGCAGTGAATCCATACTGAATTTAGTTTTCATAATACTTCCTTTTCTTTGCTGATGGGGAATTACTATTTGAAGAAATTTAAAGTTTAAATTTTGTACAGCAATATAGCCTATTTGAAATTGTTAATAGTTAATTTTTCTTACAAAAAATTTTAGTTACCTGAATTTCTCATACCGCTGTAACTAAATTAAATCTTGGATAATGATGTTATTGCCCTAGCCCTCCGCCTAACTATGATTTTCTGCAATGCTTGCAGCACACTGTCTATGAAGCAGCCTTACACGCATTACAAATTAGACATCTCATACAAAACTTTTATTGATGTCCTTTACTGCCAAAACCCAAGAGTAAACTGCTCACACCTCATGGACAATCCTTGAGCCTTGACAGGCGTCTGTGACATAACAATACCACGAGGATCGCACCACGAAGAGAAATCAGTGGGCAAATCGTTACACACGTATCGTCACACACTGACATATAAGCTTGCTTGCAAAGCAGTGGATTTCGCATTGTTGCATCACAATAACGCAAATTCAGGCAAAATGTACGCGCTATCTTCAATCAACATACATTTTTCTCTAGTATAGGATGTTAAACAATAGCAACACATGAAAACTTAATTGCCATCCAAGTATCCCTAGAAATTTCCTCGTGAACCCCAGGTTGAGAACCCCTGATCTAGATCTTAAATGTGCTAACGCATTAAAGCCGATAGCTGCCATGCGAGACTTCCCACCCTCGTTTGATTTTTATTTTCGCACATTTGTACGAAATGACAGGCCATTCAGCAACCCCAAACGCTTTCCAGATTTTGACATGGAGAATGAAACTTCGCTAGCTGCACATGCACTTTGGTCTACGCTGCTTCCTCTTATGTATGCTGCATTATGTGTTCTGTTCTGCTCTGTCGTCTCTTTTGGAGGGTAGGGGAGCGAAATGTAGCACTAGCATACTATCGTAAACCGTTTCCTAGATATTTTTAAATAATTAAACCGGTATATACACAACTACATGTAGACGGCTCTTCCGGCATCGCTCAAAGAGCTCCCATCGGTTTAGTAATGTGGAGGTTAACAATATCGGTTTAGCTGGCTGTGCCTGCTTCACCCAAAGGATAGTTATGAAAAAAGTAATAAAAAGTTAATATTTTTTCATAAAGCCAAATATTTTTACGAAACAAACCTAGTGGCATAATTTTTTATACCTAATCGATTAAAAAAGACATTATGAGTGGGAGGGAGGGTTGGACATAGCTGTTACATGTCTCCCAAGTTTGTCTAGTCCCTAGCAACGTCGTACTTGTCCTGTTTTCACAATAGGCGTCCTAAAACTTAACCACTGCTAATCCGTTAAATTCAACAAGTGCTTGAGAACATATAAAAGTTGTGGAAGAGTGCCAAAGTGATTTTGAAGTATTTTCAGAATTTAGCTACTAATTATTATGCCCGCTAACGCTTCTGGGTGCGCTTATGCTGCTTGGTTCTGGTGTAGCGGTTTAGTTGGCCTTTGATTGTTTCTGGTCAGAGATTACTGTTGCCAGAGAAGCATTCGCGCTACACGTATATAAAAGTTCTCTCACCTTCCAGTCCAGTTGCGGTCGGATTGGTTTCTTCACAGCGAAGTGACTTGCAAACCATCCAGGAGAAATATCCCAAAAGAATTACAACTATTCAAAATGACTTAATGTCTAAAAACAGTTGCAATGTACTGACACCTTCTTATTCTACTTCTTGCTTTCTTTCTCTCTGCCGTCACATGTTGGCTGGAACATCGCGTGATCCAGTCTACTGTGACGTCACAATACTACAATAACACGATAAGTAGCATAGGTCTTTGACCTAATGCTACACTGGCATAAACACAACCAGGAAAAGAGCAAACTAAATCAAAATGAAGTACTCGCAGTAAAGTGGTTACAATAGCAGGCCTCTCAACAATAATGATGCGGTTAAAAATATCGGTTCAACCCGCTTCTCGACTTCACTCCATCGATATTTGTGTGAACATTTGGTCAAATAAAAATGTAATGTGCTTTTGACATAGTCAATTGTCGTTCTAAAATTAACAGTAGGCCTACCATTTTTTTTAAGGAAATCGATTAAGCCAAAAAACATCATAGGAGATTTTGCATAGCCGCTATATTTCTCCCAAAGTTTCTATAGTTCCTGGGTACATCTTGCTCGCCTTGCCTTGCCTTTGGCAAAGACCAAATATAGCTAAAAGTCGCTCTGGTTATACTGATCATGATTCCAAATGAGTGCTCTTTCCAATCAGCTATGTAGACACGAGAGACCTGGGGGCCAAAATTTTATTTTGCCCCCGCAAACAAACCTCACCAGGTAGTGAGTTTGATACGACTTTCTACTAGGTGGCAAAAAAGCCATGTAGCATGTAAAAAGAGTGCTTGCTTTGCTTCCGCAAATCGCAAGTCAAATTACGAAAAAACTGTGCTGCAGATTTGGTTGCAATAGTTATGAGGTTGGTAGAAGCTTGCATTCCTTTAAAGAACAATTTTATGAATGCAGAACTGCTCAAATGTGGTGCTGCTTTGATTTGATTATTCCTAACGCAGAACGTGATGTCGTTAAAAACTTTATAAAGCGTCATGACCAGGCAACCCGCTTTATTTTAGTTGATACCTATGATCTTGTGCAAAAAGATATATTTCCAAATATACACAAACTTTCATGGATCCTGCTCGCTGTTCCACTAACCTCTATGCAGATGAGCAGATGTTTTCGTCCGTAATGTAAATTAAGATCATGCAAAGATATCGAATGAACAATTGCCGTCTGCTGTTAAACTTTAAACAATATAATGTGGCTCTTCATGTTTTTTTTTTATTTTTCCATGCTAGCTATAGTTGTAATAAGCAAAAAAACGTGTAGGCCTAAGCGTGCTATTCCAAAGTTCGTTCACTTGTGTAGGCACTAAGACGTTTTTATGCGAAGTGCATATATGACCTATCGTTGAAGATTTTCATAGTGATAAATAGCAAACACACCCGAGTCTTCTTCACACAGCAGTACCAAAAAACAGAGAAAACACTATCATTGGTGTTACAAACCATGTGTTTACCAGAGTAAACGAATCCTACCTCGGAGATATGCTCTTTCACTCCCAAAAATATTCGACTGGCTACGTGCCTGTTTCCAATACGAAAAATACTTTTTGTAAGAATGTAGGACTACTACTACAAGAAACAGAAGTAGGCCTACTCTGAAAGCCAAGAAATCACAGTTGTAACCTTATATACAGTACCGGAAAAAATTAACTGGGACAGTTACTTTTCACCATATTTTTACAGTCTTTACAAACAAAAACACATAAATTCAATATAAAAATCGATTTTAATGCTGGAAATTATTAGCAAATAAGCTAAATAAACAATAAATAAACAATATAGGGCACCAAAAGTCCATAAACAGCACCAAAGTTCTCATAAAATGAAACAGGTAGGTTAATAGCGTATTGCCCCTCCTTTAGCTGCAATGACTGCTTTCACTCTTTTTGGCATTGAGGCAACCAAACTTTCAATAGTACTCTCCTCAATGTTGTCCCAAACACCATTTAGGGTTTCCCACAGCACATCTAAACTTAATGGCTTCGAATTGTGGACCTTTTGTTTTAGAATTGTCCACAAATTCTCTATGGGGTTGAGGTCGGGGGATTGCGCAGGCCAATCCATGACGGATACTCCTTTCCTCTGGAAAAACTCCATCACCCTCTTAGCCTTATGGCATGGGGCATTATCCTGCTGATAGATATACTCACCATTTTGAAATAGTTTCTCGACAGAGGGGAACATAGCACTATTTAATAGTCTAATGTATTTTTTTGACTCCAATATGCCCTCAACGCGATACAAGGACCCCGTACCTATACCGCTAAAACAGCCCCAGACCATAAGGCTGCCCCCTCCAAACTTCACTGTTGGGACTATGCATTCTTCTTTGTATCTCTCTCCTGATCTCGTCCTCACAAATACCCTCTTAGCCGGATTGAAGAGTTCAAAGGAACTCTCATCTGACCACAGAACACGGCTCCAGTCTGAAACAGTCCAGTCTTTATGGGCTCGAGCCCAATCAAACCTCGCCTTGCGATTCTTTTTTGACAGCAAAGGTTTCTTTACTGCCACACATCCTTTAAGCCCTGCCTCATTCAAACGTGAGCGGACAGTTCTGCTGGTCACATTGATACCACACTCTTCCTGCCACACTTTCTTGAGGTCACTTGAGGTGAGTCGGCGGTCATTTAAGGATCTGCGGATCAAACGACGGTCTTGTCTCTGTGTTGTAGATTTCTTCCTGCCCCTACCAGGCAGATTCTTCACTGATCCTGTGCTTTTATGTTTCTTAACAATGTTTGACACAGTATTCTTGTTTATTCCA
Organism: Trididemnum clinides; assembly: GCA_963675345.1. NCBI lineage: Eukaryota > Metazoa > Chordata > Ascidiacea > Aplousobranchia > Didemnidae > Trididemnum > Trididemnum clinides. Next base: position 23,832,564 of record OY776301.1, read on the forward strand.
AGTTTTTTGGCTATATCTCTAATGCTTTTCCCACTTTTGTGCTCAAATACGACCTCGAGTCGGCGTTCTTCACTCAATCTGTGATGACCCGTCATACTTCGTGAAATATTAAAAAAAAAACCTAAATATTTTTATAATCATGAAATATTTATAATTTTATACTGGAAGATCATAAAGTACAACCACAATCATCAAACATCACATAAAAATGCATATCAAGCAAATAAAATACACTTTACTGGATTTAAAACTATGAAAATTTGTGATTAATCTGGTTCTGTTTAAAAGTCATGCTTTAAAGTGTCATAAATATTTTTAAAATCATAAATTGGAAAAATATAAAATTTCATAACCTTTAAATGTGTCCAATATCGCCCATGAAACATCTCACTTAGTCCAAATTTACACAAATTTAAAAGCATGTTTGATATTATAACATACCTTAGAGGTTCTGCAAATCTGATAAATCAGCAAAATTCCAGTACAGTATCAAATGATTCCCTTGTAACTGGCAAAATACTCAATAAATATAGCTAAAATGTAATGAAAAACGTTGAACGGATGTATCTAAATGTAAACAACAACAAGCGAGTCTCTTTCGCCATCTATAGGATTTTCCTGAAACGTTTATATTCCATTTTCTACTTCAATAATCACTGTCCCAGTTAATTATTTCCAGTACTGTATATAAGACGCTAGAAATTCGATTTAGATCACTTTGAAACATAATTTCAAATATTGAGCACTGTGTCCTATAACCTCTCTGGTCTCATCAGTGCACTACCAGCTCTGTGCATGTGAATCTAATTCAAATTCTACAAGAAAAAATTCCAAGTTATGTTTGATGTTAAAGATTTTGGCCAATTATTGACGATCACCAACTGCATTGATGAGAGCTGATATATTAAAATAGAGAGCACTGACGGCAGTCACCTCCTAAGTGAAACGCTGTTTTTTGGAAAATTTATTTTGTTTCCATTCTTTCCTTCTTCGAACAAAATTCCGTCATGATTCCGCAACGTAGTCTGTCCGCAAATAAGCACAACATGATGGTCAGGCGAAAGGGTAAAGGATAAGGAGCCATTGGTCACGCTGATGGCCTGATTAGATGCTGCGCTTTGCCGTCTGCAATATCTTCGATATTTTGCTTAACAATGAAATAATGGAAATCGGATTGTACTGATAAAGAATGTTAGCGAGCAGGTGCTATAGGCTACCTTAGCTTCGACAAGTTTTCAAACGTTTGAGTTAGCTGACCATTTACCAACTTTAACTCGTGATAAATTATAAGACTTGCTATTGTTTTTAATGAGAGTTAGGTGTTTTTGGTTATAAGCATGGCTAATAAAGCCTCGTGATTTTTGAACAATTTTTTTTGCAAAATCACTATTCATGTTTACTCCAGATGAAGCTGGGTTGTATTTCATTTGTTACAACGTAACTTAAACTTTTTTGACTTAGTTACCCAGTATGTCTTCAGAAAGGTTTGTGGTAACCAAAGCACAAGATGATGCAAAAAATGTTGTCAGAATTCCATCACTCGAAGACGAAAGTTTTAATGGAAGTAAAGCACCTAGTACAGAGTAGGTATAAAAGTTTGATTTTTTGCTTAAAGCCTCATAGTTTGCAGTTATGGCAAATGACTGTAACTGTATAAGTGTAATGCTTAGGACACTGTTCAGGTTTGGTGAGACATTTTTATTAAAGCTGTCAATCAATTGAAAATTCTTCCTTTGGTATTAAAGCATTGCTTTTTTTATTGCAATAAATATGATATATGTCGGTTACTGCTAACATGGAAACTGTCAGATCTTTTGCACTCACCCAAACGCCATTGTTTATTTTGTGCCAGAATAGTTAAAAACGTTTTTACTATTCTATTATCAAAGTTTAAACTTTGATAAAATGTAGCTGGTGATGATTATTGCATTGATTGTAATGATTGTTGTCAAGGAGTTTTTTAAGTGCAATTTTAAATATGTTGCGTCTTAACAACACACTGGTCTTTATCTAAACTTCACTTAGTTACAAAGAAGCATATTCATAAGTATTCTACTACACTTTATAAATTTAACTAAAAATGAATTGATTGAACTATTCATCTTCGTAACTAATGCAGTTTTAATACTAAAATGATGCTTTCCAACTAGTCTAAAAAGTGTTTTATATTTTTTGGGCGACACTGAAATGCAGATTACAGAAAATCTTACAAAAACATAGAAGAGCCATAAAGTAAACTCCAGAAATTGCAGAAATACGGAAATACAAAAATGTTTAGTTTTAACAGAAGTTAGCCATTAAATGTGAGGCCTATTCTATTTCATGATTGTATTTTTAGCTTTTATCAACTGCCATAAAATTTAAATTTCTTTAATTTTGAAGAATTACTCTAGTTGAAGTTTTCCGTATTTCTGTATTTCCTTATGTAGAATAAATTGTATTTCTGTAATTCCATGTCTTTCTGTGAAAATCTATGTTACCTTGATTTAGTAATTCCACATTTTAATATAAATTTTTATTTTTCTGTAAATCTCAATTTTTATTTTTTAGCTTTTTGTTTTCATAACAATAACTGGTACTTGTGGGTTATCTGTCACCACTTTTTTTCACCAGGTATTAAATTACTATTATTTAACTTAATTTAAAAGAAAGGCAGTGTACACTGAAGGGGCAGGCCAGGTATGTAAATGTACGGGGCAGTGTACACTGGAAGGGAGTGTACAGGGTGGGGGATAGAGACCTTGTTTACTTTAGGTTTATTAGGTTAGGTTAGATTTATTAAATTAAAAAAAAAGTGGTGACAGATAACCCATAAGTACCCAATAACTTTTAAGGTTCATTCAAGTTAGAGCTACTTATTCTCTTAGGGGAACAAATTTTTTATTGTTTTTACGTGGAACAATTTGCATTCAAAACTGCTTCAAAGTAACAAATAGACCTTCTATTGGACAGTAAACTTTGAGGTACTTTTCTACTTTTGATTGCAATTTTTTAGGAAAACTTCAAGACATCTTAACTGAACACCAGCAACCACAATGGAAGGTCTCGTCTCACTATTGTCACATGACTGTACAGAGTTAGGGATGTAGCCTATTGCTAATTCTGTACTTGGCAGCAACCAAAACCCTAACTGTTACTTTTAAGAGTTGGCGTTTTTGTCATGTGATGTTTGCATACAGTGTCAAGTTTCCATTAAAATTATTGATCAAAATTAGATCAAAACTCATTTTGACGAAAAGACTGTGATAAAGGTTCTTCTTCATAGTACATGTCGGCTATGTAGACTAGCCCTAACTTGTACTCTTCATTGTGCCCATTATTGTTATCATGTAAGTTAAAGACATGTACTAACTAGAAAAACTCCTGGGGTAAATTCTTTTCCCCAGGGAAACAAAGCATAGAAACTATTTAGATAGGCTCTTGAGTTTGCTGAGTAAACTGATAACTCTTGAAAAATATTTGTTTAGCAATCATCGCGACGAACGAAATCTTTCCATAGACGGAGGTGTGTATCGAATTTTTGTGATGTTGAAGATGAAAAATTTGTTTTGTGTCAATACTTGACTTTTGGGGATGGCAATTGTTTGTAGTTTTTTGTTCTTATAATCCGATTACAATTGATGATTTTGTCAGCTGAAATATCAATTGTAGTCCGATTAAAAGATAGTACAGTGGCGATGCTCTGCTGACCCCATCTTGCTGTCAAATCACAAAATAGTAAAAAATGTTAAATTATGATTGCAAACAGTTATTTACATGACGTTGAGACCTTATCCTTAGAAAGCAATGAGATAAATGAATAATAAATGACGCATAATAACAAAATTTTGACAAAATATTGAATGTAGTATAAATGAAAAATACTTTGCCTGCTTATCAAGGTGCACAATTTTCATGAATGTGATATTGCATACAGAAGCAAGGAAAGGCAGCCTAACGTTTAGTGATCATCTTGCTTTGACCAAGCCTCCACCTGCACTTGCTTTGTATGAGGTATAGTTAAATGTTTTGTGTTGCTTCTTTTGTTATTCTTGTACCAAATGAAGTATTGATTGATGGACCATTTAGTTGTAAATGCAGTAGCCTGCATGTTGTTTGCTTTAATGTTTAGGTTTTGATTGTAGATCAAAATGTGATTGTATATCATTAACATAATTATCATTTGAAAATCTACAGCTTGATATTTGATGTAGATTTTCAAGTGGCAATTTGAAAAATTTAGATGCAATGCACTGTTAGCCGTTTTCTTTTTTGGTGGAGTAACTTTTTGTTAGGTACCTTAAAACACTACCACGTGTCTTTTTATGTCCGTCTATATTAAATAATGGCTCATTTGTTTTGGGAGTATTAAATAATGCTTTGTTTGCTAGTCTTTAACCAAACTACACCACCGCAAAGGGTAAGCTGCTCTGATCTACACCTGCTTAGCATGTAAAGGTGAAGGAATCTTTATTAAATGTCTTTCGCAAAGACACAACAAGCAAACTTGTCCTGTAGGGTATGACAAGCAGGCAAGCTGTAAGTCATTAGTGGGCGTCGTCTCTTTTAAAAGTAAGCCGGTACTTGTTACTTGCATGCAACAGTAGCTTGGTATCAATACTCTGCATTCACTTCAAAAGTATCAAATTATTTTAGCGGTACTTTTTTTCTGATAGTAAGGGGCCAGCTTGGCACCGCCGGTACCTGTATGGATGCTCAAAAGTAATTCGGTACTGCCCACCTCTGTTGTGATGGCATGTAGTTGCACTCAAGCGTTTTTCTAGCATGGGGCGTAGCAAATATGCTAGTGGGTTTGAAAATTCAAATTTTGCCCACACAGTGAATTGGATCAGTTTATTGCAGCTGTGACTGCGCATTCAAACTTCACAACAGCTTTGCTTTGTTTTCCTAAAAAAGGTTTTCTACAACAATTTTCCTAGCTTTGTAGCACTGCCGGTGGTAGGTGTATTCTGTGACAGCAGTATTGGTCACTCTGAAGCGAGTGCAATACATATTGTACGCATAAATGACAAAAGTTTTTATGACCAGAGGATAAAAATATGATCTACATAAAGAATGATTTCCGATATAAGTCTATTTGTAGGAAGAATTTCAGCATCGTCCTCATGCTGCAACTTTTTTGGAAGCTATTACAAAATACTCTGCTGCCCCTCAAGGAGCAGCAGAACATGAAAAAGAAGAAAATGAAAACATGGTGTCAGTTAAAGTAAGGAAACTCGCCTGTTGTTACTTTCCACAGAGTCTGTTGTAGTATACCATGTGACATTCTATCAAATACATCTATACGTGTAAGTAACAAAATACATATGCAACTTTGTTGGCGAATCCTGGAAACCAAAATGAACCTCCGACGTTTCCGTGAGCTTTATATTGATGCTCATGAGAATAGGCGCACAGTTTTTGTATTTGAAGAAGAACAACCCATACTTTTTTCCTTTTTGTGGCAAGGTTGTTGAATGTCTTTAAATAAAAAAAAAATGCTTTTACCCTGTAAGGCAAAGCAGCATGGCTAGGGGAGCTTCAGCTGGCTTCCTGATTTCGTTTTTGGTTCAGGAAGATAAATGACACTACTGACATAAATACATACAGATCAAAGCAAATAAACTCCAGAAAATTAAGCAGATTATATTAGTTGTTTTGAGAACGGTTTAATTCAATTCAAATCTTTGAATAAACTCGAGAACCAAAATAGCTGTACAGTCAAACCTCGGTTTTCGAACCTCTCGCAGTTCGAACAATTTGGTTTTCGAACGGAAAATTCGAGATGAAAATCACTCGGTCCTCGAACAAAAATTCGGTTCTCAAACAACTCAAGAGAAAGATTTACCTCAACCAAGTGCGGCCCCCGAGAGCATTTTGTGCGGCCCGCGAACACTTGAAACTTTAGTAAAGCTGATTTACAATGATAAGTGGAGAAACAATTGCCGCATTACAGAGACAAGAAAAAGGTATTACATGCTACGTTGAAAAGAGCCTTTGATAGTTTGTACAGACGCATTTTCCGTCCAATTAGTGGGTGATTGAACTTTTTTTTTGGAGACCACCATGTCCACGCGCGGTATAAGGTCAATGTAAGGAGGTCTCGTATAACATGAAGCTGACGCAGGCTATTGCAAGATCCTGAGCACTGACCCTCGGCCACTTATACTTGGTCAATGCGGCCCTCGACCGACTCTTCAATCCTCAGTGCAGCCCTCGCATTGCCTTTCTTAATAAGTGCGGCCCTCAGCTAGCTTCCATGACCGCGATGGGGCGCGCTGGCCAAAACAATTGCCCAACCCTGGTATAGTGTAACCCGGTAAATAAGTTATTCTTTTGGTGTATAGAACAAATTAGTCTCTTTTTTATTATTTGTAATGGGAAAATATGATTCGGCTTTCGAACAAATTGGTTTTCGAACAGCCTTCCAGAACGAATTGTGTTCGAAAACCGAGGTTTGACTACTCTTAAATTTATTTTAAGGCTATTTCATTGCTAAAATAGGGTGTTTCTAATCCTATTGCATAGTAAAACTTGTATTTTTGGGTTCCAAAAGATCCAAGTGAAAAATTATCCTCGTATGGAAACCATAGGATTACTCTTTTGGTAGCAAAAAGAATAGCCACTAGTGATTGTTTTTCAAGCTATTTTGATACCGAACTTTATGATGCCTTTCATAAAAGCCTTATCTATTGAACTGTTATCAGTGGTGTTACTGTGTCAAGGAGACGAAGCTAGTTTGACCCTGAAATATAATCCCAAAATTTTTTTGTCGGTGGTGGTGTGGTGAGTACTATTACTAATGAGCACGTTGTAAAGTTAAAATTCATTTTGTGTGTACTTGCATATACTCAATTCATTGCACTTACATGTATTTGATTTCTGTAAATCTCACCACAGTTTAATATTTTAGAGTGCAAAATTGGGTACTATTATGGGTGTGTATCTTCCTTGTGTGCAGAATATTCTTGGTGTTATTCTGTTTGTTCGTATGTCGTGGATAGTTGGCTTGGCAGGAATAGTCGAAGGATTCTTCATAGTGTTTCTTTGCGTATGCACTGTAAGTAATTAACAAGTGCAAAACTTTTGTTCTCAAAACAATTATTATTGGATTTGTGACGCCGTTGCCAAAGGCGTGAACACGCATGCATGTTGAAGATTTCTTTACATTAAAGATCGGTTTCGAAGAGTACAATTTTGATGTAAAGCAGCACGGTGTTCTTTGTTCTAATATGTGATGTTGGTCATAACCTTTTTTTATTTTCTTTGTTGCTTCCGTATTTTTCCGCCTTTTAAATGCATCCAAAGTTTGGAATATCGATTTTTTAAATGTATTCACTCCGCTCCTCACATTGGTGTTAACGCGGTTGTAACATCTACCTACTTTCTACGGAAAAAAATAAAAGCGCGTGAAATGGAAAGCCATTTCTGTCCTACTCAACCACCACGTGAAATTTAAATTTGCTCATCCCACCAAATTTTTGCGTTGCCTCACCACGAAAACTAATGATCTAAAAGCGTAAAGTTATTGGCGATGGCAACGCTAGTAGCTTAGCCGGATGATACAATCTTGAAATCAAGAAGTCACTCAAATTTAAAGGGCCGTTGAGAATGGTAGCTTTTTCAGCTTGGCTGCAGTGTTTCTAGTGTGTCCGCGGTACTGCATTCGAAACGGGTCTGAGCGCAAGTTTAATATGGGACCTTTAACGTTCTTTCTGCCGTCGGAGAAGGAAAATATATTACGTGTCGAGCTTAATTTTTAGTCTTTGGTTCACCCACTAGATTAGAGCCACCGTTTCGCTGTCGGGAGATATCGGTTCAATTATTTTGTCAATTCATACCAAATAATTTAACAATTTCATGCTTGGCGCTCAGCAATAGAAGTAAGTAATGATGAGGATGAAACATGAAACTGAGTATACGAAGCCACGATTTAGAAGAGTAGAATGGGCTTCATCGATCTGATCACGTAGCCACTTTGGCGCAAAATTAACACCAACTGACCAGCTAAAATTCCAGACTTTACTGACTTCAATATCGATGAGCGCTATTGCGACGAATGGTGTTGTACCAGCCGGCGGTTCCTACTTCATGATATCGAGAGCATTGGGACCTGAATTTGGCGGCGCAGTCGGACTGTTATTTTATTTGGGAACAACATATGCATCATCACTGTACATTCTTGGTGCAGTGGAAATACTTTTGGTAAGCTACAGATATCCATGCTTGACGTTTGTTGATATTACGTGTTTGCAGCGGAAGAACGGAGAGTTTAGTACAGTGGTTCCCAACCTTTGCAATGGCCCGCACACCTGAAGTATTTTAATATGTTATCGCACCTCTAAAATATCGTAATATGTTCTCGCAATCCTAACATATCTTAATATGTTCTCGCACTCCTACACTATTTTAACATGTGACGAATTCATAGCATGTCCCTGGCCAAATTGTGGGCCAATTTTGAAATCACGGCTGAAATCGCATGTGTTGATCTTTTTTTTTGGAGATCAGCATCATCTTGGGCTGAATTGAAGGCCATGCACTGGGCATGCTGTGGTTACGCACAGATTGTGCAGAACAATTAACACAGGATGAACTGAGTATGACAGTACAGTAATGCAACACAAAAATCTGAATGACCATCTCAAACCCCCAAGTGGTGCGAGCACCCCTCGTTGGGAAACGCTAGTTTGTTAGCTTCATGCTGGTGCGGAATCATGTCGATAGCTTGCGTTTTTGCCTTTTTTAAATATGCCTCTGTTGGTTTCATTCTGTACACTCGTAGACATGACGCTGTAGGTAATTTCGTAAAAAACTTGAAACAATTTAAATTTCTTTTGATCAATATCGATGCCATTATTTTTTGTTTTTCATATTCTTTTTATGTATTGTATTTGTTCCTTCATAACGAAAGGCCGCCCATTAAAATCCATTGATATTCATTAGGAAGAACATCTGAAATTTAAAGTGCAATACTGTTCCTGTAAAAATCCTGGTGCACAAGTTGGCAAAAATGGCAAATACCCACTAAAGCAGCACGGCGGAGCCTGCAAAAACCTGTAAAATGTGGCTTTGATTAATTGCTGGGCGATCTGCATAAGTCTTTGTTTGGAAGCGGTACATCTACAATCGTTGTGCTATTTTTATTGTTATATCATTACCCAATTGCAATAATCGATTTGTTTTGCTATTTGTCATGGTTGTTCATTAAATTATACCAGAAGCCACGTTTTAGGTAGGGGTGACACATCTGTAGAAAGATACAGGAAGTCGAAAATTTGATTTATAGAAAAAAAAGACGTGGTGTATGCCATTTTTAATTTCATTAATGATATCCATAAATTCTGTTTTGTTCGTGGATACCAATTGGTGTTTTAAATAGATTTTGACGTTTACATACTGGTAGATCGATCGCCTACTAGGCGAACAGCCCTTGGTAAATGGCAAATAGTTATTCTCTGATGACAGGTGGGATAAGCAGTTTGATTATTCTAACTCAGTTAAGCAAGGTAAGATTTTGAACTTTTGCAAATGTGGTTTAACTTTTCAGACTTACATCTCACCCGAAATGTCTTTATTTGGCGAGTTTATTGGACCCGAAAACAGAGCTGCTTTGTTCAACAACTACAGGGTGTATGGAACAATTTTCTTAGCACTGATGTCTCTTCTCGTATTTGTCGGTGTCTCATTGGTCAATAAATTTGCTTCTGTTTTTTTGGCTTGCGTCATCACTTCCATTATTTCAATCTATGCTGGCATATTAAAATCAGCTATAAATCCACCTGATGTGAAGTAAGCTTTTTTTCTCAGTTTTTTGGTCTCATATGTAGGAGTAATCCCTTTCAGGAAACGTGGCGTGGTGAAGAACCATGGAACAGAGTTCCTTTTGAATTTTTGACCACGCGTGTACCCCAAAATCTTTGTTGCCAGATAAACCTTAAATCTGCCCAACTTTAATGTGTAGCAGTTTTCTCCGTTTACCCCGCTAAAAATAGGTCATTCTTTTCCCGATGTACAAATTGCAGTAGTACTGATCTAAGGTGCATCTGAAAGCTTCGAAGGAAAGTATGAAACAAGTGCGATTATGTTGACATGTGCCAAATAAATCGTTGCATTGCCACAAAAAATGACTGAAATGAAACTATGTCGTGGAGTCTCGAGAGGCAAGCAATTTTGCTGTCGTCATGTTTTGAATGGTTTATATGCGTGTGAACGTAGAGTTATTGACTGCAAAATACAGCACTTTGCAGTCTTCGAGTCAGCAGCCTCTCAGATATGTTGCGATCTCAGCAAGGCATAGTTAGTTTGAACCTAAAACTTTATCTTGAAAGCAGTTGTCGACTCCTCTCGGACATGCCGCACGCAGCGTAACGTTCTGAGTACTGATCTCGCCAACTTTTAAATGCAAGTTTGTGAGATCGATCCATTGCGCTACGCCGTCAACGTTAACTTTGTTTCTGCAGAGCTTGCTTTATTGGTGATCGTCTAATTCGCCAGGTGCCTGGCGGTGGCATATGCGCAAAGGACTATTTCAATTCTACTTCAAATATCACTGTAAGAAGTTTTAACTGTATAATCAAATCATTTGAGAGACCAAATACACCAGATTTGCTAACTTAGAATGATTTCTTGCTCAATCGTTCCGGTTCCTAAAAGTTTCAAAGTGATTCACTGATTTCAGGATCGGAGCGAATCTTTAGAAACAATGCGGTTTGAATCAACCTATATCCAATAGGCCAAACCATAGGCAATTACCTTAAAACCGATTTTCTCAATCTACAAACCTATCCGCTGGGGTAAGGTGGCAATTCTCCAGACTTTGAAGCATCATCAAGACAATTGATACTCATCAGTAAGGGCAATAGGGCATCTGGAGTTTAAAGTGTTGTGTTGCTTCATTGGAAAGGGCGTGGTTCGAAAGCGAGTGGATTGTGGCAGACGCACTGTGTCAGTACGTGTAGGCCAGAAAAAAGCATTCAACAAAACGGGCGTAAAGACTAGATTCTTAACATGCATGTGTTCGATTGTGTTCTGCTTTGCTTAAAAGTGCTTCGAAGAGCCACTTCCGTCAGCGCAATCTCAAGAAACTTTCGTTTCCTTGGTTACATCAAAGCAAGTGTGCGAGCGCTTATTTTGACATAATAGAACAAACCAAACTTGCTTCTAATTACGCCCAAACGTCGTGTTAATGGAGATTGGCCACATACATCATGGTGAGCTTGTAGAGGGTGAAAATTGAAAATATAGTTGCTTGTTGGCATTTCTGATTGAATCGGGAAAACCGACACCAGGGGTGTGATGAAAAGGCGCTCTTGACGTTAAGGTGAAGACTTCTTTCAAAAACATCGCAAATTGGAAAAAAGCTAAGTGCCAATGTATAGTGGTGAATTTAGGGTGAGGTAAGCGAGGCAGTTGCCCCAAACTTCCCTTTTTAGGAGCCCCTCTTGGGAGCGTAAGGGACCACCCTTTTCCATAAGCTATTTCATTCCTACGAAATGGTAATCTCCAAAAAAGTCTTCCTATAGTACTACGACAGTTGGCTAATTTGGAATAAAGGTAAGCTATTTTAGCCCTTCGAAAAAGTGTTAATCTTACAAAAAATAAAGTCTTCACCGCGAACTAGAGCATTTAAGGGGCCCCTCACGATTTCTTGCTTCAGGCCCCTAAAATCCTCAATCCACCACTATGTGAATAAATAAGGCTCATTTTATTGGAGGTGCGCTAGGGCTCCCAATGGGCTCGATCTAAATCTGCTTAAGAGCAAAGAATCTTAAAATAGCTAGAAAACTGGCTTTGCCCTGAGCTCATGATAGCGAGTTATTGATGAGCACCTTACAAAGAGCACTGAACAAAGCAGATTTATTTTTCGCTATTTTAAAGCAGCCCTACAGGTTAGTCTAGTATTTGCCTTTTTATTTCTAGGAACCATCCTCTTTATATCAGTTGTTTTGTACGGCCCAGAACGGTTCTTGGTCTTGTGATCCCTATTTTGAAGCCAATAATTTGTCAGAAATAAGAGCTATCCCAGGACTAGGGCAATCGGTAGGTAAGTTCTTTTGTGTTTTGTTTCGCTAGCAAAATTACTTGCAAACCGACCATATGACCTCGGTTTTGAATGAGGTCAACTTAGCGAAGTTTCATATATCAGAGTGTGTAGAACACCACATATTTCTTTTCTAAATACTGCTGCGTTTACCTTCGCCTTCCACACTACATGCAATTGTGTAATACACGATGTAGTTGGAGAAAACTTGTTTGAAGTGCTTATGTGATATGGCAAAACCTGTAAGAATATTGACTTTGTTGTCATTTATTGTTCAACTAGGGAACGACTACCACTTTTTCTTAGCTTTGCCATAAAGCTGTTAACTGTACGAAAATTGATTATTTTTTTGCGCTTGGTGAGAAGTAGCTTCACACAAACGAAAATAATTCAAGGTTGTTTATGACGTCAGAAACATGGTTGTTAGGCTTCGCAATATCACGGGAGTATTATAATCGCCTGAGCATATTAATTCTCCACGTCAATTGCGACGCTTTGCACAGCGAATTGTGAAAGTTTTTGGCTTTTCCTTGTCTCTGAATGCTATGCATGCGTTTATAGGTAATGCTAGAAACCACTATCTGATTCTTCGAGATCCTATTAAAAGCCTTCAGTTATCTTCGATTGGGGACGATGAATACACACCACACCCCGACATCATTGTTGCCGATTTGACGAGTTCTTTCACGGTTTTGTTGGCCATATTTTTCCCCTCTGTCACAGGTATGCCTTGCGTAGTTTAGTCATCTAAATCATACTGCAGAAGAATCTTTGAGTTTTTTCTCCTTTTGGGCGTGGATACACGACATGAAGTGGATATCCCAGTTCATACCGTAAACGGAATCGAGGATCAGTTTAGGGGAAGTGTCAAGTATATTTCGAACCAGCCATTGAAGGCAAATTTCGGGCTGGTAGTCCCACCAGCCACAAGTTGGACTGCCGTTTGTGGGGTCTTCTCACAACATACTGGGTGAGCAGCTTCACTTGTCCAACGCGGTAAAGCAAGGGAAGAAGGGATGTAGTGCTAAAAAAAGAAGTGTGGGACCACATAGAGTAGAACTATACATCTTCCAGCTGGGTTGGTGGAAAACGGCGTCCCCACGCGTTGCCGTCTGTTTCACACCAACCTAGTTCATGTTTGTATTAACCTAAATGACTCCAGATGCAAGCGAAACTTCTTTATTCTTGTTTCAACGAAACACGCTGTGACGTCTTAGCAAGTGAACAGGCGTCCTTGTAAGGGGTTTTTCCTTTCCATTTTGCGCTAAACACTGCACGTATTATGTTCAGCGCAAGATAAATTGCGAAACATGCTGACGTGACCAAACGCACTCAGCGCGTGCTTGCTTACTGTAAACGAGCGAGTGTTGCTTCCGATTACGCTCGTGAATTGAGCATTTTATTCCACGGAAATTCTACGAACTGGTATTACTGCTAGAGTGTGCGAAATAAAAATTGACTGCGCGCTCTACAAGCGTTGGTTAAGAATTTTGATTCTTTTGTTAAACAGCTGCAAATTAAAACAAAAGAAAATGCATCAGGGTGGCCTACGCTTGTGGAGTTTGCAAATGGACACCAAATCTTTACATTGTGACGACTGTTTTTGAAGTAAACTCTGAATACTTTGTGCAATTATGTTAACTGGTTAGGTATCATGGCTGGTTCAAACAGATCAGGAGATTTGAAAGATGGTCAAAGATCGATTCCAAAAGGAACAATTGGAGCCGTTTTGACGACTGGTTTCATATGTATCTTTTCGGTTTTAAACTGCTTGTTAATTGGTGAATAACTGCAGCGCATTTAACCCTTTGAGGGATAATGTAACATATATGTTACATGATTGTTAATTGTTATATCATTATGATGTAATAACCATTTTTCTGAAATTTATTGTAATTTTGTTGTTACCAAATAATTGAAGAATTGTCTCAAATTTTATGAATTAGAATCTGATGATTCTCAAAAGGTTAAGAGCTAATAAAACTAAATATAGCAACTGGTAACAAATGGATAAACTCTTTTGCTTTAGGTTTTTTCCAAGTAACGCAATACTGTTTTGTTAGAAGCGCCTTATCAAAGATGTTTCGGCAGCTCTTTAATTAATGAGCTAGTAAGATCAAAATTTTTGTGAATGATTATTTTATGAAAACTTGATTGTCATACGTAGTTAGATCACTTCGATGATCACGGTTTTGAAAACGCTTTTAGTTCGGCCAAAAGAAGTCGTTTGATATGCTCTTTAGCGCCATAACCTAGATTTCAATAATTGACGTCGTATGATCCAAATTTCATTATTTGATGTTTTATGATCCAGATCGCTATTTTAGTTTACGATATGTTGTAAGCATTCAAAAATTATTTGATGATGGTAACATGTATTTGCTGAAAGTGTATGATTATACTGAAGCATTTTTATTTTTCCAAATGACTCACACTAGCCTAAAACTAACTATTATCGGGTCGTATAAGGGGATGCCCACAAATCATATGACGCTTTTTATCCGATTTTTAACCCCCCCCCCCTTCTTCATGGTACGCACTGTGACATTTTTGTAAACCTCCTTTTCCTCATGTGACTCGTCATAAAAAAAAAAACTTCTCCATCACACATAATTATTCGGATTCATCACAAAAACCTGTTAAGTGAAACGATCAAAAACTGTAATTCTTATAATATGATAGCGAGTTTGTCACGTTTTGATAGCTCTTATCCCCCTTCCCTTTCTCTGATATCAGTATAAAGGTTTTGCTTCCCTCCTTCCTCTTTGGAGGTGTCATTTGATATATGAACGGCCCCTAGTTCGAACATGCTGAATTTAAATAGTATTGTAGTGCTGCTGCAAATCTAAAGTATACATCTTTAAAAACTCTACCAGATTTCAACCAGTTTGAATTGTTTTTTTTTAGTTATAGCAAGCTCTTTTCGTTCATGCACTGTAAGTTTAAGAGTTAACTTTTTTATGATTTTTAAATGCTATATTTCTTAACATTGATAACCAGATCTGTCTTGCGTTGTATTATTTGGATTAAGCGTTGATGGAGCTATTTTAAGAGACAAGTATGTAATCAACTTGAAAATTATGTAGAGCAGACCTAATTAAAAATATGTCAATTTTGCGTCATTATTTTTCTGCGTTTCTCAGGCTCTGACGTGTTGATCCAATGTATGTCTACCATTACACACCTGCTTTCGAACCAGACGTTTTGCTGGAGCAACGTAGCACTTTATGTTTCGGATGCTTTTCCTGGCAAATACCGATGGTCTTTTTATAGATTTTAAACACCACACCTTTCGATCCGAAGCTTGCAACAATTAGCACCACACAAATTGAAAATTCTAAAAGACCTTACGGCGTAGATGTAAATATGCGAATTAAATTTAAGACTTGAAAATCATGAACTTTTATTCATATCAATTAAATTAAACTTGAAAAATTATATACTAACACATTTATATTAATTTTTTTAGCTGAGATATAAATGTGTTAGTATATGATTCAAGACTAGCTCTGACTTTGATCTCCGTCAAAATCCTTTTTTGTTTTTGTTGTTGTTACTTGACCCCTTCCGATTGATGGGGGCATGGCGGAAAACCATGGAGCCCCAGAACCCGGGCAACACCCCAAGGCCTGGACCAGAGGTCGTAAAGAGACAGAGAGTCGCCAAAGAGCGAGCGGCACAAAGTACGTAGCTGGTCAGTGCAGAATGAGATGAGAGGTGTCCTGGAACGAGTGTCCGCAGGCGCTGCAAAAAGGATTCTCGATTCTGCCAATCCTGAAGAGGTATAAACCTAAAAGAAGGCTGTGTCCGTTGCAGCGTAGACAAGAGAGAACACAGCGAGCGTGACGAGGGAGCACAAGTTCCTCGGTGGAAATCGAGGGAACCTGTGTGTTGAAGAATTTCGATGAGACAGTACGCCTCCAGTCCGAGTAAAGAGAAGAGTGAACACGAGAGATATGAGGAGAGAGACTTCAAGGGATTGCAGAGGGAGCGAGTAGCGCTCATCGTCTGGCCAGATCATCAGCCACGTTGTTCCCCGGGAGAAACGAATGTCCGGGGACCCATTGTAGTCTGATAGCACAGAAGGAGAGAGAAGACAGTTCCTGCCAGATCTGCCACAGAGTTTGAGATAAGAAGAAACATGGAGGAGAGGATAGGGTGGTAAGAACAGAACGTGAGTCAGATTGGAGAAGAGAAGTGGCAGACCTGTTGATGCTGCCGAGATCAGCAAAGAGCGTGCAGAATGGCGCAGGCTTCTGCAGAGAAACTTGAGCATATTGTGCCTGCTGATAAGGAAAGAGTGGCCTCGGTGCCACACTGAGAGAGCAGCTGGCAAGTACGCCAGAGGCGCCTTTGCCAAAAGGAAAAGAAATAGAGCCGTCAGTCCAGAACACCAAATCGTGAGGGAGGGAGAGTCAAGGTGAGCGAGAGCCGCACCTTGGCGAGAGAGAGGGGGATCAGAGCGAGAGCATGGAAAAGAAAGGGTGGACTCCATAGTGAAGGAAGGGGCGTTCCAAGGAGGAAAGGGAGGGCAAGCAAGACGAGTCTCCCTAGGAGAGGTAGAAAGAAGCATGAGCGCGTGAGGGGACGCAAAAGCTCTCCAGGACGATCTGCAATGTCTTGGTTTCACTCCAAGTCTGGCCAAACCTGAAATGGGAAAGGAGGTTGGGAGACGAAGAGCCCGCTCATAAGATGAAAGAGTGAAATCAGTCAGGGTGACTCGTAGGAGAGGTAAAGAAGCCTCGGACAGAAGAAGTGGGATAGGAGAGGACGAGAGGCAGCCGGTGATGGCGCGACTAGCTGCTCGATGGAGGCGTTCCAATTTGGTGATATTGGTAACGCTTAGGAAAGGAAACCATCCGGGTGAAGCGTAAGTGAGAAGGGGCCGAAGAAAAGCTCTATACAAAAGAGAGGGCGGGATTTCTTAGAGGGGCCCCACGAGGAAGCAGAGATACATCGTAAGGCCTTGAGACGAGGGAAAAACTTGGCCTTCAACGAAGATACATGTTTAGAAAAGGAAAGAGTGCGGTCGAAGGTGATCCCAAGAAAAGTTGGAGTGGGATTGAAACGGAGGTGGGACTTGAGTAATAGGAGGTTGGGCTGGAGGTTAGCTTGGTGGAGATCCACTGAGAAGAAAGGAGGCCTCACATTTGCTCGTATTGAGAGGAAGACACCAGTACTCAGACCAGCGATCCAATCGAAACAGAGCTCCTTGTGTGGCTCCCACCGCAGTAGGGACCGAGGGGAAGGAGGACCAAATGACCAGATCGTCAGCGTAGTAAGAACAGCTGATGGAAGAAGGCAGAGAGGCCAGAAGATCATTGATGAAAAGAAAGAAAAGTACACGGCCAAGAACGGATCCTTGCGGAACACCTCGATGGACTCGAAAGGAGTGACTTTTGTGATTTTGATAAACCACACAAGCGCGCCGATCAGAAAGGAACGATTGAGTCCAGCAAGCGAAGCAAAGAGGAAGGCCAGCCGTAATGAGTTTTTGATAAAGGGCGGGATGCCAGACAGAGTCAAAAGCTTTAGAAAAATCAATAGTAGAGAGAATCGTCCGAGAGCCCGGCCTTGGTTTGTTAAACCCAACCGAGATGGACTGAGAAAGATACAGACTTTGATCTAGAGTAGACCGTCCAGGGCGGAAACCGAGCTGACGGGGGAGAGAAAATGGAATTAGATTCCAGAAAGAAGAGTAGACGGAATAGAATGATGCGTTCAAACAGCTTTGAGACGCAGGAGGTGAGAGAGATAGGCCGGAAGGAAGCAGGAGAGTCGAGAGGCTTTCCCATCTTGTGGATGGGAATAATAGAAGATGTCTTCCAGATGGAAGGAAAGGAATGCAAAGACCAGGAGAGATTGAAAATGTGAAAAAGAAAATCCATGCCAGAGCGAGGAAGGTGCTTTAGCTTGGGATAGGCAACTTTGTCTGGGCCAGTGGCAGTGGACGAGAAAAGGTTGGAGGCAGCCGCAAAAAAATCAGTGGGAGAGAAGGGAGAGCAAAAGGACGAGTGAGACTTCATAGGGCACGTGGCTCGCCAGAGCTCGGAAAGGTAGCCTCTGGCTCTGCTACGCAGGGCCTTTTGGCTGAGAAACGGAAAAGTGGGATCTCAGGTAAGCGGCGTAGACCGATGCCGATTCCCTGGGAGAGGAACTGTTGGGAAAGTTAGGAGACGAAGAAGAATAGTCAGGAACAAAGCGAAGAAGGGAATATATAGATTTAGGTTTAGATTTGGGTGAGAGAGAAGAGCAAGTTGTCTGCCATGCTTCAGCCTTGGCCTTGGCAATGACAGACGTGAAGCGCGTCGAGAAGCGGAGATGTAGTAAGCCTAGCGATCTTCGTCGGTTTTTATCACTTCTGTGAGCGCCAGCAAAAGCCTTGCGTCTTTCACTAACCGCACTTTCCACCCCAGCGGACCACCAGGCTTTAGAATGGCGTTTGACGAGGCCAAAAGGAATGGAAGATTTGGCCGCATTCAGTGCCAGAGAGGTAAAGAGAGTAGCAGCAGAGGAAAGAGAAAGAGACCAGTATTCCTCTGCCAAAGAACAGTGAGAGTTAAAGTAAGAAGGCAAAGTCATCCCAGCGAGCTTTGGGAAAATTGAAGGAAGGAGAACGCTCGTTGGGGCGATAGGCCGGAGAAAGAGGGACATATAGAAGAATTGGAAGGTGATCAGAACCCAGGCCCTGAAGCACTTCCAATGAGCAAGGAAGGGCGAGAGAATAGGGAGCAAGGATATGTCAGGGGGGAAGCGACTGCCAGAGGAGCGATGGAGAAGGGTGGGTGTGCCAGAGTCATTGAGGGGAAAGAGGTCAGAGAAGATGACCCAGTCGAATACTTCCTCCCCACGAGGGTGGGAAGTACTTATTGAAATCCAGAGGGGGTGATGGCAATTAAAGTACCCCAGAATGAAGAGATTTCTGCAGGAGGAAAGAATGGAGAAAGAAAAAGAGTCGGTTCTACCATCCGTTGGAGAAGAGCGAATAGGAGGGGCGTAGTCATTAAGAAAAGAAAGAGAAGAGGAGTTGCTTAGAGACATGTTGACTCTTACATGATCAGAGTAGAGATCAAGCGAAGAAAGAGAGAAGGTAAAAAGTTCAGTAGAGGATAAGCCCTACCTAACGAAAATGATGACACCGCCGCTAGCGTGCGTGGCATCACGAGTGAGAATGCCAGACCGGGAGTGAGTGTGATCAGAACGCAGAGCAGAGAATTCAGGAATCCGGAAAGAGGAAGATGAGTTAAGATTGGATTCCTGGATACAGATAAGGTCAACGGGATGGGACGAAAGAAAGTGAAGCAGTTCAGTGCTCCTGGCTCGAAGACCGCCAGCATTCCATTGAAGAACCCTGAGAGAGTCAGGGGGAGGAAGCAGTAGAAGGACAGACAAGAGCAAGGGGCGATGGTGAGGGGGAAAAGGGAGAAGATACAGAATAGGCATAGGGGAATAAGAGGTTTGAAAGCTAGGATGGGACGGAAGTGCAGCATTAGCAGAGGGGGCAGGTTGAACAGTGGAGGTATACAGGTCGGAGGAGTCGATGAGGAAGTCACAGTGTTACACGAATATGTAACGGTGGAAATCACAGTGGAGGAACTCACAGTGTTACAAGCAGGGACGCAACATGGGGGACAGCTCCAGGAGTGAGAGCTGCCAAGAGTTCTGAATTTGGAGAGGGAGAGTAGTGAGCATTTTAGATATACCCATTTGGAGCAAGTACAGCATTGCACTAACTTGCCATGCCAGGTCACATTTCCGGCGCACACTGAGCAAGGAAAGATGGGACCAGGGTTGGGATAAGCGTTGCCGCTCATCAAGAGAAGAAGAAGAATGAGAAGACAAAGACGGGCATGAAAAAGGCAGGAGAAAGGAGAAGACAGACGACCGATTTTAAAGAAGCTCTGTGCTGCCCTTCTACAATCGTTCAGGGGACAGCACGGCAAAAAATGGTTCTTGGGAAGTGCCCGGGATAACTGGGACCCTCGGCAAGGCCAACAGCCATTTCGATTCAACCCAAACGGGTCGGGGACCGCAGCACCACGTTGAGGCGGCTGTTGATTGATGCAGATCAAAATCTTTTCGGCACTTCGTACTGCTTTTGGTTAAGAATGGCCTTGAAGAATAAGTAACAGCAATTTGCATTCAGATTCGGTGAAAGTCTTGGCGATGAGCTGATAGTCTCCATCATATCATGGCCTAGCAAGTGGGTTGTGCTGTTCGGCGCTTTTCTGTCCACCATCGGAGCTGGATTGCAGTCGTTAACTGGAGCTCCACGGTTACTACAAGCCATAGCACAGGACGATATTATCCCAATATTAAAGGTGAGCCAAAATTGCAGAACAACATAACACTTGGCTAAGCAGTAGAAAATAATTTTTGAAAACGTAGGGTCTGTTTTCTCAAATATTTTTGTGATACATTTTTATCCGTCTATCCACGGGAAAACTTCCTGTCGATTATGCATTGAGTGACTTTTGTTTAGACTTGCTTCGGAGTTACAAGCACTGTTGGCATGGTGCATTTTTACCATAAGCAGTGCGACGAAGCTGGGAATAATATCAGTAAAGTGCCTTGTCTACTTGCGAAACAACGCAGCCATATAGGCTTGAACGCACGATTATTGTATCATAACCATTGCTCCAACTCTCTCGACCACGTAACTGGCAAATGCCTTTAACGCCATTTTTTTTATAGTTGCACGCTGGTTGTATGGAAACTTGTGTCTTTCACTGGAGCCAGTAATTCAGTTTGATTCGAAGCTAGCTTGTAATGGTGCAGTTTTAAAATTAAAGCGCTGGTAATCTGTTGGAGAATGAATTTCACGGCGTGCGTTGTACCAGCAGTATTGATAACTCCGAAGCAGGTGCAAAAACAGATTGATCCAAGTATAATCGTAATTTTTCGTGAATAGAAAACAGATATCTAAGCTAACTTCTCAATGCATAGCTCTTACAAACTGTTTTGGAATTTTTGGCTTTTTTCCCACTTTTGAAACTCAATAACGTTCTTCCAAGCTTGGTTTCTCTTTTAGAAAGGGCTCGATGATAACAGCATGGGTTCTTAATGAACCAAGGTTGGCTGTAATTACCGGTAATATTTGCTCAGATTTTTGGAAGATCAAAAAAGAACGGCGAACCGACCTGGTCGCTTCTCCTCACCTGTTTGCTGTCGTGCACTGGAATAATCATCGCTAATTTGGACTTGGTAGCACCTATTATAACAATGTGAGAGGCATAGATTAGTATTGAGTGCAGCGTTTTAATTGTGACTTCATAAATTTACAATTTCGTTTTTCGCATCGCCCGTGTTGCTTAGTGCCTAGTGGAAGATCTGTAGTCACTGTTTTAAGATATTCCTTATGACGCGACAAGGGAATTGAATCCAGCTTTTGTGAAGAATGAATCGGCTAGCAGTAGAATCAGCATTTAAGAAAAGCAAGGGATCTCGTACTTCACACAATATAGCAGTTAATAGCACACGAAGGAGCAATGCTGAACGGAGGTCTGTTTCTAAAAAACTTCACTTTTGTTGGCGCTGTTAGGATAGATTTTTGCTTTACGTGACCCCTTACATTCAGGTTTAATAAAGATTTTCGTGATGAACTTTAAGCGCAGTGATTTTGACTAGGTTTTTCCTGATGTGCTACATGTTCGTTAACTTGGCTTGTGCTTTACATTCTCTGCTAAATACACCGAACTGGAGACCTCGCTACAAGTTTTATCATTGGTGAGTGTGATAAGGCTTACTCTGGTATGCGCTTTTTGGTATCGAAACAGATTTATAAGAGGAGGATGTTTTTAATGACAGTTGAGCACATTGTACGCGGTTTTATATTTATTTACTCTTCGCTTCTACAGCTGCGCGCCAAGCAGAAAATCTATGAATACCAATTATAAAGTTTTTGTGGCAACTCGGGAAAGGGCTTGAACTCAGGTTTGATGTTCTTCATTTTTTGTCGGCGCCGGTGACTCAAACGGATAAGCTGATTTCTTAACCTGTAGGACGCAAATTTATTGCTTTTATCGTAGGCATTATGCCCTTGAGTAGGATCTTTTTCACGGAATATCCGCTGCTTGGTTGCAGCACTTGTGGTGAGATCCTTTTCACCGAATATCCGCTTCTTGGTTGCAGCACTTGTGGTATCGATTCTCGGACAAAAAGATATAAACGACTAAGATAACAAAAACTATGTTTGTTTTAGGTTTTTGTCACTAATTGGCGTTTGTCTTTGCATCACGTTGATGTTCATATCGAGTTGGTACTATGCCGTTGCTGCAATGTTTATTGCGGCTGCTATATATAAATATATTGAATATAGTGGGCAAGTGATTGTATCTTTTTCTACTGTCGTAATAATGTATGTTTAATTTTCATCTAGGATCGGTTTTATGTGTCGACGTTACTCGCTGGCCGAACAACAAATGAGCCACCGTCTTTTTGTGGTAATGCTAGCAGCCTGCAATTTATATTCATTACTGATTCGATATTGACGGCTGCTTTTCCTTTACGTGATCTTGATTAAATTTGCGGTGTGACCCTGATTATGTGTTTCATGCCGGGCCTCTATTCCAACAGAAGAGGAGTGTTAAACAACAACCACAAGAAGCGTTTACTGTAGCGCTTCCGATTAGACGCGATACCACCACTGATTAAAGCGTCGCAAAAAGCTTATAAAGCAGTCCCACCGATTGTTTTCAAAACTGTAAACTTTAATATTTTTGCAGAGCCGAAAAAGAATGGGGTGATGGACTAACGGGTCTTCAGCTTACCACTGCCCGTTTTGCCTTAATGCATCTTGAAAACGGACCCCCTCACACCAAAAACTGGAGGTAAGATCTGCCAAGTTTTCTTTATTTGAGTTTATCTGATGTAGTAGTCTGGCTACGATTTTCAATCGAGTCATTCCTAAATTAACTAGTGATCTGCTGTTGCATGCGTCTGACTATAAGTAACGAGACGCTTACCATTTAGCGCATGGGCTCTTAATCAGTAGAGGAATGCCCCTAACAGTGGTTGCAGGAGAGGGTTTAAAAATTATCTTGAGTTAGTGGTTCCATGTTGGGTGCCACGACACCGGTGCGTCGTTTTGAGACTGTTAGGGCGTCGTAAGCTTAAGTCTTTGACGCCTCATTTTTAGAAATCAACTTGTGTTGATATAATGGTTTTGTGTTTGAAGGCCAGTTTATGTTGAGAGCTTTTTGTGTCTATTTCTGATTTGTTTGGCTTTTCCTTGTGATCACTTTGTATAGAGCTTTCTGTCTTCGATTTTTATTTGTTTACTTTTTTTATCCGAAATCACTTGTAAAGTGCGTTGTTTGTTTTTATACACCGATCGAGCATGAGTTCGCAAGCATAAATGAATGACTGATTGTAGCAGTGTAGATTAGATGCAGAAAATTAAAACTTTAAGTGCCATAAATCTTGCAAAATACAAATGCAGTAAAAGTTTTACTTGGGGTAAAGACGAGCAACCAATAGCCAGTCATTTATTATTCTTTCACCGTCGAAAACTCAACGGCACCAAAAAAACTCTACAAAAAACAACTTGTGTTTGATCCAGATTCGCCATATTAGCAATGCTGGCTCAGTGTATTTTTTCTGCCAATTTTGCCACCGAGTGGTGGAAATTGCCGTAAAGTGCTTTTTCAAGGGCACAACGAGGCAAAAGTTTTACGGCTATTGAACCATCATTTACTAAAGCAGCCCTATGGTACCCAACTTTATTCTTCTATTCTAGACCGCAGCTGTTAGTTATACTCAAGTTAGACGAGAACCATCATCCCCTGAATACACGAGTTCTAGCTTTTGTTCGCCAGCTGAAGGCAGGGAAAGGATTAACAGTTGTAGCGTCAGTGATAGTCGGAGACAGTTTGGAAAGCAGTCACCTGGTGAAACCGGTGCAAGATGTGAGTAGTAAGTAGGTCGTTGCGGTGAGAAATACCACCGAATCTCAACTGTAGTCACGTTTGCATTGAAGGCTTACAAGTGTTTTTTATAAAAAAAATTATAGTATCTGAAGCTCTATGCAAGTGACGGGTTTTTAAGGGATTTTTTTCTATTCCCTGTGTGTATAATTTTTTGTGTTGAAAAGGCCATACTCTTCATGAAAGGAACGCTAATAAACACAAAGCAGTCAATACCGTGACGAAAAAGTACAGGAAAAAAGATTTAGACGCGTTTATGGTATCATTGCAGTACCTATTCAATCAAAAAGGGTGAAAAGATTTTAGGTTGCATGTAGTGTAGTTGTTCGTCCCTATCCATTCAAGAAGTGGATTTGAAACTAGGAATATTGTGAACCTAACCTTTGTGTGGCCTTGGATTTATTTTAAGTTGCAATTATGATTGGCTCAAAATGCAAGGCTTGCCTGCTTTGGAGAGGAAATGTAAGCAAGCTAAATTAATACTCTTAAGGTTGCCAAAAGCTTTTGCAATGTGCTGTAGGTCTATTGTCTTATTACCGCCCTAACCCTTGCTAAAATATTTTATTTAATTTTATTTATTAATTTAATTATATTAATATATTAAGTATATTTCATTAACTTATGCTTTTCTTTTCAAACTTGCTGCTGGTAAAGACTGCAAACGACTGAAAGTTCCGTCATGTTTCGAGTACTTAAACAAAAAAGAAACGCTAATGGTATCCTCTTTGCGTTGGCTGATCGAGGAAGAAGTGATGCTGAATTTAGGCAAAAATTTTTGGAATGGCACTCCTAATATATTAACAACGCGCTGAAAATGAGGTGCAAGAATCCTTTTTTTGTGGAAACGCGATCAAAAATTTTAAAAACCATTTTCATGAAAAGTTTTTTGATAGGCTAGTGCCTGCATGACTTCCTCCTTGGTTACACTCGCACGGTATACCATGCTTATGAACTTCAGGAGCTCGCTGAAGCGATGAACAGCTACAGAACAAAAGGATTTCAACAAGTTCTCGTGGCTCAAGATGAGTGTGAAGGCGTGAGCGCGCTAATACAGAGCGCTGGACTTGGCGGACTTTGTCCAAATACTGTTGTTGTTTGCTGGCCGACTCGCTTCAAGAAAAAACTTGTACATGAGGATTACGCTTCCTTTCTTAGTAAGTAATCAGTTGCCGATTTGTGTTTGTATGCTGTGCAGTCGTAAGGTACCCCCGCGGCCTTATTTGGCTAAAGTACGCACAGTACATTTGGAATTGTTTGTTGAAAACAACAAACATTAACAGTGCGCACTGATATGCTATAAGCTTAAATTGGGGACGACTAATTTATGTAAAAGCATACTTTATGCAGCATCTGTCTCGACGGCGCAATTGTTAAAAGCTTTCATCTGCACCAAATTGGTGGTTCAAATATCGCACGAGCCATTCCAAAACTTCTTACTGAATCATATTCACAGCTTCTCTGCTTGATGCCTACCATGGAAAAGATGGTGTGGAGAATTTAGGCGTATTGCCTTTTGCTTTTTTTTTAATTTTTGCTTATTGCTTCCTTAGAAAAAGCACTTATCATGACATGCCTTCACTTTTACGTGGCAGCGGAATCCAACAGCCAACCCGTCGAGACTTGAGACTAGCAAGCACATACAAAAGTCATACCCATGAGTAAATGAATGCGCTAAGCAGCATTTTTAAATAACCGACACAAGCTAATATAGCAGTTAGGTAAGTCGACGAAAAGCTGCATCACTACATCAACAGCCGTCTCAACTTGGTGCTGCGATCCCCGACCTCGTTTGGGTTGGGTCGAAATGGCTGTTGGCCTTCCCGAGGGTCCCAGCTACCCCGGGCACACCCTTTCGTTTTTTCTCCATGCTGTCCCCTGAACGACCGCAAAAGGGCAGCACAGAGCTTCTTTAAAATCGGTCGCCTGTCTTCTATCTTCTCCTGCCCTTCTCTTGCCCGTCTTCGCCGCCTCATTCTTCTTCTCTTAAGCGGTAACGTTTATCCCAACCCTGGTCCCATCTATCCTTGCTCAGTGTGCGCTGGAAGTGTGACCTGGCATGGCAAGTCAATGAAATGCTGCACCTGCTCCAAATGGGTCCATCTAAAGTGATGCTCACTACTCTCCTTCTCCAAATTCAGAACTCTTGGCAGCTCTCACTCCTGCAGCTGTGTCCCTGGTTGTAACACTGTGACTTCCTCTTTGGACTCCTCTGGTTTGTATTTATACACTGTCCAACCTGGCCTTCCCTCCACTAATGCGACACTTCCGCCCCACCCTAGCTTTCAAACCTCTTATCTCCCTCTGCCCCCTCACCATCGCCCCTAGCTCCTAGCTGCCCTTTTACGCCTCCTGCTTCCGCTCCCCCATGACTCTCTCAGGGTTCTTCAATGGAATGCTGGCGGTCTTCGAGCCAGGAGCACTGAACTGCTTCACTTTCTTTCGTCCCATCCCGTTGACCTTATCTGTATCCAGGAATCCAATCTTAACTCATCTTCCTCTTTCCGGATTCCTGAATTCTCTGCTCTGCGTTCTGATCACACCCACTCCCGGTCTGGCATTCTCACTCGTGATGCCACGCACGCTAGCGGCAGTGTCATCATTTTCGTTAGGTAGGGCTTATCCTCTACTGAACTTTTTACCTTCTCTCTTTCTTCGCTTGATCTCTACTCTGATCATGTAAGAGTCAACATGTCTCTAAGCAACTCCTCTTCTCTTTCTTTTCTTAATGACTACGCCCCTCCTATTCGCTCTTCTCCGTCGGATGGTAGAACCGACTCTTTTTCTTTCTCCATTCTTTCCTCCTGCAGAAATCTCTTCATTCTGGGGTACTTTAATTACCATCACACCCTCTGGAACTCAATAAGTACTTCCCACCCTCGTGGGGAGGAAGTATTCGACCGGGTCATCTTCTCTGACCTCTTCCCCCTCAATGACTCTGACACACCCACCCTTCTCCATCGCTCCTCTGGCAGTCGCTTCCCTCCTGACATATCCTTGCTCCCTATTCTCTCGCCCTTCCTTGTTCATTGGAAGTGCTTCAGGACCTGGGTTGTGATCACCTACCAATCCTTCTATATGTCCCTCTTTCTCCGGCTTATCGCCCCAACGAGCGTTCTCCTTCCTTCAATTTTCCCAAAGCTCGCTGGGATGACTTTGCCTTCTTACTTTAACTCTCACTGTTCTTTGGCAGAGGAATACTGGTCTCTTTCTCTTTCCTCTGCTGCTACTCTCTTTACCTCTCTGGCACTGAATGCGGCCAAATCTTCCATTCCTTTTGGCCTCGTCAAACGCCATTCTAAAGCCTGGTGGTCCGCTGAGGTGGAAAGTGCGGTTAGTGAAAGACGCAAGGCTTTTGCTGGCGCTCACAGAAGTGATAAAAACCGACGAAGATCGCCAGGCTTACTACATCTCCGCTTCTCGACGCGCTTCACGTCTGTCATTGCCAAGGCCAAGGCTGAAGCATGGCAGACAACTTGCTCTTCTCTCTCACCCAAATCTAAACCTAAATCTACATATTCTCTTCTTCGCTTTGTTCCTGACTATTCTTCTTCGTCTCCTAACTTTCCCAACAGTTCCTCTCCCAGGGAATCGGCATCGGTCTACGCCGCTTACCTGAGATCCCACTTTTCCGTTTCTCATCCAAAGGCCCTGCGTAGCAGAGCCAGAGGCTACCTTTCCGAGCTCTGGCGAGCCACGTGCCCTATGAAGTCTCACTCGTCCTTTTGCTCTCCCTTCTCTCCCACTGATTTTTTTGCGGCTGCCTCCAACCTTTTCTCGTCCACTGCCACTGGCCCAGACAAAGTTGCCTATCCCAAGCTAAAGCACCTTCCTCGCTCTGGCATGGATTTTCTTTTTCACATTTTCAATCTCTCC
Source organism: Trididemnum clinides (assembly GCA_963675345.1). Taxonomy (NCBI): domain Eukaryota; kingdom Metazoa; phylum Chordata; class Ascidiacea; order Aplousobranchia; family Didemnidae; genus Trididemnum; species Trididemnum clinides. The sequence goes on from OY776301.1 coordinate 23,860,383, forward strand.
TGGTCTTTGCATTCCTTTCCTTCCATCTGGAAGACATCTTCTATTATTCCCATCCACAAGATGGGAAAGCCTCTCGACACTCCTGCTTCCTTCCGGCCTATCTCTCTCACCTCCTGCGTCTCAAAGCTGTTTGAACGCATCATTCTATTCCGTCTACTCTTCTTTCTGGAATCTAATTCCATTTTCTCTCCCCCGTCAGCTCGGTTTCCGCCCTGGACGGTCTACTCTAGATCAAAGTCTGTATCTTTCTCAGTCCATCTCGGTTGGGTTTAACAAACCAAGGCCGGGCTCTCGGACGATTCTCTCTACTATTGATTTTTCTAAAGCTTTTGACTCTGTCTGGCATCCCGCCCTTTATCACAAACTCATTACGGCTGGCCTTCCTCTTTGCTTCGCTCGCTGGACTCAATCGTTCCTTTCTGATCGGCGCGCTTGCGTGGTTTATCAAAATCACAAAAGTCACTCCTTTCTAGTCCATCGAGGTGTTCCGCAAGGATCCGTTCTTGGCCGTGTACTTTTCTTTCTTTTCATCAATGATCTTCCTGCTTCTCTGCCTTCTTCCATCAGCTGTTCTTATTACGCTGACGATCTGGTCATTTGGTCCTCCTTCCCCTCGGTCCCTACTGCGGTGGGAGCCACACAAGGAGCTCTGTTTCGATTGGATCGCTGGTCTGAGTACTGGTGTCTTCCTCTCAATACGAGCAAATGTGAGGCCTCCTTTCTTCTCAGTGGATCTCCACCAAGCTAACCTCCAGCCCAACCTCCTATTACTCAAGTCCCACCTCCGTTTCAATCCCACTCCAACTTTTCTTGGGATCACCTTCGACCGCACTCTTTCCTTTTCTAAACGTATCTTCGCTGAAGGCCAAGTTTTTCCCTCGTCTCAAGGCCTTACGATGTATCTCTGCTTCCTCGTGGGGCCCCTCTAAGAAATCCCGCCCTCTCTTTTGTATAGAGCTTTTCTTCGGCCCCTTCTCACTTACGCTTCACCCGGATGGTTTCCTTTCCTAAGCGTTACCAATATCACCAAATTGGAACGCCTCCATCGAGCAGCTAGTCGCGCCATCACCGGCTGCCTCTCGTCCTCCCATATCCCACTTCTTCTGTCCGAGGCTTCTTTACCTCTCCTACGAGTCACCCTGACTGATTTCACTCTTTCATCTTATGAGCGGGCTCTTCGTCTCCCAACCTCCTTTCCCATTTCAGGTTTGGCTAGACTTGGAGTGAAACCAAGACATTGCAGATCGTCCTGGAGAGCTTTTGCGTCCCCTCACGCGCTCATGCTTCTTTCTACCTCTCCTAGGGAGACTCGTCTTGCTTGCCCTCCCTTTCCTCCTTGGAACGCCCCTTCCTTCACTATGAAGTCCACGCTTTCCTCTCCATGCTCTCGCTCTGATCCCCCTCTCTCTCGCCAAGGTGCGGCTCTCGCTCACCTTGACTCTCCCCCCTCACGATTTGGTGTTCTGGACTGACGGCTCTATTTCTTTTCCTTTTGGCAAAGGCGCCTCTGGCGTACTTGCCAGCTGCTCTCTCAGTGTGGCACCGAGGCCACTCTTTCCTTATCAGCAGGCACAATATGCTCAAGTTTCTCTGCAGAAGCCTGCGCCATTCTGCACGCTCTTTGCTGATCTCGGCAGCATCAACAGGTCTGCCACTTCTCTTCTCCAATTTGACTCACGTTCTGTTCTTACCACCCTATCCTCTCCTCCATGTTTCTTCTTATCTCAAACTCTGTGGCAGATCTGGCAGGAACTGTCTTCTCTCTCCTTCTGTGCTATCAGACTACAATGGGTCCCCGGACATTCGTTTCTCCCGGGGAACAACGCGGCTGATGATCTGGCCAGACGGGGAGCGCTACTCGCTCCTTCTGCAATCCCTTGCAGTCTCTCTCCTCATATCTCTCGTATCCACTCTTCTCTTTACTCGGACTGGAGGCGTACTGTCTCATCGAAATTCTTCGACACACAGGTTCCCTCGATTTCCACCGAGGAACTTGTGCTCCCTCGTCACGCTCGCTGTGTTCTCTCTCGTCTACGCTGCAACGGACACAGCCTTCTTTTAGGTTCTTACCTCTTCAGGATTGGCAGAATCGAGAATCCTTTTTGCAGCGCCTGTGGACACTCGTTCCAGGACACCTCTCATCTCATTCTGCACTGACCAGCTAGTACTCTGCGCCGCTCGCTCTTTGGCGACTCTCTGTCTCTTTACGACCTCTGGTCCAGGCCTTGGGGTGTTGCCCGGGTTCTGGGGCTCCATGGTTTTCTGCCATGCCCCCAAACCCTCGGAAGGGGTCGGGTAACAACAGCAACAACGAGAGGACAAGTTGGGTTTAATATTTTATTTTCCAATCACTTTAAAATCTTTTGTAGTTTACACTAGAGCACCTTTGTGTTCAAACCTGCTGGGGAGTTGCCGAATCTTCCGACGCAATGCAATTCTGTTACAAGCTGCCCGAGCGTGCAACCTTGGACTCAGTCACGTTGCCGACAGTTGTAGACGTTTTTAGGGGCTATTCGAGAAGCTTCGGCTTATCAGAACGCGGTTCTGGTTCTAAAGTACGTCGATAATTTTCCAATGCGATCTGATCCCTTCCAATCTGGTACGATCGACGTATGGTGGATTGTTCACGACGGAGGACTGCTCATGCTTTTGCCTTTTCTGCTCGGACAGAACAAAGTGAGGTTTCAATTTTTTGGAGCTGTGCGTTGTTTTTGTTTACTTTTCGTCCTGGAGGCACGAACAAAACGATAATGGTTCAGGTTTATATGGCAAATTCAGTCAAGATCGTGTTAAAGCAAAAACGGCAGTTAATTTTGATCCAGCAGTGAATCGCAGACCTCCACTAGTGGGCGCTCAAAAATTGTCTCACGATATTTTTGGTGGGCAGCTTTACTATTCCCATCACGTAAAGCACGGGTGATTTTCTACTGTTTGTTTTGAATAGCGCCAGATCAGTGCATGCACAGCCGAATTCTAACCCTTGATTTCAAGTATGCTTGTCTTTGTCAAGTACAGTGAGTATCGCCTCCAACATTACACAGCATTGGTAAAAAAGACACGTCTTCAATTCACATGACAAGTCATACCAAAAACTTTAAAAGTGGCATTCACGTGTTCTTGCTCTAAGCTCAGCCATAGGAGTGATGTAACAACTGGCAATTTGTTTAATGTTTTGGCTATTAAATCGTCCAAGGCAAACTGAGCCAAAAACACTGCGAATTTTCATCATAAGCTGTATCGCATATGTCTGAAATCATATGACGCTCAGGCCATCTTTTCTGTTTACGTAAGTAGATTGCGACGTTCATTGGATGAAAGTAGTAAAGCTGCTCAAAGTGTTCAGTGGTCACTTACCGCTGTGTAGGCTAGAAGGTTCGTTTGCATCTAGTCACCTTAACCAGAAATCGGCATGAAAAGGCTTTTTCAAACTCAGTAAATATATTGTGTCTGTTGACAGATGTGGAGGACTTGCAAGACACGCATTTTCACCGTTGCCCAGATGCAGGACAACAGCGTTCAGATGAAAAAAGATCTCGTGTCGTTTCTTTATCAGCTACGTATTGTTGCTGAAGTGGAAGTGATTGAAATGGTAGGAGCAGCATGTACTCTTGTTATAATCGAAATCGTGGCCTAGTAGGAAGCAGGATGTCGCAAATCGCGCAAAAAGCTTCACATTTTTGCGCATTCTTAAGTAGCTGGAGCCTTTAACTTCTTAGAGCTTTGTAAGTTTGAGTGTCCAAAAGGGAACCATCAAAACGATGTTATTGAACACTGCAAAACTGGAAAAAGCTAGAATAAAAGTAAAGTCGTGAGAGGATGAAAAGCATTAACATTTTTTGTTTGCAGTCTCTTAACGTTAATTGACGTTATTTTGTTTATCATCTAGAGCAGTGGTACTTAATTTTTCCAACCCTTATGCTTAAAGATATTGGCTTGGGGACCCCTTGTCTGCGCAACCTGCAAAGGAGGTGTATATTGAAAGAACAAACACTATTGTGAAAAGTCGGATAAGTTGTTTACTGCTGGATATCTAATTAATTAAAAAAAACTCTCTTTATGAAAGCATAACACAAGTGGTTAGTGGAATATCACAATTTGCTTGGCAAAACACCGCACAAATGATAGTCAGTAAGACTTCTGTTCTTGTCTCTTCGAAACAAGCTCATCAATATGGGGGTTAATGATGCTGGGAGCAATTCTCATGTCATTTGCAACTTTAAGGCAGTTACGGTTGGTAGTTTTGATATTAACTAGAGCAGACATGGCAGCTTCACTGAGGTATGTCGTTGGAAATCGATTAATGCTATCAGAGCTCTTTTTGCCAATTCTGGATATTCTTGCAACACACTGCACCAAAATTTTATCAGTGAGAAGGAGCTGAACTTGGCCTTTGCAGCTTGAGAGCACTGCAATTCCAGTTGTTGCTCATGAAGGTTGAGCTGTTCATTGCCGTTCATCTCAGCAATAAAAGGCTGCTGAATCCATGTTGAAGAAGGTTCAGATGCTGGAAAGCAATCTCCCATTTCTTTCTCGAGGTTTTTTATGTGATCATCAATTAAAGCAGTCAGCCATTCGATATTTTCCTGATCACTAATTTTACTGTCCAACAGTATGAGCAGCAAAATTCTGGTTTCTTACTCTCTTTTTCTCTTTCTTTACTCTCTTACTCTCTTTCTTACTTCTTTTTGAAGGCGGAAACCTCTGCAGCCTCTGTCTGAGATTTGTTTTTTCCCTGCAGAGAATAACTAAACTCATTCAAAAGACTAAAGATGTCTGCCAAGTAAAAGACCTTCAATTGGAATTTATTATTATGAAATAATGTAGCAAGTTCCACTGACCCATGCTCACGAAGAAACACGGCAACTTCAGTGACAAGTTCTGCAACACGGGAGAGCACTTTTTCCCGCGGTAACCATCGCACTTCGGTGTGGAAAAGAAGGTACTGATGTTCCTTTTCAAGGTCGTCACAAAATGCTTTCAATAGTCGGAAATTTATGGCCCTGCTACGAATAAAATTCACTGCCTTTACTACAGAATCAAGAACACTTTTCAATTCTAGAGGTAGTGTCTTACAAGCTAAGGTGTATTTATGAATAGCACAGTGATTTGATACTATAAGCGGAGCAACTTGTTTCATTAGGGCTACAAAACCGGATGGATGCCCTATCATAGCTGGCGCACCATCTGTGCATACTGATCCCAATTTATTCCATGCTATTGAATTTTCACGAAGAAATGCATTAACAAGATCAAAGACGTCTTTAGCTCTAGTTCTCTCCTTCATTTGACAAAATAAAAACTCGTCCACAATTGCGTTTTCTTTAACAAATCTCACGTATACTACTAATTGGATTGTTGACTTGATATCCGTTGCTTTATCAAATTGAAGACTTATTCTACATGGGCTATCTTGGATTTGAGCGATAAACTGACTCAAAATGTCATTTGCTACAGTATATCTGCAATCCTGTTATTTACAGTGTCATCGGACAAGAAAACTGAGTCTATTCTTTTGACCTCGTTTCGGCCAAGTAATATTTTTACCGCACTTGGCTTTATTAGTTTCTCACCAGCTGTGTGAGGTGCTTTTGCTTTTGCTATTATTATCAAAGAAATTTCATATGAAGCGCGCAGGAGTGGTTGGGAAGTTAGGCAAAAGCCTAACGCAGGGAGCGTTTCCCTCACATCACAACGAGCTCTTTTTGCTTTGAACGTTTCAACTGAGTCCGTATTCTCTTTATGCTTTAGTTCCTTGTGCCTCTTCAACTTCGAAGGCTTTAAGGAATCGTTGCCCAAAATGGTATTGCACAATGTGCACAGAGCATTGTCAAGTTTATCACAACCAATAACTTTTGTAAAACCATACTCAACGTAAGAATCGTCCCAGAAACGTATTTTATGTCTATTTTTCGCAGCCCTTAGTAAACAAAATGATTATGACCTAAGGAAGCGAAAATAATGACTAATTGAAAAGTCTTAATTATACTTCTTCTTCTTTGTCTTTCGGCTTATTCCCGATTAGGGGTCGCCACAGCAGATATCTGCATGGCTAAATCATACATATTCACTTTTGTGGTAATCGCATGTAAAATGTAGAAATGATGTAGCAAATACTAAAAGGAAACAGGCACAGTGATTGTCTTAAATTCCGTGCGCTCCTTCATTGCTTAGGTTGTAAAATTCTATCCAGGCTGATAGCCACTAGCTATCAGATACCAGAAAGCTGCTGGGAGAAAATTAGACACTCTGGTATCCCGAGGTACATGAAGTTTTCTGTTTCTTCCTTTTACGCACTGGGGTTGTGGGTAGAGCTAGAAGAGAAAGAGCCGCAACTGCAACCTTTATACTTCAACCCTCAAATGCTTTATTAAACCTTAGCTCTTATGGCCAGGGATTTAATATTTAATCCTCAATACAGAAACAACTAGTTGGATGATCATATGCTTCTCCAGAGGCGTTAGTTGCATCACTCTCACCAGAATTATATTAGCCACTGCCGTCAGTTTTCAACTACATGCATTTCTTCAATGCTATTGTCTAAGCTTACATAACTGTATTCTTGATAAAAGAACCACCACTACACAGCTTTATCCACCCAACTAATTTTTAAATCTGGAAGCAAAAAACGTCAGTCATTCTATTACGAAACCTTGAAACAGGTGTAGAAGTGGGATTGTTTTTGTTATTGTGGTCTATTGCATCAGACTAAAATAAATAGTTTGTTCACCACTAGAACGATGTGATGCTGCGTGTGTTTGACTATAGGTAGCATGTTACTGTAAAACCACTGTTATCATTGGTCAAAATGGTGGTCGTTGTTGTCGTGCATTTGAGAGTTAAAAACGTACAGTTTGGCATTCCTTTTGGGGATCCTATTAAGAACCGCTAATCGAGAGGTTAGTCAAATCTTATAACGTAAGTTTTCTAGTGTGGAGTTTGGGAGTACTTTTTCATACATGGGATTTAGCGTTGAACAGTAATTATTACAGGCTTCATTGTAATGACTTTTCATATTTGAATTGTATTTATCTAAATTCTTTGAAAAGGCTGCGGAAAGACATTCTGTTTGGCTTTTTCATTTGTTTGGTTGAAGAAGTTTGATCTATATTCAACTGCCTGAGTATTAAAAATAGAAAATAAATTGCTTTGAATCGTCTCATGATTAATTTTTTTACAGCCAGATTCAGATATATCTGCTTACACGTACGATAGAACGTTGAGAATGGAACAGCGTACTCAAATCTTGCAGAAGCTCCGCATGTCACGTAAAGAGTCTCTTAAAGATGTAGGTTTGCATCTTTTCTCTATGTTCTTTGACATATTTAAGCATTTCTTGCTTTTGTTGTAATCACAATAATAGCAATGTGGTACAGCGGCAAAATTTGAAGACCAGTGACACAACAACAGCGTTTTGTAGCCAATAGGTGTTTGATACAACAACATTAACATGTGAATTTCTTTGAGTGGAATTTGAAGATCACGTACAACAAAGTCTATTGATAAGTTTGTGACGCAGTAGCGATTTGAGTGCGACTTGCGAGTTACACACTGAACAAAAATACCCTGGGCTTCCCAAGAACTTGACATGGGAGTTATATTTGCTATTTGGCATGATCAAAGCTTGGCTTTGACTAACATGAAAAGCGGATGAAGAAGTTGAACTGTATTTAAATAGTAACCGAATCGATCACGGACCCCCATCATTAGCTCATTTATAAAAAACTTACCCCTGATTGCTTTACTTGAGATTTATGAAGTCATGGAACGTTCTCGAAGTGTTTCACGTGCGCATGCTTTCGATCATCATCACGGCGCTGATAGGGGTGAACGTCCAGAACCGGTAAGTTATGCATTTACATTTTTACTCTTATAGCGGAGTGGCCGCAATCCCCACCCCGATTACTATTTAGGTAAAAAATTTGCATAGACTCACCAAACTTGTGTGTTGAAACATGCTGAAATGAGTGAAAAATCAGTGCAGTTTAAATTTATTACAAACTCTGCAAGGAAAACCTCCCTAAATTATCTCCTCTAAGGTCCAATACGACGAACTAATTCACGTAAACAGGCATAGACCCAATTCGTCCAGGTGCCGTAGCCAATGTTTCCTATTTAAAGTTTGCAACTTGCAATAACTTGTTGTCCGCTAAAAAGCAATCCAAGCAGCAGTGCTCTACTAGTGTCCAATGCAGCATAGGGAATATGCGCATCGTATCATCAACCTAAATTTCTTGTTGAAAACTGTAAAATTGTAATAGTACAATTTGCTAATATGCAGTGTCATATCTACTAAATATAGCACGCCCTCCTGTAGAACTAGATGGAAGAATATTGTTCCTCGCGCGCCCATTTGTATTCACTTTGGTATAAACTATGTAGCCGAAATTCCTACCTCAAAGTTTGAAACAACCTGTGGTTGTTTACTAGCGGCAGACATTGACGGCACTGTTTTGACCGATCAAGCCGTTATAATTCTGTCAGTAAAATTCATTATTTTGCCTTAGATCTTGGCGGGTAGTGTTCGTGGTAAGGAAAGCATCACAGTACAAGAATCGTCACAGATGACTTGGACGTCTGGAAAAGGTGGTGAAGCTGCATCATCTAACTTCAACGAGCGAAGATCCTCTTCTTCAAGGCCGTATGCTTTTAGTCGTGCTATTTCTCATGCCTGGGTAGAATCTCTTCGGCCATGGACAGAATCAAACATATAATGGGATGTGAATATAGCGTTCCCGTATTTTTTGATAAGCATGTTACCAATATTTACTCCTCACGGCGCTGGCGGATGAAGATCACTTTTTGAGGAATCACGTTATTTTTACCAGTAGCGCTTCCACACTTTACTTTAGTATTGCACACAACTTGTGTTCATGTCTATGTTTCCCTTTTACTTCCTCGAAATGAAGTTTGTTTGTTTGTGGTTACCCTTCCTCTTTCTCGGGATGGAGGTACGGCATGAAAGGCAATTCAGGTTCATGTCGTCAACCTAATTGATATTAGGCTAGAGGAAAGATGGCAGCCCATTTCGAACCAGTCTTCAGTGACTGGTAGCGCCAACACCAACAAGGTTACTGCCACTGGTGGGTACCCAAGAGTCATCTGACATGCTGGGTTAGCAACTTCACAATTGTAATCTGGTGAAGTACGGGTGGGCCACCTGTCTGCCACATAGAGGTGGAGGCGTCCCGTTAAGTGCCTTGCCCAAAGACACAACAAGCAAGCTTGCCGGCGTGTTCTCCACACTATCCCTTTCTATGCTGAGCGCCAAGCAAGGGAGCAGTGAATACCAGTTTTTAAAGTCTTTTGGTATGACTCGACTTAGGGAATGAACCCCATGCCTACCGACTGCGATGCGGACGCTCTCACCACTATACCATCGCGCTGGTTGAAATGAAGTTGCGATATGTAACTGCGAGACTGGTCCACACTGCAAACCTAATCAAAATTAGGCTTGTGGATATTGAAAGTCTAAAGGTGATGTTACAGCTCTGCTTGACACTCTGCACTAAGAATAGCGAGGAGAATGGAATATAAAACTGAATGTTCTCTGTCACAATCAAAAATGTCTAGTTGGCGCTTAATGCATGTGTAGCCAAAAAGCGCCAAAAACCGGTACAAAATTTCACCGATCGGTTGAGTTGGTTTTGAATTTTGCGCTGTGCTTGCCGCTTGGTCATAAGTAAATCAAGGTTTATGAAATCAGGAGTTGATTATGGTTGCTTTTAGGCAGGCCAAAAACGTCCGACGAATGCACACCGCGCTGAGGCTTAACGAAGCTATTCTGGAGAAGTCGAAATCGGCATCGCTGGTAATTTTGAATTTACCCGGACCGCCAAAGGGAAGTGATCATCCCAGGGAAGCAAATTGTATCCTTTTTTAATAGCGTATACACTGTTGTGGTGTAGTCGGAAAGTAAGAGTCTTTGTCAATTATCAAGGCATATCGTTCTTGAATGTCTTTTTTCTCGCATATGTTTAACAATCGTGAACTACACTGGAGTGTTTTTGTTTTTTTTTCCTCTTCAAATTTTGTACTTCCACATTTTTGTCGGTAAAATGGAAGACAGCTTTCAAATTATTTCAGGTCCTCTAATGATTTTGAAGCGTGTAAAAAAATGCTTAGTGCTTACCTTTATATGGAAGCAATTAATACGGGGTGATTGCTAGAAAAGCGGATAATTTGAAGGTCAGATGAGATGATGAATGAAATGCGTGATTGCTGGCCTCTGATTGGTTCTTTGAAGTGCCTTTGATTCTGTTAGTTCTTTGATTAATTCTTTGAAGTGTTTGAAGAAGTGTCGTGCTTACTCATTTCTATTTTGATACCCACATCATGGAAGGAGATAGAAAACAGCTTTTAGACTTTCAAAAGCAAGTGATTATTTCATTCTTTTCAAAAGTGAAAATCCGCCTTGGGCGACTGACAAAATGTCTACCTGTGTTACCGAATTTTTTTTCAGAGTGTGCTTGGAAAAGAGTATAATTTTCGGACGAAGCAAAGTTTTCATTGCGACCGCCTTTGAACAGACAAAATGATCGCATTTACCGAGAAGTGTATGTAAAACCTGACATACCTGAGGAAGACCTGTTTGTGAAATATGAAAATTTGCACCCATCTGTTTTTTGTTGTACTGCAGTTTGATGATATGGCAAAACGGAGCTTCGATTTCTTGAAGGATATTATCAGAGTTTTGAGGGCAGGAAGAAAAAAGACAATAAACCAACAACTTTATTGTGAGGAGATATGCCACAAATGTTCAGCGATATACGAAATGTTGTGGACGACCAAGCATGGACATGGCAGGAGGATGGCGCCGAGGCTCACACAGCAAGGGCTTCAATTCAGTTTCTTCGGCAGTCTACTCCTGATTTCATCGGACCGGAAGATTGGCCCTCAAAAAGTCCAGGCTTAAATGTTATGAATTATTGCATTTGGAGGTTGTTATTGACAGAGACTCAGAACTATCGACGTGACATAAACTCTATTCATGATTTGAAAACGTGCTTGGGAAGATATCCTACAAGTTACCCTTCAAAACGCTACACGAGCTTGGATTTCTTGGTTAAGACGATGCTCTGAAGTGCACTGACGTCATTTTGAGCATTTATTGGTGTAATATAAGATAAGTCTTTGAAAAACTTTGTGAAAGTTATTCTTTGTAAAAATAAATAGCCGTTTGACAAATTTTCCGCTTTTCTAGCGACCACCCTGTATTATTACATTGTTTGGTAGATATGGTATAAATTACATGTATATTTATGCTTAATATTTGTAGCTTGGTACGCTAGAACAGTTTTAAGTGAATCATATTTTGTCAATTCAAATTGAAATTCTTCCCAAAAACTGAGCTCCAAAGGTTCTCTGAGAAGCTAATCGATTGGCCCTACGCCTTTACAATGATGGCCGGATGAGAAGTTTAGTGACCATGTTCTCCCTCCCTCAAATGTCTTTGAGCTGTTTCTTATATTAAGCTATTTTTGGGAATCACTAAAAAAAAGTCGATTTTATGATTTTTCACCGCATTTTTACAAGCTTTGATGTACTAATTCAGTGTAGCTTATATATACCATTTCACACTCGCTTCCAAAAAACCTTTTTGCCCGAGTATCGTAGCTGTTTGAAATCCAAGTGCCTTTCCTGACGAGTACAATGATGCTATTATGGAGTTTCGCACTCCAGATCTTTTTACTCCAAAGTCTGCAACTGTCACCACTACACCACCGCTGCAGCAAGTTAAACCCGTATTGTTTCTTCACAATTTTCTTTGGCTTTCATTAATTTTAATTTGCCTTAATGCATGAAAGCAAGTGCAATTCGCTTTTCCTTGCCGGCGGGAGCGTTGGTGTAGCGGTAAAAAACTCGTCTCACCAGCGTAAGGTCTGAGTTTCAATCCCAAATATGTCAAAATTTTTAAAACAGCTGGCAACTTGCACCCAGGATGAACTAACACGAGTAAACACATAGGTGGAAGGAAAGGCAGGAAGTGGCCCCTTCTGTTTTCAGTGCCATGGCTCAGGAAAATGAAAACCTTAATCCAACCATGTCCAAAGTTTGGAAACTTGTATAAAAGTACATTTCTCTTCCTAGTTTAGGCCTGCTAAATGAGATAAAACTCTTTGAATGTGCTCTTCCATGGCGAGATACTGCTACTGAAATAGCGTTGGCAGCATGTATATTGTGCGGGGATCAATAAAAAGTTTCCTTAAAACCATTTCCTGAGATGTAGTATACGAAATTTACCTGAAAAAATAATAAATAACTCATAATTGATTTTTTTAGAATGCTGCATCAAGATAAAAAAAAAACTGCCTCAAAGTGTTTTTAAACATTACGTGATGAGTCAAGTTATGTATTTTTTGCATTATTGCGTTTTATAAACCAGTATCAGTAAACACATATTTTCCTATTTTTCATTCCAGACATGGAATTTTTAGAAGTGCTCACTGAAGGACTTGAAAGAGTTGTATTGGTTCGCGGCAGCGGCAGAGAAGTCATCACTATTTATTCGTAATCTTTTGGTCGTTGCGAATATCGACCAAGTTTTTGACGAGTTGATTTCATATGATGACATATATCTTAAGTTTGCTTTACCTGCAAAGTTTTCTTCTAGATGTTGTTGTAGTTATTGCTAGAAAACAAAAACATGTTTTCAATAAAAATTTTGACTTATTTTGTTTAGCGTTAAATAACGCAATTGACTACAAATTATATTCTTCTATATAGGCCTCTTTTCGTTTACCGGTATTGACTGCGCGAATGACACTCACTAAATCGAAACGGTGAGCCCATGCTGCAATTACACTTTAAACTATATCCTGTTTAATGAAGCTGTTCACCAATTATTAAAGAACAACCTAAATCACCTTGTCGTTGCTTTTTTATGGGATGGTAACACGGTGGAAAACCATCGAGCCTTAGGAGCCGAGCAACTCTTCAAGACATAGGTCAGAAATCGCATCAGCAGAAAGTTGTAGAAAAAGTGGCGTAAAGAGTCCGTTGCTGGATGGGACAAGACAAAACAAGGTAAGAAGTGCCCGAGTCGTGGGACAGGAGGCGATGCACGACGGATTTTCACTTCTGGAGAAATAGTACGCCTATCAGTGTTTAGAAAAGATTATGTACAAAACGAAGAAGGCAAAGTCTCCTCGTTTTACCTTTTAAAATAATTTTTGTTTACTGGAAGAAAAGTGTGTTTACATAAATATGCCTGTGTAGAATTAAAAAGCTGTACAAGCCAACTGTGCGAACTCAAAAAGTTTTTATTTTACTGAATTTCGAAGCAAAAATCTCTGAATTCAAAGGTCATCAACCGCAGTATTCACAAACCGAATTAAAAACCAGTGTGGGCGGATGTGCATAGCCACTACATGTCGCCCAAGTTTATCGCGAGCCGGCAACGTATTTTTTGCCCTGTTTTCACCATAGGCGTTCTAAATCCTTTGAAGACTAATGGTACATATACAGGGTGGTCCTAAAGTAGGTGGACAGTAGTCAAAATTGGTTTATACCTAAATTAGGTGAATATTAGTAAAAAAAAGATTATTTGTTGGTTATATTTATATTTCTTATATATTTTTTCTTTATTCTTTCTTATATAACCAACAAATAATCTTTTTTTTACTAATATTCTCCTAATTTAGGTATAAGCCAATTTTGACTACTGTCCACCTACTTTTGGACCACCCTGCATATCCCATAGGTTTTAGTCTAAATGACTTCCACCGCAATTTGGATATTTAAAATAAAGTTGCCTAGCCAGTTACTATTCAATCATTTGCAAAATTTTTAGTTTATAAATGGAAACTGGCATTATGGTGTTATTCAAGTCGTATGTTTGGCTCTTGGGTAAGCAGTGGAGGTGATATGTTTAGCACATTACCATTAATACCTTATAAAATTGTGGTTTTATTTTTTTTCAGTTTACGCAGCAGTGATAACCAATATTTAAGCTTGTGTAAAAACCTTGCAAGAAATTGAGAAAAAAACGTGAATGTATGACATTTTTATTTCATGGTACATATGTGGTACCATTGGTCAATGGAGGTAATATAGTAAAAATTTTTTCTAAAAAAGAAATAGATGACTTTGTAGCTTAGTTTCCGGGTTCAATAGAGAACTGTCGGCTGTTGTTAGGATGATCAAGCTTTTTCAAACTTGAACCGTAGAAGTTTGAGCTGAACGGTGCAATATGCCACACCCAAACTAGTTCTACAATCCATGTGCCTTGTAAATCTACCTAACTACGTACATTTTACTAGTTATACCGATTTCCGATTAGATCAGTGAGATCAAATTTAACCCTATTTTGGTAGTGGGGGGGATTCAGAAAAAGATCTCTCTGCCGTAGCAACTGTTACAGGTAATGTCGTATACAGTACATCATGTATACCGAACAAACGCCAGGATAAGTCCTGGCCAGTGATGCATTTTCAACAATCAGAGAAGAAGCCATTTTTTTAGATATTAAATGGGCAATCTTTTCTCTAAACGACGTTTTGATTGAGAGCATTTGGCTAGGAAACAACGGAGAGACGTCATCAGAAAATTTGTTAGAAAATTTCTTGCTTCAACCTCAAAATTCAGATGAGAAGAATTTGATAGAAATTTTAACTTAATACCACTAATTTCATTCTTTCAAAGCGGTTAATTTGTTGGCAAGAAAGTATGTCCATCATTGGAAGAAAGACAGATAGCCTATGCTAAATCGCTTGACGTTATTCCTTCGGATATTTCATCGAAGTAGGCTTTTGCTTTCTTTGCTCTTTTGTTTAAAAATTGTCTTGACAAACCTCATGTAGAAGGAATAGTGGAAGCTTCGTTTAGTAATGTGTCAAAAACCTTGTCCCTGGTTATGTCGTAGTCTGTAATCTCCGTAATGATCACGCTTAAACAAGCTAGGTTTTTCATGTGTTAACACAATCTAACCCAACAAAACTTTGTTTGCTCGCATATACTTGAGCAAAATTTGCGATTGCTCAAGTAATGCTAATTTCAAATAAAATTACTGAAGTAAAATAGAAGTAGGAAAAAATAAAACTACTTAAGTAGTTTACTACTGACCACCTCTGCCCAACTACCACATAAAAGATTACAGAATTCCCCTAGCTAAAGCACTGCCAGTATGTCGTTCTACAGAAAGGTACAACTTGCAACGAACAACACTAGCTTTCATACAAAACCACATAAATTCCTTATTCTGCTGACGCACTAAGCTCCCAAGTACCAGCTACAAAAAAACCTAACTATTTCGTTTTCAATCACCACGTTGTCGTCAGCAAAGTTTGCGCCAAAAAAACATCCAAACGAAGCGTCGCACCATCGAGATGCGCATTGAAAAACGGTGTACGCGATGACGTCAAAAAATCACTCCAGAGCGAACCTTGGATCGTCTAAAGCAGGGGTTACCAAACTGGGGTACATGTACCCCCAGGGGTACATTTTGACTTTTCAAGGGGTACATTAGATAAAGTAAAAGGATGTTACTGCCAGAACTTCTACTCTGCCTTAAAATATTTTTGATCACTTGATGTTAATAATTTGAAGACCTGAGTTTAAGGGCTCCTTAGAACGGTAAAACCGCTTGGAAAATGTGGACGCTCTGATTTTCGGGTGGAAGGTGAACGTCTGGGAGGTGTTGACCTTTTTTTTTTTTTATTTTGGAGATCAACATCTGGTCAACTGCAGAATTTCACCTCCAAAACTAAGAAGAGTCATCACGAAGGCAAAATAATAGTATATATTGCAGTCTGTGTTAGCGGAAGTGCGGGGGTACACGAGCGAAACTATAAATTGTCCAGAGGGTACCGATGACCTGAAAGTTTGGGAAACCCTGGTCTAAAGCAAGAAAAACAAAAAATCATCTCTGAGAAGGACGTTGGACTGAATTACATAATTTTTAAGTCATTTGTGACAAGACCTTGGACCGCAAAGGGTTGATATAACAAACTCTCTTTGTTATTGTTTTTCCTGCTCACGAAATAGTACCGTTGCGAGCGTAAGAACTACGGCAGAGGTTCCCAAACTGGAGTTCGTGACTTCGACCGGGTTAGTCAATCAAAGGTGCCGGGTAGACATTCGGTCAGCCAGCATAGCTAGACCTATCATACGTCCCTATTCCAAAGTCTATTCCGGTTTGCAAAAAGTGCCGGAAATTCACTTCAGCGAAATTATGATAAATAACCCTGGCCCTGATGAGAAATTGGACAGCGAGTGATACAACCGCAGCAGCATTATAGGTGTTGACCTTTTTTTTTTTGGAGGACATTGTAGCGGTTTCGAACCCGGTTTTTATGTTTACAGTGTTTTTGATTTAAGTTATCTTGTTTCACCTTATCTTTTCAGCGCTTTTAGTTAATTTCGTTGTTGCGCAGTTTAGTTAATTAGGGCACATTTTAAGTTTCTGATTTTGCTTTAAGCATGTTTTGGAATTCTTTAAATCATTTGACTTTGCTTTTGCGTTATTCAATTCAGTTCGATACAGTTCAGTTGGTGCGGTTTTGTTTAGCTTCATTCAGTTCGGATTTTCTGTTCAATTCGTTAATAAATGGATCCATTCTTTTGTTTAACAATTTGGTCAATGAGAAGCAGCAGCTAAGAACTACAGGTTTATGTACGATCGCCAGTTAACCAAACTGGTGGTCGCCCCAACTGGTGACCCCGACGTGATAACATCTACAACATCTCCATTTTTTATTCTACTCGTATTTCAATTATTATTATTATTATTGTAAGTGATTCGGGTGACAAAAGTAATTTCACATATAATTAGGGTCCGCGAAAAAGCAGATTCACAAAAAGGGGCCAGGAAGCAGCAAATCGGCAAAAAGGGGGTCCACGAAGCAAAAAGTTTGGGAACCTCTGAACTAAGGCGTTGAGTCTCACTGACCCTTAAAACTCCTTAACTCTTGGCACACAGTAACACGACAAAACGCTGATTTTCACACCACAGGTTACGAATTTACTTATTTATATGAAGCGGGCAAAATTTACCAAGAAAAATTAGCAACTTCGAGAAGCAATAGAAAAATTTGCTCAAAAATGATCACCAGCATCATACGGTACCATACAGCAATCTATTACATCATGTCAATAACCCACGACCGGTTTCGACCTTATTGGGTCTCATCAGGCGGGTGTAAAAAACACTCAATAATAAACATGCTAAAAAAAACAAATTTGCCATTGGGTGCAAAAAAATGCAATACAAAACATCATGATACAGCAATACCTATATCATGGGGGTCACATTCAAGGACACACACACATGACATGGACAGCAAGTCACATCGGCAAGCCCTAATAGGGGTGCGGGATCATTGTCAAGATTTATCATTAATACATGAGTTGCTAGTTGCTAGCCAGCAATTTTCAAGGCAATCTCCTATCAAGAGGGATCTGCCTCCAGCATCAATATGCAATAGAAAAATTTGCTCAAACATGATCACCAGCATCATACGGTACCATACAGCAATCTATTACATCATGTCGATAACCTACGACCGGTTTCGATGTGACCCCCATGATATAGGTATTGCTGTATCATGATGTTTTGTATTGCATTTTTTAGCACCCAATGGCAAATTTGTTTTTTTAGCATGTTTATTTTTGAGTGTTTTTTACACCCGCGTGATGAAACCCAATGAGGTCGAAACCGGTCGTGGGTTATTGACATGATGTAATAGATTGCTGTATGGTACCGTATGATGCTGGTGATCATTTTTGAGCAAATTTTTCTATTGCATATTGATGCTGGAGGCAGATCCCTCTTGATAGGAGATTGCCTTGAAAATTGCTGGCTAGCAACTAGCAACTCATGTATACAACTTCGAGAAGATACTATATTTTCTTAATTAGCCTAACTATATTACCACGATGGTATTGCAAGGCTACGCTGGTATGGCCACGTGAAAAGGAGAGAAGAAGGCTACGTGGGAAAAACGATGATGGAGATGGCGGTGCCAGGTAAAAGGAAAAGAGAAAGGCCAAGGAGAAGGTGGATGGATTTGGCAAGAGAAGACATGGAAAGGGTTGGAGCTAAGGAAGGAGACGAAGTCGATCGGGAGAAGTTGAAAATACTTTCGCGCTGTGGCGACCCCGAATAGGAAGAAGCCGAAAGAAGAAGAAGAAGATATTACCACGATATAGGCTAGCCAGCAGATATTGTTACGTCACAAAGCACCTAGTTAAAAGGCTGGTAAACAAGTTATGTAACATGTGATACTATTGAGTTACTTGACTATGATGGAAAATTGTAGAATTATTTCGAAACCATCATGTGACATTACGTATGGCGACGTCATAAGGAAAAACTTATTAACAAAACAAGGTAAAATAAAGCGGACAAATATGATGCTACATGATCATTATAGCTAAAACTTATTATACTAAACAGACTTGAGAGGGGGTAATGTACCGATTACATCATCAAAACGTCACCATTAAATGAATCCGTCAAAATCGAAACTTAAATATATTAAAAAATACTTCAAATAAATTAGAATATTAGATGGCTAAATGTAAATTATTGATAAAGTGTGACATTTAGTAATAGGAATATTAGGTTTACTTGAGGCTAGCAATGCATGTAGCAAACTGCAGGCAGTGACAATGTTTTGACCTATCAGGTCTCTTCAGTGCAGTTAGTGACCAATAAAAAGCCAGAGGCTTTAAATAAAGCCTAGCTTAGACGGTCACACTTGTGGGACCTGATACTGGGTTTACTGTAGTGGGTGGTCTGTCAACCTCTGCGAAGCAGTATCACTCGTGAATGAGTGGCGGTTGTCGCAGGTGTGTTGCAGCCAGGGATGCGGAAGCTGGAAGCGGAAGCGGTACTTTTTCTGCGGAAGCGGAAGTGGAAGCGCGAAAAATCCACCGCTTCCGCTTCCACATAGGAGGGAAGAATAGAGAGAGAAAAGAAATTGGTTCTGCTATCCTTCGTAGAAGAACGAATAGGGGGGAGCATAAACATTAAGAAATGAGAGCGAGGTGGAGTCGTTTAGAGAGATGTTGACCTCTACATAATCAGAGTAGGGGCCAAGCGAAGAAAGAGAGGAGGTAGAAAGCTCAGAGAAGAATAAGCACTGCTTGACAAAATGATGACGCCACCGCTAGCGTCTGCGACATCAGTAGAAAAAATACCGGATCGAGAGTGGATGCCATGGGATTACAGAGCAGAGATCCAGAAAGTAGAAGATAAATTAAGGTTAGGTTCCTGGATATAAATAAGGTCAACGGGATGAGACAAAATAAAGTGTATTTGTTTAGTGCTCCTGGCTCGGAGACCCCCAGCATTCCATTGAAGAACCCTAAGAGAGTTATAGAGGGGAAGAGAAAGCAGGAGGTAAAGAGAAACAGCCAGGAGCATGAGACGGTGGTGAGGGTGCAGAGGGAGAAAATACAAAGTGGGCGGAAAAAGGATAAGAAGTTTGAAAGTGAGGGTGGGGTGCGAGTGCTGCATTAGCAAAAGGGAGCCAGATTGAGTAGTGAAGGTATACCAGCTGGAGGAGTCCGACGAGGAAGTCACAGTGCTGGTAGGTGTAGAATCTCAAAAAAAAGCAGGGAGGGAAGCTCCAGGAGTGAGAGCTGCCAAGAGTTCTGAATCTAGAAAAGGAGAGTAGTGAGCACTTTAAATGAACCCAATTAGAGCATGAGCAGCATTGCACTGACCTACCCCGCCAGGTCACATTTCGAGCGCACACTAAATAGGAAAAGACAGGACAAGGGTTAGGATGAACGTTGCCACTCATCAGGAGACGGAGAAGAATGAGAAGACATTCAAGAGAAAGGCAGGAGAAGACAGGCCAATTTTAAAGAGGCTGCGTGCTACCCTTCTTCGGTCGTTCAGGGGGCTGCACGGCGAAAAAATGGTTTGTGTGAGGGGAGTGCCTGGGGTAACTGGAACCCTCGGAAAGATCAACAGCCATTTTGACCCAACCCAAACGGGTCGGGGACCGCACCACCACGTTGAGGCGGCTGTTGATTGCTCGCTTTACATGTACATACTATATACTCGTATACGACAGAAATTTCGCACTTCACTATGCAAAAAGATTAGAGTCAATACGTGTTTTGAAGACGGACAGAAGGTTCGTAATGATGATTAGAGTTAAAGTTAACTCCAAGTCAGAGTTAGTTAAGAATAAAGAGGGAAAATCAACGCTATACGATGTAATTTCGTGTTGTGACGACAGGTTATTGTCGAGAGCTGTGATATGTGGTCATACGATTTAGATCTGAGAAGCATTAGGTTAATTGTGTAAAAGTAGTTGTAAGTAGTGAACGAACTTATAATAACTGTTTATTTGTTAAAGTGTTTAATTACTTTTTGAATTGCAGTAACGAAATATTTGATTTTCTTGCAAGCAATTCGTGATTTCTAAATTTTGGTTAGTGGGAGTTCCGTGACAAACGCGAAAGTACATTAGGGGCTCCGCGATGACAAAAAGATTGAAAAGCACCGTTCTACATTCAACACGAGTTCTGATATCTAAGAAAAACAAACACAGAGTAGTTCGAAACAATAAGCTCAAGCGAAGTAGGTAAAGTAATAGCAATAAATGAAGGTTTTTGTTTTCTCAAAATGACAAAGTGTAGGAGAAAGCAGGGTACTGACCCACAAAAGTTAAAAAAATTGTCAACGGTCGTTTTTTCGTTTTTTGTTGGTGGAAGCGGAAGTGGTGGAAGCGGAAGCGATAAGTGTGGAAGCGGAAGCGTTTGAAAAATAACCGCTTCCACATCCCTGGTTGCAGCCTCTGCAACTTCGATGTTACAAACCAAAAAGTCATCAACAACAGTCTTAACTTATCAATCGAACGGAATCTACCAAAGTAGCTGTCATGATAAAAGTGACTGGTCGCCATATGGAGTGCACTCTTTTGACAACGGACTTCAGCCAGATGCCTGCCGTTGCGCTACAATGGTGACCCAGCAAAGGAACTACATCTATCCCGATGTAGTTGGACGGCAGCGCATTCATTCAGGCAACAGAAGCCATCGTTGAATCGCCGAGCCCAAAACCTCAAGAACGCCTTTCAATCAATGTCTTGACGGGAATTTCATTCACTTCGGCCGGCAAGCCTATCTCTCTCTCTCATCGATGGCGGGGAAGGCATGTTGCAGCTCTGCAACTTCGATGTTACGAACCACAAACCAACAGCAGTCTTAATTTATCAACCGAACGGAATCTACGAAAGTAGCTATCATGATAGAAGTGACTGATCGCCATATGGAGTGCACTCTTTTGACACCAGACTACAGCCAGATGCCTGCCGTTGCGCTACAGGTGCACTAAGTCTAGCAACTGCTAGAACAATAGTGCTGTCACAGCAGAGTTGTCACAAGCTCTAAGAGTAATGCAAGAGGCTAGCGATGCACTTAGCAAACTGCAGATAGTGACACTGTTTCGACCTATCTGATCTCTTCGGTGTAGCTGGAGACCAATAAGAAGCTAGAGGCTTTTAATAAAGCATAGCTAAGACCGTCACACTTGTGGGACCTATTATGAAAATAAATTATTATTAGCCTTTATTAAAAGCCTCTAGCTTCTTATTTGTCACCAACTGCACTGAAGAGACCTAATAGGTTGAAACAGTGTCACTGACTGCATTTTGCTAAGTTTACCTGAGCTTTCAAAGAAAATATATTTCAATAAAATGTAGCAATGCGGGGTTCCCTTGTGCTGGGACCCAGATGCATTGCAACGGCGGTAGTTACAGCCCTGGGCTCAACACCAAAATGAGACTTATTTTTTTAATTTTTGAAAAAATGTGGCCAACCACCTAATAACATGCCAAAGCTTTTCAGATTCTTGGGATTTTTTACGCAACAATTGCCATTTTAAGAATTTTTCGGACCCTTGGGATCTTTGCACATGCTATGTGTACCGCTTACTATGCTCCCAAGAAAATAAGCAGCAGTTCTTAAAGTTTGCCTCAGTACCACTAGGGGGTGTTGATATTAGGTTTTTGGGGTATTAAATATTATTATTATTAAAGAATAAGAGATGTATTAGATTACATAGCAATTAAAGTTAAGGAGAGTTAAATTCTACCTGAATCTGGATTAGGGGTATTCGGAACCACTGGAATAGAGAGATGATCAGGGTTTATTTAAGTTCACTGTGTGGTAGTTTCACTGCAAAATCATATCTTTTCTTAAATTTAATCTCGTAGCCTTTTGCAATCTTAGACCCACTGAGATATATTATCTTTTTGCTGATAAGTTTTTTGTTGCATGTATTTTTACTGCTGCTATTTTAGAACACCTGACAAATCAATAGATTTAAATGCTAAAAGGTCGTGTTTATTTATTTGACGATTTACCAGTTAGTCTTAATAGTGCCACTGTGAATATATTTTTGATTTATTGTATGACGTCAAAAGCTAAGACTGCTAATTATTCTAAATTTCAAAGGTATTTCCTTAAGAACTTCGGTAATTTTGTACATCAGCATTTCCTTATTCCTGTGTTGCTAGTGTTTTAGGAGCGGTTTGACTTTGTTGACTAGGCCTTTAGGTATTTTAATAGATATTTTCTGCTAAAGCTTGTTTGCAACTTTGTCTTCATATTCCGATAAATATGGGACAATTTATGTCTGAACAAATAAGGAGACCAGAAGAAGTAACAATGTGCTGATAAGCTGGCTAGATAGTTTGATTTTGATTTAGGCTTGACTGAAAATGTTTTGTTCATGATGTGAATTATTGAGGCAAAACGATTTCTCTGATGAGCTGAAAGACTCTGCCTTAACACTAAAAGCCAACCCACAAATGCATCCACACCAGCATAATTGCCAATTCAAAAAGATAAGATTTTAATATGCTTTTCAGCCATCTGTTTTTTCCTGATTTAATGCTATTTAAATACAAAATAACTTGGCTTGGCTGATTAAGTATATTCAAAAACGTTGAAATAGACACTACAATAAACTAATCGATTGTTGAGGTTAGGGTTGCCTAGGATAACACTAATTTAATGAATTTCCAATTGATCTTAACCTTAGCAAATATTCTTACAGTTCATCATCTTATTGTTTAGGCAGTGGCTATTTTGCCGTCGATGGCAATTTACCCTCAGAGACTATTTTGCCGTGAGTTATTTGTGATTGGTCAATCTAAATGACGTACTAAACATGTGACTTTTGGTTGTTTCTAATTGGTCAATTTTAAAAACCAATTAAAAAAATTTTGCACCCCCAGGTCTCTATCCCCCACCCTGTACACTCCCTTCCAGTGTACACTGCCCCATACATTTACATACTGGGCCTGCCCCTTCGGTGTACACTGCCTTTCTTTTAATGCCCTGCCAGCTGAGATTTGAACCCGCAACCATGGTATCTCAAGACCAGCGCACTATCCACTACATAGGGTTGCCAACTTTGACAAGTTCCAATAAAGGGCACTGTGACTAGAGTTGCCAACTGTCCTTTATTTTAAAGCACAATTCTCAATTTGCAATTGTGAAAAGTTGGAAAATGGAAAAAATTTGGATTGGATATTGGAAAAAATTTGCAAAAGTACAGTCCAAACCATGGTAAACCAGGTGTTGACCTTTTTTTTTTTTTTGGAGGCCAACATGGAAAAATACTACTTGTGGACATGGTGGCCTCCAAAAAAAAAAAAAGGTCAACACCTGGTTTTCCATGGGTTGGGCTGTACTTTTGCAAATTTTTTCCGCTCTCACAGTAAATTTCTTTCACCTCTAGAAATAAAGGATAATTCTAACTTTAATAAAGGACAAGGACGGGCAGTTCAAATAAAGGACTGTCCTTTGAAATAAAGGACAGTTGGCAACCCTCCCACTACACCACAGTGCCACTGGCATAATTATAGCAAATACGACTATATAAACACACGTGAATCATTACGGCAAAATAGATTCCAAGGGCAAATTGCTGTTGACAGCAAAATAGCCACTGCCTATTGTTTATTCCAATGATTTCAAATTTTTTAAGTTAATGGTATCCTCTATATTGTTTTGCTTTTCAAGTTTATTGAATGGTTTATCTAAACCACACTCAAAAACCAAAAGGTCAAAAAGTTCTGATGTGCTAATTACCCAAATTACCAATGGTGTGTTTCTCCAACTAAACTTTGCAAATAGATTAAAACAAGTGTTACACAAGTTACACTATGTCAGTATGTTGCTGTAAAAAGTCTGACCATGCTAGGTTGTGATATGTGTTCCTCACAGGATTTTGCATTTTGTTTAAACTTGCTTCACCATTTGTTGGATATATGATTGCATATAATGGGGTTCCATTGTAACATTGTTTGCTGAGTTTTAATTTATTTTTATTTTTCCACAAGTTTTGTGATGTGAAGGGAAAAAAAAACAATTATTACTCATATGTGACATGACATTTTATATAGGTTTTGCATCTTTACTAAATTAGTTAAAACTTGAAATGCAGAAGTTTCTCTTCTGTTGATGCATTCTACTTTTATCTTTGTTTAAAGTTCAAAATAAGTTGAATACTTATTTTTTTAATATTGTATGCTTAGATTTTGTATGTAGCAGCTTATAAGTGCTTTGTATTAATAATTTGTTTTTAGAACTAGAGCTCAATTGTGATTTCCTTATTTAACATGTCATTTTTTATGCACCATACTGGAATTTAAAGATGTGTTGCATCCGTGGAAGCTTTTGCTGTAGACTAATATTTTATTGTTGGTTGAAAACTGTCTGAATGAGGCTGAGTGGATTTTTGGTAGTAGATATGCACTGTGCTAGTTGTATTGTAACTTTGAATAAGGTGTAGATGCAAAGTTTTAATGTTACAGACAAAAGATTTTTTATGATCAGAGGCTAAATAAGTATAACTTTCAAGTGTTAATTTTGTGCATAAGTAATGTTTGCTTATTGCTTCAATTATGCCAATTGTTTGAAGTACTGTTTTTAATCTGGCCAGAGAAAATGGCCTAAGTTTGAAGCTAGATGTTCTGTGTACAGCAGGAACGTTATAACTGTGTAACATTTGAATACACATAATTTTTTGATGATTTGATGTGGTTTGAGTTGAGGTTTGGATTGCATATTTAAAGAATTACCGTAGCAATTCTCATAAATTGTTGTCAGTATGCCTATCCTTACCTTAGACTTGATGTTGTATTGCAAGTATTCATGTTGATGATCACAACCTGGGTTGACACATTAACGTCATGCAAAGGCTTGACTGAATCAATTATTTCACAGGCACTATAAACATAGGGTAACCAATGCTTTAATGGTTGTGCATGAGATTTCCCCGACCCTGGCACAGTTGGCTATACTAAACACAGAGCAATATGTCCATTTTGTAATGTCTGATAAAATACATTAATTTGATGTTTTGAGTGAAAACTACAGTATCACAGGATCAAGTGCTGTGCTTCGTGTTAGCAGCTGCTGGAGTGGATTCTACAATAGTATTGAATAGCTCTTTGGGTATGCTTGTGCTGTTGGGAATATGAGTGAACTTGACATGACTTCTCATCTTGAAATTCATGTTAATTGCATTTGATCATAAGAAATCGTATATTCATATTTCTTGTTCAAATTAGCTGAGTAGAACTGCATTACCTAATGGTGATGCAACGTTGCTCATTGTACAATGCTTGCTGTTTTTGCACTTTATTGCATATAGGCGAGTATTTTTATGTGGTTGTCTCAATGACAGAAGCTGAGTGTTGGAAGGATGATTTTGTTTTTGGTATTTATCATGGTTTCAGTGCATTGTTCTTTTCTGTTTGGGCCTGATCCAAGTTTATGCCAGGTCACATTCCTTCATACAACAGAAAAATCTTAAAAAGCTTTCTGAATTACCAGTAAGCAAAAACTAAAAAAATTGATTTTGCCGTTAAGCGAGTTGCAAGTATCAAAAACTCAATAGGAATACTGTTCTCTGTACCACTGGGCTATTACTCCAATTGTTAATCTAATGCAAGCAGGTACTACATTACCTATGCTTTGTTAAATACTCAATGCATTTGCAATACAGCAGGTCTTAATCTTATGTTTGCAAGTTTAATCGCAAAAGTGTATGTTTTTGCAGGCCTAAAATGTTGCTGTACGTATTTGGTTTGTCCAGTTAGTGTTTTTAGATGATAAAAGTTTCTTTCACAAGATGTCAGTAGAGGTTTATTTACAATTATTAAAATTAATCGATATTTTTACTTTTGCTACTCGTTCTAGTTCATTTTTTAATGATGTTTTCAACGTGTTGCAATCAATAAAACTCAACCTGCATTTTAAATATCAAGTAACATGGATATTTTTTTCGTATAGCAATATCATTTATAAACTTGACCTGCTTTTTAGAAGTTGGCTAGAATGGTTTTCACTTTGCGAAAGTGTCAAACTGCATGATATTTGATTCTTGTAATGTATTGAGTTCATACATTGGCTTGCTGCACACACCTCACGTGTAGTATTGTGCACTTACTTATTGGTGGTATCCAAAAAAAATTGAAGTTTGACAAAACACTGCTAAGAGTGGTGAAAATATCCACCTCAAATTTTGTAGGCGGCTACTTCAAATCTCGACTGGATCATAGCTCAGAGGTTTTATAAAATATATTCAAGGCTTCTGTGCTTGTTTCTCACTGCAAAAGAGAGAATTTGGAAAAAAACTGACAAGTTTGGCTGTTTTGTCCTTGAAAGCACTTTAACGGGATTCCCCGCCTTCAGATGTAGCAGTGCTTCCACAAATAACTTTTCTATTTTCTTCACTTCAGAAAATTATTTTCTTATTTAAACACTATCTCTCTTGTGCTGAACGTCAAGCAAGGAAGCTGTAAATGCCGTTTTTTAAAGTATTTTTTGGTATGACTCAACTAGGAAAATGAACCCCAGGTCTACCGATTACAAAGTGGACGTTTGTAAAATTTTTACAATGAGGGAATCTGTGCACTTGTTAAAAGGCGGAAAAAGGAAATTTGAAAAGCAGGAAATTACATTGAGAAGGAATTATGAAATGCTCATGCTACATACTTTCTTTCGACATACAATTTGTGTAGCTTTAAAACTGAATCTCGTAAAACAAACCTGGTGGCATTGCTTTCTGTACGCCCTTTGTACTTTTTGGTTGGCTTTTTCTTCGTGCTGCTTAAACATACTAACGATCCCAAACTATCAAAAATAACTCTTGACCCAAGCTTTCTTTCTAGGTAGATATGAAAAAATAGTCGTAAATTACCGGTAGGATAGTAAAACTCCTTTTTTTATGTACAATTGTGAGGACAGTGGAATATTAGAAGCTTTTTTCTGTTTTATAATTCCTGTACGTATTTCAACATAGTATGCTGGAATTTTTACGTTTGAACTAATTTTATTAGATTTTTTTGTTTTGCCCTGTTTTCCTCATTTTGATCATTTCTTTCATTAATTTTTAAGTCAAAATTTGCAAACGAGGAAATTTCCTCCAAAGTGGAAGCTCTGCGTAGCAGTCTACCTGTTCCAGTAGCTCATTCTGACTAATTAGCAAACACAGCATGAGGTTATTTGCATAAATAAAACAAACTTCTTAATTAGCCTTCACTAATTCCGTTTAACTCAGTTGTATGAAACGTTGCTGGCGACGACACAATGTTTATTGCCATCACAGTGCAAAAATACGTTCAAAAAGTAAGTACAGTTCATAAATAATAGGTTAAGATAATAAAGTTAACGGTTTTGTCCGAGTTAAACGAGTATTAATTGTTTTATAGTGAAAGCAGACCGCGTTTTTCAAATGACTTGAACTTGAAAATTCCGCAACTTTTGCTTTGTTTATAACCTTTGAGAGATTACTGCAAGATCTTTTAGTCAGCTATGTGATCAGCTCTTTGCTTTCTTTCCGGATTTAAACTGGTTAGCAAGCCATGTTAAACCCTCAAGCAGACCTTCACTTGATGTTGCACAACTGCTTTGTAAATGCCATTTCCGGTCGTTCACAGCTGATAGATTAAGTTTCTCTTTAACTTCGTCGGCTTTCATTGCATGGGGAAGGTCCTGTGGTTGAAAAACGTAGTCAAAATGAGCGAAACTATTTCAACGCGTAGAACCTTCTAGTTTCTTAAAGTTAACATATATATTAACACATTAAGCTTCAGTAAGAGACTTGAATTTCGGGAACAGTTTGACTGGTTAAATTCGTGAATGTGGCTAGACGTCTAGCCATGCAATATGAATAGGAAATTAATTTTTTGTCCGTAAGCTTGAGTCAGGACTGGGTTGAGGAAGATGAAGAAGGGAAAGGCTCAAGGACCTCATGACATACTAGTGAAAGTATGGATCGCTGTAGGGAATAAAGGTGTGGAGTTTTTTGTGAACTTCTTCAATAGACTCCTACAAGGGGAGAAGATGCCAGATGAATGGAGGGGGAGTGCGCTCGCATCTTTGTACAAAGGCAAAGGAGACATCAAAAAATGTGGAAATTACCGGGGTATCAAGTTGATGAGTCACTCTATGAAACTGTGGGAGAGGGTAATAGAAGCAAGGATAAGGAAGGAGGTAACGATCGCCGAGCAACAATTTGGGTTCATGCCAGGAAGTAGTACCACTGACGCAATCTTCTGTTTGAGAATACAGTTGGAAAAGTGGACTGAAGGGCAGAAGGCGGTGCACTGTGCCTTTATTGACTTGGAGAAGGCATACGACAGGGTAGCCAGAGAGGAACTGTGGGAATGCTTGCGGTTAGCTGAAACATCAGAGTGCTACATAAAGATTATTAAGAACATGTATGACGGAGCGACAACAACTGTGAGAATTGCAGCAGGGTTGACTGAAGAACTCAAGGTACATGTTGGACTTCACCAAGGCTCAGCACTCAGCCCATTCCTTTTTGCCATCATCATGGACAAGCAGACGGAAGACATCAGGAAGGACGCACCATGGGATATGCTGTTTGAAGATGACATAATGCTGTGTAGGCAAAATTACAGGGAGCTAGAGGATGTTCTGGAGATGTGGAGAAATGCGCTGGAGAGAAGAGGCCTGAAAGTGAGCCGGAGCAAGACCAAGTATTTGAAGGCTGGGGATGTGGATGATGGAGAAAAGTTGAAGCTGCAAGGAGAAAAGCCAAAGAGAGCGAAAAACTTCAAATACCTGGGCTCGACAGTTACTAGCGATGGAAGACGTGAAGAAGAAGTGAGGGGAAGGATCCAAGCAGGTTGAATGAGTTGGAAGAAGGTGTCTGGAGTTCCGTGCAACAGGAAGTTATCAGCAAGGGTCAAGGGTAAAATGTACAAGAGTGTTGTTAGACCAACCATGCTTTATGGAATGGAAACGGTGGCAGTGACGGAAAGACAGGTGGGAAAAATGGAAGTTGCAGAGTTAAAAATGGTGAGATGGGCACTGGGAGTGACAAGAAAGGACAAGATAAAGAAGCAAATACGTGGGAGGGACTGCGAAAATCGCAAAGCTAGGAGACAAACTTTGGAATGCAAGGCTACGCTGGTATGGACACGTGAAAAGGAGAGAAGGCTACGTGGAAAAAAGGATGATGGAGATGGCGGTGCCAGGTAGAAGGAAAAGAGGAAGGCCAAGGAGAAGGTGGATGGATTTGGCGAGAGAAGACATCGAAAAGGTTGGAGCTAAGGAAGGAGATGAAGTCGATCGGGAGAAATGGAAAATACTTTTGCGCTGTGGCGACCCCAAATAGTGAAAAGCCGAAAGAAGAAGAAGAAGTCGATAAGCTTGAGTGAACTATGGGTGCAGCTGCAAGTGCAGCTATATCATCGTTTTTTAAATATGGCATTCACAGTTTTTTTGTCCCAACGTTTGATATTGAAAGAAAGAGAGGGGGTTTTTGCGTTACATTTTTTGTGGGTTAACTTAATGTCTAAATGACTGTTAACTTAATTAGTGTTGCAATAGACCTCCAAAAATCTACTCAAAGCGTTATGATTCCAAGTTCATAACACGGTTTCCGGTTAACTTTATGCGGTAGACACCTTTTACAAAAGTTTGCGTTTGCGTGTTTTCCATGGTTCCATCAAAACTGCATTGATGAAGCTTTTTGTAGTTGGTGATTGCATCAATTTAAAAAGCATAATTGTATTCTCTTGCTAACTATTGATTTAGCAGTTTACTCAAGAGTCGCTGGGTATGCTTTGAGCTAGTATAGAGATCATGTGAATAATTTACTACAATATTTTCTATATTATGTTTGTCTGACGTCAATGATAAATCATGTAGGTGATGCAAACTCTATATTTACCGAAAGACAGGTATAGAAATATGTTGTTTACCAAATTTTTGTGTTGAAATTAATGAATGAACCTGTTTCACACTAAGCCAGGGGTGGGCAAACTGAGGCCGGTGGACTGCATGTGGCCCGCGACGAACTTTTGTGCTGCTCGCGAAAGCCTCAAACAAATATTTAAGAAAAATAAATTAATGTAGAAGAACTTGATTGGGTGCATTTTTCTCATTAATAGACTTTGAAAATTAAATGTGCATGCATTTTCAATTGAATAAAACTACTTTGATTCACTTGTCTAATAATTGTTGGTTTTTAATGTTATACCAAATCTAAAATGCAAATCAATTAGAATGATATACCAATGCGTTCTTTTAAAAGTGCGGCCCTCAGCTAGCTTCCGTGACCGCGATGCGGCCCGCAAGCCAAAACAATTGCCCACTCCTGCGCTAAGCAAAAGTACAGGGTCACGATGGAGGAATTGGTTTTGCATAGGCCTTGTCTGGACATAATTGATGTCACCTGATAGATCTTTTCCAATAGATGCCGTAATTTTTTGCTTCATTTACAATACCGCTCCTGTAAACTTTTTTGACATGTATTTAAATAATTTCTGCAACCTAGCTACAAATTAGCTTTTGGCCTGTCTTGCTGCGCGTGTGTCAAAGCGAGAGTGAAAAAACGTCTATAGAAAAAGTTAAGAATCTTTCTGAAACCTCTGCTTCACCTAGTTGCAACAGAGGCATTAAATGCGAAAACGCTTGAAGGTGGTAAGCGCCTACTGTTCGCAACATTGTATAGACGATAAACTGACCTGTTTATTAGCAAAAACGAGTAATTTACATTCCTTTAATTCTTCTTCATTAAGTATACTGTGCAGTTCATCTCTTGCTTCTTCAATTCGTTCTCGATCATCGCTGTCTACCACGAAAATGAGACCTAGCAATAACAACATACGTTGTACATGCATATAACGTGATTTCGACGTTGTAGTGGCAGTAGAAAAAGCATTTCTCGCTAATTTTCTTACCTTGTTGAGGTGCTTGCATGTATGCACTGTACAGCCAATACTGGTATCTCCGAAGCTGTCTGATCACAAGTTGTGCAATGCAATGTAAAGGATTTTCTGAGATTAAAAAGTTGATATACATGCAATATGACAATACAAGCTACCATTGCTGTTGCTGATCGCTACTGCCGTCATAAAGCATTACAGGCTGGTAATTAGAAAAGGGTATTTCAGCTAAAAGGAGATCTGTGTTTCATTGGGCTTGAACATTTTTGTGGCTAGCTTTATCAGTTATTGCAAACCATGTTCGTGTTTGGTATATGACAAACAAGGTTGAGAACGTGGTAAGCGTAGCTTAAGCAACAATTTCAGCGAGCACGTTACACAGTCGTTTCCGCTGATTGTATTCACCTTGAACATTATAGAAGTAGTGACGCCAAAGTGGACGTATTTTGTCTTGTCCTCCAATATCCCAGACTGAAAAGTTTAAGTTTTTATACTCGACCGTTTCAACATTGAAGCCTGTAAAATGCAAATTGTTTGATGCTGAGAGGTTTGTCAGACCTATTTCATCTTCTAAGGACTAATTGCTTGTTGGAGCGACGAGCTCTTTACCCAATGCCAGTGCATTGCAAAGTTTCTATTTTAGCGTGCTCTAACTGCAAAACACGATATCTGTTCTTTAAGATTTGTTTGAGCAGCTTTCAAGTTATTGTTTTTAAACTGCTGCAGATTTTACTTTTAAAATTCAATGCCATACGATCCAGCTTCGACGTCATAAAAACGCTTTTATGCTGGTTTTAAGCTAGCTCTGCTGTTTCCACTTTTTTCTCGACTACTTTTGCCTGTTTATGAAAACCTGCAGCGCCCTATCAGATTCAAATTTTGCCCAACTTGAAGGTGAAGACATGTTGTAAAGATCAAGTTTTTGAAACGGTTTGTTTTGCCCAGACTCGTGGCTCAGGCCTGTGTTTAGTACTGAGTTTGCCCAAGTTGAGATTGAAGATCTTTTTTTTTTCGGTGATTGGATAAATACAGCTATTTCTGTTCGATTTATGTGGCGCACAGGTCTCACTTTGGCTACCGCTAAGCAAGCTGATCGTCATTTGGATAAAATCGCTTTTGATACAGCAGTACTTTAATATCTCTGTTGACTTTAGTTGATATAGGTTTGATAAATAATCACGAATCAGCAAACTGCAGACAGTGACGCTGTTTCGACTTATCAGGTCTCTTCAATGCAGTTAGTGACCGACAAGAAGCTATCTGTCTGCAGTTTGCTAAGTACATCGCTAGCCTCTTGCATTACTAATCACGAATTAGTTGTTAAACGTTTAGTATATGCACTAAAGTTGAAATCTGGGTTACTTAAGTTGAAATCAGAGTCTTATGACGTCTAACATTGATTCTATTGTTGCATAGCAACTTCATAACAATGGCATGAAAGAGCACTATGGGTGAGCTATTTGTAACCAAATTAAAGCAGTATTTATGTAATTTTTATATAATAATCAGCAAAATTTTGACTGACCATACCAGCACTTTAAATTTTACATTCTTTATTAAATAACCAGCACCCATGGAAAACAGTCATGGTAAGCTTCAGCCTGTTACATCATTTATACTGCATCGTGGTGATATCGGTGTTACACTTTTAATACGCAATTTCTTACCTATTGTAGGTATGGTGCGAACAACTTTTCCCATTTTCAAATTATACAATATTGTTGTCTTTCCAGCGCAGTCCAACCCGATCATAAGGATTCTTACTTCTTTTGAACTGAAAAGCTTTTTAAAAATTCCACTTTTGGCTGTTGCTTCAACACTGCCGGAATTTCCCATGATTTAAGTCTTTTTAACTCTTTGTTACGAAGTTCTCGTAGCAAATTTTACCGTCTTTGTGCTTCTGGTCAATACATCTTTCAAAACGAGGAAAATTTTGAGGCAAGATACAATATTCTTAGTTAGTTAAAACAAGCAAGAGTGTTAAGGAAGTTTCTAAAACAAACTGACGAAAGATGTGTATTTTGTCAAGGTTGGTATGAAAAGAGATCGTAAATCACTCGCCTTGCAAACAACAAACAAACTTTTTACACAAAATTTTTGAACCGGTTACTATCTATTTAAAATTATTTTTTGGAGCAGGGAGATCTACCAATGGAAGAAAACGTCTTTTCTAAGAGATCACCTCATATTTCAGGGGTTTTAATCTTTTTCCCTTAAATTGGCCTAGCATTCTTGCGTACTGATTAACGCTACACCTTAATAAGTTACTTACAAACAGAACTTGTCGGAAGCGCTAGAACTTCTGCTGCACTGCGCTGACGCTTTGCCATCTGCATGTTTATGGTATTTGACTAATTTCCTTTTGCGCGTGGGTAACCCTTGCACGATGCAACAAATAGCAGGAAGAAGTTACCTTATTCTTTGTGATATATTTTCTATGACTTTTTAAGTGATGCAATTAACTGGAGTTAGAAATCAGGGATGCTATCAGAAGATAAAGGAGGAGATTTGATTCGTCGCTTGTCATTATCACGTTTGATTGTAGTACTTTTGCGAGACCAATATTGGGGAAGCTCAGCGTTTCTTACCCTCCTGGTTACGTCACTACAGTGACATTTTCATTAACTGTGTCTTATCACTCGCCATTTTAAATAAAGGCTTTTCGACTTCATAGCCAATTAAAGTACTAAAAGATTCTATGTTTTGGCTGGCTCATTTTATTGATGTGTGCCTTTTGTTGGTTTTATTACCAAGACTGCTGAAAGAAACCGTAAATAATATTGTCTTGCAGTGTTGTTTTCATTAGCCTTTTTGTGCACTTCGTTTTAATGGCTTTTTTAGCTGATGTAGCGCCACTGAATTGACAGCCAGTGAGCCGTTTTCTCAATACCATACAACATACATTAAACGCTTGCAGGCCACTGTTTTACAGCAGTTGCGCCTGTTACAGAGTGGTTTACTCAAGCAAAACACAAGCCAAGTTTATGAGGTCCGTGACAGAAATATCTAAATCTACAATATTTGTAACTAGGTATTTTCGCGTTCAAACCAGGTACGAATTGACCAATTGTGGGAGACCGTAAATCCATGACCAATTTCACAGATTTGAGAGGTAGAAACGTTGCTTAAAAATCTTTAAGGGGACTAAATCAAAAAATTAAGTGTTTTGGACAAAAATCAAAATTGCGGTAATTTCTAGAGCCTTTTAATTTCTAATCAAGAACACAAAATGCTACGAGTTTCAAAATAAAAGGAAATAGAGGAAGGTCAAATGACCCATGTGATTGCTTGTCGTAGCGGTATGCTTGTTGTGTGGTTGGCTCTATACAGATTGGAACCAGGGATGCGGACTCCGACTAGGGACTCGATGCAATGTGGCTGGATTCAGAATCCTAAAAAAGTGGCGAGTTCGACGTCTACATTTCGTGAATCATCAACAATTTGAAGATTTCGTAGATTACACACTGGCCAGCAAAGAATTTGTCGGAAGGACAATAGCTCATACGGGCATGTTTTTTAGATACTTTTGGCTACATCCTTGCATGTTGCCCCTAGAAATTTACCACCTGCAGGCTTCGTCCTTCTGGGTATGCATTCTTACTACTAAGCAATTTACGAGCTACCATTTACCCATATTATTTTTTCGGCGAATTTTGAACTTAATCGGACCAAAGGCTTTTGAGATTGTAGGTGCACCAATATTTTGAATGGAACCCCAGCCCCACTTTCATGGGTAAGTTAATGTGAGTATTATACTTTTTTTTGAAACCTCGGCAAGCTCAACAACAATGCCTGACAGGTTCAGCTCTGAAGCGTCAATAGCTGCGTCTGAAAAACTATGATGAGTTAGTCAGTGAGTGCCATGTAGTTATTGGATAACATATTGTTAATAGCTATTTATTACAGGAAATCTATGCATAATGGAAATATTCTAAAAATTTGTTTTAATTTAGCTGAATTAAAGTTCACCTATGCTTTTGGTTCTAGGACAGACTTTCACAAGTTTTGGTGACTTTTTTTGCTAAAGCTTCAATGAAAGAACAGTTAAAATATTATTTTCTTCTTACTATTCCTCTTCATTATTTTGATCTTTATAACTGTGTCTAACTATTAATTATGCTCAAAATTTCACCATCTTTTTCGTGTATTTGCGAGTGTTCAATACTTGTACAGAACAAAAATGTTGCCA
Source organism: Trididemnum clinides (assembly GCA_963675345.1). Classification (NCBI taxonomy): domain Eukaryota; kingdom Metazoa; phylum Chordata; class Ascidiacea; order Aplousobranchia; family Didemnidae; genus Trididemnum; species Trididemnum clinides. Next base: position 23,895,744 of record OY776301.1, read on the forward strand.
ATTACATATCTTTTTTTGTGGATTATGTGAGTTTTGGTGGCGGCTCAGATTGGACTCGAACTCGTCATTGTAGCCCGGAATCGGGACACAGACTCGCTTCAAAATTTTGACGCATCCCTGATTAAATGAAAGACCTGCTCTGTGGTTTATTTTCTAACACTCGGTTGATTACCTAGTTTTGGACACTTTTATGAGGTCACTTCTGTAGAAAATAAGACCTTTGAAAAGTCTTAAGCTGCAACACAAACGGAAACTTTCCGGACCATAATGTAAGTCATGGGCAGAAACAAACAGCTAATCGTTTGCTAGTTAGATACTTGGCGCTGATTTAAGAATTAAATTAGCCGTTGAAGTTCAGAAGGGCAATTTTTTAGAAAGTTACGTTACACATTTTAAGGTCAATTGCTCGTAAGCTTTAACTGTGGTGGTGGTTCTTGCAATTGCCTTCTAATAACTCACTGCATGTTTTTTATTTGTATTTGAAGCTCATGTTAGTAAGTTGAACTAAATTATTTTTCAAAATATCTCACTTTCAGTTGTAGGCGAAGCTTTTTTATGCTGACTTGCTCAATTTTTTTTTCATTTTAAAAAAATATTTCGCCACATGTATCTATCTTCTTGTTCAAGAGCTATTTTTCTTGTAGACTTTTCGCCTACCACGTACTGTCGAAAGAAAGGTTGGTCGGTGTCATTGTAGTACATAGCACTTGACAATAAATCTATTGATGTAATTAAAAGCAGTTCCTTCAGTCCAATATCAGTTTACTTTTGCTTTTTAAACAGCGAGTTACGACGTTACTTTTGTTAAAGCCGCTTAATAATCTGATTGTAACGCCCGTCGTACGTTATAGACCTAACCATTTTTAATTCTGATCATATGACCCAACCAAATGTCGAACTCATTTCGTAGCTAAATAGTTTGTACCACTTTGATCACGGAAATTTGTTATGTGATTTTTCAATGACCAAAAATTTGTTTTTATTTGCCAAATGTTCACAAATTTTGGCTTCGAACACTTGTTTATCATTACTATATTCTTTGCGCACTTTATTTGAGCTATTGGGTAATTTTTTCTTGTCCAACGATCTCACATAACTATTTCGTCCCAACAACGTAATCGAATAGTTAGAACAGCTTCCTAAGTTTTACGTGGTAAATATCTGCCTACCCTCGCTGACAACATCTTAATTACAACCTTTGTCAATATGCAAAGAAACTGCATTGGTAGCGATCTTAAGCTCATTAGACCGCGAAACCTTAGATTGGTAAAAATTACCTCAGCTTACATATTTTATCTCGCTGATAATCTATACAACTGAGAAGCTGGTTTCGAAGAGAAGCAGAGGTCAATAGTCAACTCGCTTTATAGACAACTCAAGAAAGAATGCTCGCTGCTCGTGACTGGCGCGGTTCGCTTTTGCGAAAGCGGATTGCTTTATCATGCTATATCGCCGCGCAATATTAAAGTCGTCACGCTCCAAGTGATCGACATGCGAGCTTTTATTCACCGCAAGCGCTGCGGTATTCAAGTTTTACTCTAGCAGGACGCTTTGTATTTTGCGTAAAACAAAGCCTTTTTAAACGGAAGGTAGAGTGACACAGTCATTTGCTTTATCGTAGCATTGACTCTTACCTAATTGCGGTAGGTATTTACATTTTTTGCGGTGCTACCAATTTGACGTAGAACTGCAGTAGTTATTTATCCGTTGTGTGCAGCTCTTGGTCAGAGCCGCGTTTCCAATTGTAGAAGAAAACAACCCTTGAAAAACAATTTTTAAGTGTTTGAAAGAGGTTTTACATTGTTATGTTTCTTCATTTAAATTTTATCGGAGCTACTCCACAAAACTGCGTAAAATAGAAATAAGTGGATCTCTCTCAATGTTGAATGGCAACCGCTGCCTGCTCCAGTCACTGCAGTACTGGTGATCATTTTACAAGTTCACGCATTTCCACAGGAAATTAACCCGATCTTTTCTATTTGCTTGCTCTGAATAAATTAATTAAGCGCAGTTCTGTCTTGTGTGCTTTAACTGTTCCGAAACTACTGGGCGAACAAACATGAAAGTTAGCGCGATTGATCTTCTCCCTGAGTCGGGCCTCATAAGGGGTGATGACGTCATGGTGGCGTTGAAGTTAACAAATAATTTTTTTAATTCGCCTTTTCTCACACAGGGAAGCGATTTTTTCTGAAACGAAAGCCAGCATCCGACTAGCCAATTTCCAGAAGTTTTACCCTTTTGAAAGCTAACATGACGTCATAATTATATATTGATTGTAAAATCTGTTGTTTTTATTTTCTCAAAAAATACCGTAGAAACGCCGCTAAAAGCTTTCTTGAAAGATGTTTACAATATGCCTCTGATAAAAATAATTCTCCAACAATCAAAGCGTTACCAACGATGCAACAGGCTATTAGGTATTGAAGCGTTTTTTAAACATGGTTTTTTTGAAAGCTTCAAAAACAGGTTTGTTTCGTAGTAATGTAAAATGATGTCATAAAGCTATCCGGTACCACAGCAACTGGCAGCGGCTGTACTTATTATCCACCGTTATTTTGAAAGCGAACGTCAATTTTTTAAAGTTTATTACTGATGTGCTGCCTGTTAAAGTAAAATGATATATTGAGAAAGAAATGTTCGGTTCACAACTGCTCTACATACCGGTTGAAATCTGCTTTTTTTTAAATTTTTTAAATCATGCAAGTACGAATAATATGATAACAAAACTATGAGGTGGACTCCGTGTTGGAATACCTTTGTTGTGCTGTCAATATTGCACGCCCGAGTACTTTTGACCCTTTAGACATTTTTACCGCCTGTTGCAAAGTGGAACAAAATGCCAAGTTTTATTAGGAATTCTTGCTGAATTAAGTAAAACGTCCTCTTCTTCAGCACAATAATTTGGTCGTTGGGTTATCCACTTCGGCCGTAACCTAACTTATTATAGGACTTGAACTGTAGGTGCTGGACTCTGGCTCTACATCAGTTCGCCCTCCCCTGGCATTATTTATGCCGGGAGCGAATGGCATAAGCTACGCACAGCCAGGGACTTTAGCTTTCACATGTTGGCCCACATTTACGAAAAATTTGTTGGTATTAGGCCAATAATTTTGTAGCTTAATTCGTGTAAGTCATACCACAACTTTGAAATTATGGCCCTATGTTCTTGGTCAAATGAACGCATGAAAATTTGTGAAATGATTTGCTGTTTGTAGGTAAACACAGTTTTCATTTATTACTACGGAGGTCCGTATTGCCGGCAGAGTGGAGAAAGTCCAAAGTTTGAAGGAAAATCAATGCAAAAAATACTTAAGTAGTCCCCATATATAGAATTGTACCTGAGGAAGCGAATTTTTCTTGAAAATGGGTTATACCAATCGGGTGATAGCATGCGAGAGGTATAGCAGTAGTGGATGCAGAAACTTTTGATGGGGAGGGTGAGAAATATTAACTGACTCATTATCAATCAAAATTGGAAGTAAAGAGCTATTTGTTTTGAAGATCAACTTTTTCAAAGTCCCAAGTTTTCAAGCAAAATTTTTTTCGAGATAAATACGGACAAATTAGTTCACAAAACCACTACAAAGAAAAACTGGTTGGAAATCCATCCGCCAGATTTGTGCTTGCATCCGCCACTGAGAGATCGTCTCTTATGTTCTATTCCGGGACCAACGCACATCGGTGCAGCCATGAAACTTGGTGTCACGAATATCATTACGTGGGGGAGGGGTCAGCAATATCACTACGTGGAGCAGGGGTCACGAATATCATTACGTGGGGGAGGGGTCACGAATATCACTACGTGGGGGAGGGGTCACGAATATCATTACGTGGGGGAGGGGTCATAAATATCATTACTTGGGGGAGGGGTCACGAATATCACTACGTGGAGCAGGGGTCACGAATATCATTACGTGGGGGAGGGGTCACGAATATCACTACGTGGGGGAGGGGTCATAAATATCATTACTTGGGGGAGGGGTCACGAATATCATTACGTGGGGGAGGGGCCACGAATATCATTACGTGGGGGAGGGGTCATAAATATCATTACTTGGGGGAGGGGTCACGAATATCACTACGTGGGGGAGGGGTCGCTCCAAGTCGTGAAATAAGCATGTCTCCAAATAACTTATTTCTGTGATTGTGAAAACAAAAGTTATTACGGTGACTACCCCTAACTTTGACTTTTTGGAAGGAACAGATAGAATTAGTGAAATGATAAAGAGTTAGTAAAACCAGTTTTAAACCAAAGTAATGCCACGATGATCGGGATTAAGGGCATTGTAGCAACGCCCTCTTTTATACCATCTAGTCGATATTGCTCTCAGAAAGATTAGTTTGGTGAAGCCGGCCGAGTCCATACCTCTTCCAGATAGCTCACTGCCTGTGACTAGTAGTCTTCCGGGCAACGCCAGCAAAGCCTGGCAGAAGGTATTACGAAGAAGGTGTCAGAAAATGAGCTCTTCCTCATTTGATGAACCACCACCGTGATAAGTGCCTCACATAAAGCTTTAGATAAAATTGTATTTTTCAAAATGTGTTTAAGCCCTGGGGTTGAAGCGTCCGCTTCACTGTAGGTAGATCTGAATACAATTTTCTTGTCTAGTGATACCAACTACATAAAATGGTATCGATCGCGTACTTGCCACTTAGCAGGAGGAGTATTTGAGGGCGAAATAAGATGCTAGCGTTTTTCAGTCAAGATTAAAAAGACTTCAGTTGGCTCCAATGGTTTGGGCGCGTTAGCCACTGATGGCGCTACCGCTACAATAGCTTCGTACCACGTTGAGCTAAACGTTCCTATCTTTCAGAAAATGTTTTATGGTAGATTATTGTATCGTGTAAGCGATGTTATTTTGTGTAAGCAGTGTCACAGGATATTGCGATGGCACAGCACATCATTTGATCCGTACAAAATATTGAATATTCCTCGTACTGCCGATAAAGCAGCTATTAAAAGTGCTTATTTGAGGATGGCAAAACTTTATCATCCTGATCGAAATCCAAGCGATTCAGCTGCAAAATTAAAGTTTGAAAATGTGCAAAATGCATATCGTTTTTTAATGGAACAAATATCGAAGAACAGTGAAGGTACGTGAAAGTAAAAAATACGTTGATGATGATGATGATGGTGTTTGTTCTTTTCTTCCTTGAGATGAAGATTCGATGTAAAATAAAACATGCAGACTTTAAATCGTTAACTCAATCAAGCAAGTAGGAATGCGCTTGAACGGTTAAAGGCAAAGCCGCAGCCATTTTGAACCAGTCATGATATTGGCTGACAGCAATATCACCAAGCAAGGCGGACTGCTATAGGTGCATGGGTAGCCGATAGAGTGTTGCAAACGCCGAAGATGATTTAAATTTTATCAGCATTAGTTCTTTTACCCGTTTGTTCCTTTTGATGCAAGAACTCATAATCGAAAATAAAATAAAGTTAATGTCTATCTAGCATTGCGCCTTTTTTTGGAGAAAAAGAAAAAAAATCACCTTTATTGCCTCTGTAAGTAATGTGTAGCAGTGATTTGCTAATTCTATAATGATTTTTCCACGTAGAGTAGAAGTTGCCTGTCACAACACTTCCCAATGGTTGCAAAAAACTGGCATTACTGACCGATTTTCATTAACCATTTAAAACAGTTTTCTCATTCACCAAAGGAGTCATTTGCCAATTAGATTTACCAGTTTTACAAAAAGAATCACCAAATCGGCGAAAATCACGATAAAAATTTAGTAGGCTTACCAATTTTTTTTACATTTATCTACAGTTAAATGTAATTGATACTGCACTGTTTGATATGCGTGTCAGAACTTTATCACTTGTTAGGACAATGGTTGTTAATCTTTTTGTGTCGTTCTTTGTTTGACGTGGACAGTCCTAAGAATGTCGATATACTGAAATTTTTACTGAAAAATGGAATTATGGAAGTGTGGAAAACTGTGTAGTGAAAAAGTACGGAAATCGCAGAAATGCGGATGTTTACGAAAATCGAGAAAAAATCTACAAATAGAACCACCTATTTGGTTAAAATTAGATCGTTAAATTACGTTTAACTATGCCTCTCGATATTTGATAACTAAATTGGTCGGAAGATTTGTGATTTAATTTTCTAATATTTCGGATGTATGCGATTTCCGTAATTGATTTTAGTGTTTTTTCATATTTCCGTATTTTAATGTTGCCCCTTGACATAGCCATCAACACTCGCGCCATATCTTAGTATTTAGTAACGTAAAACAGAACAACCATTTATTTGCAATTAACTTTTCTCACTGGTTAGGTAGCTGTGGCTGTTTTCGGAAACCAAAAGTTTAAATCGGGGTCTGTAGGCTTCGTTTGATAGTAAGCTGTTCGATCGTTGGCGGGTAGTGATGGCACTTAGATATTTCCGGTGACAAGCGTCAAGGAAGCTGAGGCATGCTTGATCACAGTCCAGCTGTCGGGGGGAAAAACACAGGAATACGTTTCATTGTGACTTTATCACCGACAGGTCGTTGGCGAGTTACTGAGAAATGTTATGGTCTGTCTCTATTGAAGATACGAGTTGTCCGCTCCTACCTGAATGTGCGGTGGTGCTTGTTGCCAATTTAAAGCAGAGTTGTGTTGGAGCAAGTAGCCGCCGAGATCAAGCATTAAGTCTCGCATTTATTTATTTTTTCTGTAAATGCGTTTCTGCTATTCTGGGCCTTTACGATAATGAATAGCCTATCATAAAAGTCTGCGAAAATAGTATAGAAAGAAATTTAGATATTTCAATTAACTTTAAAAAGTTTTTCAAAATTTCCGGTATGCACATACATGTATAAGCTTTATGGAATGTTTCGAAGTAAGATTCAACTTTGCACCCGGTTTGATTGTTTGCTATAGCGACTTGAACTTGAGTGTGTATTTTAAACAAAACATACTTCTTCATAGAAGAATGTTTATTCGCAATTTCAAATCAAAAATGAATTCCTTTACCTCAAATATGCTAAAATAAAATTTATTTCCATTTCCTAGGTTCCATTAGATAAATATATAGCGTTGCTGTGACTCACCTCGCCAATCTCGCTCTAGTGGTAAAAACAATTTAGCGCCATAATTTAACATTTATTTTCTTTTGTTTTAGTCTTTTTAAGATGTTTGAAGTCAAAACAATTCTAGACCAGTAGTACAACTGTCAAAAAAATCAAATGTATTTCACATGGAATCACCCGTTACCAACAGTGGTGCTACATTTGCATAAAGCAAATGATTGATTTCGCAACCTCCGATTTTGAAAGCATTTTCAGCAAAACGGTGTTTCTCATTTCAGTTGATATACGCCAGGAGTAGTGAGAGAAACTCATCCTTGCGAAAGTTTCAGCACTTGCAGTGAATGGTTGTAATTTAACACTTTGTATTTGGACTCATTAATCAGAATAGCTGTATTAAGTGGCTTGATGATTACTAGCAACATTATTACTATGCTATTGTAACATCATCCACAATCGTAACCTAGGTTTTTTGCCATATGCTCTTTCGAAGTCGACGAAAAAAGGGTAGAAGTCTTCTGGTTATTTTTTATGATTCTTCATAGCTTGTTACAAGGTCATAATTTGTTTTTTCGTGCTTATTACGGCAAACTCTCATCTGACAAACATTTTCAAAAAAGTCATACCGACTATTTAAGTAACTTCGACAAGTTTTACAACGAGTGCTACTAACATAGATTGTTTGAAACCAATAAGAGCTAAATTCTGGTTTGGAGACCATTGGGATCTGCTGGTGCTTGCTGTAAGCTGTCGCCTTGAGTGGTGAAAAAAAGAAAACCAATATCATTATTGAATTCATCACCCTTAAGAACATTGGTATCAAGTCCGGTTTTATCGTTCAAGATTGGTATTCTTTTGAGGCATCTAGTGGTTAATAAAAGTAGCTGAAAGTAGAGTATTCATTCTCGAAGCTTTTCGTCTGACACTTTTCAAGAGAATCCGTCAGAAATGGAGTGAAAAGGTGAAGTGAATTACTTACATAGACAAACATATAACATATATTATATAGACAAACATATAACTATATAAGTGACTCACTTCACCTTTTCACTCTATTTCTGACGGATTCTCTTGAAAAGTGTCAGACGAAAAGCTTCGAGAATGAATACTCTACTTTCTGCAATTTTCAAATTCTGTACCACAAATCAACTCTTCAATAAAAGTAATGTAGTTATAACATGGTCATTTTTTGACCAACACTAGAAACCTTGTTCATAATTATCTTCATAATTTTTTCCACGAAGTTAAAGTCATATTTTGATCATTTTTTGACCAAATTTTTTTTCAGTAGCACTTTCTATTACGTTTTTTTTTTTATTTTTCTTCAAAAAAAGACAAAGGTGCTCACTCAAACATTTTTTCAAATTTTAGTTTATAAGTTTGTACATCAAAAAGAACAAACCGACAAAAGAAGGTAATTCTGTTACATGTAGAACAATCTTGGACGTTAGATCAGCTTTTAATTAAGCACCCTGAATGTAATCCTCCTAAAAAAGGCAGTTATAAGTTATAACGTCTTCGTCGGGCAAAAAAGCCTCATGTAATTTTGAAAGTTGAGCTAACTGTTTGCTTGCAAACATTTGGATTTCACCAAGATGGTTCTCGTTGTTTGTAGGTCCATGTTATCGTAAGGTTTCAGCTTTCATGAATTCTTTTAGATCCCAATGAGGAACAGTTACCGTATGATTTCACAATTTATCCCCTTGGCATTGAAACGCATCGGGTCCCAACAATAAGAGATACAACGGGATACAAAGTTTTTTGGATTATCTTACTTGCGTTTACGGTTATGATTTTCTTGCAGTCACAAGGAGTTGACATTCATGTACGTATAATTTGTGCTTTTTTCAGTCTACAAGGCTAGTCGTTGTAATGTATTTGAGAGTAACGGGTGCCGAAAATATACCGCGCACGCCGTCAGTAGCATATTTAGAAGGGAAAGGGACGTTGTGCTGTTGTCTCTCCTCTTAACGCCTCCGCTGCAAATTAAATAATCCGGTTTCCACCACACGCAGATCTTCAATACACATCGTTTACTCAAGAAAGGGACAAAAGGTCTCCTACCTTCAAGTTGATCTCCAAAAAAAGGAGGTCATCAACTCAATTCGGCAGTGCCTCCCATCCCTTTTTCAGTTTCTTGGTACGTCGCTGCACACAGCATAAGGCAAATGTGCAGCAAATTTGGACACTCAAAAACATTTAAATGCGTGCGAAAAGTGTTGCTACAGTAAGACTTCGCTTCCATATGGAATAGAAGTTCTGTTTAGGACGTTTCGCGTATATAATTTTCTTGCTTACGCATTCGCATGTAACGGTTGTCCGTACTTACACCGCAAACCTGATCATTTCGAACCAATTATGACCACAGACTGGTAGCCTATCGCTAGCAAAGCAGACTGCAAATGGTAAGGCCCCCATAAAAGTCGCCTTATGCGCCATGCTATTTACTGCTTTTATCCAGTAAAGCCCTGCTATGAATGTATTTGGTAGAGGAGTTTACGAAATTTGCCCGTTGTGTAAGGCAGATTAAATGTCAAAAACACCATTTCCCACTTGTTGAGCTTATTGCAAAGACAACTAAAGTATATTACTGGTAATATAATTTCGGGCGGAATCCGCCTTCACTCCTTTCCGAATTTTTGACAAAATTTTGTAGACGACGCCCAGGATAACTTGTAGGTTTTTCGACATTAACTAAAAACGTGCGAAGTATTATGCCAAAAGTTGCCTGTATTACTTACTTCCTCTCCCCTACCATGCTTACTGATTAAAGATAGGACTACGCCATTGGTTCAATGCGTGCGTGATCTAAAGCTCAGCTTTGAAAAATTTTGGCATCAAATTAAAGCAAGCTTCTTTCTAGATCCAAGATCAATTTCAAGAAGATACAACACTCACACCTGAAGACGAGATTGCAGCTTTGCGAAGGGAAATTAGGATTAGAAAGCGATTGGAAAGTGAACCTGAGGAATTTGGCAAAGAAATGAACGAAGCTTTGTTATCTTACAAATCGTGATTTTTGTTTTTTAAAGCACTTTGACTAAGTTTATTTATTAGATACAAAATCAAAACCAAGGTTGTGTTGTAGCTTACGTATTTAGCCTCCTTGGTCGGTTTGCTGAAAACTTCTGCTTGCTTTAACTACTGGTAAATGCGCAAACAATTTACAAAAATCACTCGTCGCTACTTTTTTCATAGAAAAAAATAAGAGGTAGAATTTGTTGTGAGCGCTTTGTATCTAACTGCTTTTTAACATTTAAAAATGAAACAGCTTCTTTTTGTATGAATCTTTTGTAGACATTGCAGTTGCGTTGCCGGAAGCGTTCCTTCACATTTCAGTTTAGCTCTACCACTCTAAAAGTACGACAATGGTTTTATTTTGCTGGAACATTTTACACCGTGGTTTGCTTCTTAGTGTTTTTTGTTGGTTTGTCGCCACACAAGTTGTTGCCGATTGGTTATTCCATTTGACTTTACAAATTCCATAGTTGCAAACTTCCTGTTTGGTTCAATTATTTTGTTGACTCACATCAGACTAAAAAGTAGTTTTTGCAGTTTTTATTTTCGACGCTCAGGTATAAAAATGATGAAGAGGATAAGAGATATGAAATAGTCATTGCTTAGTTATCACATAAAAAAAATGCTTAGCACTAAATAATTGTTAAAGTCAATTTGCATCAGAATTGCATGTTTAGTAGTAGCAGAAGTTTAGTTTTTATACGGTATCGTTCTCTCAGCGGAGATGGCCGAACTTACCCTATTCCTTCCGCAGTTGTTTGCATTCCATTTCTCCACTTTCCTTGATTCCAGGCATCCTTCTTTTTTCAACCAATCTTTTCTATTCTTCCAGGTCTTATTTGGTCGTTTTCGCTTTTTCTTACCACTAACTTAAAATCAAGAGCAACTCTTAAAACGCTATCATGATCTCAGCACATGTCTATACCATCTAACTCTATTCGCTTTTTACTGACCCATCTACAGTTTTCTTCAACCCCAGCATGTCCATCTGTTCTTCAGTCATCTTTTCTGTCTACGACAGTGTTTCCCAAACTGTGTGCCGCGAAAGTTTCATGTTTTGACAAAACCTTATGCTGTAAATCTTTTTGGTCCGCGTTGCATTGCTTTGGGTTTTAACTTTTTAACTTAATCTTAACTTGGGCTCAAGCTTTTTCGCTGAAGCCTGCGCCATTCTAAAAGCTCTTTGCTGGTCTCGGCAGCACCAACAAGTCTGACACTTCTCTTCTCCTCCAATTTGACTCTCGCTTTGTCCTCCGTACCCTGTCCTCCTGTCCGTCTTTCCTCTTACGTCAATCTGTCTGGCAGATACTGTCTTCTTTCCCCTCCTGTTCTATCAGGCTACAATGGGTCCCTGGACAATCATTCCTCCCGGGGAACGACGCGATTGATGAGCTAGCCAGACGGGGAGCGTTACTCGTGCCCTTCGCAATCCCTTGTAGTTTCTCTCTTACCTCTCGTATCCACTCTCGGACTGGAGGCGTACTGTCTCATCTAAATTCTTCGACACATAGACTCCCTCGATTTCCATTGAGGAACTTACGCTCTCTCGTCACGCTCGCTGTGCTCTCTCGCGTTTTTGCTGCGACGAACACAGCCAACAGTTAATGGTCTAGTCTCTCTAGAATTGGCAGAATCGAAAATCTTTCCTGCAGCGCCTGCGGACATCCGTACCAGGACACCTCTCATCTCATTCTGCACTGTGCAGCTACGTACTCTGCGTCGCTCGCTCTTTGGCGACTCTTTGTCTCTCTACGACCTCCGGTACACGCCCTTGGGAGTTGCCCGGCTTCTGGGGCTCGATGGTCTTCCGCCATGTCCTCATCCCTCGGAACGGGTCGGGTAGCACCTACAACATTTTACCCACATTGGGAAATAAACAAAACTTTTTCGCCAAGTTACTCTTCAAGTGAAATAATCCATGCGGAAGCAGTAGAGTTTTCGCGCTTTCGCTTCCACAGAAAAAGGACCACTTCCATATTCCTGGTTTGCATCTTCGTCCTAAAGTGCCCACAAAACGAGCTCTTTGGCTTTTCGATCTTACTTCCTGCATGCAGCACATAAACTCTTCTTCAGTTCTTCACACACTTCTGTTTTCCTTCCACAAAGACTTCCCACATTTGACGTACCAAATCCTATTCCATGACATTCAGGTTTAAACCCGTAGATTCTTTTCACCCCCCCCCCCCCCGCCCATTTAAGAGCTGCCGGGGACCATTAGTTTATTTTTATTTGTCATGAAGACTTGTTGTAGCAAGATTTTTTCTACTGGCAGCATGCCCTTGCATATTTCCAACCTTTGTTTTCTGACATGAGTGGTCTAACATAGCAATTAAGATGGCAACCCCATCATTAACAGTCATACTGCGATTGGTAGGTGCCCAATAGTCGCCTCTTACGACATGCTGGATAAACAACCTCACTATTTTTCAATACTGGTGAAGCAGAGTTAAAAATATTTAATAGTTTTGATTATTATTAAAAGATCCCGTAAGTTATCTGTCAAAACTTTCACTGTGGGCTACTAGCGGGGTCATCATATTGTACGATAGTTCCTTGCTTGTTAAGCGTCAAATGAAAATATTTAAATACTGTTCTTGACGCTCAAAAATAGAAAATTTACCAATTTTAAACTCAGGAGCTTTCGTCTCAACAAAAAATGACTGCTGTGTGAACAGTTTTGCATTCTTTAAGCACACAAATGTTGTTCTTTACCTCGTCTATGAAAAGCGGTAACACATGTGTTCAGTGCTCACACAACAGGTTAAAAAGCTAAGGCTTGTTAGAACCCATCAACATATTTGGCTATTTGAGCAGTTGCTGACTCAAAGACCGAAAGATCATGTTGCAATATGGCATTCCTCCACATGCCTGTAATTTTTTTGCCTGTTTCGTATTATATTTACAAAAGGCAAAAGTAAAAGCAAGCAGAAACGCCATTCCGGTGGAATTTTTGCCGCTTCGTTGCTTTCTGGAAGAACGAGTTAAACAGCGCCGTGTCAAATCGCACCACATGGAAGATATTGGTATTTTGCTTTATAATAGCTGTATAAGGTTACCGGGATCAAACCAAACATTTGGGAAAAACCAAGGACTCTTTTTCACTTCCCAGGGCATCTCAAGCTGGGAGAAAAGAATATGCTATATAATTCGTAGCCAGCGAAAACTTGAGAAGGTTTAAGGAGAAATCAAAAGAAAACAGCGTCACTGTGTGAAATCGCACCACACGAAAGACATTTTTGATATTTTGCTTGAGAATAGCTTCATATCAGAAATGTGTTTCTTACTTCCAAACTACGGGAAACGCAAGGCCCCCTTGGGTTGGTATTAGCAATGAACAGAGCACATAGACCTAAGGCATAGCCAGAATTTTGAAATGAGATATTCTATAGGGAAAAGTAGCACAAAAGTCGTGAAAATCTTGTGTGCAGAAAACACATAAACTTTTGATAACTCTTCACACAAGAGCCTGATAGGTAACGCCGGCTTGGTTGGCTGAACCCACATTCTCAATCCCGACGTTACTTCCTCTTCTTCTTTGATCTGAGGGCTCATGGCAGGTTTTCGGCTAGATGTTGCAGCCAGTTCTTCCTGTCATCAGTTACGTTAGTGAGGTTCTTGACGTTGTTAGGTGGACAAAGGAGATTGCAATCAAACAAGATGTGCTCCGGATTTTGGGTGGCAGCTCCGCACGCACATGAGGCCGATGTTTTGAGTCCCCATTTCTGCACCAAACCGCCCCACTCCAGCTCTGAGGCGATTTAGGGTAACCCACAGTTTCTGAGGTAAGTCGGATCTAGGTGGTGCGGTAGTAACCAGGGTTAGCGTCAGCTGCTTGGGCATTGATGTTTAGTCCACTCTTCGTTCCAGGCCTCAATGATATTGTGGTCGCAGTTATGGTGTTCTGCTGCGTGACGGTAGAAGGGGTGGCGTGAATTCAGACGTTATGGACGTAGGCTCTGTGGGTCAGGTACCAGACTGTGCAGAGGGTGTTCTTTGTTGGCCCATGCGTGGTGGGATATTTTGTCGGTAATATAGTTTCTTCTCAGTTTGGTTGGAGCAATTCCTGAGAGTACAGGAAGGATATGTATGGGGGTGGGTTTCACGCAGCCGGTTGTAATCCTCATGGTATCATTCAGGGATACGTCCATCTTTTTGGTATGGGAGCTTCGGCTCCATACTGGAGTGGCATACTCTGCGCTGCTGTAAACAATTGTAAGGGCTGCTGTTCGGAGGGTTTTAGCATTTACACCCCAAGTCGATCCAGACAGGTATCGGATAAAGTTGTTTCTTGCCATCACTTTTCCACGTAGACCTTCTATATGTTGCCGACGTTACTGATGGGGACACTGTGGGCGACGCCGTCGTATATACTATAAAGCAAGGATTCTTTCTTTTGCTGATATGCATCCTGTTAAGATATTGTTGTCTATACTCTACAGCATTGTAATAAAATACCAAGTTTAAGAAAAGATCAACATAAAACCACAACCATAACGATTTGAAAAAAAGATTTACAGAGAACATTTGTTTAAAAATAACTCTGCTTGATATGCGCCTTCTAAAATATGGTGAATGATTTTGGGGATGCCATAGCCGCTTTTGTCACTATGCCGAAAACGAGACAAATAGCGCAGCCAAAAAAACTTAATGCCACAAATATAAGGGGCAGCACCACATCACAAAATAGGCTTACTACAAAATATTATTTCTGTAATTGTGAAAGCAACCACCATTTTACCGCTACCATCACTTTTAATTGTGTTTCAGTCACTTCTCCCTCATAAGTATTAACGATAATTTTTGGCAAGATTCTTCGTGAGCATTACCAGTCATGATTAAGAGAATATGTTGATCACGATTTCGCGCTCAGAGATTGTGAAAGTACATAAAATTCATTAACTTTTCGCTACTGCTCACACAAGAGCCCGATGGGTGAAGCCGGCGCAGCGGGTTGAACCGAAATACTAAACTCCGACATTACTGATGGAGGCCCCATGTCGGGCAACGCCGGCTAGTGAACTAATAAAAATCAAATTGGCAAAAAGACTTTTTACGAACAAAAGCAATGTTTATAACTTCCTATTTTCGGATTGAAGTTGCTTTATATAGTTATAGTCATGCATTCATTAAAAGTATTTAAAAAACAACAATAGTGGTCATAAAAAAAAAACGATCGATCAACCAGCGGAAAAATCTAATTTTTTCCAATTGGGTCTCAAAGGCCCTAACTGGCTCCATCTCCAATTGAGAGGTAAAACTATTGATTTTGAAGTTTTTCTCCAAGCGCGTGGCAACAGCTGATAGTCCCTGATACTATCATCATTGATAGCGAGTATATGATAGCTACAAAAATGCTGCCTATCTTGTCCATATCAGCACTGAAGAGCCACTGTGGAAAAAATGTCATCTAGATCGTACTTGAAGCCATTGGCTGGAAAAAGAAAGAAGAGCTGCTAACTCATCTAGCAGCTTAACTCGCCACAATGCAAAAGATGATAATTCCTTTTAGTAAGTATGAAAAGTATTTTAATGAATCATTTTGAGTTCTAGTTTAATTTCAAAATAGCCGAGCTTATTATATGAGTGCAGGATATACCAGATGGCTTGAGGTGTAGACTTGTGAACTCTGATTCATACAGTGTATAGTACAAGTTTGAGATTGGATATACGAGTAGTTGCGTGATAAACTTAATCTACTTCCACTACTGCATAAAATCTACCGTATTTTGACAGTTTTGTATTTTATTTATAAAGTAGCCGGCTCCGCCAGCGTCCCTCGCAGAGCCCCACCAATAACGTCGGGACTGACAGTAACGGCCGGCTTCACCCATCGGGAAGTTGTACAAACAGTAACAAAAAATTATTGTTTTTCTGCACCTCCAATTTTCAGGACTTAGTGCGCTCCTCTTCGTAATAAAATTTGTCATTTCAAGGTCCTGATTATGCCTTAGGTCTCTGTTCATTGCTCACTCAAAGCCAAGAGGGTCTTGAGTTTCCCTTAGTTTGAAAGTAGGAAACACATTTCTGATATGTTTAAAGAAAAATAGCAAAAATGTCTTTGATGAGATGCGATTTTATCTTGGGTTGTTATTTTTTCTTGATTTCTCCTTAAACTTTCTAAGACCCTTCTGGCTGCGCATTATGTTGCATAGTAATTTTTTTCCATGCTTAGGCGTGCCTTGAAGCGTTAAGAGTCCTTGCTTTTCTCCACATTTTTAGGTTTGATACCGGTAGCTCTACAAAGCAATTATCAAGGGAAATATAAAAAATGCTTTTCCTACGTATGGTGCAATTTTACCTCGGCATGGCTTGCCATCATTCGTGCCGAGTTAAAACCTGTAAATTAACACGTTTGTCGGCTTTACCGTACAAACATTAGTGAGAGCAGCAACGAAAAGTATTGATAAATATAGGCCACAGTCCCTGTACACGTGATGGTGACCACCTTAGTCTATTAATCAAGACTCTTTCTATATAATTTTACCAATCGTATTAGTTTGAATGTAATTTGAAAGGAGTCGGAGCTAGTTTTATCATCTGTAGTTTTGATAGCTGTTTACTTGCGGATTAACATTTTTGTTTCTTGTTAAGTTTTTGAGGATTTTAGTAGTTTATTACAGCCTTTTTTCTTATAGTTCGAGTTTTTGAGCGTTTTTTTCGGTTGGATTTTAAATTTTATGATTAGACTTATTTGAGTTTCTTCACGTAAGTACTTTTTACTTGTGGGTTTACTAAAAACTGAGGTAAATCCGAGTTTGTTCTTGGCAACGATCTTCGACGTCCAATTTTGTTTTTGTTGTTAGATATTTCATTTCTTTTTTAATCTTGTGATGTTTTTGCCTGGTATATATTTTTTACAGTGATTGTTTTATTAGTAGTCTTGGATTAAGACTACCTTATTATTTTTTCGTTTTTTTTCTCTCGGATTATAGATTTTCTTTGGGTTTCGCTTTTGCAGTTTGTTTATTATTGTAGCTATCATTTATTTTTTGGTGGTTCATGCTTGCGATAGGCTTTTCTGGTCCTCTTTTAAAAATTATTTTGTACCTACTCTCTGTGCAATTATTTTGCCTTAGATTGAAAAAATTGGGGGTCTATGCTGTTTTCAGACATGTATTTTACCATTAGTAAGTTATCTTTATTTGTCAAAAAATATTTTTATACTTTTTGTGCGATTTTTATTTTTTTTGCATAAACTGAAGATACGTTGACGAAATTAATTTTTCTTGTAGCAAATAAATGTCTAAGCTGACACTACTACTGTTTATTAATCGCAGACTCTTTTTCAACCTGTATGGGTATGTAAGATATTTTGATTTTTCAGTTCAAGTTTGCTGGTAATGTAGGTTATAAAGCTATAAATTTATTTCAATATTTCAATTCAATTCAATAGTTAATAGCTCCAAAAATTAGTAAAAACGCTGGGCCCGGGGCAACTGCCCAGTTTACTCATTGTTTAATCCGGCACTGCATGTGACGTCACACGTTTGGCGCCAAAAAGTTCCTGACCAAAAGCTGTAATTTATGCTGGAAAGTATCGGGCGAATACCAACTTTTGGAATAATTTTAAAAACCAATGAGAAATTAAATAAAAATTGGAATGATTTATTACTAGGTAGTAACTCGGAAACAAAGAAATTTAATGAGAAGTGATTTGGTTGAGATTAGGCCTTTCAGTTGGCTAGTCTAAACTTTGTTTGGTTGGCCAAAAAATAGGCCTTGACAAATGTATCATGTAAATATCATTCATTCCTCAGTTAAAAATAACTTTATATCAATTTGATAGCCGTAGGTACATCAGCAAAATCAGCCATTATCAGATCATTACTACCGGTACAGTAAGTTTTTGATTATTCTTAGCCTACTTGGTCCAAGAATCGAAGTAATAGCTCAAAAATTTGTTTAAGGAAAAGTGAAGTTCACAAAATTCTATCTGATAGATAAATGTAACCAGTCTGCTGGCACTTTTGACAAAAACTTTCAAAAGACTGGCGATTATATCCTTATTATCTAATCCAACCCATGGCAAACTGCACAGAAGTATGCCTTGTCATCTAGGCTACAGTATTGTTTAGGTTTACAACTTTTCAGTAAACTTATGCAACTAAATATGCTGTATAAGTTCCACATTACAATTAGCTTAAACTCAGTTTTCCCAAATACACTGATTATTTGAATATGAAACTTTACCAGTAGACTAGTAGACACTTTGTGCATATTGTATATGCTTTTCTTCGGGTGTGTTTTTTCTTTATCTGCTATCTTACAGGTGCGATGGCCATGCCATTATCTTCACATTTAATTTAAATTTTTTTCATGTGCATGTATTAACGTATATCATTTTGCCATTGTCTCCTTTTTTGTCCACTGCTGTCAAATTTATTTCTATGTATGCTGATTTGGGCAAAAATAAAATAAAATTGATTGATTGATTGATTGATTGATACCAGAAGCTGACTACGAATAAGCCTGCATGTTTAGCCCATAAAACTAGGTTAACTCGTTGCAATAACAAATAAACCATAATCCTTCTTAGCTTACTTTGACTTCAGATTCATTCCATAACATCAGTAAAACAATATATTTAACGTTCATCCGACAACTTTCCACTTTATCCATTTAATTTGCAAAAAACGGTATCACTCCTATTCAATTTAATGCGAAAACACTTTTTGATGACGTTTGATCACGTGCGTGCAACCTTCCTATTGCCTTGCTTCAATAAGTTTTGGTAATGCAGCTAAACTTGAAAAAGAAACTTTAAGTGGACCTCGCCATTCCTTCCTGCAGCGGCGCCATTGTTTAGTTCAGTGGAAGATGTACGAAGTTTGAAACGATTACTTGATTGGCAAACATTGTCATTACGCTAAAAAATAAATGCTACAAACGTAGAATTTCTAGTTCCGATCGAGCTCTTGAGAAAGATTTTTCATCAGGTCGCAGCATGGAAAAACAAAGTAAGCCCGAAAATCTGCGAGATAGTAGGAAACCCATACGTTAGCTGTATAAATTTGACTGGGGAATTTATTGCAGAGTTCCTTGGTCTATCGTAGAAGAGAAATATGAGAAGTAGCGTTACCTTGCAAACAGTGATTGATAAGAATGGTTGTTTGTTTTGAGCTCATGCTTTGAGTACAAACTGTCGCGATTGAGTGGCTAATTGGTTTCTTGATAGAAGGTCGCTTTGCAGTTAACGTTGAGCTTGGCAAAAGTACCAAAATGTATCCTGAGTGACCACTACTCAAAATCCATTGGCTTTTCGAGGTACTAAATTGTGGGCAACTCTTGACAATTCTATAAAAACGAAACCGTTACCAGTCTATAAAAAATTATTAAAAGAACGAATGATTAGAGATTACCGTACTAAATTGAAAGTTCTGATTTAATTCTAGCTTTATTTTATAAAAATCGCTGATACATTTGATATGTAGCTTTCACCTTATGTGCTTTTATGTTAAATTTAACTTCCTCTATTTTTTTTACTTCTTCTTTCCAGTCTTTATTAAGTTGTTATTTATTACTGGTAATTTATTTGTTGTTTTTTGTTATCCGGAGGCACTGACTAGAAAAACCTTTGGGTTATTTCAGTGTCTCCTGGCCCTTTGCACGAACGTACTATTTCATCTTACTATTGTTCTCCATTAAAACAACGAATATTATATAATATTGTTTAAGTGTAAATTTTAGATTTTTTTTATGTTGAAGTTTATTGAGTGTTATTGGGCAAACAATAATAAAGAATCTACTAAACTACTAAATTTAAATTTTTTACTAATAGATCCTGAGGATGCAAGATGATAAAAATTGGCAACTCTGTTTTAACAAAGAAAAGTCGCGATTTTTGAGAAATATCCGGTTAAAATGATCAAGCGTAGACGCCAGTGGTTAGGTGGATTAAAAATTTGTTATTATGTACGTTAATATTCCTGTATCGGTTGACCAGTAGGTGTAACTACGTTATTACTAGTTAAGTTAAAGCATTTAAATTTCATAACACCAGATACGTTCTAACTTAACCATAACAAAATTTGGCTGCCTAGGTTTTTGATTAAGTGATTTGCAAGTTTTTATTTTATTACAGACTTTGCATTTACGCAATGAATTTAGTCTTAGATCTATATGCGTTGTTGATTATATATTTTCATTTTTGTGCTCATGGTGCTGATATCCCAGGTAAAATTAAAAAGTGCATTTTTTCAAGTTTTGTCGTAGTTACCAAACTTTTATGTACTTTTTGTGTAGGTCGACTTGATTTCCCACCTTCTGCCCAAAATTTGGATAATTATGAAAGTGAGGAATACTTTTAGGTTATGTTGTTTGTTTTTATTCTCCCATCATGGGAACACTTTTGGTATATAATTTTATGTGTTTAGGCTTGCTTCAAAGCTACCTGTACTGCTGGCTCTGTGCATTTCTACCACAAGCCTGCAACCAGGGATGAGAAATTGCTGTAAATTACCTTTCCCGAGGACACTACGTTGTGAAGTTTTAACCATGCAATCATTGTTGCTATAAACGGCAACTACACCATAAAACATGGTGTCAGAATATGAGGTGACTTTGGACTACGGTACTATATTTTACCAATGTTTCCAGTAAAAAACAAAAAAAATTTAGGTGGTATTGCGCTACAATTGAATTTTTGTAGTTAAGTTTTCAGTTGGGATGAAAAAGAATATCAGGGACAGAGTTTAGCAATGGTGCAAGCCAGGGGAAGATAAGGATAGATGGGAAAACTCCACTTTTTATTTTAGTTAAGGCAGTGGCTATTTCGCCGTTGACGGCAATTTGCCCTTGGAATCTATTTTGCCGTGATCATTCACGTGTGTTTATATATGCAAATTTGCCATTATCGCACCAGTGACTCTGTGGTGTAGTGGATAGAGCGCTGGTCTTGAGATACCAAGGTATCGGGTTCGAATCTCAGCTGGCCAGGGCTTTAAAAGAAAGGCAGTGTACACTGAAGGGGCAGGCCTGGTATGTAAATGTACGGGGCAGTGTACACTGCAAGGGAGTGTGCAGGGTGGGGGATGGAGACCTGGGGGTACAAAATTTTTTTTTTTGTTTTTAAAATTGACCAATCAGAGACGACCAAAAGTCACATGTTTAGTACGTCATTAAGATTGACCAATCACAAACAACTCACGGCAAAATAGTCTCTGAGGGTAAATTGTCGTCGACGGCAAAATAGCCACTGCCTTTAGTTAATTACAGCATTGAATGAGAATGATTACTAATTTTTATAACATGACTTGCCCGATGGACTGTTGAAGGGTATCTGTAGTGCTGCACAGGGGTACATTAAGAAAAATTTTAGGGGGTTTGTAATTTTTTTCTGAGCATCATATTTCAAGTACCCAACTAGTGTGAAAATTTGCATCTACTTTCATGCTTTACACAAAAGTTAATTGCAGGATTTGCAGAAATCTCAAGCCAAGGGGGCTGGGACAGTGCTGCAAGCACTCCCAGGAAGGTCTGTTGAGAGCAGGGGTGCAGCCAGCAGGGGGTGGGGAGCCATGGCTGCTACCGCTTTGTAAGCTGCTACCTTACAAACTTTGTAATAATTTTTAATCATTCTAAATGTTACTTTTAACTACTGTATATTCCAGCATATAAGGTGACCGTCAGATAAGACGAGGTACAAAATTAGAGCAAAATTTTATATTTTTTATAAAATAATTTATACTTACTTTTATATCGGTTGTATAAGACGACCCCAATTTTTAAGGGCGGTTTCTTTACTTTAAGGGTTGTCTTATACGCCGTAATATACAATATTTACAAGCAGAAAACAGTCTAGAGACACCCTGTGTATGGAGTAAAATTGAGATACAGATCTTCAACACATAAAGTTAGTGATGTTACAAAGTCACCCCCAGCAGGGAGTCACTTCAGACTTGAGTTGAGCATAAAATAGCACATACAGCGGCATCACCACATAAACAAAAAGAGTATAGATAAGAGCTGTTAGCTAAAATGTTATGTTTGGACTGGTTGCAAGAAGTTGGCATAGCCATTAAGGAGCTTGGTTAAATAATATGTCAAAAGTGCACGAAAGTCACCACGTTTATGGTAGCCCACTCAGTTGTGTTGTCAACCAGTGTGACATGGGTCCTGCTGAGTAACACACCATGTCCATGATAATGTCTAGTGATTACAATTTACCCAAAATGTAACCCAACTCTAGACCTAACCTTAACCTTGCATAAAGTAAACTCTAATTTAACTACCAGTTTTACATTGGTGCTCAAGTTATAATGCTACTCCTACTGACTGTTTTTTTAATTTAGAATGCAATTTAATTTCACTGGAGAGGAGTAGCACAGGCACTTGGATTTCGAGCTTAACTTATACTTGTGTACCAGTTTATGAAACAGGCATAGTTGGCACAATACATTGTTTGGCTAGGATTAGGCATCTCATTTATTTCTTGGCAAACTGCTGTAGCATGTTGAGATTACTGTGCAGTCTTCTTTACTTTTCTTGAAAACTTAGTAATCTGATTATAATAGACATACTTCTTGATCTTTGGTTTGCTTTTTTGTGCAACTACACTTGATAATTGCTGATCTGTTAGGTAAGTTGGGATGAAATAGAACATCTCTGGATATAATGGGACATGCAATAAATAAACTGCAATTGTGACCAGAATACTTCTATAATGTACAAAAGTCGTGTATGTTAAGTTCTCTAGATTGATTCCATTTACAACTAAATACAAGTAATTTGATGCTATGCATGGCCATGTTATACAGTCAACTTCAGATATAAGAGATCCGCTGGGACCAGCTTGATCAGTCTCTTATAACCGAATTCTCTTATAAATGACTTATTAGTTTATATTGAAAATCATTTGGGACCTTTTGCATAGTCCCTTATAAGCGAAAATCCCTTATATCTGAATCTCTTATATCCAAAGTTGACTGTAGAAACCAATATTAAAACCCTAAATCATATTAAAACATTAGCATATAAGCCTACACTGACTAAATAGCAGTAGGCTACTGCATGTTTATTTTTTTACACTTTCAAAATGTTACAAGTTAGGTGCAACGATTTGTTCAGCAATGTTTGCCAAAATTTGTCTGGCGGTTTTCCTACAATTGCTAGCAATTTTGCACTTGCGCCGGTGGTTATGCACTTACTAAAATCTTACGGAGGGAACACTGATTGCACTGCACTAAAATCGTTCTCTGATTGTGCTTTTGTTGTTGTAGACTTGTAATAAATGCTTTCATGTTGTTTGTATTAATTGCAAAAAAAAAGATTTGGATTCTGGATTTGGTTTAACTATTCTAGAGTAGTACATTATTCTGAATTGCCCATCCCTACTTATGAGACAAAGAAGCCTCAGAGAAGAGGGGTAGGAATAGACAAGTAGCTAATGATACTGTGACTGATTGCTTATTGAAAGTTTTCTGCCTGGGTAATACACGGAAAAGGAACCCATTCAGATGGAATATAGTTGAGAACAAGCCAAAGAAAGGCTTTTTCAAGGAAAATAGATACTTCTTGGAGAGACCTACAAAGAAGCAAAGTTTTTCCTTTGCCTTGAGACAAAGGAAAAACTTGGTATTCTACAAAGGTACACATTTAGCAAAGGAAAGAATATGATCAAAGTGACCCAAGAAAATTAGTTGTGAGGTTGAAGCAGAAAAGAGACTTAAGCAAGGAGTGGGGAAATCGAGGACTAACTAGGCGGAAAGGATCCAATGAAAAAAGGAAGGTTCACATTTTTTTGGGTTATGAAAGGACACCAGTGACTAGTGCCCCAGTCAAAGAAAGTTTCTTGAGTAGCTACCATGGCAGCTGGTACAGAAGGATAGAAGGAGACAAAGGAGGAGTTAGGGACGGCCTGAGGAGGATAGTAGGTCACTAAATGAGAACAAGGAAAACTAACTGCTCTGAGAGAAAAAATAGCATTGGCCAAATTACAGTGGCCAGTGGAGGTATATGTGTTGGTGGCTCTGACACAAAAAGGACATTGCACGATAAATTGAGACCCCTTGGAGAACAATTATTGGTGGGGGAATGCCTGTGTAGGTGGGACCCTCAGAAAGGTCAGCAGTCATTTTGATCTAAGCCACAAAATTGGGAGCAGTGCAACCTGATTGAGATGGCTGTTGTTTGCTTTGTAGTGCTTAAGCCACCTTTTTTTTTATCAGGCAGGCCTGGTTTGAGTTTTTCTGCTAAAACCACGCATCTGCAAGCTCACCACTAATCTCAGATTCTTGCTCTAGCTAATAACTTTCCTCTCCTCTGTCATGTTTCTCATACACTATAATACATCTTTTAGGAACTGTCTACCTATACTCTTCCTTTGCTTTCAGACTACAATGGGTACCTAATAACCATTTCTTCTTGTCAATAACACAGTCAATGAGCTGGCCAGAATCAAATCTCTTACTAGTAAACAATGCAGTTTGCATTTTATTGCATCACTTTTTGTGTATTGTTAACGTCATCATGTAAGTCAACAAGTATGAAGCAGGTAAATCAACCTGCAGATGCAAAAACAACGATTTAATTCTGTGATAGGAAGCAAAAAAGTGTTGAGATCTTTTTGATCATTTTAGATTTCAAAACGTAGTCAAATAAAAAGTCACCCTGCTTGTAAAATGTGCATTTTTCCTGATCAATTTCGTTAATAACATACCCATGCCAATTTCGTTTTGGAAGTTTAGCAATAAATTGATGACATTTCGTACAGTAAATAAAAATAGTTTATAATTGTTTACATGATTAAAACAACTAATGTTACAAGTTAGAAAAGTTTGGATGCAAGGACTAAGTCAAAAGTATTCTAGATCTATTTTTGAGCATTTCATGGCACGCTGATTGAATGAGCATAACTGATGTTTGCTTTGAAGCTCGCACATTAGTTAAAACTATCCAACAAAAACTTTTTATGACTAATAAAATATTCAGGTAGCTGTTAACAAAGACTGCACTATCAATTTTCAGTTTAATCTTGTGTTATGTTTTAAATTATCCATTATTTCAAAGCAGATGTTTTATTTTTTGTTAAACTTGCTCACTGAAATGCGAAAAGGAATGTTTACAAAGCAACATATTTTTTTGCTTTTATTAAATGGCAATAGAAAGGTAATTTATTACAGGTGTTATGGTTTCCTTAAGGCTGATTTTTGTTTGCAAAATGTCGGTTTGTTTAAAGCACACTTCAACTTCATGTCACAGTACATAATTTCAAACAACAGCCGTTTTATTTTTTCTTCAATGTTTTTGATGCATTTGTTATTAAAGGCACTCGGAATTGCTCTGAGGTAAAAATGATTTTGATGAGGTGACAAAGGGGATGATTAGCTAGAATTGAAAGTCGTGTGCACTATATTTATTGCTCATGGCCAAGATTTTCAGAACACACACTACGTTGTATAAAATTTGCGACACTTTACACCTAAAATGTACATGTTTTGATTTTTGGTATCAGTGGTTACTTGTTTTTCTTGTGGTAATTAGGTGATGTTAATGACCATGTGAACACTTGCATCAAAGTTGATGGGATAACCAGAGACCATGGAACTATACAATATTTTGGAAACGATTCTATTAATTTATGTTGGCTTCTCCAAACAAAAAGAAAGGTTTACATTACAGTAAAGTGAGTCGAATGTGGTTGCATTATTTACAGTTGATTTTTGGAAAATACAGGATTTATTTAAGCACTTTGCAGTGGTTCGTCAGAGCACATATTTGCCTAGATCTACAACGGAGTAGCCACAATCAACAAATGTTTTTACAGATTTGTGTTCTATTTTAAATCGATGAGAAATATGTGGATATGACATATATTTTTGAAAGAAAAAGAAAACAGAACCATATTTTTGGGCATTGCTGTAGCCTTTGTCCCCAGACTTTAATGTATCACCCTATTACAAAACATTTTTTGAAACATAATGCTCTTTGCTGTAGTCTATTATCAATATTATGTGCTAAGTTGTAAATAAATCAACTAATTATGCTGTCTAAATAGTGGTACTTTTTGGTCAATGATACTACCAGGAGCTGGTCCAAGGGGATTGGCAACAAACTGTATTTTCATATTTTTTATCCTAATTAATTATGAAAACTTTTTAAGTTATTTTCAATCGTTATTGGGGGCGAATACTTTCCATTTTTTGAATAGTCTCTTGAAGAGAGATGACATGTTGTTTAAATATTCCCATAGTTGTGCCCCTGCTTTTGATGTTGTTTCCCTAGTTTTAGCCAGTTTGTTTTCAACACTAAAAATGAATGGCTGTTAAGTATGAGAAAATAATAACAGTTTTATTTTGTACTGTAATTGTAGTTGAGTTAACAAGTTAAGCCATGTCAGGCTTGCTCCAACAATGTACTTGATGGTTTGTATTGAAAAGTAATGGCAGTGGCGTTGACCATAAGAGATAAATTTAAACTGGAAAATCATGGACGTAACATCTCCTTTACTTCTGCTCTGAAATCCATATTTGATTATTTTACGAAGTGGGATATGGTTCGCTTTAGCAACACAACCACTTGTCTGCAGTTCTGTGCATAGTTGGCTTATCGAAATTCTACTGTAGCAACTTATTTAACTTACCATTTCAGATTTTCAAAAATGAACCTTCCTAACCCGATGGATTTCTTTTATTACGATTACAACTCGTGTGCTAGCAATTGGATGTCCGTTAAAACTTACGACGAATATTTTCATCTTCAATGTAAGGGTTGCTCTTGTTTAATGTTGATTTTTTGTTGGATATTAATGATTTTAGTACCCGGCGTCGTGGCGTCAGTTGGTAAATCTCTGTTCAATTTCCTTGCCTAGTCGTAACAAAGATTCAAAAACTAGGCACAGCTTGCCTTTTCGGTGCTGAGCACCTAAAGATTAGTGTGAAGAAAAGGCTGGCATGTTTGCTTTTTGTGTGCTTTTGGGAAGGACACTTACAATACTCCTCTATGTTTATGTGGCTGACTGATGGTGGTGCCAAGCTATCTACTCATCGTGGTGACCTAATTCAACTAATGGATTGATTTGTAGGTTGTTATTCAATGCATTATGCTTTGAGCTTAACACTGAGATGTTTGGCATTGTAATTTTGCATGTGCGGTGCAGCAAAAATTCTTTTAATTGCGGTCGAGGGGTACTGTAACCTAATTTTTGATTCATTTGGGTAGTATCTGCTTAATGTTGGGATACGGTTTGTAGTTGCATACAGTGAGTGCAAGCACATATCTTTCAAACATTTTGATTTAATTGGAAATAACATCTTTAAAATTTGCTTGTATAAGAGCAATTATAAAAAACTTTTTAAGAAGTGGGCTCAACTTGAAAGCAATACCTACCCCCATAAAACTAGTATTCTTGCACATCTGCTTAGTTGTTGTAAACTAGATTAAACACCAAAACAGCTCTTGTTTTCATTTTAGCATCATTATTGCATTGTGGTCAATCACTGCCATTGTCTCGAACATTTTATGCTAATGCGTTAAAAGTTATCTTGAATATCGATCGACGAATTTACCCTGGAAAAATGGGCTTTTCCTTGCAATATAAAATAGGTTTGTATAAATGATATCGTAACCTTAATCAACTGTTTACGTTATCAACTTTTGTGAAAAATTTTGTGAATGAATTTGAATTGCAGCTTAAATTTGCCAAATTTCCCTACTTCATAGAATATTTGTAGTAAAATTTGTATTATATTGAATGATACTTTTCTCCAAACTTGCAAAACCACGACAGGTGCCTAACTAAACTTTGCACATACGGTATCTTAGATCTGTCACAGCGGATTTGAGTTCTAACATTCCTCTTCAATTGTCCGCTATTCTGATAAATTTGCTAGTGGTCCCAATTCGCCAGTTGCCTACTTGGAAAGGGACTTAACGATCACGATCAGTGTGGATTTTAAGTGCCAACACTGTTTAAATATTGTCATTATTGGCTTAAAATGGCGCTTTATTCCACTCCACTGCATTACATGCAGTTACTATAAAATAATGGTTAATTTTGTGAAAAATCTACTGAGATAACTTCCGTGGCTGTTAAGAATTTTTTTTTACTGAACTGGATCGCTCTAGTTTCCGAATATGAGTGTCAATTTCTGGCAGATATTCTTCTTTTTTAAGTAAAAAATTGGTTGCTTTCAGTTGTATCTCTTTTGTAGACACTCTTCATGAAGACATAGTGATGAGATCCTATCATTTCATTACATCACTGGGGTATCCTAACAGGCCTCCTTCCAATACTCATAGTTCATGGAATGTTTCTCTGTCGTTGCCATCATCAATGCCGCTTCAACTGATATTCAATGATTGGCTGGTTGATTCGACTTCCGTTATGCATGTCTACGATGGATCAAGCTCTTTGAGTCCAAAGCTACAGAGTTTGTGAGTAGGCTTAACTACATAACTAAATTACCTTAACTACTAGTGATGATGGTTTCTATTGCTGGGATGTCTACCTATCATGTTAAGGAAGATTTTGTTGAAATTAACTTCGTGTAAACTGACTGTCATGCTTAATAAATGGGTTTAACTGGTTTGAATAGTGTAGCTGCTTGCCCAACCTGTCATGAGAGGCGACTTTGTACACCCACCAGTAGTAGTTCTCTTTGGTGAAGATTCAACAACTAGTGATTGTTTGACTACTGTATAGTTATAACTGGTTTAAAATAGCTGCCACTTTCTCAGAACCTGATCAGCATGTTGCTACCTGCCTAAAGGCAGTTGGAGGCGTGCTAAGATGAACTTTGTGCAGATTGATCCAAAAATGCAAAATGCTCCACCCAAAAAAAGTGCAAATTGGGCACAATTTTTTCCTCCAATACTTGGCCAACAACCTTTTTTGGAAGTCCTAAGTTTGGTGACAAATTAAAATAAAACATTTCTAAGACAAAATTAAGACTTTCTTAGAAATAAGCACATTTTTATTTTCTGAGACGGTACTCTTAAAAATAATTGCGAAATGGTGACCCTACCTAAATGGTTCAGTAAACTTCTTGAAATTTGATGGTTTAAAGTTCAGTCTGTGTACGATCATTTGATGTCAGGGAATAGCTCTGTCTTGCTGAAACCATTGTTCATCTCGACCTGTTCCATTGCCTCATCAAAGACTACCTTGTCTGGGTGAGAGACCAATTTTAGGAAAGACTGATCAACAGGAAGTGTGCCGTTGAGTGGGCACCACAATCACTGTATTTGAGGTCCCCAGATTTTTATATATGCAGGTATTTACAAAAAAATATATACCAAAACGACACTTAAACAATTAATGATGTGAAGGCATGATTCGAGCCATAGAAAATTTGGCTTAACGTCTGCAAGTTTGTGTACAACGCTGCGGAGGTCAGACAGAGCATACTTTTGGTTCTCATTGAAAGCGACGAAGAAAACAGATACTTTTAAGGAATGATTGCTTACATACTGAACTTAGAGTCCAGCATATTCCTTTAAATTTGTTGTACCTTAATAGGATTTGTTGACATTTTTGTGGATTCTGTTTTTTCTTTGGAGGGGAAGAGGGTTACCTGTATCAAGAAAGTACGCTAAGTGCTTTATTGAGCGACACAAACCATAAAACTGCTATACTGTTAATATAAGTCTTGCTATAAAACGGCGCGTTCTTTCATTCCATCCACAACAGCGGTTCTTTAGCTAAAGTAAATTTTATCACCATAGAAGATGAATTTCTTTTCTCCACTTCAACGGTCATCGAATTTGATGACCTAACGAAATGAGTTGTTAGGGTCAATCTAGAAATTAAATGGGTAAAGGGATGAAAAATGAAAAAAGATCAAGAACCACTGGTGTAGAACGTGTCGATTTGATAGCAAAACTTATTTAGTACATGAGCTATCACTAAATAAAAAATGCATCTTTTAATAGCAACTTATCTCAACAGCTAAAATTAGAAGATTATCCAAATATTGCATATTGTTCGAGACAGTAGACAGCTACGTGTAGAGCTGATGCTGTATTCAAAAGTACGAGCTATTTACGTCCAGTTTAGACAGACTTGTGGAGTTACAACAATGGATGGGTTAATGATTCACGTTTATATTCAGCCCGTTTGTTACGCAAAAATTTGTGATGATAATTGAGGAATAGTGGTGTGAGTTGCTGTAGTGTAGCGGAATTTTATGACATAATTTATCATGTATGGACCCATGCTGTGAAATGTGACATTGCGATTTTATTTATCGTGTCGGGATTAGATTATATTTAGCCATTTGGTCAATTGTCTTTCTTGCTTGGCAGATTTTTAGTTTTTTCAAAACCTGTAGAGTTTTTTTCCCTGACTAGGTTTTTTAAAGGCGTTTTAGGAACCCGATTCGGGTCCATAAAAATGAAAATTGGGTCCGCAGAACCAGAGAAAAGTATGTCTGTGTAATAGAGTGCAAAACACATTTACTCATTTTAAATTTAGTCAAATATTTTTCGGATCCTTACAGGTCCATATTGGCCACATAACATTTTTCTTGAAAAAAAACCCTGCCCTAACCATCGTTTTTTCCATAGATTTTGGGTTGCTGGTTGCTCTGATGAAAGACCATTTTGGTGTGCTCCCTTGATGCGTACGTACATCTTGACTCCGTATTTAACTCACTGTACACAAAATAAACCTAGAGTTTGCCAGGATTCGATTATTCATCCTCATAAGCTTTAGCTTTATTTGCAAGTCAGAATGGGTTTTTGCGATGGGACACTCCTTCATTGTCCCGCTGCAGTCCTTGTGGGCCACATTACAATTAAAGCATCTCTTTAAATGCCTTACCCACAAGCACAGACACAACTAGCGAATTTGGCCGACTTTTTCTTCACACTAACCCTGTCGTGCTGAGCGCAAGCATGGAAGCTGTAAATATCGCTTTTTAAAAATTTTTTGTGTGACTTGACCTGAGAATGAAACCCATGTATAACAAATGGTTATGGTTAAACTGGTTAAATGAATGCGAAATGGTTAAACTGCACCAATCAACAGCCGTTTTTACGTGGTGGTGCGGTCCCCAACCCCGTTTGGGTTGGGTTAAAATGGCTGTTGGCCTTTTCTAGGGTTCCACTTACCCTGGTACTCCTCTTCACTTTTTTGCTGTGCTGCTCCCTGAACGACCGCAGAAGGGCTGCACACAGCTTCTTTAAAATCAATCACTTGTTTTCTCTCTTTTCCTGCCTTTCTCTTGGTAGTCTTCGTTTTCTCATTCTTCTCCTCTTGATGAGCGGTAGCGTTCATCCAAACTCTTGCCCAATCTTTCCCTGCTCAATGTGTGCTGGAAATGCGACCTGGTGCAGCAAGTCAGTGCAATGCTGAACCTGCTCCAAATTGGTCCATTTCAGGTGCTCACAACTTTCCCTCTCCAAATTCAGAGCTCTTGGTAGCTCTCACTCTTGGAGCTTCCCCCTGCTGCGTTCCTACTTGTAACACTGTGACTTCCTCCTCAGACTCCTCTGACCTGTATATCTCCACTGTACAATCTGGCCCTCCTGCTAATGCTGCACTCCCGTCCCACTCTCGTCTTCAAACCTCTTATCCCCCTTCTGCCCATTTTGTATCTTCTCCCTCTGCCCCTCCCCACCACCCCTTGCTCATGGCTGTCCTTCTACGCCTCCTGCTTCCTCTCCCCCTCTGACTCCCTCAGGGTTCTTCAATGGAATGCTGGAGGTCTGAATTGCTAGGAGCCAGGAGCACTGAATTGGTTCACTTTCTTTCGTTCCATCCCGTTGACCTTATCTCTATCCAGGAATCCAATCTTAACTCATCTTCATCTTTTCGGATTCCTGGATTCTCTGCTCTGCATTCTGATTGCACCCACTCCCGGTCTGGCATTCTTGTGATGTCACCCATGCTAGTGGCGGTGTTATCATTTTCGTCAGGCAGGGCCTACCTCCTTTCTCTCTTCACTTGATCCCTACTCTGATTATGTAGGGGTCAACATTTCTCTATAGAACTCCTCCTCTCTTTTCTTAAAATGTATGCCCCCTATTTGCTCTTCTCCAATGGATGGCAGAACCGACTCCTTTTCTCCCTTCTTCCCTCCCCAGAAATCTCTTCATTCTGGGGTACTTCAACTGTCATCACCCTCTCTGGGACTCAAGAGGTACTTCCGACCCCCGTGGAGAGGAAGTATTCGACTGGGTCATCTCTTCTGACTTCCTCCTCTATAATCCTGACATATTTACCCTTCTACACTGCTCCTCTGGCAGTGGCTCATCTTTTCCTGACATCTCTTGCTCCCTTCTCTCTGGCTCTTTCCTGCACCTGAGAGGTGCTTCAGAGCCTGGGTTCTGATCACCTACCAATTCTTCTATCTGTCCCTCTCTCTCTGGTCTTTTGCCCCAACAAGCGGCCCCTTCCTTCAATTTTCAGAAAGCTTGCTGGAACTACATTGGCTCTCACTGTCCTTCTGCAGAGGAATACTGGTTTCTTTCTCTTTCCTCTGCTGCTGCTGCTCTCTTTTCCTCTCTGGCACTGAATGTGGCCAAATCTTCCATTTCTTTTGGCCACATCAAACGCCTTTCTAAAGCCTGGTGGTCTGCTGAGGTGGCAGATGTAGTTGGTGAAAGACACCAGGCTTTTGCTGGCGCTCACAAAAGTGATGAAGACTGCCAGGCTTACATCTCCACTTCTCGACGTGCCTCGTCAGTCATCGCCTAGGCTGAGGCATGGCAGACGACTTGCTCTTCTCTTTCACCCAAATCGAACCCTAAAACTGTATACTCTCTTCTTTGCTCTGTTTTTGGCTCTTCTTCGCCGTCTTCCTCTTATCCTAACTTCCCCAACTGTTTTTCTCCCAGGGAATTGGCTTCAGTCTACACCGCTTACCTGAGATCCCACTTCCCTGATTTTCAGCCAAAGCCTTGCGTAGCAGAGCCAAAGGTTACCTTTTCGAGCTCTGCCAAACCACATGCCCTGAGGAATCTCACTTGTCTTTCTGCTCTCCTTTCTCTCCCACTGAATTTTTTGCGGCTACCTCCAATCTTTCTTTCTCCATTGCCACTGGCCCAGACAAAGTTGCCTATCCCATGCTAAAGCACCTTCCTCACTCTGGCATGGATTTTCTTCTTCACATCTTCAATCTTTCCTAAACTTTACATTCCTTCCATCTGGAAGACATCTATTATTCCCATCCACAAGATGGGAAAACCTCTTGACTCTCCTGCTTCCTTCCAGCCTATCTCTCTCACCTCCTGCATCTCAAAGCTTTTTGAACGCATCATTCTATCCCGGCTACTCTTCTTTCTGGAATCTAATTCCATTCTCTCCCCGCCAGGCCAGCTTTTGCCCTGGACGGTCTTACTCTAGAACAAATTCTGTTCCTTTTTCAGTCCATTTTGGATGGTTTTAACAAACCCAGGCCAAGCTTTTATATGATTCTCGCTGCTATTGATTTCTTCAAAGCTATCGACTGTCTGGCATCCCGCCCTTTTCCACAAACTCATTTCGGCTGGCCTCCCTCCTTGCTTTGCTCGTTGGACTCAATCGTTCCTTTCTGATAGGCACACGTGCATGGTTTATCAAAATCACAGAAGTTGTTCCTTTCGAGTCCATTGAGGTGTTCTGCAAGGATCAATTCTTGGCCGTGTACTTTTCTTTCTTTTCATCAACAATCTTCCTGCTTCTCTACCTTCTTCTGTCAGCTGTTCTCTTTATGTTGATGATGTGGCCATTCGGTCTTCTTCCCCCTCGGTCCCCACTGTAGTGGAGGCCACACAAGGAGCTCTGTTTCGATTGGAGCGCTGGTCTGAGTACTGGTGTCTTCCTCAATCCAAGCAAATGTGAGGCCTGCTTTTTCTCAGTGGATCCCCACCAAGCTAACCTCCAGCCCAATCTCGTCTTACTCAAGTCTTGCCTCCATTTCAATCCAACTCCAATCTTTTTTGGGGTCACCTTCGACTGCACACTTTCTTTTTCTAAACATGTATCTTTGCTGAAGGCTAAGTTTTTCCCACATCTCCATGTCTTACGCTGTATCTCTGCTTTGTCATGAGGCCCCTTTAAAGAGTCCCGCTCTCTCTTCTCGGTCCGTTCTCACATATGCCACACCTGGATGGTTTCCTTAGGCATTACCAATATCACCAAATTGGAACGCCTCCACTAAGTGGCTAGTCATGTTATCACTGGCTGCTTCTTGTCCTTCCCCATCCCTCTTCTCTTCGAGGCTTCTCTGTTTTCCTTACGAGTAACCCTGACTGATTTTACTCTTTGATCTTATGTGCAAGCTCTTCGTCTCCCAACCTCCTTTTCTACTTCAGCTTTGGCTAGACTTGGAGTGAAACCAAGACTCTCCAAATCATCCTGGAGAGCTTTTGTGTCTGCTCATGCGCTCATGCTTCCTCCTAGATCTCCTAGGTAGACTCTTCTTGCTTGCCCTCCCTCTCCTGCTTGGAATCTGCCTTCCTTCACTGTGGAGTTCACCCTTTCCTCTTCATACTCTTGATCTGATCACCCCCTTTCTCATGTCAAGGTACAGCTCGCTCACCTTGACTCTCTCTCCCCTTCTCACGATCTGGTACTCTGGACTGACGGCTCTGTTCCTTTTTCTGTAAGCAAAGGCGGCTGCGATGTTCTTCCCGACTGCTGTCTCTGTGGCACTGAGGCCACTCTTTCCTTTTTAGCAGGCCCAGTATGCTCAAGTTTCTCTGCTGAAGCCTGTGCGCCATTTTGCAAGCTCTTTGCTAGTCTTGGCAGCACCAACAGGTCTGCCACTTCTCTTCTTCTATCTGACTCTTGGTCTGTTCTCGCCACTGTGTCCTCTCCTCCATCTTTTCTCTTACCTCAAACTTTGTGGCAGGAACTGTCTTCTCTCTCCTGTGCTATCAGGCTGCAATGGGTCCCTGGACACTAGCTTCTCCCGGGAAACGATGCGGCTTATGAGCTGGCTAGACAGGGAGCGCTACTTGCGCCCTCTGCAATCCCTTGTAGTCTCTCTCCTCTTACCTCTCATATCCACTCTTGTCTTTTCTCAGACTGGAGGCGTACTGTCTCATCAAATTTCTTTGACACATAAGCTCCATCGATTTCCACCGAGGAACTTGTGCTCCTTCATCTATGCTGCAACGGACACAGCCTTCTGTTAAGTTCTTTATCTTTCTAGCATTGGCAGAATCGAGAATCCTTCCTGCAGCGCCTGCGGACAATCGTCCTATGACACCTCTCATCTCATTCTGCACTGTCCAGCTACGAACTCTTTGCGCTGCTCACTCTTAGCCGACTCCTTGTTTCTCTAAGACCTCTGGTCCAGACCCTGAAGAGTTTCCCGGCTTTTGGGGCTTGATGGTCTCCCGCCATGCCCCCATCCCTCGGAAGGGGTCGAGTAACAACAACAACTGGTTAAACGTGGGTTTCATTCCCATATCAAGTCACACAAAAAACTGAAAAAACTGTATTTACAGCTTCCATTCTTTCGCTCAGCACGACAGGGTCAGGACGCTTATGCCACTACAAAACAGCGCCGATTTTGTGATATTAATAAAATTTACACATGTTGTGGTCGGCACAAACTTTGGTTCGATTTCGAAGCGTGAGTTTTAAGGCAAGCGGTGGTTTCACCTATTTGACCATTTGCAACATATTCCTATAGGCTCTGAGCACGTTGCCTTTTGATAATACTTTGATATTATATCGACTGCAAAACCGTACTGTATCATATTAAAGTTTATTTTTGTTGTACAGTACCCGCAATAGTGACTCGAGCATACCAGTCAACAGCAGCGGACCTTTCATGTATATTGTATTTGTTGTTGGAGACGACAGTTATGGCTATCCTCTCGTTCGTACTGGTTTTAATGCAACAGTAAAAGTGAAAGGTAAATGAAACCTGTGAAACTGCAGCGTGACAGTTTACCTTGATATTTGGCTGATGTGCATTTTTAGCGGTGACATACAAAAAGAAAGTACATTAATCAGCATAAAATAATATTGTTCTTTGTAATACATTACTGTGCAGTCTGGCATTTGCGTGCTTCATTTGGTCGAACTGTTTGCCACGTTGAACTGAAGCTTGCTTAGGTTGGAGACATGAAATTAGCTTTGATTGGGCTCTGAACAAGCACAATCTAGCTTCGTCAACGTCAAGTTTTGGTTTTGAATGGCATGTTAAAAGTGATCCACATTAGGGTGGTAGGCGCCGAGTATGGGATTTCATAGGGCGTATGCAAACTTTATGACGTCATTATTACAATGCTAATGTTTGGTCACGAACAATATTGTAAAGCAGTTGACATGCTACGATCTCGATGATTTTTGTCGCATAATTTATTTGATTGAATAGTGTTGCGTGATTATTTTGTAAACTTTAGCGTGCTTTGCTTGCATGCTCGAGTGTTATCTGTTGCGAACCTGCTAAAGGCTGCCTGGCTATGGACGTAGCCAGAGGAGCAAAAGGACCCATGCCCCCGATTTCGTGTACTCGATTCCTTATTTAGTTATTTTCTTTTGAAATACAGGGTGGGCCATAAATAACGCACCAAAGCATATAAAACAATTCAGATAATAATAACAAACGTTTTGGGCCATAAATAACGCACCAAAGCATATAAAACAATTCAGATAATAATAACAAACGCCATCGGCACCAGACATTAACACTAATTCAACTCGTTCTTTAATTGTTAAGTGCATACCCTAAAAATGATATAAATTTTTTTTTAAAGGCAAATCATAACTAAAAAACTTTGATTGAAATTAAATTTAACAGTTATAGTAACTGATATTGAAATTAAATTTGACAGATACCCAAAGAAAAGATATTTACATTATTTCACATCACAATTTATTTTAAATCTTTGGTGCGTTATTTACGGCCCACCCTGTATATTGTGCGCATCCACGGTATGATTGTGCTTGGGCTATTGCTATCTTTTGATTCTCTTCAAACGTAGGAAATTATAACTTTGTTAATTTTTTGTCATCGAAGAACCGACTTGCTAATAAGGATGTGATCTTTACTTGTAGCGTTTCCAAAACGTGCTCGGAGGTGTCATAATTTTAATCAAACTTTCCGAAGAATATCAAAAATTTTTTGAAAAATTCGGCCCTTTAACTTTTTTATATGTCCATCTCCTGTATAGCTTACTGACTTGTTTCAAACAAACTTGCTCTGTTTATAACTCAATAAGAGAGAATCTCTAAAGCTGACTTGTGCAGCAATCGGCTTTACATCACTCCGTACTTATATTTCGTATGAAAAGTAGCAGTTTGAGCTGCTTCAGTGCCAATTACGCCTCTGAAGTCTCACCATTGCCAGCCATCCAGTATGTTTACCGTTACTGGTTTGATGATAAACCGGTAACTGGATTACAAAAAATGTGCGAGTTTCGGCTATTAAGTTTGTAACTATTGCTTCATGGTGCGGAGTTGACAACGTCAATGTTTAAGGTTACTGCTTACCTGGTTTCTTCACCTGTGGAGATGGCGACACGTGCTACAGTAACCGGCAAAAATGCGATAAGAAATTGGATTGCGCATCTGGCTTGGACGAAAAAGGCTGTGGTAAGTTACTTGCTTCCATCTTCTTTCGATCACTGGAAAATCTTTACGTTTGTGTTGTAGAGCAAGTTGTGTTTAGACCTGCTTTCTAGTTGCCAGTACTGTTGGCACGGTGCATACTACCTCGGGCAATGCAACCAAGCAGAAAAAATATTCGTAAACTGTCTTTCCTAAGGGTGCAGTAAAGCAAAATCAACGTGAGGATCCAACTTGCAGTCGTAATCGTTAAGTAATTTAAAGTGCTCGTGCATTTTTGAAGTGATGTTGATGGCTTCAGTCGAATTTATTTTTGTTTCACTTTGCTGCGACGACAGCGATCTGGTTATACAGAACTATGTGCTCTCTTCTGACTTCTTTTTAATGATTTTTGGATAACCAAAGGACTTTGACCCAGTCGATACTGCATTTGCATGACTAATAGCTCGCATTCTGTAGGCAGCAAATAAGTTCACAAATGTAGGAAATGTCCATTTGCTGTTGTCAACCAAACCTTGATACCTGAAAGTTAGTGTCCAATGTTATTTTACTGGTTGACAAGGCCCAGGCCAAGATGCTACTACCAACCTCGCTTTTTAGGTTGGGAGCTGTAAAGTTATAAGTTGACTCTGTTGGATAATTTTTGTAATTTGACAAGGTAGTTGTGATCGCTGAAATGCAGCGTTAGGACTATCGCTCAACACGCTGGCTTAGCACCTGCTAGTAACGTAAAGGTTTAGATAGCTTTTGGCTGCACGCATTGAATTGATTTTAGCAGTTTTTAGTGTTCCTGTCATAATAGGAGTCTAGATGATATGATATGTGATGGTTTTCGGTGGTGACTGGTAAGGCCATACCTTTTCATACGATCATCGTTTGTACTTGTTCTTTGCTAACTGTATGTGTGTCTTCCAGGTAACTGTGCACCTGATGAATATTGGTGTGGAACTGAGCTTGGGTTTTGTTTCAAAGATTCAGACCGCTGTGATGGCAAAGCAGCATGTGAGCATAGTAAACTCGACGAGACGAAATGCAGTAAGTTGACAAAAAAAACATGAAATAAGTTAATTCAACACTGTAACATGTTGTGGCGATTACAAATAGTAAGCTTTAAACATATTCGTCATGCTTTCATGTACTAGTCGCTGCTAGCCGGATTCCATCTCGTACTTTCATTGATTTCGAAACCAATTTATTTAGAGACTGAGCTACGCAGTCAAAGCGCTTTTGTTTTTCTCAAAGAAGCTATTTTTTAAGCGAAATTACGTTAGAAACAAAACCTGTCGGGTTTATTGTCCCAATGTATATTCCTGTTAAAATTGATTTTAACGTCCATTTGTTGCACTACCGACTTATTTCAGGAAACACGTTTTGCCATCAAGAAGTTATGACGTACTAGTGACGTCAAGCTTCTGCACTTGCAATGCTTTGTGCCGGCTGATCAGTGACCGAAGATTTCAATTGCGCTATCTTATTGGGTACATTTTCAAGATTAATGTCGTTATCGAAGCACTGTTAACATACAATGCAGTCAATATCAATTGATAAAACTTGCAAATCAAAGTATTGTATGTAGTTCATTCAAAGTGAAAG
Organism: Trididemnum clinides; assembly: GCA_963675345.1. Lineage (NCBI taxonomy): Eukaryota > Metazoa > Chordata > Ascidiacea > Aplousobranchia > Didemnidae > Trididemnum > Trididemnum clinides. The sequence continues at coordinate 23,934,817 of OY776301.1, forward strand.
CTGTGTTGTAGGCTTGTAGCATGGTAGTAATATGCCGAAGAACAAGTAAAATATAATTATGCGCTTTAATTTTGGGTTTTCCTCTAGACTTACAAAAATAGAAGCAGAATAGATGTACGAGTATTCAAACATATTTAAAAGGAAATTAAAAATACCGAAGCGTTCTCGTATATTTCTTTTCGTTATGGCCAAATTTAAAGTCTCGTCATGTTGAAGTTTCCGTGTAAGGACGACAAACTTCAGCGTATTAGATTTCTCATTTAAATATGCATCTTTACGTTTATGGTTTTTGCATTTTTTGGTGACAAGTTTTAATCACTAATATCAGCTAAATTTCACAATTATGTTACCGCTTTTTTGGGCTTAAACATGTTGCTTCAACGCACAATCCATTTGCTGTCCGGCCAAAATCAAAATAAGAATATCTGATCGCACTATGGACCACAAACGGTTCTTTCAATTAACTATTATGATTTTTTTTTTAAGGTCTTAGTTCTACTCCTACATGCTGCTGAACTACCGAGTTCGGTGCACTATTAAGTTTTAGTGCGTGTGTTTTTGAAACTAGTGTTTGCACTGATGGTGCGAGTCATGATCTCTAATCATATGATTCTTTCAGCATCATGTGCTCCCGGGGCTTTCATGTGCGTTAGTAGTGGTAGTAGTGGTCGGTGTATATATGAAAGATGGCGATGCGACGGACAGAAAGATTGCGACGATGATGAAGATGAACTAGACTGCACTTGTAAGTTGATTGTTGAGTACGGCTTATAATGCCTCATAAAAGTTGATTGGTCATTAGTTTCGTGGTTTTTTCAAAGGATTTTTTGCCTTGGCGCAATGGTCTTGTTTGTAGCTTGAAAGCGTCAAAAATAGAGCAACGTGGTTATTTTTTGTACGTTTTTGGGAAATGTCATGAGAATCATTGAAGGAAAACTTCCTTGTTATTAGTGTGACGTGCTTTTTCTTTAGATAAACCGAGCCGTCGTGTCATCACAGCAGCTATTGTCGGTTCACTTGTGTGCGGCTTGCTGCTTGCTGTAGCACTCGGTTGCATTTGCAAACTCTACACGCTACGAAATGCCGCACGGTCACGTTCACGTCGTAATCGTCTCATGCAAACGACACCACTTGGTCGTATAGCGAGAGTGAGTTTTTGTAATTAATGCACTCGTTAACACCTTCTCTTTCATTGGTTGGAGGCGCAGCACGAAACGGTTGTAATCCATGCTCGCACGAAAATTCTTATCGAGGTCAGGTTAGTGGCAGGCTATTTCGACCCTATTGAATATAATTGCAAACAGGTACCCCCACCTCACCAGGGCAGACTGCCAAAAGTGGCCTCTTACGACGTGTTAGCTGAGCAGCTTCACTACCGGTATTTAACTTCAGTTAAATACTGGCAAGACTTGAAGTGTTGCATAATTTGTCGGCCTCATGCGTTTTACATTTTTAAGACAAAAAATGATTATGGTTTTTGGTGCCCTGGAAAATTATTTTCGTTTTGTTAGTTATTTTTGACGTGGTGATAAACTATACGGACTGCAAAAATAGAACTATGGATGTAACAACAGCACCAAATTTGTCAGTTCGGAATAGGATTTGGTGTACAATCGCGTATGTTACAACAGTTACTGTATTTAAGCTTCTAGTGATAAGTCCAAGTGATGTAATTATTTATCAATATCTTATCTTCATAGAAGTGATTACAATGTACCCACTTCACATATCACAGCATTTTAAAACTTTTAACTTGTTAAAATAAGGCTGGGAGTGGAGTTCAAACTCACATCCATTCGAACAATGGTCACAATTTAAGTACACAAACGTTATACCCATTAGCAAATGATCATTGTTGGATTGGTTGGTGTGGATATGGGTTGGAACCTCACTCGTAACATTATTTATAACGGATTGGAAGTTGTACGATTTGGGAGGCTGATTTCTAATTCTTTTGGTACGATAAGAAATGTCAATTTACGTATTTGGCTGCTGCTTGTCAGTGTTTAATTTCCATCGCTGCATAGGAATTACTACAACAAGAAGCGCCCCCGTCATACAGCATGACTGTGGATGGTGTTGAACAAAGCGAAAGAAGCCATCGTTCAAGCAGAAGGAGAAGAGATCGACGCAGACGCAGGAGGAGCAGAGAGCCTAGGATACGAAGGGCACAGGCCATGCCTCGCGCTCAAGTTGAAGGACAAGTAAGTGTGTAACTCTCCAGCTACGGAATACCATTACGATTTGTGCTTGGAACGGCTTTTTTCCGGTCCCATTGCCAAGTTACCAGTATTGTAGCACATTGCATTGCTATCACAAATTACCATACAGTGCTCTTCCAAAGTACACAGCGATTCATAACTTTTGCAGGCATTAAACTTTAGATGTTTCAGAATTGAGGCGAACAAGCTTCTTCGATTTTGTTGTTGCGAAAGCAATAGAAAAAATCGCTCTCGCAAGGCTCACCGCTTGTTCAATACTTGATGTGATACTAGTCATTTTTCCCAGCCGCCGTGGTGTAGCTCTGCATTGTATGAGATTTTGGAACGAAAGGCCGAGGTTCGAAACTAAAAACGCCATTGGGTTTTTTCCGAAAGGGCACATACAAAATTGAAAGCGCGGTGTTGCTCCAGTTAAAGTCTCCTTCGAAAGCTAGTACGTAATGCAGAGATAAATTTTGAACTGGCACTTTTATGCCCGAAAAAATACACGCAAAAGCAAGATTGTAGTACTAATTGGTTTGTTTGTGTGTAGGTAAGTAATCGTGAAGATAATTTTCCTACTGAAACCAGACGTAGCAGCTCATCTGCGAATGCTGCTTTGTCCACGCACGACGATGAACGTGCGTCAACGTCACAGACTACGCCAGCAGAGCAACGTGCCATCAACGTCGCGTTGGTGTTGGCCGAAATGGGTCTGGCGAATTATCCGCCAGAAAGTCACGCAGAGGAAACACAGCAAAGGAACCCAGCAACGGAACAGAACGAAGCTGAAGCTTCAACGTCTACGACGGACGTCGATGCTCAAGCACCGCCACTTCCGAAGAAACAACAGATCCGTCCGGTGATGGTCGAAGCTCCTTTCGATACTGTTCTGGTGGATGATATTCCCAGCTGCGTTTATCCCAACCCACCGTCGTATGACGAAGCGACCGTATCGGACGTTCCTCCTACCCCTGTATCTCCAGATCCGACGGAAGAGCAGTCTAGCGTTGAACAACGTGAAGTTTCGAGCAAAATCTGCAGCAAGAAAAACCCGCGAAAAATAAAAGACTTTTTAAAGTTTCCTTCGTTGCAAGGCATTTTCAACGTTGGCCAAACCAGAAGTGGCTTCCACGAATTACGTGACACGGCCGAAAACGTTCATCTTAACGACGATCAAATACAACTAATCAGCGATTTTGTGTCAGAAGAATCGGATCAGCGATCGAATGCCACAGAGAGTTCGGAAATTTTCGGATCAACTTCGGGATCGGTCGGATCAGCTGGTGAAGCAGATAACGAGCTACTTAATTCCCAGCCTTACACAAATGATCCGTTTGAAATGGAATTGCAGTCCTACGGTACACTAGTGTCTACTACCGGACCAAATAGCACGACTCCATCAGTAAACTTTGCCCCTCCTCCAACTACCGACAGACAGACCAAAACCGATGAGTCCCAATCTGTGATCGAGGCTTAAGGGTTAATTTTCAGCTTACACCGTCGGCCAAAGCCAAGCAAATTGTGTTGACGTCTTATTCTACCGTTTCATTGTAATGGATTATAAACCCCAACCATTGACTACTCCATAAACGGATTTCTCGGACATATTATTCGTCACAACAAACTTGCGTTAGTAGTCGACGAACTCGCCGTCAATCAAAGACGCGATTAACAATTATTTATTCACCAGTGAGAAAACTTCGGTTTTAAAATTTGATCCCATTCTGAGGTATTTGTAGTCTGTGACCTTTGAGATCAATGTAGTCAAAACTGTTGCAAAAATAAAGAATTCTATTTATAAACAGTAAAGTCAACTTAAAAAGATTCCTTGAGGGACCGCAAAACTGCGTTTTTTATATTTTGCAAAAGTTAAGTAAAGTTTTTTGTGACAGTGGGACACGTTTCAAGTTTTGAAAAAAGTCCCTTTTACGAGCCGAAACTTGACAAGTCAACACACGCTTTTAGAATTTTAAGAATGGTCGAAAAACTTAAGCTAGTGCATTGTTAAACAAAACTCCAGGTTTAGCAATCGATTATTGACCAGATCACTGTTTGCCAGTCATTTGTTGGGGTTTTAAATGGTACCAATTTCGTTGTGCAGTTTTTGTTTCATTATTTTTTCATATTCTATTTTACTGTATATTATGCAACCACTTCAAATCAGTATTTCAACAGTTAAATGTGTATCGTATTTCTTGAGCAATAAATAAATTGCATGATGACACCAAACTATACAATTAGCGGTGTGTATTTTACTACATTTTTCGAAAATTTACTACTTTGGCAAATATCGTTTATTTTTTACACTTGTAAGAGCAAAGCCACTCCGGCTAAAATCCACTTCGACGGTTTTTCTTTCGTCTTTAAGTTGAACGTCCACACATAGGTTGGACCTCTGGATTTGTTCTTGTAAACCGGACACTCGTACATACCCTTGAGGTCCATGCGGTCCACCGGAATAGCTTTGATGAACATAACTGGCATTATAGGAGTCAGTTCCTTTAGCCTAGACTCCGCCATCAATCCACTCTGAATATCCCAACGTGCTCCTAAGAAAAAAAGATCATGCCTCAAGCTATAGACTTACGTTTACGACACATTGCAGAGGTGTTTATCGTATAAACTGTTCAACCAGATTGCGCTAAAGTGTAGAGAGTTCAAGCCTGTTTATGGTAAAAAGTCTGAATTAAAGGGATATTCACTTTTGCGTGCGACTAAACCAGTTCTTAACTTAGTAAAAGCAACTACAACCACGCACCTTCCATGTATAGACCGTGAACGTATGCGCCTTCACGTGGCGGGCTGTTGAAGTCTTCTTTATGTTTCTTGGTGGCATCACATTGCAACGCCATCTTGTCCAGCGGCCATTCATTTTTCCTGGCCATGGACTGCATAATAGCGGTCAAGAAGGATTGTGGGTTGAAAAGCCCGCCAAGCCATACAGTGTTAGGTAATTGGAAGTCTGCAGTCCAGCTTTCTAATTCCTACAAAGAAACATGACAAAAATTAAGTGCATCACAAGTTGGAGCTAAAATTTTGACCATAATGCAACGCTTCACTTCTAATCAATTTACTCTTTACTGCTACCTAGCGGAAAAAAACTACCTTTATTCTAAGCAGCAGATCAGCAAACCAAGCCGACAAGCCATACATGGAGGGGTAGGCTCGTTTCGTCCACGAAGCGGGAACGTGGTCCATATACATAGCTGATTCAAGTTCTTCCATATCAGGCGTAATGGTCAGCTCGCCCTAATTCAACAAATATTTCATATTGTATCACAGTAACGCCATGATAGCAAGTTTATTACACGTATGGTATTCTTTAGTGACAGGTATCGAAATATCTTGACGGTTTACACATTTTAGCGAAGCTATAAAAAGTATACTAAAACAGCTTGAGCGCAGTCCTGTTTCGAGGTTACCAATACAATCGATACAAAACATTTTTACTGCAGTCAATTGGCTAAAACTGAGCTCCAAGTAGAGGACATGGCTCTAACGGCCTTTACCTGGAGAACAAGAAAAAGAGTAACGCAGGGTGGTCTTTTTGTGTTCAATATATCAGTATTTTGCTGAAGAATTCAAAAAAGGTTTGTCATGTCATGTTTTTAGATCAAAAATAGAAAGAAAATTTAATGAGTTATCAGAAGTCAAAATCAGATGCAGCATTATTTGGAAGTGTACACAACTCTGAAGTTGGAAAACAAATTGCCTCCAAACTTTGTATAGATTTTCCAGTGGAGTATGGTTCGATCTCTGGCACATTTCTGTGCTTAGAGCGAGGCCTCATTTAATTTTTTCTCCGAATGTCACGAGAAAACCTTTTGTCGATGGTACCAGAACATTCTAGTTTTTATATATCAAGCATGACGTTAGTTTAATGCCATGAAAGCAGTGCATTGGCGACGGATGTGTCTGCATTTCGACATAGATAATACGTTGCTGCGACTTTCTCAACGTCTTAGAACAATTTTCGGTGTTTGGCTGTAGAATTTGTTTTAGAAATGCGCGGCGGCAGCAGTAGCAACAACTCCGAAGCGGGACTGCACATCAGTTATTCTACGAAGGAAACAACCGTTAGAGACTGGAAGTTGAAATGCAGCTGAAACCTTCAAGCCTAGATCAAGTTCTTTGAGAGATCTCCTTATCTCCCTGCTCAATATGTTCATTCGTTCACACTCCTGGAAGGCAACAACAATGTAAGGAGTACGATCCTCCACTTTCGAGATCATCTCGACCATGTTAAACTCCTCCGGAAGTTTCTCAAGGATCTCATCCAGCAAAGTTTTCACCTGGCAAAGGATAATATATTTTGATGCTATTGTTTAGATTTCATTTATTTCCACAAAAAAAAGACATCAAGTTTTGTCGAAAAAAGTATCTCAAAAAAATATCAATTTTTTTTATAAACAGCTTCTGATTAAACTCTTGGACTGCATGGTCTGTCATTTTTCCTCTGCATCGCCAATAAGAAGTCGAGAAATAAAATTCTCCTTAGCATCAACTGCGGCCAAAGCCAAGAAAATTGTGTAACCTCTAAATTAACTCCATCTCTTACTTTCTCTTCCCTGGTGACTCCTCCTGCTCCTCCACCTCCTGCATCCTTCGGTTGCATCTCTAGCAGAGTACGGAAGAGATTTTCGGATGTTGTTGTCAGCACTCCAATCTCGGCGTTTGGATGCAGACCATAGAGGTAAGGGCTCTCTGGAGGAAGACACTCGTCGATATATTCGTGATAACCCTAGACGGAAGGACGAAAATTTAAATATTTGCAACTCTGATAATTTAGCGGTCAAATTCTGTCACTACCAAGCAATAGACAGGGTAGTCAGAATACATTTCATTTTCGATCACTGTTACCAGTAATCACATAGAAAATGCGCTAAATCTCGCATGAAAAGATTATCTAGTAGAATGATCAACGCTTACGTAGCCAAACATTAGACTATGAAACCAATATTTGCCCTAAATATCAAAATTTCACCAAACTGTATCTAATGTACTGGTAATGATTAATTAGCCAAGGTACACAAAAGGTTAGTAATGTCCTCGCATGCCTAAGATGTCTTAAGGGGCAGCATATGGAAACCACCAATGGTAGTCCGCGTTGTTGACATGACTTCCAGCTTTAGGGTCAATTGGAAACAAACTGCGCTTTTCCTCAACATGATCACTGTGTGGGTTCCTGTTTATACTGGTGTGCACTATACAGAAATAGACCGCACGACATTGCACGTTCCAATGTCCCACTTTCATGCAAAGAAAAAAGGAAAACTTAACTCAACATCCTGCATTGGTGTAATATGTCGCTGTTATATTAATTGTAGCTTTAATATTGGAGCAAATACAATTTATTTGCTCACCTTGTAGTCCATTGTGGGCGGAACTGGGTATCCTGGAGCTAAAAACAACTCTCCGTCCAACTGTTCGGGATGCATGTAGACTTCCAGATAGGTTTTACACAACTTCCTATCCCAATCATCAGTGATATGGCCTCCGTACATTATCTCGCAAAACAGGTATCGCAAGTCGTCCCATGGAACCTAGGTAACGGAGTGAAAACTTGACACGGGATATTGCGATGATCAGCTTCCACAAATGCGAGAGTTTGAAAAGGATTATTACACACGCTAGTGTTAAAAAATCACTTCGGTACTCGGTCAAGCCTGAGTTTGATTTCTCCAACCTTTAATTTTAGAGCTCACGTTAATGCAAACTCGACTGTGCCATTCGGAAAGAATCACATTGAGAAGACGTGACAAAATATGAACATAAAACAAAAAGCAAAAGGCTGGCTCTAACAGCAGCTATGACATGGAATGGGCTGCGGTGTGCTCTAACAATCTCGATAGGCATGCGAATTGAAAAAACTAACTTTCACTCGTTTACAATGTCAGCTTATTCAACTATGAACAGTTGAATACAAGATGAATGGAGAGTTTGGAAGACTGCGATATGACCTTTCAATCTTCGAGCCAGCAGTCAGCAATGCAGCTCGTCGCGGTAAGTGTAAGGCGTATTTTGAATCAGAAACGTGAGCTTCAACGCAAATGCTGGCTCTGTTCGGCCACTGCGCATGCGACGTAACGCTCTGAGCGCTCAACCCGGAGTCTTTCGATTACAAGGGCGTTGCTCAGTCCTTCGCACCAGGTAGCCAAAAAACATCACAGTTTCACTTGCCTTTGTGTTGGCCTCTAAGTAGTTGAAGAGTACATTGACAGAGATGGTCAGGTCCCCCACGTTGAACGGGTACGGCCTGTTCCAACCTTGTGGACCGAACTTCTTTCGTTCCGATAGAACGGCGTGGAAATAGCACAGAGATTGAAGCAGGGAACGGAATTCTACTTCACGACTGCACATCTCCAATGTTTCCTGAAACATCGAAGACCAGATAAACGCAAAGGGCAGTAGCGTGGCTAGAAAAATGTTAGGCGAAATTTAAATTTGTTCATAAATTTTTGACATTCCAAACAAGAGAGTTTGAAATAAACGCCTGTATGTGCAAGTAGAAACCAACGCAAAAATTTCAACCACGCATCTTTCTATTTGTTTTAGATATTGATAAGCTGGGTCGGTAACGTGGTTGAGTGAGGTCAATTGATCAATCCTTATGAGAAAAGCATTAATTTGCACTTGGGCGGCAATTTTCCTCAGCTTGGTTGTACAATGTACTACTTGTGTTGGAATTTTACAATGCCAGCAATAGCCCACTGGCAACTCTAAAACAGGTCTGAACAAAAGTTGTAAGCATCCGGCGTATAAAAACATAAAACTTCATTTAACTCAATTGAACATTGAAGAAATGTTTTATTTTTCAACTTTGAGCAATACTCGACTTCAGGGGTGAGCAAACTTTTTTGGCAGGGTAGTTAATGTCACTCAACTGGATGATGGAGTGAGCCCCAACTACGGTTTTTTGAACGAAGTTTTTCAAATGAAAACCTTTTTTGTTTGATGTCACATTGCGGATGGAGAAGTTTTCTAAATAGAAAATCTGTTTATTTTTTTGGTTAATCAACCTGTGGACGCGATCCTCCAGCGGCTTCCTTTCGCGGGCTGCTGAAGTTTACCTTGCCGGCCGCAGTCTGCACCCCCCTGCTTTAATGGGCTCGGTCTGGCAAGCCGGTTAGGCATTTATTCAACAAGCAACTACTGCCTTACTTGCGAAAAGTTATCCAAGGCTTTGTGCAAGTTTGCTTGCATGCCAGTCGGAGGTTCATTTGTTATCTTGATGGACGATTCAAGGATGCCTTGAGGCAGGATATGCGCGTCCCGGGTGGCTGCTGGTTCAGCAGATACAAACACGCGATAGTTCTCGTGGCTTCCAACGCTGTAACGTTCAATCTTTTTCTCAAGTGTGCTCAGCCATTTAGCTACCAGGTGAACGTTCTAGAACCAGAATCGATGGTTGGAAACCCAATAAACACCATTAGTCTCTTAGCTACACCACAATAGCACTCACTTTTCAAATTATATCTGGGCCGAATTTTGAACACAGGACTTAGAGCGTAATACTCAGTTGTGTTTGCAATTATAAATACAAATTGCAGACTCTTAACCTCATCTCCAACAACGCGGACTGCCATTGCTAGTAAGCTAATGGTCGCCTCTTGGACGTGCTGGATTAATAACTTCACTATTCTAACGTCTATCCCACTGAATCATGAAGATGTAGTTGTCAGTTGTCACTAACGTCTTTTTTCATTGCCAGGTTTTCTCCATTCTCGGACTTTAAGTCAGTTGTGAAATGACAATGAATGAAATATCCTACAAACCTGCAACACCACCCAGTGGCCGTCTGTAGCAGCAAGATCGAGAGCTTGTTCAGCGACAATTTCCTGTCCTTGACCGAGTGAAACGTTGTGAAAATTCCTAAAGCAAAGTGAGATCAAAATTCAACAGTAGTAATAGGCCTAGGGTCTACGTTACATAAGGCTTGAAATTTCAAAATTCCATTTCAAGCCCAGTGCTTTGGTGATGAAAACGGCAGCACGCGTTGTTAGTAGTGGTAGCAATTGGTATTCGTGACTGGTACAATATGGACTGCCGCTTTCTCTTACCAAACCTAACGATGATTAAGTTGGCTGAGTAAACCTGGATATCTATTTCATGCCGGGTTCTCATCCAAAGAAAGAGAAGGACCAAACAACAGACGATTGAAAACTGTATTACATTGTATCTGGTGGCTTTATGAATTGCATTAGCTTATTAGAATATTCTGTTTGTAAGTTTAAAGTTACTGCTGTTTCACTATGAGATAACTTAAATCAAAAGTAGCAATCCAACGCCTCACTTGTTGTCGATGGAGAAGCCCAGTTTAGAGCCAAGTGCTTCAACATCTTTAAGAGGATCGACTCCAGGCGACAGAACGAAGAATATTGGGGTCTCTGGTCCAGACTCCTCATATGACTTGGAAAATTCAACTTGCCGATTCTCAGTGTATTTAGAACCGAGTTTTTCTTCGACAAAATTTCTGAAAATATTAATGTTTCTGGTATTGCTTTTTAGGGAAAGCAGCAGGTAAAAAAGGTAAATTGTATAACAATTTGCCTTGGCTTGGTTGCAGTGCTTCTGGTAGAAATAAACTGTTGAACCAGAAGTGGAGCTAAAAGCAAGTTATTCATAAATATCTGTGAAGGCATCCTATGAATGGAGAAAAACATAGAAAAAATCTATGCAAAAAGAGTAATTTTGGTATGCAACAGAATAACACTACAAGGATGCTTCACTGGGCGATGGCATAAGTAAAACAGTGGAAATATTAGCTAAGTACGCAAATTCACTCCGCAAACGGTAAGTTGGTCTAGTGGTTTGAGCGTCCGCTTTTCAGTCGGTATACCTGGATTTAGTTCTTTTGTCGATTCTTGCCAAACCCTTTAAAATTGATTCACAACTTTTCTGCTTACCATTCAACACTCAAGAAGTGTCGAGAAAAAAGTAGACAAGGTGAGTGGAGAAAGAGCAGGCAAGTTCACTGAGTGTGTTCTTGGGTGAGGCACTAAACGGAATATCATCATGTTTACATGGCATACAGATAGCGGAGTCGAGTTGTCTACCGGTCGCAGTAGCCCAGTCTAACTAAAAGGCAGCAAACAAAACATTAGCTGACACGCACGAGCAAAAATAAAGAATTAGCTTATACAAAGACAGGGCCATTGCACACTAGCGCTTATTGCTTACTGTACGGCATAGGTCATTCTGTCTGGTCGCAGCGCTCGCATCATGCAGAGCTTCTGCAAGGACGTTTTGTTCTTCCACTCCTGTGGAAGTTTCTCCTTCTCCGGACATTCACTCTCCGCAAACTTTTTCCACCTCTTAGCGGATCCTTCAATATCCCGATCCAAGTTCCTGAAGTCCTCCATTTCCGAAAGAACCTATCAAATCGTGATCTGAAGTAAGCGATAGGCCTGACGCATTGCTTTTATGTATTTATCATCCGGATAGAGCAAAGCCTTTCATTAATTATAGTAAAAACTCGACGCGTTCACATCTGCTTCAGACTCGCGCTACCAGTACTGCTGGCACAGCATTTTGACAACGAGTTCTGCAACAAAGCAAGAGAAATTGCCGTCAAGTCGCTCTCCCACAAACACAATAACGCAAATTCTTCCGGGTATCTTATCTTGCATAATCACGTTATTCATGCTGATTTGAGCTCCCAGAAAACGCTGTAAGTGGAGGAACAGCAGATACTGCGGGGTTCGAAACGTGCATGAAGGTGGGCAAGAATTAACATTATGGGTCTGCACTGCGTGAAATAACGTTTCACCTTTATTCCTCCCCACGAATAGTTGCTGAGGAAGTCCACCGGACTGGGGGTATCCATTTTAACCGGAAATCGTAGTAGGAAGTCGACTTGAGAAACATTGATTTCATCGTTGCCGAGTAATATCTGCCAATCAAATGGACTGTAACGCAAGTAATCACTACAAAAATAATTGCTCCTGCTGATACTTGAAAACCTTTTTTATAGAACATTCATGATATTGCTCCTCCCTCTCAGAATCGATCAATTATAGGATCATTTAAAGGTCATGTTTCTAATTTTAATTGTTAAGTACCAGTAGTTATCTATCATGAAATAAGTGGTGCTAGTTGGTGAATTTTCACGATCAAATGTTTCAAGTACGTATGTCTTCAAAACTTACAATTGCATTTTCGCAATTGTATGAAAAATATAAGCTTACAGTAGGCAGTGTTGCCAAGCTAATTTTAAAATATTTCTGAGGCTTGGCAAAATGCCTGAATTTACAGTTGTTAAGCCTGCATTGATTTTGCTCTACACACAACATCAATCAATACATAAAAATGATTGGAAGTGCTGACCTGCAGAGCAACTTGCGCGGTAAACGTGAGTTTGTCGCACTCAAACAACCCCCTGGTAGTGTACTGAAAGACGCTGTAGGTGGTTGTGTCCACCAGATTGGCCACCCTGTCCTTTAGTTCGTCGGCTGGTTCCGATTTTTCGATCGCTTTTGAAAAGACGACGTTGAAAGCCTGAAAAATAAATAATTTTTGTGAATTTTGCACTTTCCTCTGGAAAAACGTTTGTGCTCTGTACCACGACAATGAGAATTATGCAAAACGAGAATCAAACCTAAGCTCATAAACTTTGACGACGATAAAACAATATCTTGAACATAAGCAGAAAAAACAGTAAAAGGATGTCGACAGTTTACTAAAACGAAACATCAACCGCTATATTTATCTGTAACACCAGCGACAAGCTTCTGTCGGTAGTGATGTCCCTTGAACAAAATGGATCAACGGTTTTAGTAAACCGACAACTTAAATTTCAACTGTTTTTGTGCTTACGAGTCAACAATTGATAAAAAAAAACAAAATTCTCCGTAAACTGTTGAGGATTTCAGGAAAGCATTTATAGTGAGCAATTTGATTAAAGTTCGACCTAACCCTTTAACTCAACAAGCATAACTGTTTACAGTGGAGTACGAAGGGGGGCTTTATGCACGTGCTCCCCTCAGGAAAACGTTTAACGCTGTTTTCAGCCCAATAAACTGGTAACAGTAACCAACAAAGTCCCCAATGTAGCTCTGAGGAAAATGATCTACAAAGAAATGATCTCTACCACGACTGTCGCGTAAAATTTACAAAAAATCATTTTCGATCCTCCCTCAGAAAATTTCTGCGTACGCCCCTGACTGTTCAACACCACAAAAACTACAACATCTTGATCTCTTCCACAAGTTTTAAAGGCAAGAACGTCTAAATGGGGGTGAGCAGCTACTGTAACTTGCAAATGCGGCCCAGAGGAACAAATCCGCAGACCATACACGCATTGTTGCCCCAAATTTTCAACAACTAGAATTATTGGTCTTGTGGTTCCAAAGATCAATTACATAGTTGCTTATAGCGTGACCAGAAATTTAACCCCATAATCAACATCCTTCTAAAACAAAAAAAGACAAATTGTACTTTTAACGAGAACTGATAGATTGGGTTGATGATATACAGATCGTTCAGTATGAAGTAGAGTAAGGCAGCTCGCTTTGCCACAATGCGATAACCCTCTCTGGCGTCGTTAATCTTCACTTCTGTAATTTTAGCTTCAGCAACTTTTACTTCAATTTCAGCAGCTGTAAAGTAACAACAAATATTTACTAATCACGTCGAAAGCGTACCCTCAAGGGCGATAAGCTATTGGCTTAGCAGTCTTTCAGTCGTCAGTTTAGTGTTTGCCTGTTATTGTGACCCTGGAACAAGCACTTTTACCTTGCATGGCTGCACTGATTGTATTAGAAATGCAATGTGGCTGCAGGACCAGATTTGACTTAAAAGCAATTGACCTGTTTTCTTGGTTGTTTCTAGGTTTTCCACGAGAGCTGTATCACCCAGAAAGTTTCCTGAAGCTGCGGAGAGACGAGAAAGCAACGAATCTTCAAGACGCTTTAGAGTGATTTTGAAGTCGTTTTGTTGAAGCGTCAATTCCGCCTGAAGAGCAGCAGGGTTGCCAACGTTTTTCAAAATAAGATCCAAAGTTCTGCATTTACCTTTAATTCTTCGAGATCAGGTCGTTCACTTCGCACCACTTCGGCAAGCAGCTGCTCTTCCAGACCGTCTTTCGTGACCGTGAAGTTGATCAACGTGCACTGGGCTTGCATCTCGGGCTATCAAAGTGTTGTAACGATTAGCAATAATTTTGAAAAAACAATAGATCAAGGATCATAAAAGTCATCCAAGGTAGTTAATATTGAAAATGTATATTTTGGATTGCTTTGCTTTTGACAAAGACACATTAAGGAAATCTGCTGTTTGTGGTTGCAGTGTTTGCAACAAAATGTACTTTGCCAGCACTGCTGACAACACGGAATCGGGTCTAAACACAAGTTGCTCTATGCGCAACTAACAAGGGTTTTGCATGACCGAAGGATAAAAAATCAGACACGTGAATGGGCATCTTGATGTCAATGATAAACATGTTGTTGTTGTTGTTGTTGTTTACCCGACCCCTTCCGAGGGATGGGGGCATGGCGGAAGACCATGGAGCCCCAGAAGCCGGGCAACTCCCCAGGGTCTGGACCAGAGGTCGTAAAGAGACAGAGAGTCGCCAAAGAGTGAGCAGCGCAAAGAGTCCGTAGCTGGACAGTGCAGAATGAGATGAGAGATGTCCTGGGACGAGTGTCCACAGGCGCTGCAAGAAGAATTCTCGATTCTGCCAATCCTGGAGAGATAAGAACCTAAAAGAAGGCTGTGTCCATTGCAGCGAAGACGAGAGAGGACACAGCGAGCATGACGAGGGAGCACAAGTTCCTCAGTGGAAATTGAGGGAACCTGTGTGTCAAAATACTTTGAAGAGACAGTACGCCTCCAGTCCGAGATAAGACGAGAGTGGATACGAGAGATAAGAGGAAAGAGACTACAAGGGATTGCGGAGGGCGCAAGCAGCGCTCCCCGTCTGGCAAGCTCATCAGCTGTGTCGTTCCCCGGGAGAAACGAGTGTCCGGGGACCCATTGTAGCCTGATAGAACAGGAGGAGAAAAAGGACAGTTCCTGCCAGATCTGCCACAGAGTTTGAGATAACAGGAAAGGTGGAGGAGAGGACAGGGTGGCGAGGACAGAACGAGAGTCAGACAGGAGAAGAAGAGAAGAAAAATGGCAGACTTTATGGTGTTGCCGAGACCAGCAAAGAGCGTGCAGAATGGCGCAGGCTTCAGCGGAAAAACTGGAACATACTGGGCCTGCCGAAAAGGAAAGAGTGGCCTCAGTGCCACAGAGAGAGCAGTTGGCAAGAACGCCGGAGCCGCCCTTGCCAAAAGGAAAAGGAATAGAGCCGTCTGTCCAGAGTACCAGATCATGAGGAGGAAGAGAGTCAAGGTGGGCGAGAGCCGCACCTTGGCGAGAGTGAGGGGGATCAGAGCGAGAGCATGGAGTGGAAAGGGTGGACTCCACCGTGAACGAGGGAAGATTCCAAGGAGGACAGGGAGGGCAAGCAACAAGAGCCTCCCTAGAACAAGTAGAAGAAAGCATGAGCGGGTGAGTGGACGCAAAAGCTCTCCAGGACGATCTGCAGAGTCTTGGTTTCACTCCTAGTCTGGCCAAACCTGAGATGGGAAAGGAGGTTGGGAGACGAAGAGCCCGCTCATGAGAAAAAAGAGTGAAGTGAGTCAGAGTGACTCGTAGGGGAGGTAGAGAAGCCTCGGTGAGTAGTAGAGGGATAGGGGACGACGAGAGGCAGCCGGTGATGGCGCGACTGGCCGCTCGGTGAAGGCGTTCCAATTTGGTGATATTGGTAGCGCTTAGGAAAGGAAACCATCCGGGTGAAGCGTAAGTGAGAAGGGACCGAAGAAAAGATTTATACAGAACAGAGAGGGACTCCTTAGAGGGGCCCCAAGAGGAAGCAGAGATACAGCGTAAGACCTGGAGACGTGGGAAAAATTTGGCCTTCAGCGAAGATACATGCCTAGAAAAGGAAAGAGTGCGGTCGAAGGTGACCCCAAGAAAAGTTGGAGTGGGATTAAAACGGAGGTGGGAGCCGAGTAGGAGGAGGTTGGGCTGGAGGCCAGCCCGGCGGGGATCCACTGAAAAGAAGGAGGCCCCACATTTGCCCGGATCGAGAGGAAGACACCAGTACTCAGACCAGCGCTCCAATCGAAACAGAGCTCCTTGTGTGGCCTCCACCGCAGTGGGGACCGAGGGGGAGGAGGACCAAATGGCCAGATCGTCACCGTAAAGAGAGCAGCCGACGGAAGAAGGCAGAGAAGCCGGAAGACCATCGACGAAGAGGGAGAAAAGCACAGGGCCAAGAACGGATCCTTGCGGAACACCTCGACGGACTCGAAAGGAACGGCTTTTGTGATTTTGAAAAACCACACAAGCGCGCCTATCAGAAAGGAAAGATTGAGTCCAACGAGCAAAGCAAGGAGGGAGGCCAGCCGAAACAAGCCTGTGGAAAAGGGCGGGGCGCCAGACAGAGTCAAAAGCCCCAGAGAAATCGATAGTAGACAGGATTGTCCGAGAGCCCGGCCTGGGCTTGTTAAACCCATCCGAAATGGACTGAGAAAGGCACAGAACTTGATCAAGTGTAGACCGTCCAGGGCGGAAACCGGCCTGGCGGGGAGAAAGAATGGAATCAGATTCCAGAAAAAAGAGAAGACGGGATAGCATGATGCGTTCAAACAGCCCCGATACGCAGGAGGTGAGAGAGACAGGCCGGAAGGAAGCAGGAGAGTCGAGAGGTCCTCCCATCCCGTGCATGGGAATAATAGAAGATGCCCTCCAGATGGAAGGAAAGGAACGCGAAGACCAAGAAAGATCGAAAATGTGAAGAAGAAAATCCATGCCAGAGCGAGGAAGACGCCCCAGCATGGGATAGGCAACGCTGTCTGGGCCAGTGGCAGTGGACGAGGAGAGGCCGGAGGCAGCCGCAAGAAATTCAGTGGGAGAGAAGGGAGAGCAAAAGGACGAGCGAGACTCCACAGAGCACGCGGCCCGGCGGAGCCCAGCGAGGCAGCCCCCGGCTCCGCCGCGCAGGGCCCCCGGCCGAGACACGGAAAAGCGAGACCCCAGGCAAGCGGCACAGACCGAAGCCGACTCCCCGGGAGAGGAACAGCCAGGAAAGCCAGGAGAGGAAAAAGACGAGGAAGGAGAGCCAGCAACAGAGCGAAGAAGAGAGTGCACAGATTTAGGACTAGATTTAGGTGAAAGAGAAGTGCAGGCCGTCTGCCACGCCCCAGCCCCGGCCCCGGCAATGACCGACGAGGCACGCCGAGAGGCGGAGATGCAAGCCCGGCGATCCCCACCACCTCCGCGAGCAGCAGCGAAAGCCCTGCGTCCCCCACCAACCGCCTCCCCCACCCCAGCAGACCACCAGGCCCCAGGAGGGCGTTTGATGCGGCCGAAAGGAACGGAAGATTCGGCCGCACTCATTGCCAGAGAGGCAAAGAGAGCAGCTGCAGAGGAAAGAGAAAGAGACGAGCACTCCTCTGCAGCAGGACAGCGAGAGTCAAAGCAGGAGGCAAAGTCATCCCAGCGAGCCCTCCGAAAATCGAAGGAAGGGGGGCGCCCGCCGGGGCGAAAGACCGGAGAAAGAGGGACAGATAGAAGAACCGGCAGGCGATCAGAACCCAGGTCCCGCAGCACCCCCCAGGAGCAAGAAAAAGCAAGAGCAGAAGGAGCAAAGGAGACGCCAGGAGAGGAGCGACCGCCGGAGGAGCGATGGAGAAGGGCGGGCGCGCCAGGGCCACCGAGGGGGAGGAGGCCCGAGGAGATGACCCAGTCGAACACCCCCTCCCCACGGGGGTCGGAAGCACCTCCCGAGCCCCAAAGCGGGTGATGGCAATTGAAGTCCCCCAGAATGAAGAGATCTCTGGAGGAGGGAAGAATTGAGGGAGAAAAGGAATCGGCTCTGCCATCCGTTGGGGAGGAGCGAATAGGGGGGGCATACACATCAAGAAATGACACCGAGGAGGATCTGCCCAGAGAGACGCCGACCCCCACACAATCAGAGCAGGGATCGAGCGAAGAAAGAGAGGTGGCAGAAAGTTCAGAGAAGGACAGGCCCCGTCTGACGAAAATGACAACGCCGCCACTGGCATGCGAGGCATCAGAAGAGAGAACGCCAGACCGGGAGTGAGCACGACCAGAACGCAGAACAGAGAATCCAGGAATCCGGAAAGAGGAAGAGGAGTTAAGATTGGATTCCTGAATGCAGACGAGGTCGACAGGACGGGATGAAAGAAAGTGAAGTAGTTCAGTGCCCCCGGCTCGGAGACCTCCAGCATTCCATTGAAGAACCCTGAGAGAGTCAGGGGGAGGAGAGGAGGCAGGAGGTGCAGAAGTATAGCCAGGAGCAAGGGACGGTGGTGGAAGGGCAGGGGAAGGAGACACAAGATGGGCAGACGGGGGATAAGAAGCCTGGAGACGAGGGTGGGGCAAGAGTGCAGCATTAGCAGGGGGGGGGGCCAGACTTCACAGTGGAAGCATACGTGCCGGAGGAGTCCGAGGAGGGGGGAGCCACAGTGCCACGGCAGGGGGGGCAGCTCCAAGAGCGAGAGCCGCCAAGAGCTCTGAAGCTAGACAAAGAAAGCCGTGAGCACCCCAGATGGACCCACCTGGAGCAAGCGCAGCACCGCACCGACCTGCCCCGCCAGGTCACATTTCCAGCGCACACAGAGCAAGGAAAGATGGGGCCAGGGTTAGGATGAACGTTACCGCTCATCAGGAGAAGAAGAAGAATGAGGAGACGAAGGAGGGCAAGAGTAGGGCAGGAGAGAAGAAGAAGTAAGAACATGCGACCGATTTTAAAGATGCTGTGTGCTGCCCTTCTGCGGTCGTTCAGGGGGCAGCATAGCGAAAAAATGAATGGGGAGTGCCCGGGGTAACTGGGACCCTCGGGAAGGCCAACAGCCATTTCGACCCAACCCAAACGGGGCCGGGGACCGCACCACCACGTTGAGGCGGCTGTTGATTGGTGCAGCAATGATAAACATCGGTTACAAGGATATGACATTTACCTGATAATGCGGGTTTGCAAGCTTGGTATGAAGTATGAGACGGAAGGAAGGATGGTATTCGACTTCTTTGTCGCCGATTTTAATGTATCTGAAATACAACAGCAATATATGGTCTCATTCATTCAAGGAGCCCGTTCTCTATTTGGTAATCGTAAGTCAGACTGAGACACCTGAACAAATTACATCTATACGTGATTGCAAATGCAAATTGCTGCGACCGTAATGTCCAGGTTCGCTTCTAATGTGCTTCAAAGGCTGAAAGTCAAATTTTTAGGTATGCATAAATTCGACCTACCATTGACTTCGTTCAGCAAAGTCTGGCTTAACAGTGCAATACAAATACTCTGGAGGCAGCTGTACTAAGTAAACGTTTGGTCGAATTATTGCATCACATTTTAAACAGCACTTACTTTCCTTTCTTAATCGTGTTTCTTCCCAGCAGAGGCTCCAGTACTGGATCTACGCTCTCTCCCACGTTTTCAATAAACACAGTCTCTCCACTTGAAACTGCGCCTTCGATAACGTCTAAGTATCTGAACAATAGTTATGATGAAGTCAACGCATCGACGAGCTCAATGAGAAGCACAAAGCGCAATAACCGCTTACCTTTTTAGTGGAAAGTTTATCAAAATGTACGAAAAATAACAGTAACTAGTTAAACTTTCAGGGTAAGCACATTTTCAAAACCCCTGTGCATGGGACTTGCCTTTCGATTGAGGTCAGCGAAGGTGCAGCCATGGAAGCTGAACTTACGCAACTTATGGACTTCACACATGTCACAGTGTAAGAGAGAGTGCGGTAAGATGATCACTGGGCGACATAATAGTCCCCTTAAAAATTTCTTTAAAAATGCAACAGCCAAGAAATATTGTCACTTACAGCTCTTTGTTTTTGTGGTTAATTATGCATATCAATTTTGCCGGTCTTAGGCAAGCATGTGAGAAGTTACGTTGAAAAAATTGAATTTGCCAGCAAAAAAGAAAGAATTGGAAATTATGTTGTACAGCATTCGGCTGCTTGTAAAAAAGTCAATAAAATAAAAATATGCCTGATTATTGTTTCTGTAGTTAGCTTTTATCCAATACAGGTTACAGTTGTTTCTACTTACAAGTGTTGAACTGAAAGCATAATTACGTGTAAAGTTCGATGAGAGGCAAAATGATCACTCAATGAAAAGGTTAAAAGGATCATGGTGATCATCTTCCCCCACTTAAATACCAAATATTTTATTGTGACTGTGCTCTTTGGCTTAATTTTTTCTTGCAAGTTAATTGTGTTTTGTGTGGTTGACTCTTCATGAACAACCACAAAAAATCACTTTAGCAAAGATTGCTGTATTGCGTGATCATCTTATCCCAGATGTGCGAACATCTTGCCCCAGAAATGGGAAAAGATGTTAACTTCAGACGGTATTTTCAAAACCTATGTCTTGTAAATTTGTGGCTACTGAGCTCCAAAAAAAAGATGTTGTTAGTTGCATAAAAGCCGAAGATTGCTCATTGCACGAAAGAATTCTCTTTACGTGAAATGAAGATGTTATTGAAATTTAAGCACAAAAGCGGTCATCTTGCCCCACTCTCCCCAAGGCACACTGCACAGTTATTTACAACTTTAACGGATTAAAATTAACAGATATATTTTTAATTTAAGGTCACGGGAGCCTTTCCTGTCATAGACAGAACAACTGCTCAAGAATTACCGGAACTGCTGCCACAGCACATTATCACCATAAGCTGCAACCAAACACAGGAGATCCCCGTTGAATGTATATTTAAGTGTAAAACAAGGAAATACAAAGCAAGAATTTAACTCAACATTGTGAGATTAGTTTCTAATGGAGCTGATTGATCTGCAATCCTTTCCGCAATCAGCAAACAATTCTTACCCTCTTTGCCCAAGACGCACGACTTTGAGGTTGTCCTTATACTTGTTTTTTATCCATCTAATGCCCTGCAGTTGGGGATCAATGATAAGGGGCCAGCGTTGGCAATTGGTTAGTATGGTCGCGTTCTCGGTAGACATGCGATCTGATGGCAAACCCTCATTGTTCCACGTAGCTATATCAGCGTCATCAGTTAGCACACTGAGAGGGTCCAGTCCTTCTGTGATGGGAATAGGCACCTGAGCAAAATAACTATTTTCAAAGATCGACCAGTTAGACATATTGGTTTTCCATCTCTGGCATGTTTGAGCAATTGCTTTTTTCTGAAAACCAGTAAATGAAAACCAACTAAAAAGATATTAAAGACAAATGAGTGAAAAAGCATCACAAGGGGCAATTAATGCTATCAACAGCTTTTAATTGAATTCCATCTTGAATCTTAATTCAGTAGTGACCATGAAGGTTAGACTCAATTTATATTTGCCCTATACATCCAATTTTGATGACAAAACCATCCAGCTAGACTTAGTAGTGATAGAACAATTTTGCAGTGTACTGTAGAACTTAGGATAATTTCCTGCTTCACTTTTCGTTCTACACATTACTGCTGCTGCTGAGAGTAAAAGTACGATATCTGCTTTACATGTATAAGGTATGAATAGACATAGAAAATTGAATCCTGGTCTTGAGGCTGCAAAATCTCTTTACGCTTCTGCATTGGAGGCAAACACCAATCAACACAAACCTCTTGCTTAGTGAGGAAAGGCAGCCAGGATGAATCCATAAAATCAATTCTGTAATTCCTGGTGAAGTAGCCGACGTAAGAAACAAAAGCGGTGATAAGCAGCACGTCACCACACAGCGTCTTTTCCTGCAAGAACAAAGATGGTGAGAATGGTTACGTGTGTTTGACTATTTCAGTAGACTTGCAATAAAAATCTCAAAGCACATAAGGAGACAGCAGAAGAAGATAGCTCTGAGCCACCAACAGTTTCTTAGTTTAGAGGAAAAAATTTGCACGGAAAGTATGAAAACGAAATTCGCAAAAGCAGAACATATGAAAACAACAAATTACTGGGGTCCATAAACAAATGCAAGCAGGTAATATGTTCACAGATAGCAACACAGATCAAAAGCAATTATCACCACAACTACATCTATCAATAACTATTTCTTTCAGAAATCATCAGCCGAATGACTTGTTGCTCAGTCAACTAATCTAATCCATCACCTTAAATGTGACTCGCCTGTAGTCTACGCAATGAATCCTCGAAGTCCCATTATTTGCTTATTATCAACAATATATGCATTAAAGAGAAATAAAATAGATACCTACACACTTTTTAAATTTGCTAAATAAAAAGTCTTTTCCCTGCAGTTTTAAGGCACTGAAGCATTCTAGATTTAGGCTAACATCTTTGCCAGTGTGTGTTTATTTACCCTCTCCTTCGAGATGAAGACACAGCATGAAATGACTTTCCAGATTCACACCGCAAGCGTATCAAATCAGGCTAGGGGAAAGCGGAAGTTCATTTCGAACTGGTCATGAATCTTAAATTGTAGATTGATATCCCCATCATCAACAAGGCGGACTGCGGTCGTTGGACGCTCGATAGTTGCCTCTTACGACTTGCTGTGTGAGCAGCTTTACAATTATAACCCAGTGAAGCACGAAAAATGGTCATCTGCCTCACAAATAGTTGTCTTTTATTCCAATTAAAACTCCTGCTAGCAAATTGAAGACTAAATGACATCTCTCTGTTGCACCCAAAGGCAGTTTTGGAATTGTTAATGGCAATTCGTCTATAATAATGTCAGTTTCTAGCGATCTCCTAAAGGTGCCGTTATATGCAAATTAAACTGTACAGGCCTAAGGCAAACTTGTTGACTACACAAGTTGGTTGGTTTACCCTTCCTCTTCCTTGGAATGGAGGTATGGCGCGAACAGCAATCCAGGTTCACGCCATCAGCCTAATTGAATTAGGTTAGGGGAAAAATGGCAGCCCATTGCGAATCAGTCATGAATGCAAATTGCCGATTGATAGCCCCACCACTAACAAGGCGGACTGCTATTGGTGGGTACCCAAAAGTCACCTCTTATGACATGCTGGGTGAGCAGCTTCACTATTCTAACCCGGTGAAGCCCGGGTTACGCAAGTCGTTTTCACCGCCGACATAGGAAGGCCAATGAGCAGCTTAATTGGACTGGTCAAGACTAGAATTTGAATCAGTTGAGTGAGCTAGCGTAGCTAGAGACTCTAAAAAGAAAAGGCTTTTAATAGTGGGTTTGCAGAATTGGAATTAAAGTAGACCTTTCAGCCGCTCCTGCCGATAATCTAAAAATACCTTTACACGTAATACATGACCGTCACTTCAGGTGCGATGGCTACCCTATTGTTAATAATTTGTTTTTTCTAAAGAATATTGCGCATGCCTTAACGCAGTGATTCCAAACCTGTGGGCTGTGACCCAAAGTCGGGGTGTTTTAAAAATGGTTTGGTTGCTTGGTGTTGAAAAAAAATAGCATGAAGTTATTACCTTTTTTCTGTTTTTTTACAGTTGATTTTGCATTATACGGTATCTAACTGTGGCACATGGCCTACAGCCAAAGTAGAAAAGGAGCAAAAATGGTTGCGCACCTACCAAAGTTTTTGAGCTGGTCCCAGCATAATGATCTATTTATTCATGAATACGAACTCATCACGGCGACGGGTAGACTTCCAGACCCCCGCTATTGTGCCACACAAATGGAGGTATCCAGTGGTGGGATTTAATCGGTTTGTGAAAACCAGTTCTAGGAATTTCATAAGCTTCACAAACCGGTTAACAAAATGAGCTTGTCCAAGCGTCTTCATAATTTACTATTGCGTGCTACCGGCCAACTGCTATTAGTGAGAAAACTATTGCTAAATTTTTGAATTTACCACTGGGGGTATCCAGTTACATGCCTTATCCAAGGACACAAGCAAGCTTGCCGGCTTTTTCTACATACTATTTCTTTCATGATGAGGGTCACGCGGGAAAGCTGTGAATACTGTTGAAGTCTTCGGTATTACTCAACAAGAGAATTGAATCTATGTCCGCCGACTGCGAAGCGGACGCACTATTCATCGCATCACCTCGCCTGTCTAGCATTGAGGTAAATGGCAAGAAGTTTTTTTTGACAGAAACATTATCATTTTTCGATTTCTTATTTAACTATGGATATTTTCGGCAGCGAAACTCAGTGTAATAAATCATCGTGGGCTCGTAATTGAGAGAATGTCAATTCAACGCCAGCAACGGGCTTGCTTTTTGTGCTGTTGGGAAAAGCACTTTACAGCAATTTCCTCTACTTGGTTGCAGGCTTGTGACAGAAATACGCTAAGCCGCTGCCAACAGCAGACTACTGGAAACTTAGAAGCGGGTTTAAACACAACCGCAAAAATTTTCCTGTGACCAGATAAGAACAAAAAATGATTATAAAAAATTTCATTAACTTTCTCTTGTGGTATCATCGCAGAACAAAATTTGGCTGCTAAATTTATCTGTAGAAAACTAATAATATACGTCGCAGGAAAAGTTTTTGATGCAAAATTTACCACAAAAAATGTAAATAAACGTGAACTATAATATCATAATTTTGGTCGAACTTTCCTTTAAAATAATAAAATTTTTGGAAAAACTGCCTCCACCAAATTTTGTTCTGGTTACGCCGTTGCTATTGTACAAGCTCAATAATAGTGTTTTAAGTGGGTAATATTACGTTCTAAAAACTTGACTGCATCTATTTGGTTGTCATAAAAAGCTTTCACTAGATGTCTCTTAGTATTTTAGTGTATTCTCAGGTCGAGATATTTTGCAAAAACTGCTTTGTTATAAAAATTGGTCGCTTTATAAAAAGGTTTGCAACCACTGCCCATGTACATCGTTTTGCCATCGCTTCTTTTTTCGTTTGCTATTCTGCCGTGATATTGTAAACCCAGTAACTACTAAAATCAAGTTTTTTAAAAACTAATCTTTTGCTATTTGTTATTGTTTGACAAAAGAAGCTACTAAGCTATGTTTTTAAGCCTTGCCTTTGACCTGTGAAATGTAGTAACGATGATCATTTTTTTGTATTTGATTTGTCGGTTCGCAGCAATAAAAAAAGGTAGAGGTTGCTTATGCAATCTGAATTGTAGCTGTAAGGCTATGCAACATCATGGCATTATTGCTTATTTTCTAGTTTGGTGCTGCTATGGGTGAAAGTAAAATAAATACATTTATACTTTTTTGGAACGAAAATCTAGAGTTTGAAATACCATAAAGAGTTATTGGTACCGCATTCGTCCGAGAGAGCATCCCGGAATTTAAAAGTGCAACGTTGTTTCAGCAAAAAAAACAACGGTTCAAAACCAGGGTGCAGTGGTAGACATGAACTGAATCAGCACGTTTAAGCTTGTAAAAACGTAGGAGGAAAGGACGTAAAATCGACTTGGGTACTTGTTCTTTGAATCCTGCCACAGCTTCTGCCCACCGTACATTCTCGGAAGCCAGACCTCCTACTAGTCTATTAGCCAAGTTAATAGTCTGATTGGTGGCTTCTGCTTCTTGCTGGCACTTCAGCTTGTCAGCGGTCGCTCTTTCGAACTTGGCAGTCAGCTCAGCAAGGTTGGCATCCAGTTGCTGTACATAAACAATAAAAATCAAGTAATGGTAGTCCTATAAAACGTTGAATATTGCTGATTGAAACTCGCACCGTGCGTGCAGAACTTTTAGTCACTTAGTAATGTCCCTTCATCCTTTTTCACATGCATTTCAAAAATTTTTCCACTAGAAGACAACTGAACTTGACTTTTGACCATTGATGCCGCGCTTGTGCGAAAAGGTACAGAGAACAGTGGGACTTGCGCCCTATGCCCGTCCCACAAACAATTATTTATTATTACCAAATAGAAACAGTTATCCTCAATCGGTCACGGTCTATTTCAAAATAAACTACTCCAGTTCGTTTACCGCTATTTTATTTTTAATCCCGGCAAGTTTATCTTGAGCGGCAGCGAGATCCGAGTTTGCTTTCGCCAAGGCAAGTCGTTTCGGTTCAACGTCGCAATAAACTTCATAGAACCTGACAATGTTGATTGCCCATGCGCACAACCCAGCTGCAGCAAGAGACTGAAAATATACAATTTGATACTATTAGTAAAAGCACTTTTAGCCAATATCTTTTCAAAGCTATTTTACGCATAAAACTGTGTCGTGATTGAATGTTAACAGGAGTCAGTATCAGGTGTCTTTGATACTGACTTGATATGGAAAATAAGTCCAAGCCTACCAATTGCAGAATAGATGCTCTAGCCCAGTGCTGTTCAACTGGAGGACAGTGGGTCAACGTTGCGCGACCTAGTTCTAAAGCAGCAATATAAAACAAGAAAATTTGTTGGAAAATCCGTAAAAGTTTTAGTAACGAATTGCAATATTGCGCCAAGTTTTGCGGGAATATTGCAGAGCGAGAATCACTTTGATGTGCCGTTGTCCAGGAGCACTTCAAATTCTTTTGATATGAACGGTTTGTGTGGTCAGCAAAGTAGGGGAGACCGGGGCAAGTTGTAACAAAGCCAATTACTCTCCAATTACTCTCCACAGAAAAGCAATAATTGGAAAATTTTCGGCGCCATTCAACGCTATTCTGGTGGCCTTTTACCCCAGCAAGTCACGTTTTGATTCTTTGTCCTCGAAGAAAGTTACAGAGAAAACAGGATTTCTGATACCAAAAGTAAAATTTTCAGTTTTTGACTTTGTCCTCTAATATCGTAGTTAGAAAAGTTTGAGTTTATTTTGGGTGGAGTTTAAAATCAGCATTTCATAAAGAACAAAACAGCTTACAACCTAAAAGATATGATTGTTTTCTTGTTAGTAAATATCTGAAAAATTTGATCACACATGGCTCGGGGTAAGTTGTAATAAGCAGCTGATGCATCGTGATAGGATAGTCTGACTAGGATTGTGCATTCCTTTATCCTGTTTTAGTTGTTTAATGAACATTGCTGTTCAGTTTACAATGAGAAATTGCAAAAATAAGACCAACCGTGGTGAAACACCATATGAACTTATACCAAACTAAACTGAAACAAGCAGCAGAAGTCGTTTTATTGGAAGGAAGAACAGTAAGCTCTGTGGCAAAACAGTTCGATGTGTGCCGTGTAAGCCTTCACCGACTGACGAAGAAAACAAAAGGCAGCACAAAACTAGAAATCTCTTACCTACTACTAATTTTATTAGTGATTTTTATGTTACAGGTAAAGGATCCTACATCCTTCCGTGATGAGCTTACCAAGTCCTAGCAGAAATCTACTTTGGGATACACAAAGATTGCCAGGTTTTTAATGATAACCAAGAAGCAGCTCTTGCAGAGTGCTAGCACGACTCTTCTTCCATATTCTATGGCTTATCTCCAATTAAAGTAAAAAAATTTGCATACCAGTGTGCTGTCAAGCATAACATTTCGATGCCACCATCATGGAAGAGTCATAAAAAGGCTGGGCCAGATTGGTTCAAATTCGATGCCCAGAAGCGACTAGTCTGGCCAGGGTATCTAGTTTCAATAAACGCAATGTAATCACTTTTTTGATAACTTAAGTGGCGCTATTGACCGGTAATAATTTTCACCATCAAATGTTTCGAATGTGGATGAAATTGAAACGACAACGGTCCAGAAGCCTCGCAAAGCTGTGGCAGAAAAAGGCATCTAACAAGTTGGAGCTACTGCATTACAGCACGTGAGAGGGGTAAACTTGTTACTCTTTGTCAGGCAGTGAATGCTGTTGGCAATGCATTATCTGCCACTTTAATATTTCCACGACTACACGACGAAGATTGTTTCAGAAGGGATGGCCTACGTGGATCGATTGGAGCAGCTAATCCATCGCGCTAGATGCAGAAGGAACAATTTGTACAATTTATGCAACACTTTATAAAACATGTTAGACCATCCCAAGATGCACCTGTTTTGCCGCTTCTAAGCAATTTCTCTGCCCAAGTTTGTTTGGAAGTCATTAATCTTCCCAAAGAAAAAGAAATTTTGCTTGTTTCTTTCCCACCCCACACCTCTCACAAACTGCAGCCTGTAGATGTTTCAGTGTATGGCTCTCTAAAAAAGTACATTTCAGCTGCTCAGGATGCATGGATAAAAAATAATCCTGGGAAATGTAAGACAATCTATGATTTGCCATCGGTAGCGAGAAAAGCTTTAGCAAAAGCAAACGCACCAACAAACGTTATCAGTGGCTTCTAGAAGGCTGGAATCGTGCCTTTCAATAGACATGCATTTGAAGACCACGAGTTTACTCCTGTATTTGCCACCGACCGAAGTTAGCTAGAAGTTACTGCTAAAAAGGACAAAAATGTGACTCTTTCTGTTGATGCTGTTGCACCAAATGTCTGAAACTAAACGCGCAATCATCCATTATCTTGAACAGTGTTGGCACATCTGCAGGTGGTCTTGCTGTGGAAGGTTTTTCACCCTCCAGGATAAGACCACTGCAAAGAGCTCATCTACCAAACAGAATCGCCAAAAAGAGCGATCTTAATCGACAACTCAGAAAAGGAAAGGCTAGAAAAAAGTGCAGAAGGCAGCACCAAAATCACGAAATAAACTTGATTTTTCTTCCAAGAAAAAGAAGTAGGCGGAAAAGGAACAGGTGGTTTTGTGAGGTTTAGGTGAATGTTACAGTAATAGCCACCCTGGTGAAGAGTGGGTAAGATGCAGTGGATGCCATAAGTGGGATCATCTTGAGTACACTGAGGGTCTTCAAACTAACGAGTGTCACAACTACACTGAGAAATAGACCAAAGCTTTAAATCAAATTGCTATGTTTTTTTTAATGAACCGTCTTTTCGTGTGTTTAGTGCTGTACTCTCTTATTTCTTTTTATTGTTATTCACTTTTTCCTTTCTGTGTAGGTGCTTATAACTCTGTTAACCATGCTGACTTCATCAAAATGCGATTAGACATAAACTATTTCTTCTTTACTTTGTTGTTGCAACTTACCCCGGGAAGTTGTAACGCTGGAATGACATTTTTCAAACACCTGTCACTCATTAACCATACATCATTTCGCAATTTATTGCTTTGCCAGCTACACATCAACTACCACTGCTTAATTTTAGACCCAAACCAATGTCTTAAAACGTAATTGCTTCTTGATAAGTCATATTTATTGAAAAATGTGACAACTAGCCCTGGTCTCCCCTAGCTAATACTAATAAAGTGGCGTCGAGTAACTGAGGCTTTGGTATACGCCTTGAAGAAGTAGTTTAAATTAATGTTAGTAGAGCATTTAATTAAATTAAATTTATGCTATTTATAGCAGTTTCATTTTATAATTATTAAAATCACTACATGAATTAGCAAAATATGAGCATCATAATATTTAGGGCCGAAAAACAAAAGATAGACTATTTTTAAAGAAATGAAAAGAACACTGAAAATCGCTTTGTTTAGTATGCCAGAAAATGATTTCAGCTGCAAAAGAATATAGCCTACCATCAGACGCATTACGAAGCTTTTTACTAATACAAATGTGAAATATTCTCGAAGTTTTAAGAAAATCACTTCTAAAGTTCTAAAGATATTCTGAAGGCCAACAAGAAAAGCAAGCGCGAATGATATCAAAGTTTGCAAGTGAACAAAAACGAGTTTTGCAGCGTGATTTGAAACAGTACTTTTCTCTAACGGAATGCAATCATTTTATAAAGGTGAATTAGAAAAATCAATGTGCAGTTGTAATGGCCCAACAGCTTGGCGAAGAAAAATCAACACAAAAATTAAAAAATGTGTCTTTGTTTCACCTGGTAATGCCTAGAAGGCTTGCATTATTAAATGAACATGTTTCATGTAAACTTACAACCTTGATAACCAGGAATGTGGAAGCGGTTATTTTTCAAACGCTTCCGCTTCCACACCTATCGCTTCCGCTTCCGCTTCCACACCTATCGCTTCCGCTTTCACCAACAAAAAACGAAAAAACGACCGTTGAGAATTTTTTTAACTTTTGTGGGTCTGTAGCCTGCTTTCTCCTACACTTTATCATTTTGAAAAGACAAAAACATTCATTTATTGCTATTACTTTACCTACTTCGCTTGAGCTTATTATTTCGAACTACTCTGTGTTTGTTTTTCTTAGATATCAGAAATCGTGTTGAATGTAGAACAGTGCTTTTCAATCTTTTTTGTCATCGCGGAGCCCCTAATGTACTTTCGCGTTTGTCACGGAACTCCCACTAACCAAAATTTAGAAATCACGAATTGCTTGCAAGAAAATCAAATATTTCGTTACTACAATTCAAAAAATAATTAAACACTTCAACAAATAGACAGTTATTACAAGTTCGTTCACTACTTACAACTACTTTTACAACAGTTAACCTAATGCTTCTCAGATCTAAATCGTATGACCACATATCACAGCTCTCGACAATAACCTGTCGTCACCACAACAAATTACACCGTATAGCGTTGATTTTCCCTCTCTATTCTCAACTAACTCTGACTTGGAGTTAACTTTAACTCTAATCATCATTACGAACCTTCTGTCTGTCTTCAAAACACGTATTGACTCTAATCTTTTTGGATAGTGAAGTGCAAAATTTCTGTCGTATATATAGTATGTACAGGTAAAGCGAGCAAAATTGAACTGCACCAACTAACAGCCGCCTCAACGTGGTGGTGCGGTCCCCGACCCGTTTGGGTTGGGTCAAAATGGCTGTTGGCCTTCCCGAGGGTTCCAGTTACCCCGGGCACTCCCCTCGCACAAATCATTTTTTCGCCGTGCAGCCCCCTGAACGACCGAAGAAGGGTAGCACGCAGCCTCTTTAAAATTGGCCTGTCTTCTCCTGCCTTTCTCTTGAATGTCTTCTCATTCTTCTCCTTCTCCTGATGAGTGGCAACGTTCATCCTAACCCTAGTCCTGTCTTTCCCTGTTTAGTGTTCGCTGGAAATGTGACCTGGCGGGGTAGGCCAGTGCAATGCTGCACATGCTCTAATTAAGTCTATTTAAAGTGCTCACTACTTTCCTTTTCTAGATTCAGAACTCTTGGCAGCTCTCATTTCTGGAGCTGCCCTCCCTGCTTTTTTTTGAGATTCCACACCTACCAGCAGTGTGACTTCCTCGTCGGACTCCTCCAGCTGGTATACCTTCACTGCTCAATCTGGCTCCCATCTGCTAATGCAGCACTCGCACCTCACCCTCACTTTCAAACTTCTTATCCTTTTTCCGCCCACTTTGTATCTTCTCCCTCTGCACCCTCACCACCGTCTCATGCTCCTGGCTGTTTCTCTTTACCTCCTGCTTTCTCTTTCCCTCCCAAACTCTCTTAGGGATTCTTCAATGGAATGCTGGGGGTCTCCGAGTCAGGAGAACAAAACTAATACACTTTATTTCGTCTCATCCCGTTGACCTTATTTATATCCAGGAATCTAATCTCAATTTATCTTCTTCTTTCCGGATCTCTGGATTCTCTGCTCTGCGATCCCATGGCACCCACTCTCGATCTGGTATTTTTTCTACTGATGTCGCAGACGCTAGTGGCGGCGTCATCATTTCGTCAAGCAGGGCTTATTCTTCTCTGAGCTTTCTACCTCCTCTCTTTCTTCGCTTGGCCCCTACTCTGATTATGTAGAGGTCAACATCTCTCTAAACGGCTCCTCCTCGCTCTCATTTCTTAATGTTTATGCTCCCCCTATTCGTTCTTCTACGAAGGATAGCAGAACCAATTTCTTTTCTCTCCATTCTTCCCTCCTATGTGGAAGCGGAAGCGGTGGATTTTTCGCGCTTCCGTTTCCACAGAAAAAGTACCGCTTCCGCTTCCGCTTCCACATCCCTGTTGATAACCAAAGTCGGCACTTTCCACTTGCTTTGGATAAAAGCATGGATGTGGCTGATTTCAATCAGCTAATGATATTTGTTCCACAAGTGGGTGAAGATTTTTGTGTTAACAAAGAATTGCTTAAAATTCATTCGTTGAAAGGTGGAAAAGAGGTTCTGCCTCATAGGGCACTTAATTCTATTGTGTGCAAGTACGGAGGTTTTAACAAGTGCTTTTGCATATTGATCGATTGTCTTGGCAGGAAGAAATACTAGCCGAATCGGATTGTTTTAAGAAAACGTAATTAATTACATAACTCTGCATTGCATTTTTGACAGAGAGCGCTTTGCTGAAAAGTATTGAAAATTATCAATGTGATGCAAAGTGTTGTCAAAATCGTCAATATAATAAGAGGCCCAATCCAGCAACCTTGTTCTGTTGGCCCGTGAAAAAATATAGTTAGACCAATCTCAGCCGTGATATTACAAAACCTAACAACTGCGTTTCAGATATCATAAACAAGCTTGGATATATTTCGTTTATGCGAAGCTACTGATCAGCAAACGTGAAGAATCAAATTATTGTTCGTCCAATTGACAAGCTCAAGGTAAATTTAAAAGAAGGCTGGATTAGTTGTTCCATCGCTGTTGCTGAATTATAGGCTAATAAATGACCACGAAGTCAATATTCTCAAAAACACGTTTTTTGTAGTTGTTAGGTCTGGCCATTTCACGCCACTACTGTTCTACCCAGTAAATAACCGCGCTGGTAAAAAGTGGCTTCGTATTTTTGTAGCAGCAACTTAATCACTCAAGGCAAATCTAACTCGTTAAATGCCGAGCTAAACTATAATGTGAAAAACGCTACGACAGCTCAGCTGTTAAAGATAATAGAGAAACGAAGAGACCATCTCGCGTTTTAGCAAACTGGACAGCAAGCGAAACTAGGATTTAGCAAAAACCATCATTTGCGTTAGTCATGGCAGCAACAAGTTTATTTTTAATGCGAAAGCGATCACCCACATGGACTGCAAAGGAGACAGAAGCATTGCTAAATGGAGTAGAGCACCATAAGCAAGTAATATTAAAATCAAGCAGGCTGCAAGTTGACCATGCTTCCAAGCAAACGGCGTGGGCATTAATAACACAAATGGTTAGTAAGATTTTTCTGTAACGTGAAGCGCCATGAGTGTACTTGGTTTTCGCTGTTCGCTTTTATTTGCTTGTCAGGCATAATGCGCGAGAATGTCAGCTTGGAAGTGTAAAGAATGTATCCGCTGTAATTGCCAGCTGGTACTTCCAAAGTTCAAAGTATGGACTTCGAATGTTACTTGTTTGAATGCTCCTGTCGCATTTGGCAGCCAATTCTCCGCCAGATACCTGCGGTGTGGTATTGAAAAATTTTCACTTTAAGTACAATTGGTTATTATGGCCATCATGGAACAGCAGATTAGTTTACTTATATGATTTGTCATTGTTACTAATCAAATGCTCGAGGTCAGTGGTTCCCAATTTTTTTTCTCTGCTCCCAATAAATGCCTATCAATTTTAACGTACATGCGTTTTAATGACTTGACCTTTGACCTTCTGAGCATACATAGAAAAAGGCTGAGCGAGCAGTTATTTTTGATGTGCAAACTGTGCATTTAAAGACCATAACGTTTTCATTAAGTAGGCTGATGATACGGAATTTTAGGTGAAATCTGCGTCCGCGCCGGGAGTGCGTCGTACACAAAATCAAGTGGAGCAGAAATGGTGGGATATAAAATCTCGGGAAAAACAGCGCGCTGCTAATCGACGTCAAACTAAAGGTAGCGGTAAAGACAGGAAATTCAAGTCATCTTACACGCATTTTAGAGTTATGTCGATTATAAGTAAAACATCAATCGATATTCCCGATGAAGTTGCAAACACCGAAAGTAAAGATGGTAAGTTGGCCATAGAACTCTATATTCTGTGGTAAGCGATTCACAAGCAGTTGATGTTTGGTCAAGCATCAACTCTACACACAATATATTGCATTAGTGTTGTAGCAGCCGTTGCTTACAAGCAGTGGAAATAGATTCAATTTTAAGATGTCTATCCCACTTTATCTCTTAAATAAACAATTTTTGAGATTACCTACCTCCTTGTTTTTCAACCCGAATTATATTTCTGCTATGCAGCCTACATGTAGGCTCTGCCTACATCATCAGCTGATTACTTGGTGTTTACCTCTTTTTTCATTGTGATGGATGCACGACATGAAACGGTTACACTCCAAACCACGACGCCGATCTAGTCAAGTTTAAGCGAGGAGAAAGCAGCACTGCATTTCGAACCAGCCATAACTGCGTAATGCAGACCGGTAGCACAAGGTGGACTGCTATCGATAGGTGAACAAAAGTCGCCTTTTGCAACATGCTGGATGAGCAGCTTCACTATTTTAGTGCGGTGAAGCGAGGAATCAGCGTAATTGTTGTAGCTTTTGTCGACAGCCAAAACCCGGGTACGAGGAAGACATCAACGCTTCGTGTATCATTGTCGCAGTGTCGCATGAAAAAGTATTTAAAAACGTAAAAGATCAGTTGTGTAGTTTATTACAGTATAAAATTAAGACGTTAAGACGAGTTTGATTTTGCACGACTGCTTTCATGTTTTAAATATTTGTTTATCACAGGCCAAGCAGCCTTTGTCACCATATCACTAAACGTTTAATGATGTTTAATAATGATACTATTGCTTGGGATAGAGGCACAATGCTACACTGAACATCTACTTCAAGGTATTTTTTTGAATGATGGGTTCAATTTTAGGAGAAAATTCATCGCCACTCTTACCTTCAATAACTGCAGTGCAGACAATTCAAGAGAGCAAGAATTTGTCGAAAGAAAAAAAAGATTTACAAAGTTCACTTATGGTAAAAGAAGAAATAGCGGAGTCGGTAATACGGCCACATAAACCAATTTTGCTTCAAAAAAAAGTACCGGTTCTCGTTAAGAAAAAAGTGAATTCCGATGCAGATATGATCAGTATCCAGCGCAAGATATTGCTGCAGCTAGCCCAGATGCAATCGACGCATTCGAAAATATTATATCAACTCGAAAAAAGAAATGAAATTGAAAGGAAAAAACTGGAACTCAAAGAAAAAAAGGTGTTGGCAAGTTTATTGCATTCGGTAGGCTCTGACAACTCCATTTGATCGCAAATGCGCTTTCCCAAAACTTCCTGCAGCGCTGGTGGCCACCACAAGATCCAGGACATTTGCCCCATTCTGTCATGTCTTGCCCCCTCGTCTTTTCCGAAGCATCCTACGTCTACTGCGTTCCGATAGTGCCAAGGACTTCACCATCTCCAATTGTAAGCTCTTTCATTTTTGAAAGGCTTCAAAGACAACATTCATATTTGTCGGCAACGAGCCCAGATTCGAAGCTGCTGGTGCTGCAGTCAGGAGATTGCGTGTTCAATACGTACATAATTCTTCGTTTTTTGAGCTCTTAGAAGGGCACTTTACTATATTTTCGTAAAAGATTTTCGGAAATAAGACAGGTTGAAGCAAATCAAATAATATTTTTATCATTTTGAAGTGTTTTTAATCATCGTAATAACTGGCACGAACATTTATAACTTTTAGTTGTGACCTGCTCACTGCCGCATGTTGGTAATAGAAATGACTTTTAAAACCTCATCCATTCGATTTCACTCACTTTAGCTCTGATGAAGTCCGGATTAAATTCTTTATCAGCAAGATAGGGTCTGATTGCTTTCAAACTGTTTTCATGAATATTCTCTTTGTCGTAGGTAATCAATGATTCCAGAAACGCATCCACCTAAAGCAAAAGTGCATGGTGGCTTAATTTTTTGGAAGTCATCAGATAGCGCTGTGCATTTCTGTTAATGCTTAACACTAAGGTGTAAAGAGAACATCAAATTTGCAATGCATGGTGTTGATTGGAGCCCATCTCGAAGAAGGCGGAGTGGCATTGTTGGTTGGTCAACAATAGTCGTTCTTGAGGACGTGCTGAACACAGTTTTGTACGCTTTTATTTTATATGCATCTTTTTATTGCCTTTTCTCTCCGCTTAGCTATTGGTGTGGTGTTGAAAAGTGAGCGCTGTTGTCGGTTTTGTTCACAAAGAACGCAGCGAAAGCGTATTCGTTTTTAGGCATAAAAGCGTATCGGATACTTTTGGTACGTTCTTCGCAGTAGAGGTGGCTAGGATCAAGATTTCAGGGGTCGAATCCCGTAAGACATAGGAAAAATTTTGAAGTTAGGAGTGGACCAAATCTCCAATTTTTCAAAAATAACAGGATCCGGTTAGGGGTGAAACATTTTCATAAATAGTTAAATCAGAAATACACTCAAATACTAATACTTAGTATATTTAAGAATAGTTATCTGGTTTGTGCTTTTGTACTTATAGCGGAGATATTTTTCCTTATGTTTTTGCTTATACTAGCTTTTAATTTAAAGGTAGTCTTTGTAATTAACGCAATGACCGTATGGAGAGGTTGTCCAAAGTTACTCTGCTATCGGTATTGCAGTTAATCAAGGCTGCGAACTCGAAGAAATCGATCTTTTTTGCCGAGCTCCAGCTTGACTGCATCAATCAACAGCCGCCTCAACGTGGTGATGCGATCCCCGACCCAGTTTGGGTTGGGTCGAAATGGCTATTGGCCTTCCGGAGTGTCCCAGTTACCCCGGTCACTCCCCTCGCACAAACCATTTTTTTGCCGTGCTGTCCCCTGAACGACCGTAGAAGGGCAGCACGCAGCTTTTCTAAAATCGGTCGCCTGTCTTCTTTCCTACTTTTCTCTTGCCCGTCTTTATCTCCTCATTCTTCACCTTCTCCTGATGAGCGGAAGCGTTTATCCTAACCCTGGCCCCGTCTTTCCCGGTTCGGTGTGCGCTGCAAATGTGACCTGGCGGGGTAGGCAGTACAATGCTGCACCTGCTCCAAATGTGTCCATCTAAAGTCCTCACTACTCTCCTCTACATTCAGAACTCTTGACAGCTCGCACTCTTGGAGCTGCTCCCCCTGCTGCGACCCTGCTTCTTCTGGAGACAACACTGTGACTTCCCCATCGAATTCCTCCACTGTTCAATCTGGCTTCCCTCTGCTAATGCAGCACTCCCACCCCACCCTCGCCTATAAACCTCGTATCTCCCTTCTGCCCACTGTATCTTCTCCCTCTGCACCTTCACCACCGCCTCATGCTGCTGGCTGTCTCTCTACACCTCCTGCTTCATTTTCCTTCCCTGACTCTCTGGGTTCTTCAATGGAATGCTGGAGGTCTCCGAGCCAGGAGCACTGAATTTCTACACTTTATTTCGTCTCAACCCATTGATCTTATTTGTATCCAGGAATCCAATCTTAACTCATCTTCCTCTTTCCGGATCTCTGCTCTGCGATTTGATCGCCTCCACTCCCGGTCTGGCATTCTCTCTTCCAATACAACGCATGCTAGCGGCAGCGTCATCATTTTCGTCAGACAGGGCTTATCCTTTTCTGAACTTTCTACTTCCTCTTCTTCTTCGCTTGATTCTTATCCTGATGATGTAGGGTTCAACAACTCCCCTCGCTCTCTTTCTTTAATGTGTATGCTCCCCCTATTCACTTTTCGTCGACGGATAGCAGAACCGATTCCTTTTCTCCCTTCATTCTTCCCTCCTCCAGAAATTTCTTATTTCTGTGGGACTTCAATTGCCATCACCCCATCTGGGACTCAAAAGGTACTTCCGACCCCCGAGGGAAGGAAGTATTCGATTGCGCTATTTCTTCTGACCTCCTGCCCCTCAATGACCTTGATAAACCTGCTCTTCTCCATCGCTCCTCCCGTGACAACTCCTTTGCTTCCTCCTCTCTTGTTCCTGGGAGATGTTTCAGAACCTGGGCTCTGATCACCGATTCCACAACAATTAACCAAGCGCAATTGACCGCAAACAAGTTAACCGGGACCAACTGACCGTGACGCAAGTTTACCTTTAACCAACTAACCCGAATCAAAATTGACCGGGAGGTAAATTAACCGTTTATTCAAATAAACAAAAAGACTTAAAAAAACACATATAGCATTACATAATTAAGGGCACTAAAATTTACATTAACTGGTATTTGACAAATAAGGAAGTTTATTGCACAAATTGTAGATTGTGGGCGATGCCTCTGAGAAAATCTAATATGTCACGGTTCGCAAAATCTTCAACGATGGTTTTAAGTCGCACATCCAGATCCTTATATTTTCTCCTTTTGGCAGGCGGCCCTTGGGCACAGAGTGCCTTAATCTTGTTTTTGTTTATGTTCTGCAATTTCCTCAAAGCTTCTATAAATTTCCAAATGGTTGGGTGTTGCATTGATAACATTTTATTTATTAGATTGTGGTGACCTTCAACTTTGTTGTTGGTTCTTGCGTCGCCATTTGACTTCCGAACATGAACGTTCCAGAAGTCATGTAAATATGCCGGGTCTCGTCGGCGAGCACGCAAGCGACGCCCTATGTAAGTACGCTCAAAGTAGTTCAGAAGCGGAAGCATTTCATCAGGCATGACTTCCTCTAATGTTTCAAAAGCTTCAATCAGATGCTGTATTGGAACAAATGCCAAAGCCGGTATGTGACGGAGCAGTAGTGCAAATTCTGGATCATTTTGATACCTTCTTTGAAGTCCGATTTGCTGCATGTGCTTCCTGACATTTTCATTTAGATGAAAAAAGCAACCACTTACTGTGAGGTCATCATAGTCAAACACCATCCGAATTGCATTTATTGCAGACATTTCTAAATCAACCAAAAAACTTGTTGGATGTGCATTTGGTATCAGTTGCCGCACTGCGCGAGATAGCCGCTCATATGTTTCTTGTGCTTTGTTCGGTAGTAAACAGTAAAACGCAGGGACAAGGTCGCCATGTCGTGAAGCGTGGATAGAGTAAACCTGTGCAAATATTGGCGGGGTAACCTTGAACGTCCCATCAGCTTGCCAATTTTCTGATAATTTTAGTACTCTTTTGCTTTCTTCGGTGCCAAAAATTAATATCCTATTTTCTTCAGCTCCCGAGTCATACTGCAAAAAAGTTTTGGACCCCTAGCATCATCTAAAAGGATATGTTTGTACGAGTCAGGTATTTCTAAATCTGCGCAGTTCTGTGGATTTACAGGTGCTGCCGCGGTCCTAAGTCGTGTTCGCTGTATTGTTCTTTTCACATTTTTTTCCACAATTT
This sequence comes from Trididemnum clinides, assembly GCA_963675345.1. Taxonomy (NCBI): domain Eukaryota; kingdom Metazoa; phylum Chordata; class Ascidiacea; order Aplousobranchia; family Didemnidae; genus Trididemnum; species Trididemnum clinides. The sequence continues at coordinate 23,973,898 of OY776301.1, forward strand.
GCGCTCTGACGGCGCCTGGCAATCCCACTGTCGCGTCGGATATGATATTTGCTGGTGTGGACATATCGTTAGCGTTTGCAGCGTTCCTTGACGACCGTAAGTACTTTGGCTATTTGAACATGCCTCTCTTCTTGCAGGTGATTGTGTTCGTGCAACTCTTTCGTAACTTTTCCCGTCTGAACTTTGTCCATCTCTCCAGAAAATGTAATGGCTGTAAACTAATTTTTTCTTCCCTCTCTCAGAGATAACATCTGCCATTTTCACTTTTTTTCTAAAAGATCACATTTGCTATTTTCAGACCTTAAAATCAGTTTCTTTCTAACAGTGTCAGCATCTAGCTTTAAAGTTACGTAAATGGAAATGCCTGTAAATGCTTGTAAACAAATGCTTGTAAATGCCTAAAGATACAACGCGGAGTTGTCAAAGCTGACATTCGAATTACGTTTATTATGCTAAAACGATTTAAATGTATAGCGGTTGATTTGTGTCGTCGGCCAATTTGTTGCCGATTGGTTTGTGTCGCCGGCCAATTTGTTGCCGGTCAGTTGATCAAAACCAATTGTCGCCGGTTAATTTGTTCACGGTTAATTGACGGGATCCCCTGATCACCTACCAATTTTACTAACCATCCCTCTTTCTCCGGTCTTTCGTCCCAACAAACGTCCCCCTTCCTTCAATTTTCAAAAAGCTCGTTGGGATGACTTTGCTTTTTACTTTGACTCCCACTGTCCTTCTGCAGAGAAATACTCGTCTTTTTCTCTTTCCTCTGCTGCTGCCCTCTTTACTTCTATGACACTAAATTCGGCCAAATTTTCGATTCCTTTCGGCCGCATCAAACGCCATCCTAATGCCTGGTGGTCCGCTTAAGTGGAAAAAGCGGTTGGTGAAAGACGTAAGGCTTTCGCTGCCGCTCACCGAAGTGATAAAGATCGTCACACTTACGTCTCCGCTTTACGACGTGCTTCGTCTGCCATTGCCAAGGCTGAGGCATGGCAGGATACTTGCTCTTTTCTTTCGCCCAAACGTAACCCTAAATCCGTGTACTCCTTTGTTATGTCGCTGGCTCTTCTTCCTCATCTTTCTCCTCTCCTAACTTTCCCAACTGTTTCTCTTCCAGAGGATCGGTTTCGGTCTTCGCCAATCACCAAAGATTCCATTTTTCTGTCTCCCGGCCAAAGGCCTTACGCAGCAGAGCCATGAGTTTTATTATAAAATTTTTGGCGCTAGACTAAATGCTATATAAAAGTGTTTAGGTTAATTATTACTAGATAGAGTTGCAACGTAATATCAAACTTTACATTTTAGTGCAAAAAATAATACTTCAAATGCTGTTTTGAAACATGAAATCGTCTTATCACATAAAAGCGTCTCATCACAAGAAATAAATATATATACAAATCGCAGACTTTTCGACAGTCTGTTCAAAGTAAACAGAACCTACCAAGTCGAAGCCACTAAAGCGATGTTTCAAAAGATACTTTCAACAGAAAACTGTTACCTTTGCCATCATATTCTTCGAAGCCTTCCAACTTCTGTCTTTGGGAATTTTTCCATTTGGCGCGAGCAAGACCATCACTGCGGCAGTGACGTTGACCACCGCAGCTGGAGGTGAACCGAAGGACTTCAGCTCTGTCAAGTTGCCCTAGCAAAAACGTATCGTTAAAAGCAGTGGAATCATTTTCTCAAATTCAACATAACCATCTTATTTAAGAAAATCAGAATTGAGGGAAGTTCATTTGTCCCTTAAACGCATAGTGAATCGAGAGAGTTAATTTTTTTAATTCTAATTTTTAAGTATTGGTGAAGAGTTTAAGATAATTGTTCCTTCGTTGGTTAAATTACCTGACAGTGTTGATTAGCATGAACATTTCAGATTCAACTGGAAAAGAATACAAGCGATCGATAAAGTGCCGGTAAATCGTCAGACGGTGAGAGCACAAATCCGGTCAAAGATGCGGGTTGCTGTGAGTTTGAGAAAAAAAAAACTAGCCAACAGTATTAAATTTTTAATATTTAAACGCATAGATATTTAAACCTTTTGCATTGACTGCTTTTTTTATAAATAGACAACACTGTTTCCATAACGACGGCTTTTACGTGGAGTCTTTTTTTTTTATAACATTTCCTGAGGGGTTTCTTCTTGATGACAATTCAACCTTAACAGCTTCGTTTGACTACTCTCTTGACATTTTATTTCAGACCTCTCGGGTATTACCTTGTTTAGAGTGTTCAAAGCTTCTTGAGCAGCAACGAGAGCCGGTTCTGCTTTGGCGAGATCAGTCTCGCAAGCCTTTTGCTTGTTTCCTACCTCCACGGCGAATATTGCCACTTTCTCTTCTTCTTTATCGGCAATGGCTTTCTCTTTGCTAACCTGAACCAAGTACTCATTGGTTAATTTTCCGACCCCTCATCAAAGTAGAGAGTTAGTGGGATACAATGCACTTCAGAAATCGGGTAATTCTTAGTTAAAGCCCGGAGGTCACCTAGCTATCTCTTTGTGTGGCCACAGGAAGGTGCTCACGGCCATTTTAGAAAGACTAGTGTTTTAGACTTAAATTGCAGTTACTATCACTACAGGAACAATGTGTATTTATTTCACGAACTGCAACCGAGAACAAGAAATTGCCGTCTGAAAAATTTCAAGCATTGAACACGGGAACTCTCGCTTGAAAAACAGCGCCTTATTACAATGAGCTATACGGTGCCGGCACTGACAATATCACATCACTACATGAAGCGTCGTCTTGCGCCACTTTCTCCTTGATACTTGATATACAAAGTAAGCTTGCTGCCTATGCAATGACCGTTTATCGATCTTCTTCTGTGCAGAAACTTTGCTTAATTAGCAATATTGCAGATGCTTTGAAGGACGAATGACGATAGATTGCTGCGTTCACTTAGTCAACACCTGCCTGCAGACGCACTTGCACCAGACTTTCAGACTTACCACAGTGCTAAGAACACTGATTATGTCCGGAGGGGAAAAGCGCAAAAAGCTAGCATAAATTTGAATGTATCGGACAAAGTCTTTCTACTGTAAAAAAGGTTATGATTTTCTTTGTAAATGATCCAAAATAGGTTTTGTAATTGAGTATATCTTTCAGAAATGGTTCTTATTCTCTCCTTCGGTATTCTTGTCATGGCTTGTAGGATGGAGAAAAAGTTAACTTCAGGAGGACGATCTTCTCCGCTAATTTCAGGCTGTTTACACGTCTAGGCTGCAGTTTGAATGAAGTCACATATCGAACCGGATGCATAAATTTGAAGTTTAACCACGATCGAGAAAGACTAAACTTTGCGTGCTTATGCAGACGAAAAACAAAGTGTTACCTTTTCTGTTTCAACACCAACCACATGAATTAGTTTATCAGCGTCTTCATTCTTCTGTTGCAGCTCAATTTCTTGTGAAGCCAGCTTTGCCTTGAGATCGTCGACCTAACGGAGAACAAGAATTGACTTAAAAATTATGCCATGAGTCTTCCGTCACTGAGTTAGTTATTCGCTGTAAAAGCCAGACATAGTTCAAAACATAGTTGGGTGCTGCTTAAAATCCTTTATAGTCAGCCTCAAATTGGAAGAAGATACTTACCTGTGCTGCAGTACTTTGCAGCTTGGTAAGCCCGTTTTCAAGTCGCTCCATTTTAGCAAGCAACGCTTTTTTGTTAACTCCAAGCAAACTTTCGTAAAGTTTAATCTGTTCTAGAAAGCTCTTCGGTGTTGTGTAGTTATACCGCCTGTAAGTAGTAGATCAAGTTGTAAAAATGAAGTTAAAGCTTATTGTATCCTAAAGGAGTGAAATAGAAAACCAGGTCTCACATTGCAACCACTATTAAACGCGTATGAATACGCTGATCAGGGATAGAACAAAGCGGCAGCCTTTTTGAAACACTTATGAATATAAATCTGTCATCCCACCACAAACAAGACGAACCGGTGAGATTTAGTTTTCTAACTAATGGACAATAATACCGCATAGCAACGCTCAACCACTTTTATTTTTGTGATAATTTATTTACAGACCTGAACGTTCTCGGTTCACGTCAAGCCCTTGTCAAATCATCTACAATATCAATGTTATGATAACATTTTGAAGTTTTAGTTCTGTACCATAATAAAGTTCTAATACTTCTAATAACTTCTAAAATTCTAATAACATGATAATGTTATCCTGATAACATTTTGAAGTTTTAGTTCTGTACCATGATTAAGTTCTAATATTTGATATTATGGATGATTTGACAAGGGCTTGATATAAGCCGAAAACGTTCAGCTTAGAGTGCATGTAAATAAATTATCAAAAAACAAAAAGTGGTTGAGTGTTGCCATGCAGTATCGTTTTACGGACACTGAAAGTTACATTCCTACCTAAATCATGTAATAGACAATACCCTGGAATGTCTGTTCTTCACTAAGGGAAGGCTTACTCAAAAGCGTGGCGCAAAAAGTGAGTTGCAAAAGTACATCACATTTGCAAAAGCTTTCTTACCCAGGGCAAGAATGTGCATAAACATAGTAGTGTAGCTTACTTTTAGCATGATTATTGTGATTTAAACAAACCGCCATTTTACCTGTCATTTGCAAGATACAATTTGCTCGTTTCATTGACGCTTGTATGAACGTATGACATAAACTGGCTCACCGATTCTTTGATCTCTGGTTCAACGGTGTCAATATCCTGCGATGAGTGTTATAAAGTTAATTATTGAAGTTGAATTGACTGAGTAATCTTTTAATTATAGTAATATCATCAATTGGAATTGAATTAAACGGTAAAGCATCTGACAGGCAATCAAAGGATTACGGGTGTAAATTCTACCGGAACCAGTATGCTTATTAATAATTGTGATTGCCCTCCTCCTTTGTAGGATGGAGTAAGGATTGAAATGGAACGTCCAGGCCTCACACCACAAGCTCAATCAAACAAATAGAAACTTGCTGATATGATTACAGAAGGCAGCAGCCATTTCGAACGAGCATGGCTGGTTGCACAACCAGCGAATAGTCGTGTTGCTTCAATTTAAATGATAGTCTGGTAATACGCAAATATGTCGTGTAAAGTATCGGTAACACGCAATCTACCTGTAAGAATGTGAGACTGACAGATTTGAGCGCTTCTTCCGGCCATTCATGGAACCAATCTATTTGCGTGCAGTTCACCACGGCCGGGAATTTTCTTCCACGCACACGTAACGTAGATCCGACCGGCGAGAAGCACAAAACAACCTGGGAACAGAAACATGAAAGAGATGTCAAAGAAATCGGGAGACTCTGTGATTAATGTTCGCATGGGCTCTGTGCTGTTATTGCCTAGCAGCCTAGAATGCCGTTTTATTGGAATATCTCACCTGGTTAACCTTTTAACACTCGCTTTTGCACATGCGCACTCGCTCGGTCAAAAGTTCAAAATGGAAAAAACTTTGGATTACATGTAATGATAAGCTGTGGAAACATTGTGCAATGAACATAGTAGGGTTGTAATCCAGTGCCTTCCTCACATTGGGGGCATGATAGGGGAGTAGAAAGCAATAATTGGAGCTTCAAGAGTAGAAAGCAATAATTCTCACACCCTGGACCAGAAACAATCAGATACCGAAAAGAGAGTGGGTTAAGACTACGGTCCTCAAAGCGGTCTAAACTCGTGGGCACCCCCGTGGATTTTCCTGGTCGAAAATAAGAAAGTAAAGTTCATTAAATTACGTTAGGAAAGAAACATCACAGAGGATGGTGGAGAGGGATAAAACGTCGCTTCGTAGCAACAATAATCGCATGGTCTCGCGTTTAAACCTTAAGAAGACCGCGTTGTTGAGCATGTGGGAAAACACTTTGCAATGATTTTCTCTGCTTGGCGGATTGTAATAAGCGATAAATTTATCGACAGTAACATCAAGCAATACCAGCCAAATGTTGAAATTTGAAAACTCAAAAGAAGGTTTAGACGTTGGTTAATGTTTAGCAGCACTACTGCCATGCTGCGAGACGGGCGACAAAATGCTTTAACGTGCTGCACGATGAAAAAATGCATCACGTAATGCCAAATTCGTGACCTTTCACCTCCAAAAATCAATCTTCTGACCTCCGACTTTGTTTACATCAATTTCTTTATCTTTGTTTCTCCTCTTTGTACTAGTTAGAGTAAGTCAGCATGCAGACCGTCTATTTGTGAAAGTAATGCAATGAGACGGTGGTAACTGGCTACTTTGGAACACAAGAATCAATGTATGCACGCAAAGGCTTTTCTATTATTATCCATTGCATAAATACAGAATTATGACAAGAGTTTTACTTTTAGCTGCCTTCGAACTCGGTCGATGAAAAACTTCCAACAATTTTCTCTCGAATCTTCCATTCCCATTCCTTTAACTTCATTCCGAACTCCCGAAATGATATTTTCTACTTCATCATCAGGCAAGAGGTCAGGAATTTCACCAGAGGCCAACAAGTCATTGACTAAGACCAGAAATTTTTCATCAGGAACCTAAAGGACCAACATCGGTTTTAACTGGAATACGCGTGCGTAAACTGTAGAGCACGTTAGTCATATCATCTCTTTTTTACATAACTGTTGGAGTACATTTTCATACATACTGATCATATAAAATTGCCTCAATATAATACTACCTCACGGCTATTTTCCAATATATTATTGTCTAGTGGGCCCCATTTGGATATGATGTTGTTGCTGTTTGGTTTTCTCTTTTGGGACGGAAATACTACAAAAAAGAGATGCAAATGCACATTATGAACCCAACAGGTTTAGGTTAGGGGTTAGCGGCAGCTCATTTCGAACCAATCACCAACATAAACCAGTAGCCCCAACACTAACAAGGCGGACCGCTATTGGTGGGGGCCCAAAAGATGCCGAGTGAGCAGCAGAATTTTAAGTTGGTGAAGCAAAAATCATTAAAACATAATTTCCTGATTTTTTCGATTCAAATCATTAACTTTTTAGTGCTCGGAAGGAAATAATCGTCACGATTTCTTTGAATAGGCTACAGCTTTGTGATAGCGACAGCTTCGGCTAAAGTTGTCTGGTGATGCTAAATGCACTTCGTATCTTAAAAAACCTGATCCGAAAATAGCCAGAGCTGGTACATACCTGAGCGTCGGTGAGTAAAAACATGGTTCCCACGTTCTTCAAACCAGCTTTAAGGTAAAGCGCAGCAAGATCTATTTTGAGATCAGGAATGGAATAACCTTTCCTCAGTGTTATTTGGAATACTTCAAGGCCGCTAATGTAAGCAGCAAGTCGAGATAAACTTTGCTTGCCTAAAAAGCAGTCACGTGATAGAACAAAGCGAAAGAAATAAATTATCAGAAGAAAAAGGATTCACTCAGAAAAAAATATTTTTTCCTTCAAAAATTAGCCACAATTTGACAGCCTGACTGATCGAGAGCAAAACCACCTTCAGTCAAGGTACAGTCAAAATTGCAGCCAAATCAGCAATGTGGTCGATTGAATAGAAGGGCGGTTTTTTGGCAACAATAATAGCAAGGTCACGCGTTTAAATCTCGCGGTGACCGTGCTGTTATGACTTTCGGTAAGGCACTTTTGGACGAATTCCTTTGCCTGGCGGATTCATACAAGCAGTAAGTTTATTGAAAGTAATACCAAACATCGAGCTAATTAAGTGCAATCTAAAAGGTTTAAAGAAGAAGAAGGCATTGACTATGGTTGTCTTGCGCTTAGTTCTGCTGCTATGCTGTGAGTCAGTAGGAAAAAATGCTATAAACAAAAAGCTTCCGTTCATCATCACAAGAGACGAGCCCAAACTCTACCGGTGGCAATGCATACCTAGGAGAACAATCAGTTCCTCTCGCGAGCAACTCAGCAATGGGCTGGGGCATTAATCTTTATTCTTTTTGTCATTCACACTTACCTGAACCTCCCACGCCAACAAGCAGAGCGTTTCCTCGTGGACTTTCGAGTATCCTGTTAATTCTTGCCACGTGGGACATGGCGTCCTCGAAAAGAACCAAGTTCATTACGGCGTTTACTTCGTTGTAAGCATCCAAACCATCAGATAACAACTTGTTAAGATCCTTCCAATCAGTGATCTAGAAAGATTTTATTTAACATTGTAAGTGGTTGTTTTTTCATATAGACTATAGAAATGCTGGTTTGGCATCGTAAGCAGAATATTCTACCGTAACCTTTTTGTCCACACGTACAGGAAAGACAGCCTGGCCAATACTAAGAACTTTTTTGCGCTTCACCGGGATAGAGTAGCGAAGCTGGTCACCCAGCATGTCGTGATTGCTGACTTCTAGCTACTTGACAATACCAGCAAGCTACCTTACTAATCACTCGTGTTTCACCGGGTTAGAATAGTGAAGCTGCTCACCCAGAGTGTCGTAGGAGGCGACTTTTGGGTACCCACCAATAACAGTCCGCCTTGTTAGTGGTGGGGCTATCAGTCTGTAATTTGCATTTACGACTGGTTCGAAATGGGCTGCCACTTTTCCCCTAGCGTAATTCAATTAGGTTGATGGTGTGAACCTGGATTGCTGTTCGCGCCATACCTCCATTCCAAGGAAGAGGAGGGGTAAACCAACAACAACAACAACAACAACAACCTTACTAACGGTGGGCTTTCTGGCTGTAATTTGCATTTATAATTGGTTTGAAATGAACTGCCGCTTTTCTCTTGCCCTAACTTGTTTAGAATTGCGGCGAGGACCTGGACTAGACATCCATTTTACATCAATCTACCATCCCACTGAAATGGAAGGGCAAACAACAATAACCATGAACTGCATAGCTGAGCTACAAAATACAAGTTGCTTAAGGCTTGGCATTGCACTAGTTGAGGAAGAAGATGTAGCTGATGGTCGCAAGGTGTATGGAGAAGTCGCACTGCTGCCCTGAAGCCTTCCAAAAAAGAAAAGTGGCGATTCTGATAGTGACTTCTCACTTAGCAAAAAGCTTGATGGCAAAAACAGCTCACCGGCATGTACTTTGGTTCGCCAATGCCAGTGGCAAAATGGCAGTATAGAAGAGGTTCAGCTTGTAGTACTTCGTCTGGGACATCATCAAAGAATTTCTTGGCAAAATCGAACTTGTGCTTGGTGAACACGTCAATGTCCTGCAAAACAATCACGAGACGTAACAAGCATCCAGAGAATGACGTCATAAAGCTGCTTGTATGGTAAAATCACAAGGCATTTGCAGTTGGTTTTGTGCAAGATGTCAATACTTGTTTGGAAGACTGTTGATCTGTGATTGGTCACTTGATCTCTCGTTGAATGAAATGCGAAAGAAAATCACATGTGCTTCTTTCGCAGCTTTTTAGTTCAACTCTTCTGGTGAGGAATATAATAGTAAAATTGTCTACCCAGCATGTTGCAAGAAGCAACTTGTGGTCACCCACCAATGGCAGTCCACCTTGTTGATGATTAATACTGCAGCAAGATTACTAAAAATTAATTGTTGAATCTACCTCTAGATTAGTGGTTGCCAACCGGAGTACCATTTGCAATATTTAGGGGTGTCACGAGATCTGGTATAAATACTGTTTAATCCGATCAATAAAATGTGGCTAGAAATTACAAGTTGAAATAAAAGTTGACAAAGTGCTAGCATTCATTCTCTTTTAATTGTAAAATATCGGCAAAGTGGTTAAAATCTTTGCTGCGAGATTAAGACCACTTGCATCAAACTATTCAATTTAGCTGATTTATCAGAAAAAAGCCGTAACTTTTCCCCAAGTTCAAAGCTTATTGCCTCTGACATTTAGTACAACAGAATACTTCGCAAGGCTGTTTCAGAAAACTTGTACAGCTGGCGTATGTTCAAATAAATCGCCAAAAAAGTCGAACTAAAGGGAACTAGAATCGGCTTCTGATGGAATTATCATTTATTGGTTTGTTATAAGAATACTCATTTTAGAAAACTTTGTGTGTGAATGTTCAAGCGTACAGCTTTCAGTTTTTAGGCTGAGCTAGTCAAGTAAGAGTAGCCCTGGGTTGGGTAGGAAATGTAAAACTGCTGAAGCTATAAATCAGAGTCTATAAAATTGCTCGGATTGCATCTTTAAAGCTATCCACGGTATTTAGGCAAGAAATCAAATACCAATTTTACTCCGACGTTTGAATAAATTGTGCTATGCAAACAATTCACTTTGGTTTTCGTAATACATTTTCAAGGTAGCAAAATAGCTCTCAGCAAAATTGTTGCAAGTTTACTATAGGATGCCGCAAACTATTTATCTGTTTAATAGGGTGCCGTAAGCCAAAAAAAATTGGAAACAACTTATCCAGATCTTAGCCTGTAACTCCCAGCCTGTTACAAACAAGGCTATGAGGTCACCATGCTGTCTACAATCTATTGTATATTCATAACTGGATTGAAATCGGCATCCGCTTTCACCTAGTCTGATCTCATTGACTTAGCGGTGTGAATTTGGATATTTGTTTCATACCGTGCCCACATTGTAAATAAGAGGTAAACACAACAACAACATATCAAAACAAACAAAAAATTGTGTTATCATTTGCTTCTTGCTGATTTCCCTTAAAGAAAGTTGGGCGGAACTCTGCGACATTTGCTCTTAAAATTCGATTTTGCGTAATGCTACTGCATAGACTTCAAGATATTTATAATCCGGCGACGGCGTGGTCTATCAAGCGGTGCATTGACGTGGTGACAGTTATCACCTTGAAATCTAATTCAGTTTTAGTCTGAGTCTGGACCGACAGAAGAATATGCATCACTAAAGAACCCAAAACAAGGGCAAAACTCGAGTCCGGTACTTTTTGCGTCATACAAGACAGCATCTCAAACTTCATGTTGTATTCTAACGGTTTATCTCTCGTTTCAACGATTAAACTTCACCTTTTTTGTAACCAACTTGTCTCCGTACACTCGGGACGCCTCGTGTAACCAAAGACGAATCAAATCAGGAAGAGCTTTCACACAATCAGGAGTTGAGAAAAGAATGCCCTGAATGCAGATACAGCAATTATAACTTGTATAAATACATGCTTTTCTTTGCATATTCTAAGACTGCATCAGCTGGAGTTTTAATATTTTGGTGAAAATAAGCTAATATCACGAATTTTTGCGAACCATGATTAAACTGTGTTTTGTCCTAAAAAGCTTACTTTCACGTGTACTTTGCACAGCCCAGTTAAATGCCTTTCATGTAGAATGTGCCTGGTGCAGTTGCAGTTACTGTCAGATTTATCTCTTATTGGACGATTATTATCAGCCCATGTAGTGTTATGCTTGGTTAAAAAAAAACATGATCACAGTCTATCCATATCACAATTATTTTACCAACAAAAATACCAATCTCTAGTCTATATCTTACATCTGCCAATCTATTAAAAACGAAGCTGGGATTCGGTCTCGAACATACATACCAACCAGTTGAATAATGGCCATTGGCTTATAGTTACAGAAATTCAATACCTCAATCCAATGGCCAATGTTCGACTAGGTACAGAATGTATGGGGGTTTGAACCCCACTCCCAGCATTGTTTTTAACAAACTGCAGGTTTAACAAAAGATTGGGAGTTGAGTTAGATCCAGATATTATTTATCTTGGAGTTTACCTGGTTAAGTTTTACAAAAAATGGCAGGATGCTTACTCTAACTTAATCAGCGTGCAGCTTGAATGCTGGCAGTGAGGACGAAAATGTTACGTCTTTCACACTATTGCTATCTCTTAGAATAGGTAATGATACTAACACCACAGTGATGTACTGTAATAAACCAGTGGCACTTGAAGTATTAAATTTTTGCTCACTTGAAATATATTCGAAAGATCTCGAAGATTGAAAATATAATGGAACTTGATTGCAGTGGGTAGAAAGGTGCTACTGACTTTTGAATGAAGAGCAAGCGCAGCTTGAGCAAGTGGCATTGACACTTTTTGCACAGCTACAGGGAAGTTGCCTATCTGCAAGTGCTGCGACAAAATGCTACTGTAGATTGTAAGCAGCGCTTCCTGAAATAGAACAGCAATTTGAACAACATAGGATGAAGTACTCGAAGCACATATTAAGTCCAACACAGGTCAGTTGATCACATACTTGTCCTGGGAAACTGACTGCAAATACGCTGAAATGTCTTTGTAATCGCGGATTTATGGTGAACGAGCCGGCTGTTGGATTCATGCAAGCAACATATTGAACATTGTTTATGTCTTTTAGCGTAAGCTTGGCACGGTCGTACCAGTGGCTGAAGTCTAAGTGTTGCCTGCAAATCAAATGTAGCTGTCATTGATAAAGCTGTGCGAGAAATCTAACGCTGTCAACTTCATGCCTAAGCTTTTCTTTAAAAGCTCGTCAACTCCATTTCTAGGTAACGAGGCGTGGCAGTGCGGAACCATCGTTTGCTTTTAACCGTCACGCAATGGGCTCAAACCACGGGTTGCGCCGACCGCAATGACCTCTTTGAGTGACTGATGACTCAAAGACCGCAAGGTTACCGCACGGTCACGCAAATGCTCCGTTTATCTTATGTTCGATGGGCTGAACAACTTTCCCTCATTTCTGATCGAAAGGATCATATCTGTGGGGCGTCGGAGGTAAAAGAATAATTTACAAAATCCGCTAAATCTGAAGTCTTTTTGTATGATGTAATAAGTCCGGAAAGTTTGTTACTAAATATGCTGAAAATTGAGTGGGGTTTTTGATATTTTTGTTAACGGCGCCTCATAGCAGAAAAGCGAGTTGTGGAATGCAGCAAACTCCATCGCGATGAAGCAGTGATTAGAGCTTCCACTTCGCAGCCGGTATATCAGGGTTCAATTTTTTTTTATGAGTCATACCGGAGATTTTAAAAACGGTATTTCCAGCCACCCCGGTGAGCGTTAAGCACAAAAGGAATAAACTGGAGAAAAAGCCGCCAGCCGTCCTTGGTTGACGCTTTAACGAGATGCTTTTATCTTTTCATGGCAAACAGATGATGGGGTCAACCACTCTACCCATCGCGGTAACCCATTCTAACTAAAGGCTTGCAAACAGAGCACGAGCTCATACGCATGTGCCAAAAGAAAGACCTAACTCACACCAAGATGATAGAATGTAAGCCATCTACCTGATCAATGTATGCGGCTGTACTGTTCCGTAAGTATCTACTTCGGGCATATTCATGTCATCGATGAAATAGACGAGTCTGCATAAAAATAGAATTCAAAAACATTCGTGCAACAAAGTTGATGTAGCGATAAGATTGTATTCCAAACAACTTGGGCAAATCAACATTTTTCTATACAGCAGTGGTCCCATCATTGGGTCGCGGCTTGTTACCGGTCAATTGAGCTTTGTTGGAAAGCCGTTGCACTTTCTAATGAAAACCTGTTTTGGAAATCACCTCATTTTGTCAACTAGCCTTTTTCATGGTCACTTTTTTGCCATATTCATCAACCACACCTTAACGGCCGGTCCATGAAAATAATGCCTATATTAAACTGATCCGCAGAGCAAAAAAGGATGAAAACCACTGCTACACAGCACTCAAAGTTATACATGTCGATCTTTACACGAAGGTAAAACCGTTACGGCGTAAAACAACTCTAGACCGAAGGCGGAGCTGCCAGCACTGCCAGAACAGTTTATCTAATCTCAGGTACTTTAGGCATGCAGGATAAATTGTCATTAAGTGCTTTCCTACACCACGCAACCACGGCCACCTTTTCGTCTAACTGTATTTCAGATTTCTTTCAAATTTCAATATACAGCAAACAAAATGATGAATAAATGTAAACTTGTATAGAACTTAAATAAAAATTCCGGGCAGCACAAGCGTTTTTCACCTTTTTGATCCAGGTGGCCCGAAATTTCTTCCCGCTTTTTTCTCTAGTGGTTTTTCGAGCACCCCTTGCAACATCATTGATGTAGTGTAGAAGTTGAAAGGGACATTGGTTACCATGAAGTCCTCCGGAAGGTCTGACAGCTTGTCTTGAACCAGCACAGTTTTACCAGCCCCGGCGTTGCCCACCAGCATTACTGGACGTCTCTTCTCCATCAACAGATCCATGAAATAACGGATTCGTCTCGTTTCAGAAGTAGGGACCATACAGGCCTACCAAGAAAACTCATCATCAGTATTGTACAAACCAATTGTAGGCTCTGTTTGAAATGGGAACCATTAGCAGCATATAAGACCGTGTTTAAAAATTTTTGCTTTTCAAAAAAAATGTGCTTCAAGCTAGAAGCATACTACAAAAAGATAATCTTTCAGGAGCTTCCAAAAAAAAATTGCTAGGCAAGTAAACTAATATATTTCCAGAACTCAAACTCGGTATATCCAATATTTAAAATTCAAATAAAAACTGACCGAGTTTTTCCTGGTTGCTACACATCAAAAAGGGGAGAGGGGGTGAAACCTTTTTGTTTTCTCAGGCATTGACTAATTACCTGCAGCGGCAAATCGGGATCAAGTGAGAAAGCAGGAACGCTTTCAGACCAATGAACAAACTTCTTCGTTTCTTCATCGATGCAGTAATCAAATATAGTGCCGGCTGTTGGGAACTTGACTGTTTTAAATTCAGTCGACCACCACTTGCTGAATTCAACTCTGACAACAGACAGCTTAATGTTTATCTTCGGTAAGATTTACTGTTCACTAGTAAGTCTTTATCCTCATAACAAGAAATCGATCCTATGGCAACCTGTATGCACGGAAGAACGTTGTGTTCAGATCCGCTTTGGAGTCGCCAGTGTTGCTGACACAATGGACTTTCACCGCGGCGTACGAGCAGAACAGCGACGCTTAAAACAGCGATTGCGTCAGAATAGCGAATACATCTTGGAAATAAATATTGCATAATATTTTGTATTGCTTGTATTGAGAGTTAATTCTAGCAAAGTTGCTGTTTTAAGGGTTAGGGTTAGGGTTAGTCGCTATTTTGACAGTCGCTATTCTGAACTTAAGCATTTTACCACAAAAACTGTCGAATTGTTTTTTTATGATTACAGTCATACCTCACTTTACGAACTCCCGCTTTACGAAACCTCGGAATTACGAAATAGATTTTTAGAAGTAACAGCTTCAACAAAGAACCAACAAATTTTGTAATTTATCAAACAACTGAAGTATTATATTAATTACAATCGTTGTGCAATATTTTCTGCGGTCTTGTCTCACTGTCGTAAAGTTCGTAAAGGTGAGGTATGACCGAATTAGTTCGTAAAGGTGAGGTATGACTGTATTTTAATTGATTACTCACGTTTAAAAAAACAACCAACAAGAGAAAACAAAACGTACGCAAACTAGCGGCGAAATACCTGTAGTCAACAAGTTGGTCTTGGAACATTGCACCACCGAACGCCCATATACATGCGAAGACAAAATATAGCTCATAAAGTTCTTTGGGACAATCAGGAGGTGTGTTTGTAGAGGTAAGTAATACCTCAAGCAAGTAACAAATCATCTGAGAAACAGGTTAGTAACGTGAAATATTGCTTCATAATCACAAAAAAGGAAATATTTTTGTCAAGCCTACAGGAAACAACGTAATATCAAAGTTTAACGTTCCCCAGTAGAAAGGTTAAGGAGATCTGAACCATTGTCCTTACAATTTAAACAAAATTTTTCTGTTGAGCTCGTGCACTTTGATAAACGTTTTGTGTTTGCCCAAAACCGTAACCAATGTAGCCTACGCTATGTATTCTAAGTACCGGTTGTTTGTAACAAAAATTTCATTTCTTTCTAATCTTGCGTTCCAAGTTGAAATGCAGCAGAGCTCAAATTATCATTCTCAGCCTTGATGTAATCCAATTGAGATTCGAATCCCGACAGAAGTCACAGTTAACCATTAGTTTGAAAATTTAAAACCAATCAAAATACGTTACTTGTACGTGGGCGCATTCTGGTATTGGTGTAATTGTCTTGAACCTTGAGCGCATAGTTTCCAAGCAGAGGGGAATGTATTTATCAAATAAGATAGTCAAGTTTGCCTTCTCAGATTGGACTTCACGTTTGTCTATCCATGAAGTGACCTTTGAAATATTCACTTGATTTATATCTATCAGTAGTTCAATGTGTTCTCACATGTGGTATCTAAACTTTAAGCTTAGATACCACAAATACAAAAAAGTAATAATCAAATAATATCACAAACGCAACTCAACATCAACGGTTGAGAACCAACAACATTTTATTGGCGTTCATCAGGAATGACATCTTGGAATTTTAAGTGCAGTGTTGCTCAGTTAGAGTATGGTTCAAAAGAGAGTGAATATAATAGTAGTCCCACTCTGAATCAGCTCTTTTAGGCTGGCAAATCAGGAAAACATAAGGTTTTAGGTGGTACCACATACACCAAACACTCACAAGCAACAGTATTTTGTTGAACGTAATAAACCAAAAATGTTTATAAAATACTTTTGTTTGTGACTGTCTAAAGTGTCATATCTTGAAAGAACAAATTTTCTCTTTTCCAAAAATTAAATATCACGAATAGTTTAAATCTATTACATAAAGAACATCTTAAAACTATTTTTGAACTTTAGTAGCCTGCTGATGCAGTCTTGACACGACAGAACAGAATAGGCTGGAAACATACATAAGCAATCAAACAGTTTGCAAATCATGTTGAAACACAAAAAGGAAGATTTTCGTTGATACAACACTTACCACCGGATTCCATCCCAGATCCGCAGGATTTAAATACAAAATACCAGCTCGTGATACGGTGGCAGGAGTTGCTGTACGAAGATTGCTAATTTCAAACAAAAGCCGCATCGAAGGAGTCAGCGGGATTCTCTCATTACTAGCCAGTGTCAAAACCTGAGCAATCAAGTGTTGAAAAATTGCTCCCAGAAAGCTGTTTTGTAGAGTTTTTAGAAGCACACATCGTCGATCGCTGGGCGCGAAGGGTTGAGCAATTGAAAATTTGCAGTCCGAAGGTTGTGCATTCAACGCTCAGAGCGTTACGTTTCACGCAGCGCTGCCGAGCAGACCATCATCTGCTTTCAATCTCATGTTTCGGGCACAAATTACCGCTTGCTCCTATGGCAATGGCATGCATGGGTAATTTCTGCCTCGATGACAGTGTAATCATTTTGCAATCCCAAACTCAACGTCTATCTTGTGTTTAATGAGTTTAAAAGGTTCTCACTACAACGACCCATAGTTGCTTGGTATTGAATGGGATGAATAGGAAGGCTTTTACATATCGTCCTATTGATAAACTATTTGAACAAATATGCTCACTTTGAAGCCATTAACTATTAACATTGCATTTTATCTTTTCAAGGAAAAACAGTGTACCTTATTATCATCCATAACTGTGTTCAAAGATTCAATCCACATCGGATCAATGTCTCCATCAAGCACTATCCACTTTGGTCCATTATGAGTGACATTGGAGAGGTCTCTCATGATGGTGGAAAAGAGTCCATCTTTCCACTCTCTTGTTGCTGGATTAATGATCCCAAATAATTCATCATTTGTAACTGCTTTTGGATTTAAGTCAATCCAAATTGGTCTTCGTTTTTGATTTTGATAACACTTCATCAACGACTTTAACACCTACATAAAGCAGCAAGTTATCTAAACAACTCAAACAAACCTTCATCTTCAAACCACTAAAATATTTTTCACGATTATACATCAAACAACTTTTGTTTACACCTGCTTTAGGGTTGCTAGAATAGCTAATGCGGTACATTTTTTCGACAAGCACCGCAACGATACAGGAAAATGTCCTGTTGTTGTCACCTTGGTATGGAGACCGGTAAAGCAAGGATGAAACAGGAATCAATGTAGAGTTCGATTTTAAAGGTCATGGCAACGGAGACATTTGAGCGGATTAAATTACTCAAGAAATTAGGGGAGGGGCACGGGATCTACGCCTCCCTGGCGACGCCAATGTGAAGGGAGGCCTCGTTAGCATTAAACTTGAACAGATATAAATCACAAGTAAAGCATAATCTCAGTGCATCTTGACGGGAAAACAGCAATATGCTGCAGTCGTTGATGAAAATGTGATTCACAGATCCATTGTTTTGGAATCAGAACATAGGAGCAATATCGAGAATGTAACTTAAACTTTAGCGTATTGGTCAAAAGTGTCGCTACGCAGCTAATGCCAAAATCCCATAATTTAGCTATTTTTCTCGTTTATGCTTGAATACAGTAAAATGTGTTGTAATAGAAGCCCACTTGTGTTTTTCCCGTCCCAGCATTTCCAATCACAAACACTGAATGGCGGACAAACAGGAGCTCGTCAAGTTGAACCAATTTCAAAACAAAATTATCTTCGGCTTGTAACTTCAGATCCTGCATCAAGACATGACAAGTAAAATTGCAACGGAGCCAGTTTTTATAGGTGCAAAGTGCAACAGTAGCTTTTTCTACAAGAGAAAACAAATTTCATTTTTGTTTAGTCTAGAATGCGGCAACGTGGTCGAGCGGATTGAAACACCGTCCCACGGCAATACTGGTCGCGTGGTTGGGCGTTTAAACCTCGCAGTGGATCACAAAACAAAACAGTTCACAAAAATTGTCTCTCTCTTTTGGTAGAAATGCGCCTTACCAGTGGGTTTGGTAACTTTGAAGCAAGACCAAACAAAAAGATGTTCCAGTGAAACCGAAAAAAGAGATTGTGAATAAAATATATCAAATGATTCAACCTTTGCGATCATAAAATTGAAAGAACTTGAGTTTAGACCCGCTTCAAAGTCCTTTGTTTGCACTCAATCACTTTCGTCGGTGTTACATCACCTGGACAGCTTGCTTGCACATCTTTTCGAAGTCAAGATCTCTTTTCCTTGGCACATCAAGCGCTGGAAACAAGTCTCCAATCAATCCCATGAACACGGGCATGTCGTCCGTTACGATCTTTGGGATGTTGAAGTCTCGAAGCGCTCTCATTAACACCTGCAAGTTTTCATCAAGCAATTATCGTAAAAGATAGTGCTTTAAACTCTGTAAGATGCTGTGTCAAACTGGTCAGCCACGTATTTTAGAGAAATTTGAAATTTATAAGTGCATTTGAGATTTATAACAGTGAAAAAAATGGAAAAGTAAAGTTATCTGATACAAATGAGTTTGTTTTTTTCTCTTGTTGTTGTGTACTTCTCCTTTTCCTTAAAGACGGAGGGAAGATAAGTATCCACGTTTACATCCCAAACTCAGATACCAAGCTCAAAAAATGAACCAAGATAGTTAAGATTAGGCTTGGGGATAGCGGAAGTTTATTACGAAACACTCATGAATACAAATTGTAGACTGGTGACCCCACAACTTACAAGGCGGACACCCAGTGGTGAGTACTTAAGCGACGTCTCTTACAACATGCTAAGCGAATGGCGTCATTATTTTCTCTCAGCAAAGCGTGGGTCACTTGCTTCATCTGGCTAAATTCGTTTTGGCCACTATGTAGCCTTTATAGTTCATTCTCTGCCATCGAAGTCAGTGCTTAGTGTAGAAAGATGGTTGTTCGCGCTTGATGCGTTTTGACGAAAAATTATCTGGTGCCATTACCTGATCTTCTGGTCTTAGCTTGTCTCCTCTCTTAAGAGCACCGGCAACCACCAAGACTGATTTAATAGCGCGCAATCCCCAATCGTAGTGGTCTTGCTTTGACAGCAATTCTTTGCAGAGGGTGTAGAGTGTGATGAATTTTCGCGCTAGCAGACGGGCTTCCGTGAAGCCCTCAGCAACCAACATAATCTCGCAAATCAGCTCGAAGTCAGGCACCACCATGGCGCAAGGCCGAAACAGGGCCTAAACATACGACACATATTTGGAACGTACTTTACTTAAATAAAGCATAGTATTAATGTTTCCAACGAATTAACAGTCGGATCTATCTGATAATATTAAGCACGTTAAAACCAATGCGGGAAGTGAAATTCGAGTCCACAATCATACTAACTGGTTGAACAATGGTCATTGGCTTGTGGGTGTAAAGCATGACTTAACCCACGAACGTATTAGCCAATAACAATTGTTCGACTGGTTGGTCTAGATGTGCGTTCAAATCCTATTCTCAGCATTGTTTTTAACATGCTGGAAGTTATAAGACCTAGAGGTAGATTTAACATTAATATGTAGTACGGATTAATTGTGATCACTTCAGAAAACTAGACACATCGCTTGACAGGCCGATTTAATAATAACATTTAGCTTAGGCTACAGCATTATGTCAAACTGTACCATTAAATGATATCTAGTTAAGACTTTATTTCACAACGCCGAAGCCAGGCAGCTGCAAGCCAGGCCTGGCTTCCATGCATGTTATTTCATTCCCGAGTTTGCAACTCTACACAGCACTTTTAGCAGCGCGGTTGAACTCCACTTTTTCGAAACAATCTCAAGTCAAATGTATGTTGAAAAGTATCTTTCACTGGTCTAGGTTTGATATGTTGTTCACAGCAAGATTTCGTATAAGTTAAGCTGCAAGACAAATCGCACAACTGGTACAATGTTTTATACCATTTTAATCGTTTAGGGTGACTGATTTAGTGGTCTGTAAAAGTCTATGCCGTTTATTTTTATATTTCGGGCGTTGGGAAACTTGTTCGGCTATTTTGAGTTTTTGAGAATATTTTGAATTCAGACCAGCTTTGGAGTTATCGATATTGCTGGCACAATGCATATCTACCTAGCTTAGGAAATTACAGTAAAGTCCTTTTTCCCAGGACGTAACAACGTGACCATCCTGAGGCTCAAACTCACGACCATCGTCGCAGTGAACAGCACTCCAACCCACTCGACAACGTTACTGACTTCTTAAATGACAATCGATTAAGCGGCTGCTTGAAGAGAACCTGAAGCGGGTGTGGACCTTGCGGCAATACAAGAAACGTGAGAAACAGAAGGATCTTTAGGATCCACTTTTCAGCGAGAAAACGGCTATCAAGTATTGCTTTGAAAAGATTTCCGATTACATGCTCGCTGAGGAGGAAAACTCATGTTCTAGCTGTGCCACTGCCTGAACTAATAGAATTTTTTTTACATCGGCGAAGTTCTTACTTTTAAGTTTTCAGGCAATTCTGTTCTCCCGGCGTATCCCGGATTCATAGTTATGAAGATGCCGACTGTCGGTATAAGGGATATTTCTTCTCCTTGGAAAATGAAACGTTTCTTCTTGAAGCGAATTGCATCTTGGATAGACTTGACCTACGACAGGAAAATAAAATATGAGCAACGAAAGTTGCTCCGAAAGCGAAAGATCGTAAATCTAAAACGAAGACAGCAGTAGTAATGCAACATGAAATGAGTTATCTGTGAACGAGAAAAAATAAAATTGTCATAAATATTTCAAATCAAGACGTCTTGAAAGCGCCGATTAATCGAAAGGTTTGCTAAGCTCAAAAAGATTAGAATTTCTCTTGCAAAGTTTATCAGTGATAAAAGACGGAGATGTCAAAGCCTTTAAAATGATATAAAATACACGTGTAAGGGTAACACGCTAATGCAAGCTTAATTGCACCGACAATTATAAATTGTCCTTGATCAGCTAGACCAGTATTTCTCAACCTTTTTATTACACTGCCTCTACCGCCTTGTGTAAAGTTATTCTTCACTTCCCCTGCATTCAGAGATGTCATTCAGCCGGTGAAAACTAGCTTGGGGTGAATTTCCTTTTTGAAAATTTCGATCTCCAAAATGAAAAAGAAAGAAAAGCTCTTCGCCTTGTATTGTGAGAACATTCATCAATATTTTTTGCGATACAGCCTGTTCTTACATCTTTTGAATGCCACCGCTGCTTACATTCACTATATTCGTCACGCAACAAACACAAATAACAAAAAATTAAATTACTTTTTCGAGGGGATCAACTTTTTGGAAGTATCAATTTTCCTTCTTTGACCCCAAAACAAGCTTGAAAACCTTTATCTTTTGAAAGCAAATATTATGCAAGTCTTTGTTCACCTCCCATGAAATAAAATTTTGCCTCCCCTGGGGAGATGGGCTTTCCTGGTAGGGAACCTCTGAGCTATACAGAGAGAAGAGGGAGGAAATAACGCTTCAGTTTTCTGATCAAGATCAGACCATGATAGTGAGAGTATCAAAATGCTATGTATAATTGTTCTTGTTCAATAAAAATGTTGTTATTGAAAAATAAACCTCGGTTTCCCAATAGGACTACACTATTTTTGAGTTGTTTAGTTTACAGGATACAATAATCAACTATTTATCACGAAACCAAATTTTTTAAGGGGGTGCAAAACGTGAAATTTGCTGTAACTTGATAACCACACTACGTAAGAAGATGCTTTCTAGGTCTAACGATTCAGAACACCTTGTTTTCTATTAATTTAAAATACGTTATGACACTCTATCTTATTTACTGAACAAGTTATTTTGAAAAAACTGTTTGTTTAATAGCTTTTATATTTTGTCAGTTTCTTATCTCAGATCAAATGTTTTTAAAGCAAGATCTTGCGTTTTAATGCGCTTTATATTATATTGTTATATCATGTTTATCATTATGATATCTAAGGTACTTTCTAGATTGTTATATCATAGGGAGTACCTTAAGAAAAGTAGCTTTGTCCGTCATCAAATGAAATTCAGTGGAAACAAACTTAAAGAATCTTTTCAGAAAATTTCCAAATATGATGATGCCTCACCAACATTCCCAACTACTCTCAATTCACACCAGCATCTCACTGCCAGCCATCCACAGGTTTCCCACAAAAAATTAAATCTGCACTAGCCAATGAAAAGAATTACATTTTATGATGGGCAAAGCAGCTTTTCTTAAGGCACTCCCTTAATAGCATCCAAAACTTTATCTTGTAAAATGATGTGAGATGGTTGTTTTTCGAAGTATGTCTTCCCTTCATTCATTAACTTGTTTTTCACCTAAAAAAAATACAGAGCCCTATCACATCCATTTTTATGGCAAAAAGTTTTCCTTTGTCGATTTTGAAAATTTATGTTCCATTACAAACATACCCATTCAGAGACTTAAAGTCATTGTTCTTGTTATACTGTATTTTACTCAGTAATAAACATTCCTGTATTTAACTAAATATGGTTTTATATTATGATATAACAATCTGATATAAAGCATTATTTAAATGCAAGATCTCGTTTTAAAAACATTTGATCTGAGACAAGAAACTGACAAAATATAAAAGCTATTAAACAAACAGTTTTTTCCTGAATAACTCGTTCAGGGAGGAAGATAAAGAGTGCCATAACCAATTTCAAATCGATGGAAAACAAGGTGTTCTGAACCGTTAGACATATAAAGCATCTTCTTACGTAGTGTGGTCATCAAGCTACAGCAAATTTCAGATTTTACACCCCCTAAAATTTTTGGTTCCTTTCCGAAATATGAAGATAAAAAAATTGGTTTTATTTTAGTTGATTATTGTATCCTGTATATCATACCAACCAAGCGATTATAAAAAAGGTACTAAAAAAATGGACACCTCATGCAGCACGTACCTGGGTGTTCCCTATATCATAAGTGCAAAGAAACATTGAAAAATATAAAAGCTAAAACGATTCTCACCTGCACAGCAACCACTGATAACACTTCGACCGAAATTCTATTGAATTCATCAAAGCAACCCCATGCTCCAGTTTGCGCAAGGCCCTTGTAAATATTTCCTATCGATTTGTAATCCATCTGCTCGGAACAATTGAATACGTAGACCATAATTCCCAAGGAGCGAGCAAGATCCTTGGTAGTCTCTGTTTTTCCTGTTCCAGCCGGACCGGCAGGAGCACCTCCCATTATAAGATGCAGTGACTGGGTCAAAGTGATGTAACATCTTTACAATAGTAAGCTCGTAATTATCAAGACAAGACGCTTTTGCAATGGTTAGAAAGTTTCTAATTATCAGTAATCATCCACCCAATTGGGCAGAGCTTTATGTTTCATTCTCCATGTTACTTCTCTTGCTGAGCATTACACAGGAACTCTGTGAATACCAACGTTCAAGTCTTCGATATGACTTGACAAGCGATTGGCCAAAAAACGCTTCTACCGAAAGAGTTCTGCCGGAGCCGAAGTTCTTGTCTGACAACGCTCCAAGCAACCAGTCAACATTGTTTTAGCAGAAAATATATTTCAGAAAATATAAAATACTATCTCCTGTCCCTTAGTTAAATTTGAATACAAAAATGAAGGTGGTAATACGTATAAAGAATGGTGATAAATTAAAGAATAAAGAACTGAAAATCGAACCATTGAAATTTGAATTAGGAACTGAAGATAATAACATAAATTTACTTAAATACATTTACCCTAAAACAATACTGATTGATTGCTAAGAGTGTTGTAAAAAAAAGAAAATACTGTAATAAGTGTATTTTGAAAACAGCAACGCCTAGCTAAATTACAGTTTTTGCAACTGAAATCTTACACGATAGAAGTTGCACAACAAACAAAAAAAAACTTTTGGAGCCAGCAGGCAGTTTGAAACACAGGTGGAACGCCTACAGTCATTGCAATCATGAAGATATATTCGCTCTCACTGATCACAAAACCAACATAATTTAAAGGATAATGCTATTCATATTCGCATTTCGTAATAATCTTTTCAAGAGAAACATAATAGAGCACATACACAGCAAAGATCTTGTTGAAATAGCTCTATGTGATTAGTGAAACAATATATTACCAAGGCGAAGTATGTTTTTTTTACACCTTTCTTAAGCAGGAATTGACGCTATCTACCTGTCCGTCAAAGGTGTGATGACCAGACGAGGAGTGTTGCCGAGATATTCGTACGAATATAGGAACTGTGCGTCACATATATTGGCAAAGCAATGCTTCTTTTCGTCATCCCAGCGATGACGTAACTGGGATTGCCACAGAAACTCCAGAGCGTGTTCTACCTGGGGGAAGTAGCAATCAGATGTTCACTTTTAGGTTCATTCGTTATTCATCTCTATTCTTGGACGCCAGCGACCTGTGCGGTTGCACAATGTTCAGACCTGCTTCAGAGTTGCCAATACAGCTAATACGATGCATGATTAACTATTAAGCAGCTAACAGCATGCCCAGCTAGACAGTCAGAACACGGAGCAATTTTAATAAACTCTACTCTCAGAACAAGACATGTCTAGCAGTAACCAAGTAGACCACAAGACATGGTAGTAAACCAAGTAGAGGAAGGGAAATTGTTGTAAAAAGATTTTTGTTGGGCATAGCAATGAAGAATCCAAACAGGCATGAAATGTCAAACCCTCAATTGCAAACCGTAGGCCACATCACGTTGAACCAAAACCATCATTAATTACAACAAATACGTATACAGGGAGTTCGATGTGCAGGCACTCAACTGCGCATATGTTAAATTGCGTAGATCAATGGTTCCCAACCTTTGTAATGGCCCACACCCCTAAAATGTCTTAATATGTTATTGCACCCCTAAAATATTTTAACACGTCCCGGGTCAAGATCAGGGTTGCCAGATCCCAGTGATCAAAAAAAGCCAAATGGGGTAGAAAAAAAAGCCAAAAAAAAGCCAAACATTTTTAATAACGTCATAAGTATAATTTTAACCGACACCAGTGTTTCCCAAACTGTGCGTCGTGAATATACGCCGCCATTTTTGGAGATCGGTATCATTTCAGGCTGAAGCAGGCAAATTCCGCAGTTTCCTCACCATTATTGCAGGGGTGATCTCCAAAAAAAAAAGGTCATCACCGATCTCGCAAACGCCTGTGATACCACTCGAGGTCTATTTAGCAACATTTGACTGGGCGGTGTACCGCGACACGAATTCGAGGATTGTGGCCTTAAAAATGCCAATTGGCAACCCTGGTCAAGATGTGGGCCGATTTTGAAGTCTAGGCTGAAATTGCGTGTGGTGACCTTTTTTTTGGAGATCAGCATCGTTTCGGGCTGAATTGAAGGCCACGCATTAGGCATGCTGTAATTAGACACTGATTGTGCAGAACTATTAGCACATGATGAACTGAGCATGACAGGACAAAAATCCAACACAAAAATCTGAATGACCATCTCGCACCCCCTAAGATGCTGCCTCGCACCCCTAAGGAGTGTGAGCACCCCTGGTTGGGAACCCCTGGCGTAGACGATTCGGTTCGATAAAGTCTTGTCATCAAATCAATTGAGTTAGCGGATGCAGCAGGGGATTACGGGACGGATAAGAGAAGCCCTACCAAAGTCGACCAGGCGAATCTTTTAGTAAAAAAATTACGTTTAGAAAACGTGTGTGTGTCACAAATAACTTACTTTATTTTGAATGAGCTTGGCCACCACATCACGGGCGTGAACGTCGATCGTGCAAATGGTCATGATTTTCTGGCGGTCGTTGGGAGTCAAGGTGCCGATCAAATGATTGATGAGCGTATTGAGCTGCTGCACCTGCTTCTTGTAGTAGTCCTTTAAAGCATTTTCGTAACCTTCTTCTAGACGAGAGAATGCAATTCCAACCTGTATCGCATGTTTATTGATGGCGAGGTGGCAAAGATGAGGGGACATCACATGGTAAGTGGGATGTCCAAGAGAAATCGTTGTTTGCTTTCAAGCTCACGCCTTGGTTTCTAACTACGACTTGCACAGAAGTGATGGCATAACCTAATAGGATATATATATGTCTTCTTTCCAACAATTGCCGTCATTGCCAAACCATCATTAATTTTTTCACGAAAACCGATTTGGTCGTATTTGTACTATTTCATGTAATTTTTTTCGAAGCATCTTTGTGGCAATAAGAAAAACTCTTTTGGTAAAATTTTTCTTTAGCAAAAATCAGGTTGCAAAGAGCTCAGGTGCTGACTCAAAGATCGTAATGCCACTTCGCAGACTCCCAAACTCTCCGTTTATCGTTTGCTAATTGCACCGTCAGCGAGTTGGTATGCGTGTTAAAACTGGGTACAAATCATCAAAATCTTGACATTTAATTACCTCAGTAGACCACCAGACTTGGGTCGTGGTTAAAGCAACCTGGGCGGGATAGTCGAACAACCACTGATCACGTGGCTTCTCTTCGTACGTCACCACTGCCTCGGCAAGCTCATTGCGCACAGTACTGCGCATGCAATCCATGAGCCTGTTCAGCCATAACTCGACCTGAAAGAGTTGGAAAATAAACAATTAGGCCGCAACTAAAAACGCGGAAACTGCAAAGCTGTAAAAACGTTTTAATCTGCGGTGAAGGAGTCGTGGGGACGGCCTATGCACAACCAAAATTTAACCTTGAACAACAACGATGTTGGTTTTCGTCAACTGCGGGGCGCTCCAAAAAAGATGAAACTATTTTTGATTGATCTTTATTCGGACAGATTTTTAATACTTAATACGCGAGACACATAAAGTTAGAAATGCTGGATTATGTGTGAAAGTCAAACAAACTCCTTGTAGTTCACACGCTCCATTTGAGTTCCGTTTCTTTTGAAATATGCTTTCACGCGAACGCAGAAGTTTTGGCCGACTTTTTTCCATGTGTCAACAATAACTTCAACTGCATAAGCTGCCACATTTAAATCAGCCAGTGTTTGAGGTCTGTTGGCATAGATCTTTCCCTTTGCTGTTTCCCAGAATCATGAATCAATTAGATTTAGGTTAGGGCTGTGAGGGCCCACTCAAGATCTGTGTTGAGGCTGATGAAACGATTCCGGAAGAGTAACCTGAGATGATCCAATGATGCGTTGGCTGTATGAGGTCTTGCGTCATCCTGCATGAGCCAAGCAAGACTCAAGTATCCTTGGGTTAGTTTCTGAGTCAGGTCACCGCGAAACTGGTCAAGATTGGCGATATAACGCTCACAGTTGATGGTAACGGTGCGCCCGTTTTCCTCGAACCAGTAAGATTCCAGCATACCGTGCTTTGCATTGAACACCACAAATGCAGTGACCTTCGGACCTTTGAGGCGCTTCTCAATAATGTTTTCTGGCTTCTCTTCTCCCAAACCCACATTGTTGCGGTTATTAACAGCCCCATTACGATAAAAATGTGCTTTATTATTAAACCCAATATGATTGAGCCAGCAGGGAGTTTGCTCAAGCTGTTCATTCAGCTAGTCGCAGACCTCGAATCTCTTATCTTTGTCCTGTCGCTGCAGCCAATGATGAGTTGAATTTCTAAATGGGAACAACTTCAGGTCCTTCCTCACGACTCCCAAAAGTGTAGTCGGAGACCTAGCCACCTCTTGAGCACGGATTCGGTAAGATTTCTTCGGACTGTTAACCACCGATTCACGGACTTGCTCCCGCTTCTCAAGAGTGATGATCGATCGCCAGCCACTTCTTCCCTTGCGGAAGTGATGCTGGGTTTTCTGCTTCTCAAAATGCAGTATAATCCTCTGCATTTTCAAACTTGTAATTGCTGCACACTTAGGCTTATATTTGTAACCTTGGTGTGTTGAACCGACGGCGGACTTCTGCGATTAACTTGGTTTCATACCAGACTTGGAAGATTTTCAACTTTCGCTCTAGCGTGTACATTTTGCATACAATACTATAGTACTTGTATACAATCTGAAAAACAACAAAAACAAAGACATGCTAACAAATCCAATCTAGTTACTAGGTAACCTGAAAAGGAAGAGTCCATGCTCACCTTCAACAGATTACCACAACCGACCAAAGTAGTTACATCTTTTTTAGAGCACCCTGTACCACCAATTATGTTACAATCGCTTTGTTATACTGACTTCGGGTACGATTTAAACCCACAACCCGTACCAGCTATCCAGGCTTTTGACCACAAGACGTACTAACCGCGAACACTGCCTTGAGCACAAAGCTACCAAACAGCTTATTGGTCCAAACGTAAATTTAAACAGTCATGTGAAACCATTTGGTTAAAAAACTGCACCCAACTCGCAGGCACTTGAAAAGTCTGTTAAACAACTAGTCATTTATCAAGCTTGCTCCTACTACGTGGAACGTAATTATGTATTTAACTTACAAACTTCCTTGCATTGATTGGGTTTACAAAGCAACATGGATGCCTGTTCTACCGACCGTTCTTATAAAAAAAAGAAGAACTACAGTGAAACCTTTCAATTGATGATGATGATGATCCTTCCTTTTCCACGGGACGGAGGCTTGATATGAAACGGAAATTCCAGACCTCACACCACAAACTCAATCAAACAGGTACGAACTTGCTGATCAGGTTAGGTAAGACGACAGACATTTTGAACCAGTCATGATATAAGCTGGTAGCCCCACCTCCATCAAGGTAAACTGCCACTGATAGGTGCCCACATATCACCTCTTTTTACATGCTGGGCCATCCGCTTTGCTATTTTAACCTGGAGGATTCCTCTCTATATTGATGCATCAACCAAAGCTACTTATTAATCCGCCAGGCCAAACATACCTGTCCTGTGCATGCACATTGATCATGGAATGCGACGTACTCATTTTCACCGCTGTACATCCCTAAGCCTTGTTTTGTTGGCTTTCCTTCCTCTTCTTCATAAAACTTCAACTTCGACATGTTGTCGAACAATTTGGCCAAATGGCGACAAACCTACAAGGATCAGTAGACAGGTTAAAGAAAATTATGTGTTAACTACATAATACAGCCTGACTCCCTAGTCGGGCTAGACTGTCCACCGAGCAGCATGTATTGAGCACTGTACAAAGCTATGGATACTAACTTGAAAAACATAGACACGTCTTATTTTTAAAGCTTGTTTATGTTAGCATAAAGCTAATTTTAGTAGCCGCAAGTGTAATGGAGTCTCACACCAAATACAGTTTGCATCCTCATATCTACATGACATGCTACATCACAGTTAATACTAGCTTTGGTCCTCTGCTATCAAAAGCCGATTCTCAGGGATAGTTTGAGCTGCAGTGTAAAAAATAGTGCCCACAACACTGCAGTATAATAACCCGCGGCTCAACTACGGATTACGAAACACTTTATATTTCTTACCTCAACAGGGTTATTTCCGTTCGACAGAATGTCGAGTAAATCGCTTGATGATACGAAGTAGAACCGCGGGAAAGCTAATCGCTTTGTCTCCAAATATTCGGCAAGTGCTTTTTCACACAAAGTTAATTTGCCCTAAAATCAGTGTAGATAAAATTAAACAGGAAATCTATTCAAAAGTGAGAAGATTAAAAAAATGTAGAAGTGTTCGAAATGAGCTTGCGTCCTTCGAGATATTTGAAATCTGTTGATAGCATTGCAGTAACAATGCTAAAAAAAGCGTAAGATTGAGAGCTATGGCACCCAAAAACCTATCGCAGTCACAGACATTGCACTATGCAGTACCTGTATGTCTTCCAATTTTTCGAACAACCCCTGCTTGTTGGTCGCTTCTACAACATTAGGGGTTTTAACAGCGTCAGCCATTATTTCTAAAAAAGAAAGAAAAAGGAAGTTGAGGGCTATGAAACTTGTCCTGCAACTATGACGTTCACGATTATACAGAGAGCTTGTGTTTAAGCCCACTTTGGAGTTGCCAGTATTCCTGGCAAATTGCATTTCTGCGACAAGTGCTAGAACCAAATGAAGAAAATTACCGCAAAGTGCCTTTTGTAAGTACACAACGTCGCAGAAATCACTATAGTCTGGCAAGTTCTATTCTGCGAAATATTTTTGTTTACCTTTGAAGTCGACATCAATTCCGTCGAATCTCTTTGAATCCTCCGGAAGCTGCGCTCTAATGTCCTCCGATCCAATGAAGATGCTCTCAAGATGAGACCACGTCCGCTGGACTTCCAGCCACATGGACAGCACGGAATCAGTGGTGGACAGTTTGTGAACCCAACCAGACACTTCTTCCAGGAAGTGAGCTATGTACTTGGACGTCATTAGATTCTGTAGCTGTACCTGAATTGAAACAAGAGAATGAAGACCAGAAACTGCCATGGTGGACTTTACGCTAAAACTGGATGTTCGATACAGAACCTCTTCTAGAGTTGCCAAAAAATAATTTCAAATTGTTGTTTCTAAAGTTATATGCTTAAAAATGCTCAAAGATAGTCAAGTTATATGCTCAAGGATAGGCTTTCTAGTTGGCATGATGGTCAACGGGATAAAAGAAATATTTCTAGGGGAATCATTATCCAACGGTTGCGTGTTTAAACTTCACGTAGTAATGTTGCTGTGATCTTGGGACAGGAACATTTACTAGGATAAGCAAATTACAACAAGCAGTAAATTTATCCGAGATAATGCTAAAGAATCAAACAAAAAGTGAATATTTGTAGACTCCGAAGCAGGTTTGAACAATTACACGATGCTGGGGATCGCTGTTGCTGTTCTTGAGAATCTGGAGGTTGAAAACACAACAAGGTGGCAGTGAGGTATGTATAAATAGTATCACAGAAGCGAAAGGCCGATTAGGTTTTGTCTCCAAACCTAAGCTGCACTCACGTTATGGTCTTTTGTATCTATCGGGCTGAGAACTAGTAAAGAATCACGTCGGCATGTCGACCAATATCTTCACCAGCAAAATTACCAGTTGGTTTGGTTGGGAGTTGGAATATGTTTTGAAATCAAGTGGCAGCAATTGAACATAAAACGCACCTGATTATCTTCAAGCGTTTCCACAAGTTCCTCGTCGCTCTTAATAAGCGGCGAACCTGTCCTCTGATGGGTTTCATATTCGAAGTTCATGTTTGCCCAAGTCACGTCCAGTTCACGCAAAGTCTGTACAACAACAGTTTAAAATAAAAAATTGGCAAAACGGCAATTTCTTGAATGTGGTCTTTTCTTCCACTTTCCAAAAGCTTTAACTGCTATATTTTTGATTTATTGGCACTGTGGTAGTCGCTTCTGCACATGCGCAAAAAGCTAGTAGAACAGGTTAATGATATGTAGTCGAAATGAGCATGGAAAGCATGTTAAAAGATTGTAAATAGAAGGTACGGTGAGCACAGTGAAATCCTGTCTGCGTATGAGCTCATGTTCTGTGTGCTAGCTTCCAATTACACTGAGTTACCACGACGGGTAAACTGATCAGCTCTACCTCCCTCTCCCGCCACGAAGTGAAGGAATTCCGTTCAGTGCTTTTCCCAAGGGCACAGCAAACAAACTTCCCTCCTTTTTTTTCTACGCAAATACTCTTTTTCTCCAAACAGTAAATAAGTTTATGAAGAAAGGTATTGGTAAAGGAACTGTTAAATAATAAGGACCATGTAAGACAAGCTAAGGATATATTTAATTTGACCTTAAATTTGATTTGACTTTGCTGAATAGTTCATATTACTTGCATCTTTGGACAAAACATAAAAGAGTGCATTTTGAAAGTAAAAACCAATACTGTTTCTGGTTTCTATGTAGAAAGTAAAATCCTTATCTCCCACCTTTTCCATTCCCATTTCCTTTACCGACTTGTCTACAATCTCCAAGACTTCTTCTTCAAAGTTATGCAAATTAAGTTTCAGCAAATCAGCCAAAGTCGTGCTTTTGTCCATTGTAAAACGAACCTGCAAAAGCATTGCGAGGCATATAACTTATTTTATTGGTGTGAAAGTAAATCTTATTCCTTTCTAGAAAAACCTTTAAACTGTATGATCAAGTAAATAAATAATCAAAGATTCAACAACTGGAAAATTCTAGAAACTAGGATAGATTGACAGTTAAGTCACCACATTCAAATGTGTGCAAAGTTACAAACCTGCAAATTTAGAAAAAACGCTGTTTTCTTAAGCTGCCGCTTACATATTTGGCATTGCAAGTAATAAATTCGTAATATGTCTATCAGAAGACAGTGCGTATTAGTTAGTTTCAGAGAATGCACTTCGTCGCATTTTCATCTGTTACTTAACAAATGGACACAAATACCTTTTTACGAATCTTTCTGTATAAACAGTGAATATAAAATAGTGTGTAAACATGCTGTCCAAGTCACTTGGCTCAATGGTTTATTTTCATACTTCGTAACTCGGTTGGGCCAGGTTTATTTGGATATTTAAATATACTGGAAGAAAATTTTAGAACCACGTAAACTTGGCTCAACAAATTTCCATAAAAATTGTCGATAACATACGAAGTACCCGGGCTAAACTTACTTTACTCCGGGTGTTAAAATAAAATTGTGTTTCCAAAACTAGGCCGAATCATTTGACCTGCAGCGACACAAAAATTTTTGCGAATGCAGTTTTCATAATGAGCCAAGTCACTTGACCCGTTTTTCTTTTCTTCGTGAATGGAACTACAAGCGAAATAGCATAATCAGTTATTTTTCACAAAATGCAGCCTAATTCACAGTTTTAAAATATTCAATAAAATTTGAATTTCGCCAAATAAACTAGGCCTATTTTTAAACATGGCCACTCAATTAAAAAGTATTTTAATTACTTTTGTAGCCTGCATCAATTCGTGCCAATGACGGTCACGGATGGCTGGATTTTGCAACTCTGCCACCGCCCTTAATGACGTCATCATGTTCTTGACCATTGCGTCGAGCCCGTTGAAGACGTCCCAGGCCCGTGCTTCCTTGTCCAAGTTCCTAATATCCTAAGAAAATGTCCGCTTTTACTCAAGGTCATGTAATAGATATTTTAAACCGCTCTCAGCTCTCCGGCTGTGCTTGCAAATTAAAAAAACAGCGCGAAGCTGAACTTATTGCACAGTTCTGGCGAGAGCTTGCTCCTTCTTAGGCAATCACAACTGCAGCTGTGTTGCTAAGACACAAAATCAATCACCTTACGATGTTTGCTGTGCCTATAGCTCTTGTAGTACTTATAGCTGCTGCTCAGGCTATATGGTTTGGGATAGGGAAATTCACGACAAATAGCCGCAAACTCAGTCGCTGAATCAAGTGTCCACAAAGTGATGATGTTGAGATACGAAATTTTATTACAGCTCCGATATCCAAAATGACCACATGGTATATTCGATAGGGCGACAGGTTTTTGAACTATTTGAGGTCCCACGCAAATTATTAATTTTCAAGATTGTCGTCAGCAGCAAAACACTGTTATTTCCTCTGGTTCAAACTTTTTACAGAACCGAAGAACTACGCTCTTAGGCCTTATATACGGTAGCAACAGCCAATCAAAATTCACGATACAGGCCACGTGTAGTAAATTTTCTAGAATAATCAAGCCGGAATTTCTCAGATCTTGTTCTATAGATTCCAATTGTCACATTTCGCAAGTTAAACAGTAGGATCACAGTTTCGAAATTAAGTGGTACGTAGAGCGAAAAGTAAAGACACGATTAGATTGTCTGGTGGCAGAACAAAGCATTCAATTGTTACGTATGTCCAAATTTGATGAAGGCAGTTACGGGGGTTCGTCTTTGTGCAAATAAATACTCCTAAAACAAAGCGAACAGACAAACGGCGAAATAGTTAATTAGCACATTCGGTTTTTCTTTATAGTTAAAAACAAATATCCAACAGCTGGCAGACAGTTTTGGACCACATAAACTAAAGGTCTCCAGCAGAGTGAAAATCAAGCATTGAATTCGAGCAAACAGCACATTTGCCAAAATAAAAATTTAAGAAGTGTTCGATCCGTGACACACCGCCCCCCTTAAGCCGATGAGGGGTCACAAGGCTTAACACAAAGGCGCAAAAATGTACACCAAAAATACAATTTAATTTACATAAGAATCATACACTATCACATTCAAGCAATGCGCACATCTTAGAAATTGGACGAACACACACAGAAAACTGGGTTTGTATTTTGGCGCTTCTAATCAGACCCTGTTTGTCTGGAAAGGTTTCGATTACTCGGCCCATGACCCAAGAGCTACGAGGTGAGTTATCCATTATAAGAACTATGTCCCCATTTGTGACATTGCGTGAAGTGTTGACCCACTTAGAGCGCTTTTGCAACAATGGCAAATATTCTCTAGTCCAACGTTTCCAAAATATATCTGCAAGATACTGCACTTGTCTCCAGCGTCTCCTAGCAAAATTGTCCTTTTCTGAAAAGTTACCAGGAGGTAGGGAAACTTGTTCCTTTAAGAGGAGCAAATGATTAGCTGTTAATACATTTAAGTCTCGAGGGTCATCCGTTAAAGTGGTGAGAGGTCGACTGTTTATTATGCCTTCGACCTCGCACAAGAGGGTGAGTAAACTCTCGTCAGTTAAAATTTGTTC
The DNA here is from genome assembly GCA_963675345.1 of Trididemnum clinides. Taxonomy (NCBI): domain Eukaryota; kingdom Metazoa; phylum Chordata; class Ascidiacea; order Aplousobranchia; family Didemnidae; genus Trididemnum; species Trididemnum clinides. The sequence continues at coordinate 24,008,819 of OY776301.1, forward strand.
GTTGCATATGCCAGTCAAAATTTTTCGAGTAGAGCGAATGAGTCGCTCCCAAACACCACCATGGTGAGATGCTCTGGGCACATTAAACTTCCATTTGATGTTGCGTTGCAAAAGGAAATCATTTATCTGGGCTTGATTCCAATCATCAATGGCTTGGGTAAGTTCCCGTTGGGCCCCCACGAAATTAGTCCCGTTGTCAGACCAAAGTTCCGCGACCTGGCCTCTGCGTGCAATGAAACGTCTCAGGCTTTGAATGAACGAGCTGGTTTCCAGGCTATATGCCACTTCAATGTGTACTGCCCTGGTGGTGAAGCAGGTAAACAGTACTCCATACCTCTTTAGTTTAGATCGGCCCTGCCTCACCAAAAATGTTCCAAAAAAATCCACTCCAACACAGGAGAAGGGAGGTTTATCAGGAATAAGTCTTTCCTCGGGTAAATTAGCCATTTTTTGTGTAAGTGCCTGTCCTCGAATCTTGCGACACTTTACGCACTTGGACAGCACAGAGCGCGCCACAGAGTTAACACTTACTATCCAAAACCTTTCCCTTAGCTTAGCAATGACGTGTAGGCGTCCCGTGTGGCCTAGTCTTTCGTGTTGCTCTCTGATCATAAGCTCACTCTCATAACACTTAGGCAGAATGATCTGATGCTTGTTGTCATGTGGAAGACTTGACTTTTGTAGTCGCCCACCAACTCTTAGCATTCCATGTTCCAAGTACGGATCCAAATTGCGCAATGAGCTTGAAGATGAAATTTGTTCACCTCTTTGCAACTTCTCGATCTCTTTTCCATAGTATCGCCGCTGCAAGTGTCGGAAAATTAGGTACTCCGCCTCCTGAATCTCTTCAAGACTCAGAAGATCCTTCACATTTAAATGCGATCGACCAAGCCAAATGTTTTTGCAACGAATCACCTGAGCGCAAACTCGCTTTATTTTATGCCAGCTTGAGTAGTTCCTGCATAGTCCATCCAAAAGGCTGATGTCTGGTTGCACCTTTACGGCATAAATAAGGGTTTGGTCTCTTCTTACTTCCGGATCGCTTGTAAACTCTGGTGTGGTAGGATTTTGAGGAATTGTAGGCCAGTAATTAGGTGGCTGCCACAAAAAAGCTGGTCCAATTTTCCACCGATTACATTTTAAAAATTCGTCGATGGTCGGTCCACGTGTAAGTAGATCGGCTGGGTTATCTTTGGAGGGAACATAATGCCACTGTGAGGGGTCGCACACGTTCTTGATTCTCTGAATTCGATTGGCCACGAAGGTGTGGAAGCACTTGCTTTCATTGTTTAGGTAGCATAGAACAGTCACGCTATCTGTCCAGAAAACGGATTGGACTTCCAACTCTGGCATTTGTAGTTCTCTGCGAATCATCAAGTCATTCTGGGAGGCCACCACTGCAGCGCATAGTTCCAATCTTGGAATGGTTAGTGGTTTCAGAGGGGCTAGTCGACCTTTTCCAAAAATGAGGGAGCAGTGGATTTCACCGTTTTTGTTGATCATCCTCAAGTAAGTGGCCGATCCATATGCTCCCTCTGATGCGTCTGCGAAGTGATGTAGTTGTGCGTGAACGATATTGCCAAATTTGGGAGGCTTGAAACATCTTGGCAATGTGAAGAGCTTCAATTTAGGAAGTTGCTCGAGCCAGTTTAACCACTTCCCCTTTTCATTTGGGGGAATCGGGTCATCCCAGCCCAACTTGTCACGGCAAAGTTTTTGTAGCAATACTTTTATGGGTAAAACTGCCACTGCTCCAAAACCCAGTGGGTCAAACACAGAGTTTATCATTGACAGAATCCCTCTTCTAGTACATGGCTTGTCTCTTCTTTGAACCTTAAATGTCAATGAATCTTTTTCCACGTTCCATTGCAGGCCTAAAGCTCTTTCTGTGGGTAGCTCATCACTAGCTAAATCCAAATCTAAAGCTTCCTTAGACCACTCTGACTTAGGGATCGAACCCATGACCTCTCGACTACTGCTTATCCATTTGTTCAAGCAAAAACCTCCTTTATCCAACAGATCGCGAAGCTCATGTACCAGTTTAATGGCTGTTTCGACCGTGGGAGCTGAAGTTAAGCAGTCATCAACGTAGAAGTCGCGCTTCACTGTTTCCACAGTTCTCTTGTCAAATTCTTGCTTGTGATCGGAAGCTGCACGCTTCAAAGCAAAATTGGCACAGCTAGGTGAACTCACGGTTCCGAAAGGGTACACGGTCATTCTGTACTCTTCAATTTCTTCATCTATATTTCCATCTTTCCACCAGATAAAACGAAGCAGGTCTCTATCTTCAACCGGGATTCTTACCTGATGGAACATGGCCTTGATGTCAGCCTGAACTGCCACTAGCTCCCTTCTAAATCTCATCAAAACGCCCAGTAAGCTATTTGTGAGGTCCGGTCCCTGCAATAAGTTACCATTTAAACTAACCCCATTAAACTGAGCTGAGCAGTCGAAAACCACTCTGATCTTATCTGGCTTTTCAGGGTGGTAAACTCCGTGATGCGGTAAGAACCATGTTCTACCTTCGGGCCCTGGCTTCTCAACCCTCTCACAGTAACCTTGGTCTATCATGTCGCTAACGAACCTTTTGTAGTCATTGTAGAATCCATCATTCCTGCTGAATTTCTTCCTCAGATGACTCGCTCTCTGCAGTGCTTGAACTCGGTTGTTTTGTAGCTTGAGATTTGGATACTTGATCGGGAGTCCGATTTCGTAATGGTGATCCTCCAGTTGTTTGGTAGATTCATTGACAGCTTTCATGAATCGCTGTTGATCGACTGACATCTCTTCCTTTCCGTTTACCAAGGAATCCATGATATCGGTGCAGAGAGAGCACATAGGGTGGTTCTGACTGTCGAATGAGGACCTGACAAAAAGGCTAGTCACGTGATCCGAACGACCGCCTGCGCAATTCAATGTCCATCCCACAGGTGTACGAATCGCATAGCTGCCAAACGGTTCTCTTATGACCTCTTGCGGTTGCATCACCATTCGATTGTTATTGCCAATTAATAGACCAACTTTGCATTTCACTTCCGGGATGTAGACATCTTCAAATTCAGCGTACTGGTCTGCATGAGCTTGAGTTGGGATGTCCTTATGGTTAACTGGCAGTTTCTTGCAGGAGTAAAGTGAGCTCAGTGGAATGCAGCAGATTTCGTCCATGTCAGTCACTTCCAGATTAGACACAATCTTTGTTTTTTGATGTCCTTGATCTTTATTGAGCGTGATGGTGCGAATTCCGACCTCCTCACAGTCTTCTATCTTTAGCTTTTTTCTAAGATCTTCAGTGACAAAGGAGTGTGTGCTGCCAGTGTCCAACAAAGCCTTGGTGACAACTAACTCAGCAGACCCTTTTCTTCGTATCTTCACCGGTACTACGGGTAGCAGGCTTTGTTCCATCTGCGGCAGATTGATGAGTCCATTTTTAACCACTTGCTTAGGTGTCTTGGAACTCTCGTTCTCACCATCCTTTACGGGCTTGCTAGCAGGATTTGATTCATCTTCGTCTGGTGGATGCAGCAGTGTTGTGTGAAACTGCTTACAATCACGCTTTTTGCAAGCCTCATTTTTGCGGCGGCAGAACTTAGCAAAGTGGCCTTCCTTTAGGCAGGCTCTGCAGAGTTTGCGTTGACTGACAAACTCTATCCTCTCGTGGTAGTTAAGGTCTCGGAACCTTTTGCATTGGTTTAGGAAGTGCTCCTTTTCACACATGAGACACTTGGCTGCGTGTGTGTCCTTGCTGTTCTTTACTTGTGTGGAAAAGTTCTTCGTTTTTCGGCTGGTACTGTTTTCCTGACTACTGTACGACTTGGAGGAGGTGGGTATTTGAGAAAGATTGGTGCTCTCTCGAGTCTTCTGTCGCACAAAATCACCGAGATCATTGATACTAATATCTCGGTGTTGTTTGTGCAATATTTGGTCCACCTCGTGGTTCCAGGCAGGTATCCAGGGTTGCGGCAGGCGATTCATAATTTTTGTCACCATATCCATGTTGTCCATCCGATTCAAGCAATCCATTCCTTGCAGAGTTATCAGACAAGAGGTAAAATCCGCTGAAAACTTAATCAGGCTTCTATGGTCATTCTCGCTAAGCGCTGGTCCTTTAACAATAGGTCTAATGCACGCTTCAATGACCTTATGCCTCTGACCAAAATACGACTGCAACAACCCTCTTGCTTCCTGATAACCTCGTTCTGCTGTTTGCATATGTTGACACCCCTTAATCAGAGAGTGCGCTATATCCTTAGTGTAGTGCAACAAAAAGAACAGCTTTCTATTCGAGTCGGTCAGTTGCTGATCAATCAAGACGTCGAAGGCCTTAATGAAGCTAAAATAGTCAGCTGGGTTACCATTGAAAAACGGAGGTTCTACCTTAAGGGTAGGTAATTTAGTAAAATATGAGTTATGTTGGGAATCGTCGGAATGTGCCAAAACATTAGCTGGATTAATAGGATTAGCATTGTCGGACAAGGTAGGTGTCTGCATAGCGCTTTGTGTGGGCACGTAAACCCCTGGGTGTATTGACGCATCACAATTAAATTGAGACATTACTCTAGTATTCCCAGTACCATTAGAACCAAGCACGTTAGTATTAGAAGCCTTAGGGGCATAAAATGTCTTAGTTTCAAACGGCTTACTATATGGGTTAAGGTTTGAGACCATTTTAGCACAATTTACGTTAGCATCGCCATTAACTTTAGGCGAAGTACAAGGCACTGCCACTGGTACGGAAACGGAACTCGACACGTCAACCACAGGTCTTAAAATTAAAGATTCGTTATCAGGCACGGTTTTCACGAGCGGCACTTCAAATTTAGGTTTCAAATCCATGGGCTTATTAATATCAGTGAGCATGCCACTACGAGCATTCCTAGTGAGGCCTGATTTAATTACGTCACTTTTCACACGATTATCATGCAAATTGGTGAGTGCCTTATTTGAGGCATTAGCAGTGCTAGGTATATTTATTGCAGCGTCCGCATTGTTTCCGACCATATCAACCACTGTAGATTTGCTTTGTTCGGGGTGGTCATGGGGGACGTTATCGTTAGCAACAAATGTTAGCACATTAGTATCACATTTACGTTTATCCGCACAACCAATATTAGAAAGTTCACTACTTAGCTCCGCATCGACCTGATCCAATTCGGCTTGTAAATGAGCATGTTCCAATTGTTGTTGGAAGATCATGTCTTGATGCTCTCTTTCTTTCATCAGTTGAAACTCTCTTTCCTCTTCATGACGTCTTTGGGTAAGCTGTTTTTCTTCCAGGCGAAGGCGCTGCTGCATTTGTTGCTGCTTCAATTCGTCAATGTGTTTCTGCGACTTGATTCTGGCTTCCAATGCTGCCTTGCGAGCCCTTGCGCTGCTTGTAGATGATCTCGACCAATTGCTCCGGCTTGACGTTGAACGCCAGGAGGTACTTGAGTGGTGGGATGATGGTGCGACCGAAGGAAATGTCGAAGAGCCAGCCATCTTCTTTGATTTGGATCGAGTCAGGATTTCGCTTTTGGGCGCCTTTGACTTGTAAGCTGATTTGTTGGAACGCTCACTTCGTTCATCATTTTTGTCGACTCGATCCTTGGTTGTTGAAGGCGTTGGTGCTGCAGGCGACATACTTTTCTTCGGTTCATCATCTGGGGTTGATTGGGTTAGTGCAGTTTGGGCAAGATCTTCCTTTTGCATTGCAGAAGCCATTATATGACGTCGCAGATTCAAGAACAAGAGAACTGGGGGGGGGGGGAACAGCAACCAATTTTGTTCACGAAGAAGTATTCAATGTTCAAGATTAGCTTTCCAAAGAGTTCAAAAACTTACATATAGCTGCTGCTCAGGCTATATGGTTTGGGATAGGGAAATTCACGACAAATAGCCGCAAACTCAGTCGCTGAATCAAGTGTCCACAAAGTGATGATGTTGAGATACGAAATTTTATTACAGCTCCGATATCCAAAATGACCACATGGTATATTCGATAGGGCGACAGGTTTTTGAACTATTTGAGGTCCCACGCAAATTATTAATTTTCAAGATTGTCGTCAGCAGCAAAACACTGTTATTTCCTCTGGTTCAAACTTTTTACAGAACCGAAGAACTACGCTCTTAGGCCTTATATACGGTAGCAACAGCCAATCAAAATTCACGATACAGGCCACGTGTAGTAAATTTTCTAGAATAATCAAGCCGGAATTTCTCAGATCTTGTTCTATAGATTCCAATTGTCACATTTCGCAAGTTAAACAGTAGGATCACAGTTTCGAAATTAAGTGGTACGTAGAGCGAAAAGTAAAGACACGATTAGATTGTCTGGTGGCAGAACAAAGCATTCAATTGTTACGTATGTCCAAATTTGATGAAGGCAGTTACGGGGGTTCGTCTTTGTGCAAATAAATACTCCTAAAACAAAGCGAACAGACAAACGGCGAAATAGTTAATTAGCACATTCGGTTTTTCTTTATAGTTAAAAACAAATATCCAACAGCTGGCAGACAGTTTTGGACCACATAAACTAAAGGTCTCCAGCAGAGTGAAAATCAAGCATTGAATTCGAGCAAACAGCACATTTGCCAAAATAAAAATTTAAGAAGTGTTCGATCCGTGACAGTACTAGCTGTGTGGCTCAGAGGCAAATACTTGATTTTTTGAATCCCTTTACTCGGGATATAGACATAAAGAGAGACCATTTAGCCACAGTAATGGGGCGATATTCCACAGCCACTACCTAGCCATAAAGATCGGCGCCAAATATTTGCTTCACCTCACCTTTGCAAACCGCTTACAGTCGGTGTCCATCTGATCCACGTTGATGTCTCTCCAGAGAGTAGTTTTCCATGTATCGGTGCTGGTGCGCACCATGAACACAAGATCCCAGACTTTCTTTGACAAAACAACTTCACGACGACATGCCTACGGATATAAAGCTTTGGTGAAATCAACTCAATTCGTCAGCAACGATAAGATGCTCATTAGTCAATCCAAAGATCCTGGGTTTACGACCAGCTAGAGCTAATCGCTGTTGTGCTTTCAAACCAACGTTGTATGCAAAGTTCTCACCGTTTGGATACATACAATAGACACAGATTTTTTATGATTTTCTCTTCTAACCCTTATCCGAATGGGCGCAGTAAGTAACGTCGCTGACAAACTTCGATATTACCTTCAGTTGTTTGTAGTCGGGCACGTTGACCTCGAATAGATCAGCCGACTCGGACAGAGCGTACATTTCTTTCTCGAGCTCCCAGATTTCGAGATGCATTTCATCCAGGCACGGATAGGGTTCGTCACAATCGAAACGGAACGTCGGCTGCTTTCGAAACTTTTCGCGATACTCGTGTTGTTTCACGTCAAACGTCGTGCACTTTCGGCGAATTATTGAAACCTCATTAGCCTGGAAAGCGGGCGTTTCATGAAACCGTTATATCAAAGATATACAGACAAAAAATGCCTGAGCAAGTTTTGCAACTGATTATTGCAAAATTACACAGCATAAAGTCTTTAGACGTGAATTAACTGAAACGGTTTTTTGAGTCAAAATAAATCGTAATCATCGCCGAGTAAATATCGTTTCATATTTCATTCTCCACGCTATTCCATGGAAAGGAAATTGAACCTAGGTTGGCTAACAACAAAACGGACTCTGACAACCATTTGCAAAGCTGTTTTCCAAGTAGGCTCAAGTCCTGGCAAAGGTGCTGCATTTTAAAATCATTACTTTACCTGCAACGGAGCAACAGCCTGTTTAACAGTGACAGCCAACTTCTTTGAGTTGTTCCACTGCTCGGGCAGTTCTTGAAGTTGCATGTGCACTTCTTCGGACATCTCTTGGTCGTAACACTGCAAAAACATTGCTTTCGTAATGAATCATAAACAGAAAACATTTCTTGACCAATTTTACAGATGCCATTTTTAACCACTGGAGATATTATTACCAACTGAACGACAAACTACTGTACGTTAAATGCATTCTAGGTGAAAAGATTTCACAGCACAATAGGGATAGTGTGGAGAACAAGCCGGCAAGCTTGCTTGCTGGTTGCTTGCTTGTGTCCTTGGACAAGACACTAAACAGGATGCCTCCATTTTTAAGTGGCAGGACCAGGCAGTCTACCTGCCGTGGCGGCCCAGTCTAACTGAAGACTAGCAAAAAGGGCTAATGAGAAGCTTTTCCAATAATAAAAAATCTTGCCCATACGAAGAAGAAGACAGAAATAAACAGTGAATGCAGGTCAACAGCAGCTTTGACCTATGAAGCCCTATCTCGAAACAAGAATAGCGATGCGAACAGTCCATCACCCAAATCACCTATTATTTCAACTTTCAGTAAAAGGTTTTGAGGAATATACAATATTCGCTGGGTGCTCATGTTGTATTGCCGCTTGAGACAAAGGGTGGTACATATGTTGTTATTTGGCCAGGTTTTTAAACACAGCAACCACTGGTATAGAAGAGAAGAAATATGATAATATATAAAGTAAAGGCGTAAAGGGCAATAAACTAAAGCAAAAAATTCTATAGCAATGCTTTTGGTATAGCTTCACCAATCTAGCTGATTCTGACCAACCTTGAGCAGTTCAATGGTTTGCTTAAGCGGTTCAAACATCTCATCAGTGGCATCAGTTCGTTCACGCACAGCCATCAGATGTCCCATGATCTCCACCAGTCCATCGTAATCGCCTTCTTCAACCGGTTTTGAAAGCCCAACATCCGCCACACTGATGAAGCTCTTCAGATCAGAAAGACTCGACTCAACGTGATTGATGAGATGCTGGAAATAAAGTGTTTAGTAGATCAAAAACTGCACTTTATTCTGGCGTGAAAGTCTCATTGTCTGCACTGGAGTGCAACCGTCATATGATGCAATGTATTATTTTGTTTAGCCTTGACCAAGGGCTTAGCCAGCCAAAAATAATTTCATTTGGGCGGGAAAACAAATTGATACATTTTAATGATAACCAATTTTTTTGGAGTACTTACAAGATTTTGGGGCAAGAATTAGAATTACGTAGGTATTTGCCAAATTTTGAGGGCAAATTCTAGGTACATGGTCTGACGGTAAACAGCTACCGGCTATCGGCACAATCACGTAGTGGTTAGAGCGTCCGCTCCGCGGTCGGTAGATCTGGGGTTCGTTTCCCAAGTCGATTCACACCAAAAGACTTCAAAAAATGGTATTCACAGCTTCCCTGCTTGACGCTCAGCACATAGGGATAGTGTGGAGAACAAGCTTGCAAGCTTGCTTGTTGTGTCCTTGGGCAAGAAACCTAATGGGATGCCTCCATCTTCATATGGCAGACAGATGGTGGGACCAAGCAATCTATCCGTTGTGGTGGCCCAGTCTAAATAAAGACTAGCAAATAGAGCATGAGCGCTCACATAGTGTATGTAAATCTTCCTGTTTAATGCTCAGAACGAATAGCTCAAACGACTATGAAGAAATACCGGTTGCCCAGCCATAATCAATTGCTGCACTTACTTCACCAAAAATGCATCTGCTATTGAATTTTTGAATGGAGGGCTTTTCATCACCATTTAATTAACCACAGCATTGAAAGCCGTAGGATTTACATATCATGCTTCTCGCTCAATTAAATCATTTTATCCGAGGACCGAGCTACTCGCTACTGCCTTTTGACACTGATAATCGGTGAATCACTTGATTTTGTATTTCTTTTTTGAAACCCTGTAGTGTTACCAACCTCTTTAAACATAAAACTCCAGCGCTTGACCGTGTTCAGTAAGGACTGCTTGAACGGTTTAATTTGCACGAGGAACCAGCCTTCGAAGACTTCAGTCGATTTCACTTTTTCAACCAACGCGTACTGGTTTTCGTACGAGTCAATCTAAAACGACAAAATAAACTATTGTCATTATTGTGCAATCCCTTTCCCGGAACGGGCGCATAGAGGAAGACCAAAAAGCTCAAGAGGTCGAGCAGCTCTTCATGGCTTAGACCATAGATTGTACAAGAAAAAAGTACATACCCTTTAAGATCGGTCAATATTCTATTTGATTTTACCGCCTTTTTTCTAAGGACTAAATCTGTGATTCGCCATGATAACCAGGATTTTCGAACAAAATAGCAGCTACACTGTTCACCATGACGACTAATTAGCCTCGATGTAAAAAGAATAGAAATTGTTAATTGTGGTCATTGCATAATATAATGAATACCTAAACACACAGAATTGGTGCAACTGACGGTAAATAATTAGTAAGTTCGACATTGTGAAAGACGGTTGCCTTCAAGGAGTGATTTACGCTTTGCAGGATTTTTCCATTTTAGGCTGTCAGGCGGTTGTGATCCCCTGCTACCACTTGATGTTCTATGGTTCTGAGTTGGCAGGTTTTCTCTGAACAGTTGGATTGGCAAAAAGCTTACAAAAATGTAAATTTTAGTGTACAAATATACAAAATATATAGCAACATCCACCACTACAAGAATAGTGTGCAGATAAATTTTAAGGTCATTATTAGTATCACCAACCTGCTGTTTGAATTGAGTGAGGGTGGGAGGAGTTTCCGGAACTCCCTCTTCTGGACTGGACTCCAGCTCCTCCGGAGTCAGGATGTGTCCATAAGTCAAAAATTGCCTCATGAATTCCTGCCCGTATATTAAGATATTTAATTGTTATAGCAGTAAAAACTGCCTCTTAGGTATGTGTTTTACTGTATGTGCAGAATAATGGTTTAAAACATGGCTGAAAATTTGGTAAAAGTGACACAAAGTTTGATAATATATAGCTCTAACTGGAATGAAAATAGTTCCACATTTTTTGAATGTTGGGGTATAGTATCAAATATGGTCACAACGGTTCAAATCACGGTGGAAATTTGTTTAGAGTATGGTAGAACTAGATAGAAATATCTTTTCAAGGCCATCTACATTTGAAATAGTAAAAACAAGCCAACCTGACGGTCGTCGGACCATAGATGTCTATATTCCATGAATGTCTGTGTGTATGCAATAGCCTTGTCCATAATGTCTCGTACTTTGTTGATCAAATCGCTCTTGAGTTGAGCAAGCTCAGTCATTTCATCCATATCAGGCTGACAAGGTTTAGAGAAATATGTATGGTTTGAACAGTAACTGATTGAAGTTAGTTAAAACATAATGTTACGCTTAGGCCACAGGAAAAGTTTCACTGGAAAAAATCAATCAATTTGTGTTCAAAACCGCTTCGAAGTTTCAAGTACTGCTGTCCCATTGCGTTTCCATCATGAGTTACGTTTTCGAGCAAGCATGCCTCAATGTCGTTATTGATGATTGCTCGTCATGTGCAAGTGCTATTGAACTAATGGAAGAAAAAGTTCTCACAGCGAACTGTGTTTTTGCTCGATGTTACGTCCTTTTTTCTTACTTTTTTTGCAGACTTGGACACACTGGTTCAGCGTTTGTCAACCACTGCACACCAGCTTTCGAACCAGATTTTGTGGAAAGAAATTTGAAAGAATGTTTTTGAAAAAGAAACAATTATTTTAGTTCTTTTTTTTACAAGTTTGCAGAACCCGTGATGTAGCGGCAACTGTTCTTGATTTCGAAACAACAAGACAGAAATTCAAAACTCTATTGAAACGTTATCGGTATTCGTTAGAAAAAGCACCCGCAATTTAAAGTGCGGTGTCCTCTTGGAAAAGTCTGGTTTAAAAGGGAGTAGATAATGGCAGATGCACACTTAACCAGCGCGTCTAATCCTGCAATAAGCGAGAAAAATAGATCTAAAATGTAGTTTTTTGAAGGAGATGTGAGATCTCTCTACATCCAAGCACGGCCTCTGGGCAACGTTTGTTTCATGAAAAATTATAGGCTGTGATTGCTAGGCTTGTGCTTGGTAGACCTTTCTATTTTCTTCTCAGAAATTTCTTCCTTTCTTGTAGTTATTAGCTTTCAATTTGGAGCCTACCTGATAATTCGGATGGCCAGTGTGAGGCGCCACGCGAGGCACTAGAGAGCTCATTTTATATACATCATCGAGAAGTCCTTCAAATAGCTTTAGGAAACCATCAGGTGCTGCTTCAAGCAAGGATGGTTGAAAGACCATGTTTGGTACTTGCAGCTCCAATTCAGCCATGAATAATGGTTGGACTTCAGGCTAAAAAAGAATATATTGGTTTCTACCGTTCTTCTTTTAAACCAAGTCTTTATCTTCAAAAGATCGCGAGGGCAGAAGCTCGAAAAGCTTATGTTAATGCACACCGTAAAACAAGTTCTTATTGCTTTTACTTGATGGTATGGTAATAAACAGGCACTTTGCCAAAAATTTGTTTGCGATTTGGAAGTTCATGCTGCATTACAAGAACCTGTTTTTGCAAAATTGCTATTTTCAACACTTTATCGGAATTTGCTTAACATTTTGTTAAAATTTAACTGCAAAACCAAATATAAAAAAGTGATTACGAAGAAACTGGATGACCCAAAAATTCTTACCAAAATTGCATTACTTGCAACAAGACTACGTTTTGGACACAAAAGATATATTGGCGTACCTCCATGTTCTCGGCAAAGTAATTAAGCGAGCAATAAATACAATTGAAGAATCCTTCGACCACCATTTCATCAATATAACTGATGTAGTTTTGCCAAAACTCGCTCTCGGGATCAGCGTCAAAAAATTTTAAGTTTTCCTGGTTCAAACAAATATAAAAGAACTTCAGCCGCCGCGGTAAATAGGTAACTATTCGTGTTTCAAAACTAAAGGCGGGAGTTTAAACTCTATGCTAACTTAATTAGCACTTGACAGAAAAGAAATCCGGAATATAAAATGCTATGCTGTACCTATAATCCGTGTGGTTCGAAAAAGAGTGGATAGCCGCAGTTTTCAAAGCGGGACAAGTGGATCCAATACATAGCGAGCGTTATGTATCCATAAGATCATAGACATGAACTTTGAAAATATAGCTAATCAACTACAATCTAAATGTTAAAAAGACTCTGCCTGCTTTAATCAAATTTTAATGCATAATCAAGTGACTCCTAATCACTAGCGTACCGAGGGAGCAACTATGCCATGGAATCTCCCTCAGACCCTAAAAATGAAAAAATGCAAAGCAAAACCAAGCAGTTTTGGAAAAACCAAAGCTGGTTTTTTGTGAATATTCGGGGTTCGCCCTGGATTTCGATTTTCTGTGTCTTCGGCACTCCCCATAAAGTTGATTTGTGACGTCACACGATTGTGACAAAACTTTGGCCCCTCTCGGAAGCTTTCTGCGTACGCCACTGTTGTTAATAAACATGCCCCGCATTAGCACCAAAAAACACGTCGAAATCCTAGTGTTTTAGACCCCGATATCCCTACCCTGAGTATCTTTCTAATTACTAAAAGGCATTGCATGCTGTTTCAACAACACAGCTAACTTGTCAACACGACTACTTTACCGCCTCGTAGGTGGTCTCCTAACTGAGGTTTCGGTAGGTAGCAAATTGGCACATCTTTAGTTTTGCAAGACCTGTGTATATTCGTGTATTTTTTTCCCATCTTCACTTATTAAGTGATATCGCTTTGCCAGTCGTTCTTTCCGGTCTTCAAGATTCAACATGGCAGCCGGATTACCTTGCTTGCGTTCGAATAATGGAGTTTCGCCCCACGTCTGAAAAACATTAAATCAGCAGCGGCATAAACTAAGTTACCATGTCTTTTATCAGCCAACTACGGAACAACCTCTTTGGTTGTCCACAGAACAACTTGTGTTCAGACCTCTTCAGAAGTTGACGGTGCTGGCAGCATTACGCATTTATAACATTGCAGCTAAGCAGGAAACTTGGCGTAAAACAGACTTTCTATAACGGACAACAACGACATCGCAGAATGCAATCTAACTGTTTTTACACAACTTTCAGCACGGAAACAAGATTTCACCTCCAAGCTATAAACCCAATTAAATCCATTTCAGGGAAAAGCAGCTGTCTATTTCGAACCAGAAATGAACGTAAATTGTAGACTGGTAGCCCCACCAGGACATCAACAAACAGGCATGTAGCCATTGATGAGTAGCTGTCTTTTACTTTTGGACAATCAGCTTCATCATTCTAACCTGCTGTAGCCCGGGATGAGCATCTACTGAAGATATCGCATACCTTCATAATGCTTTCAACGCGCTCGACGTTACTCTTTGCTTTCTGAACTCGTATTTCCAAGTCATGAACTTTATCTCGCGTGCCCTGTATGTAATCCCAGATGCCTGAAAAGTTACAACGATTGCAACGCCGCGGCACAGCGGTAAAGTTGTTGAACTTCACAATTCTTAGCACATGCTCCAAGCTTACAATGCGCCTTTGATATGTCACCGAAAGAAACCGTAAAAGAATTATCTTGCTTTAGTAAACCTGACAAAAGAGCAGCCATTTTGTCGCAGGCAATAAGACATTATAGAGTTAGCAATGGTTCCCAACCTTTTACCAGGGACGTGCGGTCATGGGAGGCACACCGAAACGTGGTGAAACAAAAATAAACAGTGGAAAAGATATTTTCCTGGCGTCAGCTTTGTCTTAGCCATTTTTGCAGCTTAACTCAGCTCTGTGATTGTTGTTATTCCTGTGACGCTATTCAGGTCAGGCGTTTTTGTGGTCAAAATCGCTGAAATACGCGAAGTGCAGCGCAATCGAGTTCTGCGTCCCTTCAGATAATGGAAGTTTCATAAACTGTAGAATGCGTGCTTTTTTCTTTGGCCAAATCACCGCGCATACAATGCTGATACGATTTGAGGCATGCCTCAAATCTGACGTCATGGAAAAGCTACAAATCGCTTTTTTCTCCGCCAAGTTGAATTCATCGCATTGCGTAATGTAATAAATCTGTTTCCGACCACACTGTAAGTTTAAGTAAAATGGAGGAAGATTTAGTATCAAAACGGAGAAATTTTTCAAAACTAAGCTACGAATCTAAAGCTTAAGTTACAAATAAAGGAAAGCTTAATCGTGATTTAAAACATTTGCTTCAGACAACTGGCCAAAAAAAAAAAAAAAATAAACCGCTCCTTTCAGAGGGAGTGGCGCAGAACAAAGAAATGATTGTGGGGCTGTGCTTTGACAAATAGTCTTTTCTGCTTTCCATCTCTTGTTTTCAACACGTGGTAATGTTCGGACTAACATCGGGTTCTTGTGGCTTAAAGTATGTGCGGAGAAGCCTTAGCAAGCATGAGAAATCCAATATTCACACTCAAAATCATACTTCTTTAAAAACTTTTGAAACTTCCAGAATTGATTTGGCGTTAACTGAACGGCAGAGACTCCATATTAGTCTTTACAATTTCAAAGTTAGGAAAACCGAGAAATTTTAAAGATTCTTATTAATGGAACATGTTTCCTAGCTAAGCAAAAGCTAGCCTTTGCGGAAATGATGAGAGCGCAAACTCTTTTAATCGTGGCAATTACGTCGACCTGATTTATGCTTTTGCTTAAAATGATGAAAGACTTGCTCGTCATTTAGAGATATCCATAGTGTTTCCTGGTTAGTCTAATCGAATACAGAGCGACTAAATTAAAGCAGTAGTAGAGGTGATTCGAAAACGATACTAATATCGGAAACGATACTAATGAAGCCTCGTTTGTTGCCGTAGAAGACGACGAGAAGACAGATGTTACGCAAAAAGCCCAGATCTCTATTATTTTTCGTTGTGTGAGACTTTGTATCAAGTCAAGGAAGCTTTTTTGGGAGTGTTACAAATGTTCAACTGCGTGGAAACGCAGCCTATGACGGAGCATCCGTAATGTCATCTGAATCGAAAGGGGTGCACACATTGTTATGTGGACAAGCTGAACCTGGTGCTTTCACATTCAGCAAAATGCATTCCGGAGTGCAAAGCCTTTTACAAAACACTGGAGGGGTTGAGCGCCTTTCTTAGTAAATCCACTAAGCGCACTCACTTATTGGATGAGATGTGAAGCGTCGTTTCTTGATTTATACTTTGTTTAGTAGCTTAAGAAACTGTTCCAGTTTGTTGTGGACTAAAAATTTTTGCAAACATAAATTTGGAAAAGTTAGTGCTTCACCAACAACGAGTCTTACCACACGTCACTGCCTTTTACTAATACATTCCTTACTTGCATGCTTTTGACACCTATGACTCCTCCTAGGCCCTTTTACAACTAAAAATACTTTTTGTAATTTATGCTTCTTAAATTGCGCAGTAATATACTCACCTAAAAATTTACTGTAGAACAATATCCCATTCCTGTGTGTAAACACATTTATGAGATGACAATCCCACACAACAAAGCTAAACTAAAGCAAGTACATGAAGTATGCCCAAAGATGAAGTGTCCTACTCCAAGCAGCAAATTTGAAAAACTTAACTTTTAAATCCTCTACCGACGCGATGGAGTAGTGGTCAGAGTGTCCGCCTCGCAGTCGGTAGACTTTGGGTTCATTTCCCTTGATACGTCATACCAAAAGATCTCAAAAAATGGTATTCACAGCTTCCCTGTTCGGTGCTCAGCACGAAAGGGATAGTGTGGAGAACATGCCAGCAAATTCTCTAGTTGTGTCTGTGGGCAAAGCACTTAACGGCATGCCTCCACCTTTAAGCCGCAGACAGTTGTTAGAGCCAACATGTCCATCGGCCTTGGTTGCCCGGTGTCACAAAGGGACTGGCGGACGGAGCACGGGCTCATGCATGAAATGCTTTACAATAGTTTAGTTGATTAATCACCATAATTCATGATTCTGAGTTTACTCAGCCACGATTACAAAATTTTGACAAAGCGTAGCAAAGTAAAGCACAGATAAAATATTAAGCATATTTATTACAAGTCAAAGCGTTTTCGGCGATTCATTTTGCCCTCCTAAGAGAAATTACTTTGATGTTTACTGTAGCAGCAAATTTTATAAATGAAAAGCAGTAAACAAATTCCTAAGTTGAGACGTTTTAACTAGCATCACGCGACATAAGCTGACAAAAATAGATGATGACAAAGTAAGGTACTGACACAAATATAGTCAATCTTAGATTTATGCAATAACTGAACAAAGTAAAAAACATTAAGCAAAAAATAACAACCGTTTGCATATAACTGAGAATTTAATCGCGGTTTGTGTTTTTAAATACGTAACGGTTTTTGAACTTTGGCTTCGTAGCCGGTACTATGCTGTCTAATTATTTTAAAAGAATTAGCGTTAAGTTTACTGGATTTGCAGCATTGACAAGAACTGAAGTGCTGGGTTATTGCAGTTTTGTTGATGTTTAAATTCAAGTGCCCCTGTACACTGGTAATCAAATGGCGGGAACTCATACTTTTTTTAAATAATTAGACGGTGAAATACAGACTATGAAGCCAAAGTTCAAAAAGCATAATTTAAAAAAACACTGTATCTTGATTAAATTCTCGGTTATATGCACACGGTTGTTATTTTTTGCTCACTGTTTTTACTTTGTTCAGTTACAGTAGACGCCGCTTAATATGACCACCTTGGGACCAGACCATTTTGGTCATAATATCCGAATGGTTATAAAAACCGAAGCCGCCATAACAGCTCCTGAATCGACGCCGTAAGCCAGAAGAAGTCCAAATACCGTCAAATTTATCGTTTACCCGAAGTAACAGTGTGACGTTGGCAGTAAAACAAAGTACAGTGCTTTAACACTACAAGTGACGGTAAAATTTAGTACAGTGTGTAACAATATGTTGAAAAGGCGAAGTTATATGTGCGTGGCGGAAAAAAATACTGTACTGTAACAAGAAAGATGGAGAAAATGTTGGTCATATTATGCGAAATTTGGTCACATTAAACGAAGAATTTTAAATGGAGAAATTCCGGACCGTACCAAATTGGTCATAACAAGCGGCTGGTCACATTATCCGTGGTCATAATAAGCGGCCCCTACTGTATTACATAAATCTAAGATTTCATGTGTCTTTAGCCACTATATTTAATTCAGTACTTCAAATGTCATCATTTAGCACACTCTGTCATCATTTATTTTTGTCAACTTTTGTTGCTAGATAATAATTGCTTTGTACATCCAAAGAAGTCTCGACTTAGGAATTCGCATAATGCCTTTCATTCATAAAATTTGCTGATGCAGAAAGATCAAAATAATTTCTCAAAGGAGAGCAAAATGAATCGCGGAAAACGTTTAGATTTTTGATAGAAATGCTTACTATTTCATCTGTGCTTTACGTTGCTTCGCCGTGATTACAAAGAAGCACAATTGGCTAATTATGTGGCCTGAGTAAAAAACCGCAAAAAACAAATCTAACTCATTCGGTGTGAAAATTTCTTCCCTTAATGTTTATAAGTCCTCGCTGGGAAGGTATTTTTCCCGGATTAGGGGACCGACGTAATGCAAAAAGACAATCACTGTACTTTAAATTGTTATGTAAATTGCACGGAGACCGTCAGTTATATGTACGTGCCCTATCAAAAGAAAATTTTGACAATAATTACACTGTATATGAGAACTACTGCTTATTACCGCTTCTGAGTTACCAGTACTGCCGGTACAGTCCATTTCCACTACAAACACTACAACCAAACAGGGGAAATACGTGGTGTCTATTCAAACACAAAATTGCAAATTTATTTGAGTTATTCAACACAGTTAGGCTGTTGAAGAAGATAACAGTCCCTTGTCATGATGGGTAGTTGGCACCCTGCTAAAAGAAGCATTTTCTTACTCTACCTTCTGATTCCCAGCACAAATCTGTTTCGGCCTGTTGCATGACGGCATCAATCTCACGCAGTTGTCCTTCCACGAGAGGAAACTCGACGTCCAGTAGGGTGTTGCGTATCTACGTAATGACGCAAAAAGTTTACATCAAAACGTCAAGCCAAGATCAAGCAATATAAATGGCGCAGTTAACAACGACACAGTAATCCAGTGTAAACAGAGGCAAATATTAGATCTAATCGTCACCACACGTGAAGCACAATGTCAATTTCATGCTGGATTTCAACTAGAAGCTACCTGAGATGAGCTTCGATAACAAGTGGTGCTCACTTTTTGAAAACAAATTTTCTAACAAAAAGTTTTGCAACTGCATTTAAGTTTAATCAAACGATTTTTATTCAAGCAAAATCGGAAAAACGGCACAATCTCCCACATAAAATGAAGCACTTGAAAAAATATAAGCAAAAAATCGCAAAACTCTTTTACCTCATTGTACCAGGTTTCTGTCAAGTTCAAGTTAGCGACGTATTTCCTAAACATTTCATGGTTCTGATAGAGTGCAGTTGCACATTTAGGAATATCATCGCGTTCCATATAAAGTAAATAACGAACTTCTCGTAACACTGCTACAAGCTGAAAGAAAACGAAGTATGGAGAAACATAGGATCGAGAGAAGCGAGTACTAGATATTTCCCGCGCTTCACCGGGTTACAATAGTGAAATTGCTCGTCAAGCATGTGACAACACGTGACCACTTTGCCTCCCCACCAACGACAGCACGTCTTTTGGATTGTGGAACTTCCAGTCTGCTATTTTCTAGTCATAACTGGTTCGCAATTGAATGCTTCTTTCTCCTACCCTGATCTTGATCAGATTTTCGGTATGAACAGGGACAACCGTTTAATGCTCCGCCTTCGTACCAAGGAAAAGAATATATTACAACTACTAGGTGTCTACTAACTGAGTAGGCAACTAACTGATGTTCACTCTTTGGAAGCAGGATTACTGCTTATCCGTCTTTTCTACGACTAAGCATAAGCTTTCACTTGTATTATGCAAGCTACGGTGAAGTAATATTGAAATATGAAACACGTTCATCACAGTTCGCCCTTTTCAGCAAAATGCATGCTTGGGTGAGTAGGCAAGAGGAAACTGTAGCAAACTTCAAACTTTTGTTGATAATGTGACTAACCTGTGGGTCAAAGTTGACGGTAATCGTTTGGGATTTGGAATTTCGTTTAAGCAGCGGTTGGCGGAGATTGAAATTACACTTTTCCTCGATTCCAGTCGTCCATGCGTTATAAACTTTCTTCTCGTACCTTGACGAGAAAAGCAAAATATTATTGCGGTTTAGAAAACTGGACTTTTTATTAAATAATTGCACTGAATATTGCTCGGAACAACGGTTGACCCCAGAGCAATGTCTACAGTTTAAAATAAAGGAAAGTTTTTAGGGAAAGACCGTGCACAACATCGTTTGCTTTCACGTCACGCTCCGAGTTCAAGCTATGGGTTGCACGGACGTAAGTGCGACTGCTGACCAGATGACAATAAAATTATTTTACCGACTTCTCGGCGACGCGGTCCAGGAGGTTGGAGCGCGATTCATCACGTGCGTTCAAACCTAATGGTGGATCTATTGTGGTGCAGTATGACAACCTCCGCGGCTTGTCCTAGAAATGCACGGTACTATGGATACAATAACTCCGAAGCACGCCTGGACTCAACCTTGCTGTAACAGAACCATTTAAAGTGTTTCTGTGACCGGAGGACAAAAATATATAAGTTTCTCTTTCTTTTTCGAACTCTACGCTCAACATATATTTGACGAATCGAATAAAATCTCGACATCTTATGCCGTTGGGCAAAACTTTGTCCCCTTTTATCTCAATTTAAATAGGAGGCAGTTGCCCACTACTTACTTGTTGATATGCTCTACCATCTGTTCCTGCTTTTTAAACACAAGCTGACAATCTTCTGAAGAAAAGACACTGAAAATAAATTGCATTAAGATCCAGTGTAACCGTGCAGTACTTCAGACTTTAGGGTATATCTTAATCTCTGCCCTTTGCAGGACCGATTTCGTCTCATCAACTAAAGTAAAAGCAATTCCTATTGCTGGAAAAATGGCGTCAATAAGATCGGTAAGGGTTGTCAGCAACTGACCAAGTGATGATATGTATAGTATAACATGTGCAATTTGTGCATTGTATAAACCAATAAAGCCTTGGCGCACAGTCATGAAAATAGCCTTGGTGAAATTACGAGTTCAGTCGCTGCTGACAAAGTTTAGCTTGTTTTCGCATTTCTGTGCCAATAAATGGCTGCTAATGTAAAGAATTATTGAACTAGCTGCAGAGACAAGATAACACAAAATGCTTACGGGTGGTTGAGGTGTTTGAAGAACTCTCTCGGCCAACTGACACGATCTCGCATTTCCTGAGCCCACTTTAATTCTCCTGCTACACGTGGCTGGTTTTTATGAATGGTTGGGCGAAATGGATTCGGTCCTTCGAATGACTCTTTCTGTCAAAATGTAACTTTGTACCGTGAGTAGATGGTACTAAACTTGAGAGTGTGGCCAATGACACTTTGGACGATTAAAGCTGAGTTACTCTTTATCCTCAAGTCATGGAAAAAAAACCTTTGCAGCTGTACAAAGAACAGATTTGTGTACGGACCTGCTTCGAACTTATCACAACTGCTGGCACACCGTACCTCTGCCACAAGCACTACAACCAGCGAAGGCATTGTCCAAACACAGAAACATTAACCTCAGAACACTAGTTTTGATTTTGACCAGCGCCTAACATAAATCAGCTATTTTGCCAACACCTCATTCAATGAGCTATATGTATTAAACGTGTTCATGAATACTGCCCTCAAAAAAAATCCTTTGCAAGATTTCAATTTTGCCATTTCAACCGCTTGTTTTCTGACGCATCACCGAGTTAGAGCACCCCGCTATCAGAGAAAATAAATCTAACATCACCTGAGCAGCGCTTGCTTTTACATGTTGGTCGAAGATCATTTTTGATTCGTCAAGGCTTTTATTGAACAGCTTGAGCAAGATTGGATACTTGTGATCAAAGTCATGCTTAATGATAGGACGTTCAAGTAGAGATCCAAAAATACTCAACATCTATTAAAGCAGTAAATTGCTATTATCTGCTAGACTTGGAAATCAGTACTGCAATATATGGAGCAACTCATAAAACCGGTAGTTGCCATTAATACTGACGCTGAACAGTGAGTTATAAAAGAATAGTAACTAAGCAGTCGAAATTGAAGTAATAAGCCTTGGTCATAAAGCAGAAACAGTATTCTAAAGCCGAAACGGCAAAAGGAGAAGAGAGAACGGAAAGTTTTATGGCTACAACATGACCTTTGCGGTCTTCATGTCAGCATCCACTAAAACATTGTAAACGGCGCAAGTCATTGCTTAAACACAAACATGAGCGTTAACGTAAACGCCGGTTCAGCTCGATCTTGCCGGCGATGCATCTTAACGTTATAAGGACCTAACCAGTAGTCTTACCATGACAAGTATTACACTCAGTCTACCGCGCCGAACTCACGCCACAGCTCATAATAAGCTGGATTTTACGTCCACTTTTACCAATTTTGAACTAGATTTTTTATTGAAGCAACGTAACACTTTAAATTCCGGAATAATGATAGTAAGGTCTCGTGCTAATACAATACCCGACCAATATGTCATCTACAAACAGCCAAGCAAAATGCAGCCTATTTTGAATTATGAATAAATGCAGATTGTTGGTGGCGGGGATTTCGGTTGCGGTGGCGGTCAATCAGTGGACTAGAGTTAGTTAGCAGCTGTCAGTAGAAATACTGCTTTTACCTTAAATATAGATTGCATTCCAGAACAGTCGTCAAATCCTTGGCATATGATATTGGCAAGTTGCCGTTCCAAATCGGAAATATTATCAGTGAAAGCAGTAAAATCTTCTTCAAAACCCTAAACAAATCTCGTTTCCATGAGTTTAATTCTACCCTGACAAACTGTTCAACAGCCGACCAAAGTCTATGAACCACTGCTGGCTGACTAGTCTTCTTTTTACCCATTACCAAAGGGAAAGCTTTACAGCTACACATAAAAAAACCCCGTGCACAAACCGGCTTCGGAGTTACCAGTAGCCAGCACAATACGTTTCTACCACCAGCACTGAAACAACGCAAAGAATATTGCCTAAAGCGTCTTTTTTTAGAAGTACAAAAACGGAGAAGCTTATTGAGCACTTAGTGGTTTATATTTTTTACTTACAGGGTCCATAGGATCCAAAGGGTTATACGTTCTTTCACCAAACACTTTGTACCGGTCTTGGAATTTATCAAATATATTAAGAACCAACTGGCTGAGAATTCTGCCTTTTACTCCGCCAAATTCAATCTTTTCCAGTTTCATAAACTCCTGGCTCCTCACGAAAAACTCCTAACAAATACAAATCGCATAAAACTAAAAGAAATATCGTAATGAGAGCAATATTTCGGCATTGAGAGCGCGGGTTGACAACCAAAAAAATGCAATTGCCAAGCTCCTTAGTTTGCTTAATACGAAAATAGTAGTTTAATGCTAAGGTTTCGAGAAATTGTTCCCCTGATCTTTCTTTAAGTGACTTACCTTTAAAATATCCAGACGTTTTGTATATCTATCGAACCGAGAGAATATGAGATCAGAAGAAAAATTCCACAATCGAGCCGTTGATTTGTCCTGCAACAGTCAAGTTACATTAATCAACTACAAATAACTCTTAACCAATTGCTTTTCAACACTTAAAAGCTGAGTCGCTTGTTTAGATTGTAACTCGTAAACTGAGCTGGTTACAGACGAGCGTGGCAGTTCATCAAAAAAATCATAACAGATTTTTTGCAGCTAGTTAAAACATCCAGAGCACTGGGCGTGTTTGATAAAGCGATTGGACTTACATAACTTATAAAACACCCTAAAATTGTTTCCAAACATATTTCACACAATCTACAAGCAAACTTCGCTGAAAACACCACGTGCAAACACATGTATTTCCCTTAACCTTTGGTTGGCAAAACAGGGCGCACATACGAAAAGAGCAATGTGAAAAAGTTTATTTTTTTGACTGGTGAAGTTGTCATATATTTAAAAAAGTTGTGACTACATTGATTACTTACTTCAAAATAATTAGCGAGGATAGCTTTGTGGTGGTCGTAGGTGTTTCTAAAAGCGTTTAGCATCTTCAGAGCTTGTCGTACTCGCTCAATTGATTCGTCAAGCTCGCCTTTGAGGATGTCATCGGGAGACAGATACTGACTGGCCTGTAAAAGTTTATTTAACGTTCACCAAAGTACAATTTCGCCACAAGTGGAATTGATCAAGCAAGTAGGAACGTGTTGAGCTGGCTAGGGGAGCTCCAGTCTTTTCGAATTGGGCATGAACATAGACTGGAATTCTCACAGTTAACGAGGCGGACTGACATTGAATAGTAGCAAAAGTCGCGTCATATGGCAAGCTACGTCAGCAGCTTCTCTATTTTAACTCGGCAAAATGCAGACCAAGGCAACTATTGCTACCGGTGTTTTAGCACGCTATCGCAATAGAGAGGTAGAGAGATCAGTCCAGCAACAGTCTTGAGCTATAGCCAGCTTGGAAAAAGCAAGTTACTGCAGCTTCTTTTGGTTATTGGTTGCATAGGTTAGGTAAAGATGCGATGCAATGACAGCAGTGTATCACTCAATTGGGCTTGATCACAAGCTGCTCCATGCATAAACGTGAAAGCAGTGGCATAGCTTGGAATTAAGCGCTCTGAGCAAAAGCAAAAAATACCGCCTTATTTCCGATCCAGCAACTCATAAATGTTAGTGTTTATAAGTGCAACACTTTGTTTTGCGTTGGGGGCAAACCGATTTTTCATCTCAAAGAAAAAGGTGCAAGCCTTTTTTGCTTATTTTAAAGGTCTACTTTTTGAAAGCGACCGTTTACTTATTTTCTGTTCAAAACGAAGAAAAAGACCTTTTTTCATTTCGAGGTCAACTTTTTGAAATAGACTATTTCCCACCAAGGCGAAGGTGAAGATCTTTTTATGTGGGGACAAACTTCTTAAAAGTGATCATTTTATTGATTTGTAACATTTATGCAAGGCTGCAGTCCTCTTGCTCTTCCCACTTTTACCCTTATGTCGGGGTTAACATCCTATGTTCAAATACAGCTAAATTTTTTTCTTTCTCATTCATAAATGGCTGCATTCTTTAAGTGGTCGGCTCGCCCGTGTGGCACACTGCTTGCTTTGCGTCAATGCGTGCAGATTTCTAGACAGAGAATAAATATAAGATATAAAAAGCTAAAATAACTTTCTAAGTTCAGGCTATCATGGAAAAAGATTAATCTTAACAAGTTAAACTATATCTATGTGCTGAGGAATTAGCCGGCTTGCGCTGCTATTTTTATAAGTTAGGACAGCGGTTTTCAACCGCGAGTAAATTTAATTTGCTGTGGGGATAAATTTATTGTATCATAGATTTAGCAAAAATTTCTTTCGTTGCGATCTTTAAGATTAGCAAAACATGATATTGACATATTGACATATCACCTCACACCTAATGTTCCCGAATTTTGCGAAACCTTTTCTTTAAAATCAACTTTTTCAAAGCGATTAGTTTGCATTAAGCATTGTTGGCGCATCTTGCCCTTTCGCAAGTTGAAGACCTTTTTGTTTGTGGTTGGGCACTGGGCAATGGGGAAGGAATATCTCATACAAAGCCGCAAAGTCGGTAAAAACCGAACAGCATTTTGAAAAGTGGCTCGCGGCCCGGATTAAACATAACATACTTTGCTTTCTTATAGCCAACTGCTTCTAAATCTAGGTTAAATAAAAAAGCGGGTAAATTATATTTTGAAAACTGTCGAGGGTAAAGGAAACCGAAAAATAGAGAAACCATTAGTTAGCAGGTTTTGATATATGTCGTAAAGAGCAACTTACCAAATCGATAAAAAAATTGCACATTTCCTTCATGAGCACTATGATACGGACTGGCGTGTTATAATTGCTGGATTGGGACCATATTAGACATATCACGTGCATCAATGGAGCCAACTTAGGTATAACCTGAACAGACAAACCGGTTGACTTCATGTTTGCAGTTCTGCAATTTACCGGAAAAATCAAAGCACATAATAGATTTTGGAAAAGTCATTTACAATGAAAGATACGAAACAGACCTCAATTGAAAGCTTCCAGTAGCAAGACCTAAATTAAAAGATTTTTATACTAAAGTGCAACAGTCAAATAGTACTCACAAAATTCCAAAAATAAACTAGCTCCTTTTCAAGTCTTTTAAAGGGTCCAAACATAATATTCTAAAGGAGTTTTTGCAGTGTTAATTAAACTAGGAGAAAGCATTACCTCGCAGAATTCAGTCGAATCTAATTCATCCAAAAGAACTTGCAATGGTTTAATGTGGATAGTTATGTCTTGTGCTTCCCGAAGTGCTAGTGAAATAATCACTAATGTTAGATATACTGTATATCTCTGCCATTCGCGAACGGAAAACCTTTTGTATTGTGCGTAGTGTTATCGCACAAACGCCCTTTTTAACAAGTGTTCTTTGACTTAGTTCGCCGGGAATGGAACTGCCGCCCTGGAAACAACAGCCTTTTTGCACGTTTTGCTTATCGCACTTCTCTACGTTATTTATCTTTCACTTGTATGACCTTAACACAAAAGCTGGTGCCTTTAGGGTTTAAGTAATTGTCTATTTAAAAAAAGCAGTAACACTTGGATCGGTTATTTTGAATCTGATTTTGCTGCTGCTCAATCGTTAGGAGGATAAAGTTCAGTCAATTTTCCCGTGCTGGTTTGTTCAAAGTTTCTATCGTTTTGCTTTCAATATATTCATTTGGATTTTACTTTGTTTTTGATTTTATCGATTGGCTAGACAACAGTTCGGGGAAGGTCCTGGCTGTCTCCTGTGACAAATACATCAGAAGATTCATCGCCGTCGAGAGGTGAATCCTTACCACGTAGAACAAATTGTGTTTAGGCAAGCTTTAAAGCAACCAACCAGCTCGACCTACTTTATGAAGTCAATTAGAAAAAAGCAGTGCAGGTGTATTTAGATTTCGGCAGCTTTGCAGCCTGTGAAATGTCACAATTATAACCTTTATCATCTACCTGATACAACATCTGTAAACATTTCTCGGTATGCTGGAAAATAACTGCTTTGCGCTTCCTCAAGAAGAGACGCCATTTTCTTTACTTTGGGCAGGCAGAGCTGAAAAGAAAAAAGCAACGAAACTTACGGTATTGCTCAAACCATTAAAAAACTACTTGTACGTTACACAAAGTAGGCTGACTATTACATATCGTTCATCTTTAATTAAGAGGTTGCTGTGACGACTACTTTTTCGGGACTGATGCATCACGGGACATCATGGAATTCAAAGAACCATGCGTCAATATTGCTGTGATTGTGAAAACGCACTAAAAATCAAGTCAGGATACAGATATTGAATTATGGGTGCTATCTGTATCTTGAATTGAGGCCGACAGCATGTTATCACAAAGAAAAAGAAAGGCCGAGTAACTTTGGTTTATAAAACGCTAGCATCCAAGCTTTGCTTGCATTTGTGATGGCTTGAGTTCAACACTCACGTGAAGTCTGCGTTGTGCCCTTGGCAAAGACGCCCTCTACAACCAGCTGCTTCGTTTAGCGTTCGTGGCAAAAGTTTGTCCGTCAGGAACTCTGAAGCAGATCGGAGTACAAGTTGTTTAGTGCATAATTGTAAAGGCTATTCTGGAAATAGTGGATGGAGATGCGCAGCTCGATTAAAAAATGGAACAAAATTTTTTTCTGACCTGATCGTATATACATTGCAAGTTGGCGCACTTTGCTTGCCAGAATTCGATCTCGACTGCAGGTCCAGGGTTCAAACCTTCAAGGAGCGGCTGAGCGGATTCCTGTTTCAAAACGTCTCGGATTTGATGACTCCATTCAATAACAACTGTTTCAATGGCGTGCAGTAGAGCGCTAGAATACAACAAATGTAAACAAACGGCCAAAAACAGTTCATTATTGATGAAAAATCTTGAGCGTTTAAGATTTGAAAATATTATCCCCAAACTTTGTAAGTTCTTCTCGTGCTTTTTCAAGGTTGGGGCAGCGCCAATCTCCGTTTTATAGTCTTTGGGCACGCAGCTGCCTAAGCAGTAAATGCCACATTAGAGGGCCGACCTTTGGCACGTCCGTTGGCTTAGTGGTGAGGAAGACCAGCCTCCTACTGTGGCAGCTACTGCTTAAACAGCTGCGTAGCCAAAGTCTATAAAACGGAAATTGGCGCCGCCCTGCGCTTCAAAAGGTACGGAAAGAACTTTGTATACTTTGTACTCGGCGATCAGCGATATTAATTAATTAAAATGACTCTGATTTTTGACCCGCTCGCAACACACATCTCACCGTCTTTCATCACTTTGAGCAACGTCAATCGCTTCGGCCCCTTTAGGTTGAGGCAAAAGTGTTTTGCCTTTTACGTGACCAGCCACGACAAACACGTCACTTTTAAGTTTGAACACATGACGCAATACGTCATCAGACACCACAGCAGGCCAGCCCAAGTGGTTGCCAGGATTTGATAAGAGACTGGAAAGGAACTGAAAAAAACGCAAAAATTGATGCAAGATGATTGGACCAAGGCTAGAATTGGATCTTTTGTAGAAAGCCCCCGCCACTAATGCAAAAATGTGAGATTTGAGAAAAACACCCCTGCTACGTTTTAAGTACTGCAGATTTTAGAATTGGGGTTAGGGTTAGGACAAAATATTAGCTGACATCGCTGAAATCAGTGCTGAATTCCATCAATAAATAAAAGTTCTAACTGGATATGAGCGGTGGCGGGAGCGTTTTTTTGGCGGGGACTTTCTGCAAAAGACCCCTAGAATTTTACAAGCTAGTGTCCGCTCAAGATAGCTCAGACGCCGCTATTTATAAAGCCCTTTTTACCATGGCTAGAACCAAAATTTTCACAAATCACTCTAACTTTCGGAAAACAATTATAATGGGGTATTAGTTGCCCATTGAAGCAGCCCATTTAAACAAACTTCAGCTCTTACTTCTTCAATTAGTGGTGACAAATGCTCGAGAGGTATCTGTGATGCATCACCCACAATGCATTTCTCTTTCATGTTCTCTTTAGTCAATGCTGCTTTTTCTTTCTTGACAAAATAAATTCCTAAAAAGCGTTACTTGAAAAACAACTACAGCGCATTAAAAGTATGTTACACGTTGTATACAATGAAAGTGCGTGGTGGTATTTGATCAGAAGAGTAATCCTGGCGGCAACTGACAAACAATTTATTCATTTTTGAGACTTGAATCCAATTCTCTAATCGAATCATACCTATTACCACGTGTAAAATTTACTCAGTGTTGTTTAAATTGTTCTGGCCCTAAAACCCGTTGCAACCTTCGTCAGCACCAACTTGATCAGAGTTCAGTTCTCTTGACAAAACATATCAAAGACATTAAAAATGGTTTTCACAGATCTCCTCCTACGCGCTCAGCAATCGGAGTAATGCGAGGAATGAAATAAGATAGGAATCTACTCAGTGATGATTAAAGGATATCCAGTCGCTATAAAACCTTTGTAGTTCAGAAATTCTCTAAACTACTGCATAAAGCACAATGCTATCGGTGTGTCTGTTTCAACTCCTTTGAAACTACTGATCCTACAATCACGAAACTTTGCACGATCGATCACCACCCCGGGGTGAGTGTCACAAGAGGGTTCGTGATATCACGATGACGTCACAGTTGAAGATAGTTTTTTAAATTGGCATTCGTGGCAGAGAATTTTGCTTTAACGAAAGCCAGCCCCGACTTAACAACTTCAAAAAATTTCACCCTTTTATGAACTAAGGTGATGTCACAACTAAAAATTGACCGTAAAATTTGTAAAAAATAAATCTATTACTAATATTACAGCACTAAGAAGTCGATTTAAACCTTTTTTTTTTATAATGCAATGGCAAGCACGAAAATTAAAATAACTGAGCTCAAGGTATCCTCCACTTTAGAATATTTTTGTAGTGCAACCACGTCGCACATCTGAATATTCTTCTAAACCCCTCAGACACTTTTATTACGTATAACAAAGTGAAACAAAACGCAGTTTTAATGTAAAAACTTGCAGTATTAAAAAACGTTATTCTTTTCTTTAGCACAAAAAGCTAGTCGGTGGGCTATCCACTTTAGCCATAACTTAACTTATGGTGATAACTCAGTAGATGCTGGACTCTGGGCTGCGGGTCACTTCGCCCTCCACTGGCTGCCCGCTTCATAGGTTAATTCCTGTAGATGCATAAATCACTTCAGCGTCCTTCAACAACCTTGAATTTATGCTCCCATGCACTTAATCCAATAAACGCACGAAAGCTTGTGAACTTATTTACTTGTTTGCAAGCACGCTTAGTCTTAATTCATTAGCAGAGAGGTTGGTGTTGCGGGTATAGTTTATGAAATACGTTGAGCGGAGAGCAACCGAAAAATAGGTCAGTACGTCTACACTACTGTGTAAAATCATAGTCACCAAATTTTACAATCATACCTACAAAGGAAAGTTTTTTGGAAAATGGGTTATTGGGCCAATAAGAGTGATAGAATGTAAGACATTGGGGAGGGCGAGGTATAGCCCCTTTAGCTTTATTCCGGGATCAAGGCACATAGGTGAAGCCAAAAAAATTTGTGACAGAAATATCCTTACGAGGGGTTAGCATCAAGTCGTAAAATAACCTTAACACCAAATGACTTTTTTTCTGTAACTGAAAAACAAAAATTAGGGCTCCAAATACCAACTGTAATTTTGTGCTCTCATACTTCTTGGAAGGAACGGACAGCATTTGTAAAATGATCGAGAGTTTGTAAGGCCAGTTTTAATTCACGGTACGATGACCAGAATCAGGGGCATAAGGGTGATGCCCCTGATTAATATCAAATTTTTGTTACCCTCTTAACCCTTAGATGCAGGAATGGGTCTGGAAGGCCCGGCAAAATTTTTGTTTTGAATTTATGTCGACTCTATTAAACATATTGCTCAGGCGTTCCAGGTATTCTTCTACAACTTATTCGAGATTGCTTTCGTGGATTAATGCAGAAAAAAAATTCTTTGCTGGTAGGGGGGGCACCCATTTCATTAGACTATGCTGAATTTTTGGGTACCAGTTTCGCTTGGACTTTCAGTTTTGTGCTTTGCCTAGATCGCTTTCCAATATTATACCGATATTATTCCGATGTATTTTGGAGTATATCTCTTTTTCTACTTATTTTTATTATTTGTTTTCGCAACCTGATTTTAACAAAAAATCTCCACTGCCTCTTTTGGCCACGCTTTTAAATATGCCCGTGATTTTGCTTAAGTTGGGAATGTAGCTAAAAAGTTAAACTCACGTCACATCGTTAGTAAGCTTTGTGTTATAGGATCGCTCGTATACGATCCTATAGCCTCTCCACGGCAACCAACAAAACAAGCCGCTAGCACTAGCGGTTTGTTTTCTTGGTTGCTAGCTCTAGTCTTATGAAAAAAATAGTAGAGAGAAAATGTGTAGAGACTGTCTCAGAGATATCTGTAACCAAATTAAAAGAATGCCACTATCGCCTTTCGAAAAAAGATCGTAAAAATGCCATAGTATGCAAGAAATGTAACAAAAACGTGTGTAAGGAACATAGTTCTGTCATTTGCAACAATTGTCCGTAAAATGCTGAGTCGTTTGTTAACTTGTGCTTGTAATTTTAGTGTGTGCTTGTCTCCAGAGTGAGTTTTGAATTGGATCTTCATGCTGATTTTGTACATAAAGTTATGCAGTGAAACCAAAATACATAAAACACACTTCTACAATACGGTACTTTATGTGTAAATGCTCCATTATAAACCAACAAACACAACCTCAAATGAAAACATACCACTTTTACAGAGGAGGGCCTCAGAGACCCGGTTTCTGCATTGGTGTGGATTTAAAGGTTCTTGCATCTAAGGGTTAAAAATACTATTTGTGTGAAGCCCCCTTCACCGCTATTTTTAACCAGACATATGCAGGGGCAGATCAGCCCGGCGGGAATTCCGGAGTTTCCCGGTGGGCCGCTCGACTGTGGGCCGGTCCAGCGATTCACTGGGCTGCCTCAAAACTAACTTTAAGAACCTAACAAATGATCAAGAATATGAACTAGTTCCATACATAATGATTTCGCAATTATTTTTTAGTAACAGTATTTTTGTATAATCTATTTGTAATTTTCATATTGTGATTTGTGACTGTCGTGACTTGACGTAAAACAATAAATAAAGCGTCAGTGGTAACTTCTTTCTTTAATTTGCAGAACTATGACGTAATAAAGAGTCGTAGGAGAACTGATATCGCGTATGCAACATAGTTGTTTACCATCCATTCTCCAGGCCTCTCTAAATTTTAAGTAATGGAAAAAGAAAGGAAAAAGCGGAAAGGTGGAGCTGAAAAAGAGCGTAAAAGAAGGAAAAAGAAATTGCTGCTAAATGTATAAGCATTCAGGAAGCATTTGCAAGAGCAAGCACTTAAACGGAAAGCCAAACGACAGTTAATCCCGCTTTGCTATTAGAACATCAAGATCAGCATTAGTCTGTAAGTTATCATGATGTACCAGCATCAGATTTAATAAATCAAAATTGCTCTGACATATCTATTCCGCCTGTATCAGAAAGCGAAGTCCAGACTGTATATACTGATGAACCAGAATCACACAGCCTCAGCCAAGACAATCCTGAAGTATGCTCTGCTCCCCTAACGCCAGTTTTAGAAAGTCAATATCAGCAGTCTGTAAATTTCTATTCAGCAATATCAGACAGTGAAGGTTATTCTGCAATATCTGCTCAAGTTTTAGAAGTTCAACGAGATCAGTCTGTAATTTCTTCTGCGACAGAGTACCACTCGTGGTTTGTAAAACCAAAACAAGATAAACTAACCGAATATTTCGAATTTCACCCACATCAACCAGAAACAACCAAATTCACCGCTACAAATGTGTATTTCCGACCTGATGACTCTGGAGGTCGTTAGCAGCAATTATGGCTCTCGTATTGTGAAGAAAAAGAAGCTCTATTTTGCAATCTTTGCATTGCATATGGTACTACCACTAGTAGCAATCAGAACCCCAGCGAATTTCTACCGCATTTCAATTTGTAGAAACACATTTACCAACGAATTGGTGAGCAAGAAGGTTCTCAAAATTACAAGGCATGTGTAGAAGCTCACATACGATTCAGCAGTAATAAGACAGTGGTAGATCTACTTACTGCCAGTCAAACATCATTACACAACAAACAGGTCATGCAAAGAAGGCAAATTCTCGACAGAGTCGTCTCCATTGTGAAAATGACTGGAAAACGGGGAACGAGCTATAGGGAAACAGGAAGTTCGGAAGCGGTGTCTACTTTAGGTAATGAAAAAGTTGATCACAAAACATTTTTAGAGACTGTACTTCTTCATGCGAAGTACGATAACATTCTAAAGTGTCATTTGGAAAATGTTTTTAAAAAATATTTGCAAAACAAACCCGACAAGCACAAGCATAACCGTTCAAACAGAAATACATTTATCTCCAAAACTACTGTTAACTCTATCATTGCTATTATATCTAAGCTAATGAAAGAAGAAATTTCAAACTCGGTTAGAGAAGCAGGCATTTACTCAGTTCAAATCGATTCAACTCAAGATATAACTTCAACCGAAAAATGTTCAGTCATTCTACGCTTTGTGAGGAAAAACGTCGAAGAACGACTTCTTGCCGTTGTTGACAGTCATTCGGCAACTGGAGCAGACCTGTGCAATTTGTTGAAAGAAGTTTTGCCGAAGCAAAACATAGACGTTTCCAAATGCATATCCGACAGTACGGATGGAGCATCAAACATGTCGGTGCAGTATAATGGATTTACAGCTTTTCTTGAAAAAGAATCTCCTGGCCACATTCACACATGGTGCTATGCCCACGTTCTCAACTTGGTTCTCTGTGATGTTACTACGACTAATCGTGCATCCATATCTTTATTTGGATTAGGTCAAAAGATTGGAGTGTTCTTTCGTGAATCATATTTGCGAATGGAAATGTGGAAAGAGCAGATGAGCCAAAGACATGGTCATGATATTCAGAATAGGTTAAACTTGATTGGAGCAACTAGATGGTGGTCTAAGCACGAATGCCTTCGAAAAATTTTCGGCACATTTGAAGATGGTTTCGGCGGCATGTTCTGCGATGTAATTGAAGTTCTGTATTTTGCCTATACTTCTGAAAAGTTTAGTGTTAAAGCGCGGTTTGATGCCAGTATCGTGTTAGATAATATGATTCGATACCAACATGTTTTGACAGCCATTACTTATCTACGCATCATGGAGATAACCTCTGCACTTTCAAAGTACTTGCAGACCGCTGGACTGGATTTCATTAATGCTTTTAATATGGTGGAAGCTACGAAAAAGGATATTCAACAGATTCATCGCGATTTCGCAATGGTTGTAACCAAAACTGACTATTTTGTTCAACATGCCAATAAAGTTTTGAAAGAACGGGGATGTGATGTCTTGATTGAAAGCAGCTTTCCTGCTAAACGAGCTGGAAAAAGTAAAAATGAACCCTTGGATGAATATCTTTTAGACTCAATGAAAAAGTTTTGAGGTCGATGTACATAACAGAATTCTAGATCAAGTGGTTCAAAGTTTGCATATAAGATTTGCTATGCATACATAGTTATATGCTGACTTAAGCTACTTTGATCCCAAACGCTTTTCTGAAACAGTTGTTAATGGGATTCCTCTCTCAGCTGTGAAAATGATATGCAACCTTTTGCCAAATAAAAGTTCAGATTCTCCTGTTCAGCAAGATCTTTGGGAAGAGCTCTTGAATTTGGCATCAAAATGGCCGGAATTAGAAAAGATCTTATCTGAGCACTGCACTAAATTGGATGAAGCAGGTGATCATTTTTTGATTTTATTATTGATAAACTATTCACAGGTTAATGCTTTGACCTTTTATCTCACTGTATGATACAACCCGAGCCTATAATCATGATGCCTATTTTCCATATCAATTCTTCTTCTTCGTCGTTTGAGGTATTTGTTGTGAGCTTTATGCAGGAAGATGTACATATAGGCCACACTGCGTTAGCGCTCACGTTCGGTTGGCAAGCCTTCAGTTAGACTGGGGCCAACACGACGGGTAGACTGCTTGGCCCCACCATCTGTCTGCCACATAAAGACGGAGGCATCTCGTTAAGTTTCTTGCCCAAGGACACAACAAGCAAGCTTGCCGGCTTGTTCTCCACACTATCCCTATGTGCTGAGCGTCAAGCAGGGAAGCTGTGAATACCATTTTTTAAGTCTTTTGGTATGACTCGACTTGGGAAATGAACCCCAGGTCCACCGACTGCGAAGCGGACACTCTAGCCACTACGCCATCGCGCCGGTATTCCATACCGATGGAAATGTTATTAGGTGATCAAAATTTTGTTCTGATATTATCATCCACCACTTTTCGTAGGTCAACTGTGCTGATACTAATAAATTTTCTTTTATACAAATTAAATTTTAATTTGTTTTTAAAAAGCAGATGACGAAGATGTGAGATCGGATGAAAGCCCCAACATTCGAACATGTCGATGCCAAAATTGTTTTCTATGCTGTTATTCTGCGATTCGGAGATATAGAATGTACTGTAGAAGCTGTCCTCTTCTATATCAGGCATACAAAGTAATCCTTACTCTTTCCGTAACACAAGTGGGTTGTGAAAAAACCTTTGGCAAGCTGAGATATGTAAAGAACCTTTTAAGAAATCAGTTGAGCGAAGATCGCTTAGATGCCCTTCTTTTGATGTGCGCCGAACGAGACGTTTTGTAACGCATTTCGAACCATACGTTCATCGACGAACTAGCAGAAACGCGAAGACTGTTGCTCTATAAATAGTGTTTGATAATGTTTGTTGGTTAATTCTAAATATTCTTTTTTAAAATGGGCTTAATATGATGTAGTTTGTGAGATGAACCGTGAAACGTTTTAGCAAGATTTGCAATCAGTTGTCAAAAATGGGCCGGTTTCATTTCAAAGTTCCCGGGCCGGTTGAATTTGGTAATCCGCCCCTGGAGATATGTCACTGGTGGCTCTGCCGGGCGACGCCGGCTTGTTTCCTGTACAGAAGCATTTTTTGGTGTGTCAGAAAAGAAAATCAACAGACACCAGACTACTGGTAGCCTAATTAGCCAACCTTTTACTTACCCTTTTGTTTTAGTGAAGCCGGAAAGGAGTAACTTGCATTCAGTTGTCCATTTTGTGCAAGATTGATCACAAGCTCGGTATTGTCTGCCTTATCAAGAAATGCTTGAATTAAAGTCTGAAACTCTTCTTGTCCAGTCAATTTTGACCATTTGTCCGGTTTCAAGTTCAATGTTTTCAAAGTTTTGTACTGAAGAAATTCCCATCTAAATCAGTAGACCAGAGCCATTACAGCCGCAATTGCTTCGACTGAAAACAAAGTAGGCCTACAGGCAGCATTCCAACAACCTGTTGCAAACAGTCCTTGAGGTCTTGCATTAAATTTTGAATAGTGGGCCTAAGTTAATGATTGCAACTCCCAATCCATATATCCGTAATTTGTTTATATTTATAATCCTTTATATCCGCAATATTTCACTGTAAGTTTACCTAATTCCGAACGTAATTCGCACACTTTTAACTGTTTTGGTAGACCTGCCGCGACATATTACAACTCAGATGGTTTTTAAGTTTATTGAAAAAAGCCTTACCTTTGGTCTGTCGTTGCATCCGTCATTGTCTTGGTTTTAGGAACCAAATGATCCGAAAATGCGCCTGCCTAGCAGTGTCGCTAACCAAGACCAGTTACAGAGCTAAGTCAATATCTGGCAGCGTACTACTGCTACTAGCAAGTTGTTTTGAGTTTAAATTTATTTTTTTCCACATCTGTTGGCAAACAACGCACCTGTTTATACTCTGTTACAAAACAATAGCTGATTACGTTTGACAAAACAATGCACAACAATATTTTGCGGTTGCAAACTTGCAGTCAGTTATTATATAAACATGATCTTATAATTATAGCGTTTACCTATAAGGTGTAGTGGCCGGCCCAAATCAATTTACACTAGTTGTCTTATTGTACAACATATTTTAGGAACGACTTCATACAACAAAAGAAAAAACATCTTTCCACTGTCAAAGAGCAACTTTTCAAAACTAGGCTACAATTAAGTTGATACGAACTTCCTCGTAAGTTGCGGTGCTGAGTTTGCGCGAACGCGATGTTGTAAGTCACTTTCACTTGAAGTTCACTAATCAGCTCGCAATGACAATGTCCAGTAACCTTTTCAAATTCGAGCTTTTTTCACTTAAAAGCACTTGTAACTTAACTGAAATGCTAATTGGAGTGCTTGAGCAGCAAGCTGAATTTTCGTTACCATATTTAATCAATTTTTGTTGAACACCGAAAATCTTTGTTATTTGTCAAGTAGTGGAACTAATAATCAATTCTCAGTTTATTAGGCAATTAGCTTGCGAAGTTTAGCAGTCGTAGGCTGATTTCAAAGTATACATAGAAACACGCTTTTGGACAGTGTTTCCCATAATATTTATTACACCGCCTCCACCGCCCAGTCTGAAGTTTATCCTTCACCTTCCCTACGCTTAGAGGTGTCATTCAGCCGGATCACATGAACCAGTTCTCACAATTTTTTTAGCTCATGGAACCAGTTGTTAAAATATTTAGGCGTGAATTTCCACTTTGAAAATTTCGAGCTCTGATAAAAAAAGATCTTCATCTTATAATGTGGTAACATTCATCGACTTTTTATGATATAACCTGTTTTTGCAAGTTTTGAATGCCAGCGCTGCCTTCATTGACTATACTCCCCACACAACGACGACAAATCGCAAAAATAAAGTTAATTTTTCGAGGGGATCAACTTTTTTGAAGTACAAATTTTCCCATTTTGACTCAAAAAAGCTTGAAGACCTTTTCTTTTTTAAAATGGTTTTTCAGCAAGTCTTTGTTGACCTCCCACAAAATCTGATTTTGTCTCCCCTGGAGAGGTCGGCCTCCTTGGTTGGGAAACACTGCATAAGGAGTGTAATTGCAATTGCCTGCCATAAAAGAAATCAGTCACGCGGGAGTGAAGAAACAATTGTTGTAATTTTTAGCAGCCGATTTTAAAACATATATTAGATTCAGGTGATCTCTATAGAAAGACGCCTCACTCTTGATTTCGCAAATATTCTGGGCAATCTTTTCACGCTTCCCCAGGAAACGAATGTAATGCTTATCCGTAACTACAAACATAGGCGTAGCCAGGGGGGACCAAAGGGGCCATGGCCCCCCCCCGAATTTTAAGTCAAATTACAAAACAGTATCAAAAATATAAAAGCATAATTTTTTTTTGCGTCTCAGCTGGTACATTAGAGTTTGTTGTTGACTTTTAGCAAGGGAGTGGGTCGGGCGTGGCTTTTTAAGTTTTTAAACTTTCAAATGTTATCAAACAAGATATGTACGTTTTACACACTAAATATCGCCGAAGTTTTTCTTCTATGTCGCAGTCGAGTGATGAATTGATAATCCAAGTTATGGTAATTGCAAGAAATAAGCGTCTCGCTGAGCGCTTTCTTGTTTTATTGCGATGCGGACTACAACAAAGACGTCGCTTCTTTTATCAGAACGTTCAACCTGCCAGTGGGAGTGGTTTCTTTGAAATTCCTTAAAAAGTGCGTTATACGTCGCTATTGAAATTGAAATATTAAAGCCGTTCTTGATAAAACTACATTAGATCAGTGAAATCGCATTCGCACTTTCTTAGTTTTGTACAGCAATTTTTTTAGTAGCGACGAGCGTAGTTCACGAAAGGCAAAATGCAATTATAAGTAAATGACGTCACATTAAAAGTTGCAAAATTTGGCCCACTCTCAATTTTTTTCTGGCTACGCCCTTGACTAGAAATTGTCCAACTCTGAAAAATGTTTTACACAATTGGGGGTATAAATACCTCCGGTTCATTAATGTACCAAAAATTTTGATATGGAAAAACAATGACATAAGGAAAAACTATCTCCACCAAATACGCTAGCGTTCCTGTTTCGCATATGACAGCTTGTCATGCCAAGCAATCAACGAATTTAGGCGCAATAGATTGCCTTCCAAGTTTGTCGTAAGATGATGCAAGGGTGCAAACAGGAAAACCAAACTATTCAGAAGACCTTCCTTGGCTAATCAATTCGACATTCAGAGCAAAAGGCTTGCGCTCTGTGTTACAAAGCCGTCGTGATGAGTAATGAAACAATTGCACTCAAATCTAGTCAAATTAGCGTTTGTACAGTACAGCATTATTTGAATCTGCTTTACAAAGCAGAAACTGCTGTGTTTGCGAGTAGTGGGCTCACATATTTTCGAATTTTACAGGATATTTCAGGGGTGTGCAACCTGTGGCCAGCTACGTGAAATTTTTGTCGCCCGCCGAAGAATTTTGTAGCCCGTGGAAGAAATTTGGAAGTTTTGGCGATAGTGTGGGTATAAAATTTTGGCAAATATTGAACTCCAAAAGAAAAAAAAAGATCATCACTACTAAAAGTAGAGAATTTTGCCAAATTTACAGCTGTGAAAACTGTGATTCCCCGAAAAACAGCTCTTCATTGACATATCTCATGAATCCTGTCACTAATCGCTGTTGGTAAACTCAATTGAGCCGCGACCCAAACTTCAATTGGCCTCCGAAAATTTCCAAAAAGTCAGTAATCGACCTCCCTGCAAAAACCTTTGCATTCCCCGGGGCCACACAATTAAATTTCTTAAGATATTAATCGATTGCTTAATTAAATATTGCCGTCTCAAACGCGATCTTTTTGTTGATCCAAAAAAGCGTCGCCGAACGGAGCACAGAAAATTACAGCGAGACACAGGAACGACAAAGTCACTATAAATCATAACTTAATTAACTACATGCATTCGGTTTTGCTGAGAAAGGTTTTTAAGATAGTAGCCTACGCAAGAACCAGAATTAGAAGAAGCCAAAGTTAATCCCAGATTTAAAAAAAATTTTGTAAGCTTATTTGGAGACAAGCGTCTGAAGAGCATCTTGGCGGCGCCGTTAAATCTGACGTAAATCCACGCTCGTCTAACGTGAACGTGATATCTCGATTTATTATCCTGCCCACCTAAATCAATAAAACTGTCCAAAACAAGATAATTGGCACACAAAAGTTCGTTTGTATTAGCTTGGGGATGGAGCGTGATCAGAAGCAACCTCGATTCATTGCGTCGAAACAAGCGCCTTCTGTGTCTGCGTTCGAGCGCGTATTTCAACATTTTTAAAACTAAAGCGTCTGTTGACGCTAGTATTTTTTGCAAATAGAAATTGGCTCCAAGGATTAGAAATAAAACAGCTGCCGCCAACAACATTTTGGCAAAAGAATTTTGAGGGAGGGTCAAAGAGGCCAAGCCCCTCCAAATTTCTTCCACCCGATCAAAGTGAGAAGCTATTTGGAAGTATAACTGGCTACAGATCGTTGATCTCCTAAAAAAAGGATCAATGATCAAAGTTGAAGGCTAAAAATCTCGAAAAACATATTTCTACCCCTTTTCAAAATTTGCTTTTAGCATCGCAAATGATGATGGCGAATGCCAGGCTGAAATACACGGATCTTCGAATTCTAAGCAAAAACGTCAATCCTTTGCTTTAAAATAATTTGAGGAATCAAAATCGAGCTGGATCAAGTAGAATATAATCAATCAAACGTTTTGAGCTCAAAACACCGACCCTCAACAGAAAAAATATAGTAGTATAAAATTGATCACCACGCTTCCCATTACATCCGCGGAAAAAGCACCCTCAAGTACCTCTGGCAAGGATTATGCTGGCGGTGGACAATAATGTAACCAAAGGGTATAGGTGGCTAAAACCCCCAAGCCTAGTCACCAAAATTCAAAAAAAGAAAACACATTGTGGGTTAAATCTCCCTCCACCTCTCACAAAATACCTGGCAGTGGATTTGAAAGCATTTTATAGCTGAGGCAATATTGTGCTGACGTTGTAAAATTTTAAGCTAGAATTACGTTCAATGGGACATGTGGTTAATCTGTTTTTAGTGAATAGTGACCGGAAGTTTATTGTTGAACCAATAGCTGTCGCAACAAAAACGACGTCACTGTACTGGGCTTAATCTCGTGTTTTACCGTTGCAGTCAAATGTCACAATTTTGTGCAGGTGTTTATTTGGTTTCGACTCATTGTTTAAATTAATGTCTTCAATAACAAAGGTGAAAAAAAGTAAATTGGAAAAACCTAATTTCCAACAAAAAACAAGCAATCTATAAATATAGCCTTTCTCAATCATTGAAACAGTGATTGAAAAATAACACCTTGATTATTGACCATCTTTTAACCGATTATGGCGGTAACGATTAAAACGGTTTACAGGGAATGGGGCTGGGGTGAGACAAAGTCCATCAAGATGTTTAGATTGCTTGTTTCAGAGAAGTGCCTCGACTAGAAGCTTTCTACCACTAGCGTACCGAGGGGGAGGCCACTGTGCCATGGCCCTCCTCAGACCCTAAAAATGAAAAAACGTAAAGCATAACCAAGCAGTTTT
The DNA here is from genome assembly GCA_963675345.1 of Trididemnum clinides. Taxonomy (NCBI): domain Eukaryota; kingdom Metazoa; phylum Chordata; class Ascidiacea; order Aplousobranchia; family Didemnidae; genus Trididemnum; species Trididemnum clinides. The sequence continues at coordinate 24,050,067 of OY776301.1, forward strand.
AGCAAAAGCAAGGCTGGTTTGTAACGTCTCACGTTTGTGACGAAACTTTGCCCCCTCGGAAACTTTCTGCGTACGCCACTGCTTTCTTCTATTGATTTTATTTACTTTCTTTGGGAAACCTTTTCGTACGCGTATAAGAAGCTTTGTTTAAACCAGCTTTGGAATTGCAAGGCAATACTGGCATTTTCACCATCGTCGTGCTCAAGCAAGGAAAATAGCCGCACGCTCACAAAACAAGACATAAGCAGACACAACAATGTACTAGAGTTCGTAATTTATTTAACTGCATGGCGAAGCCTTTTCCGGAAGAGTGCTCTCCCAATTAACGTAACAACCACACAAGGGACACTTTTAAAGGTAGTGCGAAAATCAAAAATTTTGCCTAAATATTTCTACATAAGAGATGGAGTTGGAGATTTTGAAACTTTTGCATCTGCTTGAGAACAAAATTATTACCTACCAAACCTTCACAAAACATGCAGCTTTGTGTTAAAATAAAACCTCAAACTCTTTCAAAATTGCGCCGATTAGGTAGAGCTAAGTTGTGCAACCTATTACCCCCAGGCCAAATGCGATCCGCGAAATGAAATTTTGCTTGGCGCGGAGATATGTGGATTTTGGACCGCACCTTAGGGAGAGTTTCCAAACGGAATGACAATGGTCTTCGCTGTAAAAAGTACCTCGTTTTGGGTTTGATCTCCGAAAAAATAATCTTAATTCTGGAAAGGCAGCACTCTGGTCTGCTGTTCATATCCAGTTGAGTAAATTTGTCCCACCCCTACAAAAAGATTGCACACCCCTGAAGTAGAGAAAGTCATTGACGTCAACTTCAAAGCAAAAATTCAAAAACAGGCATAGCCGTTCATCGCAGGATTTTCGGTCACAATTCAGTGAAAGTATAACCGTAATATAACTGCATAGAAAAAGACAATAAATAGGTAAATAAATAAAAAAATGCATAAAAAAGCAACGCACAGTAGTGTTGAATGGAAGAAAACTGCTTTCTAAAAATATGAAATAAATATGAATCCAGCAAACCCTGTATCGCCACTATACACACAACAATCTTTGCCATAAAAAAACTATAAATGATAATGATATAGTTAATGCGAAGGAGTCTTTATGAAGAGTTATACTGTGATTTCCATCGCAGTTTTCACCCGATGAGCAGTTTTCTGAAATCTGGCAACTTGACCCTGAAAACAAACCAATATTAACCAACTTGTCGGGCAAGACGCTGGACGTTAAATAATCTTGAGGTTGTGGGTTCAACACTGCGTGATTGATGACACTGATTGATGGCACTTCACTTTTCATGACAAAATTATTAAAGCCTTTTGGTAAATTCGCCGGTTTTCAACCGAATTTCTGTGTCATCTCCAATGAAAGAACCGTCACTTCAGATTTGCCAGTAAAATTTGGTTAATACCATGATTATTTCCTAAACATCTTGTGAGAACTGCACAAAATTCGCCTCCTCGCCAAACGTTTTGGCTGGTTATGCCCCTGGCTGCGATGCTTGTGGTGGCAATGCACTGTGCCAGAAGAACCAGTAACTCTGAAGCAGGTGGTAATACAAGTTTTCGTCTCTTTACGCGTTAGAATAATGTGTTACTAAAGAACGAACAGAGATAATTTTTTGCACTAGAGGCGGTTGCAGTAGTGTTACATCAATATCGATTGCCCATGGATTTACCTGAAAACCCTTTCGTGCACTCGCAGAAATATTCTTTGTTTTGACGTAAGAAGCATGTTCCGCCATTTTTGCATATATTTCGCTGGCACTGTCGCACGTAATCAGGGGTGGCGTCAGGTTTTTCAGATGTGGTGGTTTCAGAGAGAGGGATTGTTGGCGTTGAACTTGTGGTGGTTTGTAAAGGTGTTTTAGATAAAGTCTGAAATGATTCGTTTGTTTCTGTACTTCGTTCTTTTCCCAAAGCCGGAGGACTACACCCTATTATTTCGTCACTATGGTCTCCACAATCGTTAAAACCATCGCAGTGATATTGAGCAGGTATACAACGACCACTAATGCAGCGATATCCAGTTTCTCCACAATCTGAAATATAACTAATTTTAGATTGTATTGGATTAAGAGGGAAGGGGTGCAGGATAAACGTGAACGACGGCTTGTGGTAAATAAGTACCGTAATACCTTATCATCCAGCCCAAGGCCAAATATTTTGAGAACTTATTTCGATTATTTTGAGAACAACAAACGATTTTGAAGAAAAATTGAAAATAGCTGGAGCTTTATGACTTGGGGGCTCTTCAATAAAGATGCGCCCGGAGCTCACTGGGTTAGAACTGGCGCTGAAAGTAGAAAATTATTGACTTTTGATCAATTTACTCAGATAGCGAAAAGGAACACGTGGAAAAATCCTGTTAGCTGATATTTTCTGCCGTTAAAAAACGCATGTGACAGATTTCTTTGACATTTAGGCTCAGGGCAGACAGTGATAACACCAAGGAGTTTACCCGACGAGGTTAGCCAGTCTGACCAAAAACTAACAATCAGCGCAAGAGGTCATGATAAAATGAAACTGAAATGACAAGTAATTGCTACAAATAATATTTGTTGCGTGACAGACCAAAAAAATTTGAATTTCATGTGCAGACAACTGCGTATTCATGGAGTACTGTGCGTTCTCTTCCAATTAGATTTCAACATAGTACATCAGCAAAGTAATATAAAACTGATTTTAACGGAGCATTTCTAGAATGCTTGTCCGTTTTCTTCTTGAAAAGAATTAATAAACGCCCCCAAACATGGCTTCCGTAATGCATGAGTCAGTGTAAAGTTCAAAATGCAAGAATATACTTACCGCAATTCTCTTCATCAGATCCATCATTACAATCCAGGTATCCATCACAAAGTAATATCTTGGACACACAATCTCCAGATCGACTTCTGCACTCGAATTCAGTCCCCAAATTGCAGGACGGCTTAGTAGTGAGATTAGCCTTGATGTTTGGCGCCACAGTCACGGTTGGATGGCTTTCAGTTATCGATACGCTTCGGTGACTAACTGTTGTTGGAAGATCTGTCAAGTATAAGGTTTAATTTTCAGCCTATTCAAAAATAGAGCATTATTTGAAACATAACTTCATAGTTGTTTAAAAATTACTGAAGCCGAATTTTTTTGAGCAAAGCAGGTTAACATTCTGTGAGGTTGCGAGATCAAAATTTGAGGGATTTTTGGTGTCTTGGGAAGAATCCTTCAGAGCCATTCACCGTACTTGGTTGCAGCCCTTGTAGTAGAAATACACTGAGTTGGCAGTACTGGGATCCCAGTTGCGGGTTTGTCAAGAAGTTGTGTTCCGTATATCCATCGGTGCACCAAGGGAGGAACTAAGTCCCGCAAGATTAAAAAACATTGACATTGTAAGAGTGAGGAACTTTATTTGGTGATTGTGTGTGATAGAACTTACATAAATTTTAAGACAAAATTGTTGCCAAATTTTGTTCTCGACTAGTGACTGTGCCTTTTTATGCAACTGTTGGGTGACCTTGTAACAGCAACACGTAACACCACGTCATCACTTCAAAATTTCGTGATGTTGCGGTTTAGACGTTCCAGAAAGTTGAAAACGTAATTTGAAACAAAAGCTTTTGAAGCAGCATAGCTTTGGTAACGTCAGTTTTAATAACAATAGTTTCGACAAAAAGTCATTGTCATTTCTATGAATAGAATGACTGGGCTTAACACACGGCACAGTTTTAATAAGTTGTTTTGCAGGAATTTAGTAACATCAAAAAACCTCAAGAACTGACCGATTTAGTTCATTCTTAACGAAGTTAGATTAGCTTGGCTCTTATAATGACATACTTGAATTGCCTACGTGCAAAACACAAGGTGTTGTTTGTAAAACGATCTAATTATATATCACCGCCTTCCAAACATCCTAAAGCTGAAAAGTTCACTTACTGATCTCAAAAGAACATGGCAACATATTTTAATTTTGATATTTAAAAATTTTTTGTTATCAATCGTAATTGCTTCCGATTTCACATCCCTCCAAACTACAACGAAATGTAATGTGGAAACTCGTTCTAGCCAGGTACTCTGACAATGCATTTAAAGTGAATGCCTCTACCTACGCCCTACCGAAGATGTTAACCTTTTATCGACTGAACTTTTGGACTCAGCTGGCTGCTTTATGAAAACAAGGAACTAGTGATTTAATTATGATGTCATTATAACTTTTAACGCAAGAGATTACGTGACCCACTTAGGTGACGTAGAAAGGAGAATCTACTTTAACAAAAAAGTCTAAAAAAATCGTTTTGCACTTGTGACGTTGCGATCAAGTCTATCCGATCAAACAATCCACTGCTGTAGCAAGTCTTTCTTGTAACTAGAGCGCTTTGCTACATTCCGTTCAAGACAAGACAAACATGCGGCGAAGGGACCAAAGCCAAAATATTCGGAAACCCATACAGTAAAGCCTGCCTTCAAATGGCGTCGGCCGAATGCCTCAGCTTATATGGTGGCCGTCCGTCAACGTGAGGCCGTGATTTCGATTTCCGCGTTGTTTATGCGTCGTTATGCCTTTACGACAGGCATTTTGAACGGCAATTCAAGCCCACTGCTTCATGATTACACAAAACAAACTCATTTCTAACTTGCATCTAACCGTGCATCAACTCGACTTTAATTGGCAAGTGGACAAGCAAACAGCAAATCCAGCAAAACATCTCATTTAACATATTTTCCATCTTTTCTCACACCGCAACCAACTGCGAAATATATTTCAGTTTGGAAACAAATTTTTAAAAATGACCTCAATTGCATCTAATGTAATTACCAGTGCTTACCTCATGCTGGTCTCTATATTTTGAAAAAAAAACAGCAATTAAAACTTCACTGGACCGCGTAATTGTTACTTTGGAAAGAATAGCGACGACAAAAGGGAGGCCAAATATAGCTATATACAAGCAAAGCAAAATTAAGTTGGTTAATATCAATCCAGAACATCCCATCTACGATTGTCAGCAATATCGATAGAAATTCGTAAAAGCTCGGTTTCAAAAACCTTTCAACAACATTTTTCAATGAAGCCGAAAATGCCTTTTCCGAAGGCACCACAAACGAGCGTTCAAATCGCACTCTTAAAGAGTCCGCTGGTCTGTCGTTTAGTTTGACATCTTTTCATATTGATTCAAAACAACGCAAGATAAAAGAAATCTTACGTAATTTGCTTTCTCTTGTTATTTTTGATTTTTCTCCTGAATTTCTTGATCAACTCTTACGTGGCCGAATATGTTCAGGTTGTAGCGTATTAGCACGTTGTAAGAAACAGACTTGATTTCAACAGAAACTAAAGTGCTAACAAAACCGACCAAACGTGGGAATACTTTAATCACCGATGTGTGTGATAAATAATAGCGGTTACTTTAGATCAAGAAAGTCACGATAGCACACCTACACGAATTTAAAAATAACCATAAAAGGCTAAATTCGTGGTATCACTAAAACGTTCAAATCCTGGAGCCTAGTACTAGTGAATTCAGAAAATGACTCAACTCATAAAAATCAATTCCCCTTTCATGGCATGCCAGTGAAGAATGTATCACCATTTTTTAGTGTTGATTGTTACCAGTGCTTTCAACAGCACAATGAGGCAAAACAAAGAAGACGGAAAGTCATTTCTTCGTCATTCTATTCTGTTGAATTCCGAACGATACGTATCAGAAATAGCATTTCCCTGATCAAATTTTATTTTTCTGAGCCCTACGAATCAAAAAACGTAGTGACCATCTTCGCATAGCCTAGATCAAAGCTAGCCAATTTCGTTAAGTTGTGATGATCCAAATTTCGGATTTCATGAACTGTTCAAGCGAAAATAACAAAATTGCGTCACTGCGTTGTTCTTTTGCGCCCAGTGTAAACGTTAAGATTTGTTTTTGACGATTATATCGGAACGTCACTCAAAGAAAAGTTGGACTTTCAATTCCAAAAAAGTATTTTTGCAACCAAATGGGAAAATAGATGCTTTAAATTTACAAGCATTACTTCATTTATGACTGAACTATGTTCAGTCCATTAGTAGATTTAGTGGATGAGACCCTTGCCAGATATTTAACAAAAATGTATGGTAAAAACGCTAAAACAAATTTTTGATGACAAGCTCAAGTTGCAATGAACGGACTTTTTTTGGAAATACTCCCGAATTACTAAAAATCCGCAACCCCCTGTTAGGAATTCCTTGGTCTGCCAGATGTTTAGCCTCCAACGACCTAGCTCGGTCTCGGGTTCTCGAGTCATTGTTTTCAATTCCTTATATGCTCACTCAAGGCTTTGGCTCATTCCTTTGAGCTGTCATAAAGTTTCTCGTACCTCCCTTCTACAAAATTGTTACGACTAGGCTTATACAACATCAATTTTGACACCATATTTTGTACCCCTGCTTTGATACTTCGCACCCCTGCGGGTTGACGCACCACCGATAAAAAACCGTGATCTTGAGGCAAAGCAAATATAAGCAAACTGGTTGCAATTGTAGCTGCAACAGAGCACAATGAGCAGCAATTCGAAACATGATCCGTACGACTGGAAATCAAAGCCGCAAACCGCTTCGCTGGCTAGATCACGTTAGTGATGCCCTCACCATTTGAAGTGCCACTGAAAGCTGCTGGCTTCATGTATGACGTAGTGTTGATGTCATCAACGGAGGCCGTTGAAGAGTTTACTTGTTGAACTTTGGCTGATGAAGGGGAAGTTCTGGTCGTGGTTTCACCTACAAATACATTTTGAAATCAAGCTTCTCTGCACGGTCATTGAAATGCTTCAAAGTGGTAGATACGCGTGATCAATCGAGTGTGCATTTCATTCAAGCAAGAAAGCAGTGAAGGTTATTTTAATAACAGTGGAACGACTGCTGAAAGCCAACTTTCTTATCTACTTAACAGGATTTTCAAAGATTTTTGCCTTCATGTTTGTAGAAACAACGATATTTAAGCACGTGTGGCACTCTCACTAGCATATTTAAGGAGTGAGAAGCACTGCGCCCTGAGCCCCCATCTTTTGGCAACCACATCATATGCTTTTTTGACTTAAAAATAAAAGAAACAAAAAAAATATCAGCTGAATTTACGTTTATGTATCACACTCCTTCAAATTCCGCTGTTTGCTAGTGGCCGAACACATCATTTTATCTGAATCAATGTGGACGTACGCTAGCTGCCCGGGACTGTACGTCAAATTATAGAACAATGCAATCTTAATTTTTAATGGCTCTTGAGTGGAAGCGACACGCAATTCAGAACACTATATAATAGTAACCTATTTTGTCTGAATGGAACTGAATCGCCACCGACGATAATCACAGATATTAGAAGCCAAAAAATGTGATTGCTTCGGCAGCGCCTTAAATATCGATTGCAAGTCCACGAAATGTCATCTTTAAAACGTTATGAAGCCATTCAAGTCTGCAGTAACTTATAAAATATTCGTTTCGCAAAATATCTCAATAAGCGATTTCAGGCAGCGCTATCATAAAGCTTGGTCCTCAAGCTGCCATTTTAGCTCTTGAAGAGTATCCACAGATTAACAATGAAAACCACTGTTAGTGAAGCAATCAGTTAACATTGCTCTAGCATCCTCAAGGATCACGTTACTTGCTAACTGCTTATCAAGAGCACAGTTGCTAATAATGACCTAATGTTTGAGGATCGTAATTTTACAAAGCGAAGTATAAAGGCAAATTCTCCAAAAAAAATACAGGTGTTGAAGGAATACATATCCGGTTTTTGTAACAAAACTTCAGTAAATTTTTTTTAAGATCATAATAAAGAATCTTAGAAGACCATTTGCTAAAAATTATGCAGAAATTTGAAGCATCAAACCGCAATTTTTGAAAAGATTTTATCACAAAAGAGCCAAAAGAAAACAAAAAAGCTCTAAGAAAAGTTTCGACATCAACTTGAGATATAATCACTTTATAAAAATTGATAATGTCATACCAAAGAAAAAGTAATATTTTTGTTTGCTTCAGTTTTATTATTGCAAAATCATTTTTTGTCAAATTCTGAAAGGGCCAATTCTCTTTCCTCTAAATAAATCCTTAACAGGACGTCACACTTACCACCACAACTGAGCTCATCTTCGCCATCAGGGCAATCTTCGAATCCGTCGCATAACGATCTCAATGGAACACAAAGACCCGGTAATGACGGACACTTAAAGAAGTCATCTGTGCATAGTAAATAATCTTTGTATTCATATTCCTTGTATCCGTAATCCTTTTTCTCTTCAGATTTCTCTGCAGAAGGATTGATGTACGCAGTGGTTTTTGTTTCATCCTTATCTGGGCTTTTGTACACTGTAAACAAGTAGACAAATGGAATGATATTTAGTGTGTGTGTGTGTGTGTTCAAGGCTGTACTTAATATTTAATTTCGGAGGGGGTACCCTGAAGGTTTCACTCCCAAGAAAACAGCACACTCACAAATTAGAATTTCCAACAATTGGAGGTTAAACATCCCCAGGCCATGTGGAAGAAAGCTGAACTCTTGAAAGGAAAGGATTTTATACGAGTCTTTAGGAGACTGAAAAGAATTGTTCTCTATCAAAGGGAAACTCCTCACCACTAAATGCATTGCTTTGATTTCAGTGCTTTTAGTATCAATCCTAATCACTTCATGCCTTACTGAAAACAAAACAGTTGAACTCGAACAATGGATATTTGAGGGCGTATTCTCGTTACAGACACTTTGTTGACATGTTCTGTTTGCCGACGGACCAAGTATAGTCATTTGCACAAGTTTACGCCTACTCAAAACAAAGTTCGCACATTGTATTAAAAGTGAGAGCATTTCTTATTCCAACGAGAACTTATTTTATGTTTTAACTTTGGTCATGAAATTTCAGTACATTCAACGTAAATAAGCATTTAGTGCTCGTAAACATACGAGCATGCACGTTGATGTATATTCAATATTCATAACATCAAAAAGTTAAAAATTGTCTAGGCGGTTCTAAACTTTTGTAAATGACTGCAACTTAAAACTTGAGATTAGTCGTATGTACTTCAATTATATGCGTAATAGGCCTCAAGTGTAACAGACACGGCAATTTTTGGGCGATTTTTGTCAGATAAAACTGATTTAATGAAAATATTTGTCAAACCGATAGGTAATCTTACAGCGACATATTTCTGGGTCTTCATCGGTTGCGTCAGCGCAATCGGCGATTGTGTCACAAAGGTAGGTGTAGGATATAATTTTTTCTTCTTTCGGGCATTTGTAAGTGTTTTTTGTCTCCTCCAGATAGTAATCATCTTCATGAGGATCCGAAGGATAAATATCATCCTTTTCGTAGTAGTCATCTTTTTCGAAATCACCATTTTCGTAATCTGAAACAGCAGCTCTGCGCTTGAATTTTTGTATGACAAACAAAAGAGCAGAGCATAGTGAAAGCGGCTTATACAACGTAAGTACTTACGGAAACATCTTTGTAAAACTTTAACTAGCCCAATCTACAACACTTAAAAACTTTTATAACCTTAAAAAAGGCAGGTGTTGGAAGCACATAGCCAAAGTGGGAATCCGTTCCCGAAAAAGATTTTTAAACTTTTGCAGTCCACGTTAAAATCCAGCTATAACAAAATGCAACTCTGTGGCATTGATGCTCAAAATGCGGCCCGCCCTAGCATTTTTTGGTCTTGGCCAGCCTTGCATTAGAGGTTGATGCAAGGCTACTGAATCTACAGGAAATGTAGGTTAACAACTGCACGAAACGCTTGGCTGCGTGCAGTCATTGCGCAATTTGGAATTTACAAAGTGTATTGGTATAGCAACAAGAGTGCATTAAGCTCTTTGACTATATCAATAAAGTGTTGAAAAGCTCTTTTATTAATATCATAAGGCACGCTTTTGTTGCTACGATAAGGCTAAATCGTATTTCAAATAAAGTTTAATTTAAAACTTTGCAATAAAAAATTGCTGATCTTGTTATGCGGCCCGTGATGGCTTTAGTTTAGTTAAATGGGGCTCATACCGAAGAAACTTTGGGCATTCCCGATCTACGGCATCTACTTTGGAAGGAAATTATAAATTTATGTAAGCTATATTAAACCTGCTTAACTACCCTTTCAAACACCGATGACTTACTGCTTAAAGGCACGGCGTAGACATTTGGTAGCATTCCATTGAAATGAACAATCGTGAAAAACAATAAAAACTTCAATCCTTTCATTGATGAGTAATTTTAATTTTTCTAATAAGAAGTTTATTTGGTTCTATGCAGTTGCACACTTGGTTTACTTAGTGAATCAGCTAAAACAGTCTGTAGTAAGAATGAAAGAAACAGGTTAAAATCGCGGTATTCAGTCGAAAGGCTATTTAAAGCAGCCTACAGTGGCACATAGGAACACAACGGTGAAAGCTCATGCAAACAACGTGCAACAAACCACGGCTTAACAGGGAGGCTAATCAAAACTATAAAAGTTTTCTGTGGCTCTTGAGTGTCTCAAAAAAGGCTTTTTCCCGTCATTTAGACAATGTTGCACTGCTATGGATAGCCTCAGCCTCTCTTCACGCAGAACTTAAATTTCCTACTTCTTGATTTCAAGCTTTAACTTTTGTTTCTGAAAAACAAAGAGAACTTAAAGTTCAACTCCCTGAAATATCATGATTTTCGAAGATTTTATCCTTCTTGATATGCGAGAATCTATTTTTTAGATAATATTTAGATTCTTTTTAGCAAAGACCATCGAGATTGCCACATAAAACAATCTGTATAAAGCTTGGGATTCTGAATTAATTTATTGTCTTGTTGGCTTCTGTTCGTTAGCTTTTGCTGCAGCACTTAACAACATCTGCATTGCTTGGTTCAAAGTCTGTATTTTCACCTGCGACTTAAGCAAACAGACGTAAGCGACGTTTCTTAACAAGTGAATCGTTGAAATTATCAGACTTTCGTTTTAATGATGTAGACATGTCGCAAACATTTTTTCGCGAAGACGTTCTGACTTTTTCTTTTGTTTGTGGTTTGACGGTCGCTTTTACTTCTTGATTCTTGCTGCCCGAGCCAGCGACAAAAACTTTTAGCATGAATTTCCCTCAATTATACTCCCTGAATGCTTTGACAAAATATAATCAATCAGAACTTGTTGAAATCTGCACGCTCGAATTTCATAGGATTAGCTCTATGTCTCAATTTTAATAAATTACGACACCACGGCACACTTTTGTGGTCAAGCAGCAACATTTATCATATTTACCCAATTCAAGCAATTATCTTTACGACTGAATAAAACAGCTACTTCTTTGCCGATTTAATCAACTGACTTCTCTTTCTGCCGATGAAAACACTGATTCTGATTCAAAACAAGCGAAAAGCCAAAGATGACATTTTAAATTTTTGCCAATTTCTAGGCACAGAATTCGAAGATTAAGTCAGATGGTTTGCGTCAACCGAAAACGTTTTTAGAAAAAACGGCGCGTTGGTTTATTGGTTGGAGTGTTCGCTTCGCAGTCTGTGGACCTGGGTCCAATTCCCTTGTCGAATCATTCTAAAGAGTTTAAGATTGGTATTCACAAACCTCCTGCTCAAGCGCTCAGCAATAGCCTGTGGGAGTAAAGTTAACAATGAAAAATAAAACCAATTAACTCAATCATGCTTCCGGTGAATTTTGTCGCTGAATGTAATGAATGTAATTATGGCGCTGTGAAAACACCAAGTCTTAGCTGCTAACCAATGTAACAAAATGAATGTCATGGCGTTAAAAAATTGTTGCAGTTAAAGTATTTTGTAGCATTTCAAGGTTTCTCAAAAACTGCGTTCAAAACCGTGCAGTTTTGAAAAAAGAAGAAACTTACATCTCTTGTTTTGTGGGTACTTTCATCTCTTCCTGAATACGACTTTACATAGATCAAACTTGTTTGCATTGACCTGCTTCGGCAAGGCAATAACTAATCTAGTTGCTTGATATGAGAAGCTTTATGCATATAGTTCTTAGTCGCTTTTTAACCATGACGGTTTACCAGCAGAATAATTTCCATTTGGTAGGTCTGCACCAGGAAAGTTTATTTCATTTACTTTCTTTTCTCGTTACCGGCATTGCTGGAATTTGAGCAAGGAATCTGTGAATCTATAGTAATTTCGCTATGACTCAACATGGGATCTAAAGCTAGGAATCCGACTTTCAAATCAACTTTACAGGGGTGGGGAGGGTACTTACAAACACGAATCTGGAAAAGAACTAAATTTTTAGAAAATGCAGCGTCTCGATTCGAAATTGGAAAAACGTCTTCACTGCCGTGGTGTGGCAGTACCTAACTACTACATTTCAGATTTCATTACAACCTTGATATCTTGCGTTTATGTAAAGTCACTGATTAGCAAAGCGAAAAAACAGTAAACAGGTTCAAGGCAAAGTTGAAAAAAGTTGTTTCCTTGTTGGACAATAGAAAATGACCTCAAAGTTAATATCCTCAACAACATGATTTTTGTAATTGTTAAGTTTTGCCAAATCACGGCAGTTCACCTCAACTTAATTTCCAAAACATTCATTTTTGGGTAAAATCAGAGTGACCTGTAAAACAATGTCATTGTCATTTGTTTTGGGCTCAAGTCAGCTTCTCTACACCGCTGCTGCCCCCCTCCCCCTCTAACTGCAACACCATCACTCCTAGTTGTTTTTATATCACACCGACAATTTTCTGATCAAGTATCCTGAAAATGCATAGCTACTGTACTGCTCAGTTCACTACACCATCTTCAGCCACCTCTGGCGATTTTCATTATTTATTTTGTATATATATAAGCGTGAAGCCTTAGCCTTCTAATATGCGTCAGTGATCTAGTACTGTTCGCTTTATACCTTTTACAGTAGTGCAGTTTTCTACCGGTCTTACCACATATCACGTTACTGCATTGAAAGACACGTTATGACGTAGTATATCGGCGCATTGACGTGACCTGCATTTGAAAATGCTGCAGTAGGCCTTAAAAGGGAATTTGTTTATTGCTGCAAATCAAAATCTCACAATCAAAAAGCTCAACCAAATGTAGGGACCAAATTTACTGGTATAGGACATTGCCATTGCCAGGAAGACAGCGACCCATGACCCTTATTGCTGACAAAAACTTTGGAAGAAATCTTCCTACAATATTAAAAGTAATCGAGTGGTCCAGAGAAACTGCACTTGCTTATGAAGTAGGCCTACATTAAGAAACTACTTTTTAGATCCGCCTATCGGAGTTGTAGGTAGCATACTGCTTGCCAGGTCAGTCCGTTAAAAGACTGACCGGGACTCTGTACCAAAGCTGGCAGGCTTGTTGCGCCTTTTTTATAATTTGAAAGCAAACTTTTTGAAATCGATCTTTTTCCCCTCTGTCAGATTGGAAACCTTTTTTGTTTCAAACTGTTTTTCGGAGATCGAGTCCTTTCCTTTAATTGATAACCTTTACTTTTTTTGGGAGATCAACTTTATGAAATGGAATTGTGTGCCTGTTGTTTTTTGGAGAACACTGGTTCAACAATAGACCCCTGAGGTTATAAAATGATTCCAAACCCTTGTAGCAATCTGGGACCAAGTCCGTAGGCGCTCCCTACACTACCTGTCATTGCAACTAAGGTACAGTGCTTCTACAGTTCAACCAGAACTACTGCATCAAAGAATAGAATAATATCGTGAAATGTCTATCCCAGTTCACAACAACGCAGAGACCACACAGGTCTTGAACAAGCAATCTTATGACTCTAATGCAACGCGTTATCGCATTGCTGCCTAACATCAAAATTTTTCAATGAAAATATTACCCCGTGGTATCTTCAGCCCTTCTTTAGAATCTCAATTGCAACGACGTAGAGGAAGAAATTGCTTTTTAAAACTAAGCACAAAAATAGTTTTTGGATATTCCATTCTTTTTCTTAAGGATGTGCAAAGTTTTTACAAAATTTTAATTACTACTTTGACATAGAACCATACGTAGAACCAAGGTAGGAGCATATCGTGTCTACACTCCACTGAATGCTTTTGGGGTATTTGTACAAATAAATAAAATGGCTGTAAAAAGTATTAGCCACTCCTACTCAATCGACTGTGAAAGGTCAGCAAGGTTTGACGCATTTATCGAAGCAATACGTAATAAATCAATGATTGGTTTACCAAAATAGTAAGACAATCAAAACAAGTACTTAAAATAGAATAGTAAGCAATAAAAGTGTTTAAAGGTATGATGATACAAAATAAGTGAAAAAGCCTTTAAAAAATTCCATTTCTTTTTTATTAAAAACATAATAAATTTGCAGCAACATTCTATTAACCTGCTTGAGAGACAGCGCAATAGCACAATGAACTTGTTTGTTGAAAGCTCAAATATAATTTATTTGCTGAAGCTACGTATTTTTTAACTTTATGTTATTTGATAACAGATTGAAATAGAAACCATGCCACAATATGTTGTAACTTGTGAAAAAACTATTTCGCAGCAACAAAGAGTTAAAAAATTTTATTTATTTCAAACGTTTAAAATTCAATTATTAATTGGTAGCCTAATTTGAATTTTTAAATAATAAGCTTAACTTTTGATTGCTAAAAATTGGACAGAAAGTAAGCCTGTCCGTAGCGTTTTGTAAAATTACCAGGGCCACAAGTGAATATGCCACTCTTTCCTCTCAGCCTACGCTAACTAAATTTTGTCAACGATCAGCTCCTGTTAAAAGGTTTAAATATAGGTTTGTGTCAAATCATAACAAAGGTATTTACTTTTTCAAAAAAATGTCGTCACAAAGCATAAAATATCAAGGTGTTGGCCGTTGCGAACGTAAAAGGTGAACTTGATACTTCGAGATATAAACTTAAGCTCCGTTTCCCTTTAAAAGCCTACGATATGTTACTAAGTTTTAACATGCAATAGAAACCTCTTCATACGATCAGAAATGCAATACCTTAATATTATAAAATTTCCTACGGTATTATGATTATAATTCTCACCATTGTTTGAAAGCTCTCATTTATCTTTCTGACGCAGGCTGTCAAAAACACCACAAAGCAGCAAATTTCTTGATGCTCATGCGAAATCTGCTAAGGTGAACTTTTTTTAAACAGTTGCTGTAGCTCATTTTAAAGTTAGTGGCATATGTAGGAAGAGGGATTGGTTTTCTCGCAGTTTTTTGATTCCGATTCTATTTTTCAATAAAATTGCAAAAGTTTATCGATCCTTTCGATTTCTCTTCGAACTTTGAATTTCATTAATTTGCAACTGGTTAATTATCTTCAAAGAGCAGACTCATTCAGTTTGTAAGTTGGATATCAACTATTGCTTCAACAGGGTTCGAATAGTTGAAGCCGTCCGCTCAGCGAGTCTCAAATTAGAACCGAGTTTCAACATACGCTCGCCTGGTTCAAAGAAAGGCAAAAGAACCACTTGCAGCGGCCCTAGGGTCTAGAAGTAACACGCTGGATCGGTGATTGCAAAGCCATGCGTTTTCTGACACGCGGGAGTGCTCAGGATTCGCGTGTTCTGAGCCTGATGTCAACTGATGGTTTGGGGCTTTGAATTCGCAGGTTTAGTTCTTGACAAAAGCGCTTGAGATTTGTGGGTACGGTGTTTGATGTTGACTGGAGATGTTGGACTCTGAATTCGAAGGTTTTGTCCATTCCCGGAACATTCGCGATTTGCGAGTTCTGTAGGTTTAGACCTACGTGATATCGACTGATTGCCTGGGACTCTAGATTTACAGGTTTTATCCCTGGCGGCAACGCTAAGGATTCGCGTGTTTTATATCTGATTCCAACAGTCGGTGTAGGACTTGAAATTTTACGAGTTTAATCCCTCGCAGAAACACTCGGGATTCATGAGTTTTGTACCTGATGTTAACTGATACTGTAGCGTAACATTGCGAATTTAGGAGTTTTGTCCCTGATGCGAACATCTGGAAATTGCTGGTTTTGTATCTGATGTCCACTAAAGTTGTGTGGCTATGGATTCGTAGTTTTGTCAGCGAATAAAATCAGAGGGATTCGTGGGCTTTGTGTCTGATGTCAACTAATAATGTAGAGCACTGGATTTAGGAGTTAGCCTAAGCACTTTGCGAGACCACCTGTGATTTGGGTTGAGTAAGCCTTCTTAGAGTCGAGGGATAGCGTGGAGCTCGAGATTTTTGAGTTTGGCCACTTATGGTAGTTGTGCTCTGGCTTTGGCTCGTTGGTCAGTCAGCAAGGGCGTAGCCAGAAAAAAATTGAGAGGGGGCCAAATT
This sequence comes from Trididemnum clinides, assembly GCA_963675345.1. NCBI lineage: Eukaryota > Metazoa > Chordata > Ascidiacea > Aplousobranchia > Didemnidae > Trididemnum > Trididemnum clinides. The sequence continues at coordinate 24,066,279 of OY776301.1, forward strand.
TTGAAACTTTTAATGTGACGTCATTTACTTATAATTGCATTTTGCCTTTCGTGAACTACGCTCGTCGCTACTAAAAAAATTGCTGAACAACTATGAGAAAGTGCGAATGCGATTTCACTGATCTAATGTAGTTTTATCAAGAACGGCTTTAATATTTCAACTTCAATTGTGACGTTTAACGCACTATTTAAGGAATTTCAAGGAAACCACACCCACTGGAAGGTTAAACGTTCTGATAAAAAAAAGCAACGTCTTTGTTGTAGTCCGCATCGCAATAAAACAAGAAAGCGCTCAGCGAGACGCTTATTTCTTGCAATTACCATAGCTTGGATTATCAATTCATCCCTCGACTGTGACATAGAAGAAAAACTTCGGCGATATTTAGTGTGTAAAACGTACACATCTTGTTTGATAACACTTGAAAGTTTAAAAACTTAAAAAGTCACCCCCGACCCACTCCCTTGCTAAAAGTCAACAATAAACTCTAATGTACCTGCAAAAAAATTTATGTTATTATATTTTTGATACTGTTTTGTAATTTGACTTAAAATTCAGGGGGGCCATGGCCCCTTTGGTCCCCCCTGGCTACGCCTATGTCAGTCAGTCTTAAGGCACCCTGTCTTCTCGCGGCAGTATCTGTGTTTTTTATGTCTGCCTTCTCTTCATTGTTGTTTGTCTCTTTGTTTAGCTGTGTAAGTTGTAATGGGCCTGACTAGAGCCCAAGCAATTGGCCTGTTTGTAGCATTTTGTACTTTGTTCTCACGGCACTGCTGAATAAATAAAGCATATATTTAACCAAAACTTTAAAGTTGTGGGCGAAGTCGTTTCATGCAACTCAGTAAGCAAAATTTACATGAAAAACTAAACAATGTTGGTTAAAATATCATGATGGAGGTTAAACTTTTTTTACATTAACGAAAAATTACTTCAAAATTTGCCCCCCCAAAATGTTTTTATCCGACAAGCCTCTTGGTAGGCTTGTCGTGGAAATGGTAGTTGTGGGAAAATGCCTAGTACGGAGGATCTTAACGAGGAGTGAGTGCCTTCAGTATGTAAAAATCATTGTTTGACCTATATTTATTTTTAGATGTAAATTGTTTTGTTTGCCAACTTCAGATTCATCCGTTTGATTAGGAGCCAACGTGCCGCGGAAAAGGATCAGCTGCCGTCGACACTCATGAAGCTGGACTTGAAACAAACAAAGATCGTCCTCACTATTGGCAACACTTGTTCTGAAGAAAAAGCTCCCTATCATTGTTTGCCTCAAATGGAGAGGAATTTAAACATCTCAAGTCCCATCTTTTCACAATAGCGCAGTAAAACTTTTTACTTTTTGGAAGATGATTTTAAACTCGAGGATAGTTTAAAAGATATGCCTACAAACTGGTGAGAAGATTTTTATTTGTGGCGTATTTCGCTGCTTCCGCTGATGTTCCCTATCATAACGATTGCTCGAAATGCATCGGCATCGCTACACGCAACTTTCGGTCCGTATTTCAAAACATGCTTTCAACACTCCATGAGTATAATTTTCTTTCCTCCTTACCTTTTGAAATCCTGGTTGCCCGTTAATATCAAAAATAAAATCCTTCGTTGCTTTGATCTAGATTTTATCTTGTTGATGTTGAGGAGAGATTTCAGCTGGTAATTGCTACACTCAAAACTAGATGGCGTAAGAAACACTAAAAGCCCTTTTCAATTAGTTAATTTTTAAGCCTCAAAAGACGCCAGGTTTGTTTGTTTTTGTGTTGAAATACGCATTGTGTTCTTGCGCCACTATAAAATAAATGTTAATTAGATATTCCTATATCACAATACTAATTAGAGTAAGCCTTGATGAACTAAAAAGAAAACGCGAATTCAAACTATATTTTGATTTAATTTAAATATTTGCCATAAGCGTTTACAGCGGGTACCTATAAACCAGGCCCCAAAATTTTTTAGAAGGCACAGATTTTCTGATGTGCCAATCTCTTAACAAAATACATAGCAAAATTTGATTTTGGAAAGTTGACCTTTTATTTACAAAATAATAGAAAATATCGAATTCGAAGATATATTCTGCTGAAAACCAGCAAATTTACTTTTAAAAATGACCTCCACAAAAGTGAAGCCCTCAAATCACAAACTAAAAATTTTTAGCTTTTCTCAAAAAGAAAAATGAGCATAAACCTGCACAACAAACCCCCCAAATTTGAAACAGAACTTTTACGGTGACACTAACTTTTAAGAAACCAACATAGTGACGATTCAGCCACAGTTTAATTTCTTAAAACCTGAAATATGCCACCCCCTTTCCGAAATTCAATTGTCATCAGTAGTTTGATTCCCAGCTTGACTACATTTAATGTTATTTAAGATAAAGTTGTTGCCAGCTGCCGAGGCATCTCATAATGTTAAAACATAGCATTTACAAATTGACTTTAGGAGCAGATTCTCCAAAAAACATCTGGAGGAAATTAGTCTAATCATTAAGCAGTTAAGACATTTTATACCGAAAGGGTGGAATTTCTTTGCCCTTTTTACAGCACACGGTCCCAAGTTGTTGCCAAGTAAATAAGATTGATCAAATTTTTTAGGCGAACTCAAAATCAGGCACTTAATCACTACTAGTTATCTTGATTAGCATTTAATTTAATCGGAAAATACAGAATTGAGCTTACTTGCTTTTAGACGTTGATTATAATACAAGGTAGATTATATTTAGAAAGCAGTCTCTTTCTTGTTTTTGTTCTTAGATATATTAGGAATGTTATAGGAAACTGATGATCCTGTGATCTAATCAAACACAAGGAAGTATGGCTGACTCACTGGGAAGTCATTCAAGATTGTTATTGCAAAAGACTTCAAGAAAAGCATTTTTAGATCAAGCTAATATTTATTTAGTTTCAAAAGTAACAATAGCTCTTTCAGTTACGTCAGAAAAAATGTGCAACCAATTCATCTGCGGCTATTTTTTACCCCAATTTGGAAAATTTTTTTTTAAACCTACGTGGGTTTCTGTAACGTTTTGCGTACAAACGTAACAGTATCAAGATTTTTTCAAGTGGTTCATTTCCACTTTCTCTTTAACTACGTCAAAAAAAAAATCGCGCACACTTTCTGTGTGTGAAAATTAACTCAAGCATTCGCATCATTTCACTGAATAAGATATTGGCGTGGCTACAAACAGGTACGGTGGGCTTTCAACAATTAACAGGAGAAAATGGAATTTTAATCCACTCTTTGTCTTTGAAATCAGTATTCTCTTAGTCACCGACTAATTCGATGATAAATAAGAGAAAGTAAACAAGGTTATTGATAAGAGAACGTTACGTTTCACCTAATTTTATGTCCGAAAATCAATTTACGTACTGTATATTTCTCGGGTTCTATACGGATATAAAATCTGCGAGTTTGAAGGAATGACATCGGTAGGAGGCCGCGGCCCTTCACCGGAATTAAAAAAATCGTAGCCGCTTATGTCAAACGCGCTTACTCGGAAAGTAATCTCATAAAAATTACAGCAGTCTATATCGTTATACCCACTTTTAGCCAAAGCCCTCGATTCGAATCCTTGAAGAACCATTCGTGCCTTCGCGTTCCTCTGCAGTAAGCGAAGCATAGTCTACATTATTGAAACTTTTAAGGAAAAAAGCGCCAACTCCACTTTTTTGATACAAATACGCTAAGCTGTTTCGTATTTGAACATAGACCGTCGATTTTAAGTCTTTTTCCATCGTTCTCACAGGTTCAGATGTGCTGATTTAGTGTGGGCTACATCGACCATCACTTTTCGCTGAAGCAATGTAGCACTTTTAATTATGGATGCCTTTCCTGGACGAACAGCAAGTTTTCTTTCGTAGTTTCGAACGATCATCACTACATTACGGAGCGCCCAATTCAGAGACCTAATTTTTAAAAAGTGGTGTTGTCTCCGATAACAGAGGTGGTCAAATTCACCTCATGCTTCCCGCAATTTTATAAACAGCGGCGCATCATTTCGCTTGGTCGATGGCGTCTTCTTTACCTCAACCAAATTCTATTAATAAAGCTTTAGTTGTCGACCATTTCATTGTACTCTTTTGCAAAGAATAAGTGCAAACTCTAGCGTTTTCGCCTAGCTCTCATTAGGAGTTATCGCTAGAAAGAAGCCTGGTGTTGATGGCGAGGTATTTATAGAGGTTTTATTTCGCTATAAATACCTCGCCATTAACACCAGGCTTCATTCTAGCGATTACTCCTAATGAGAGCTAGACGAAAACGTTAGAGTTTTCACTTATTCTTTGCAAAAGAGTACAATGAAATGGTCGACAACTAAAGCTTTATTGAAATTTTGTACCAGTTCTCATCTTTTCAAATTCTATTAAGAGAATGCCTTTTGTATGAAAGGATAGCAGTGATTCGACTAACGACATAAATTTACTAAGACGGAAATATAAAAGTACTACACGGTTGAAATTTGCAAATTGATGTAAAAATCCACCGAAAACTAAAAACAAATCAACAATGTTTTCAGCCACACTCAGGATCAACATAAAAAGTATTCCGTCAAACTCATCACATCACGACGCGTTACTAATCATTGCGTCAAGAAATTTTGTGAAACGACCGTTTTTAAGGCTACTTTAAAGTGCTGTATCAAAAAAAAAACAAACAAAACAGTATTTTACACAAACTTCCGCATGTTGACCTGGTGTCAAATTGATAGAGGATGCTTAAAATCGAGAAACGGAATGCGGTTTGTATCAACATTGCTTGAAATAAATAACAAAAAACGTGGGATGTAAATAGTTGTTTTCGTTACCCGGCGTCTTTGTTCGAAATGGAAGACATGGCACGAGAGGAACCGGATGGCTGCGCATGCAAGAAGGCCGAAAACTATCACCTTCGCAATGAAGTAATGTTTCAACAAAATAAATACGGTTTTGAGGATGGGTGGGGTAACATTTTAACCTTAATTTAGTAAACGATTCTGTGGCATAAGTGTTCACACAGGTCTCCGATTGTACCCTATGCAAGCGTACAGTTGATCCATACGCTCACACTTCGCGTACTGTGTGCAAGGGGAAACGTTTGTATAGGTTTGATAGGCAGCGTTTGCATTCACGATTTCATAGGAAATCCTTCACATACACTTTCGTTCTTACGGCGTTTGAAAATCCCTCGTTATATTTAAACCACAATTCGCTGTTCCCGATTCCCGGATCCCGTATCTCCACCCGCTGCCTCGAGGCTAAAATTCAAAAAACGGGTTTTCATTAATTTTTTAAACATATTTATCAACTTGATCAACTCCAACAAAGCGGACTGCAGGCAATAGCGCCTTCTACAAGATGCTAGGTGGGGAGATATTCTAACACGACTAAGCACGAGTAAACTACGACTGTCACTACTTTTAGCACGGGATTTCAAAATTGCGGGAAAACCTTCACTAAATATAGCAACATGTCCGCTTGTCAATTGAGGCTTCATCAAAACATTCAAACTTGGTGTTTCATTTCCCATCGCTACAAAGAGGACGACTAAAATGTTAGAATTAAACACGCGGCAATGCAATGACGGGAACTTATTCAACTTGTCAAACAAAAGAACAATAGTTCGAAGACTGCGAAGTGACGTTAGTCAAGTTAGCCGCAAAATACAGACGTCACTGCGGTCAGAGAAAGGCATGGTTCGAACCCGAAGCGTATACTTGAAAGCAAACAATTGTTCCGGTCGGCCGTGCCGCATAACGCTCTCAGGGCTGAACTCTAAACCTTTCGACTGCAAAGCCAACATGGAATTTCACGTGCCATGGTGCAGATAGAAAGTTTTTACAAAAAAATGCTATTATTGGTGCAGTAAACGGATTTTGTGCAGCTTGTGAAATCAATTGGAGGAGAAAAGAATTGATTCACCCACTATGAATGCTGTGAGAGCAAAACTTTTATATTTTGTTTGCTTGCAATGATCGTCAAACAAGTATGAAAACGCAATTTGCTGTGTAATGCAAACAACTCACGCTTTCCATTTTCAGTTATCTTTTTCACTTTGGTAAACCGACTAAAGAAGTCTACAGCTGGCTGAAAAGAAGAAACAAATGTTAAATCTAATATTTACATAATTTTCAGGAAGTCAAAAGATTTAAAATCAATTCAACTATTTGCAAGAGGCTAAAATCGTGCCCTAGATACAGAGAAAGTAAACCAAACTGACTAGACAATATAAACAATTAAACATGTCTGCAACTGCAGAAGGAATAGAGAAAATGACATTCAAGCAAATAAACATTGAAGGTAATAACAAGTTTTGATGTCTGATGTCTTGCCATAAGCTTGATATAGTGATTACAATTAATTCTTGTAAAGAAAATCTAATCAATATCAATTCTGTTGATACATTAAACTAACAATTGGTCGTAAGCTCATTGTGTTAAACTTAGAATCGATTTTGCAAGACATGCCGCTGATGATAAAAAGTCAATAGCTCATTCAAATAAAAACGGATAAGCGATCAGTCCGTCATTAATGGTAAGGAAAGTTTTTTTACGTTTTTATAAACACACTGCCAGATTCTATCCTGTAATTTCATTTCCGATATTTCAGTTTCATCTCCGCCATCTTTTGCGGCCGCAGGGTCGATTCTCAGTACTTTCTCGTATAGAGAAGTTATTACACGATGTTCTCGGACAACTGGCGATTTTGTTTTGCAGCACACTGCAGTAGATTGGGTCGAACTCACAGTAGCAAGAGTCCACGCCCGTTGATAAGCGCAAAATCGATATTTTTAATGGTAGTTTCCAGCTGACGTTGTGGAGATCTTGTCACGAGTTGTCCTTGGACAAGTGTTTCCCCTGATCTACATAAAAACGCCCTGAGCCAGCAGTATTGGAAACTTCAATGCAGGTCCGAACGCATGTGGTTCTATGTATAACCGTAAATACTTTCTCTGGACAGGAAATAAACCAGGAACTTCCAAGCCACCGCAGTGACGTCACAGTTTCGAGCTTACCTTCTCGACGGGAAGCTTTATTGTATTGAGGCTCGCTTCGAGTCTTTTTAAATGATTTGGCACTTTTTTACTCTCCGAAGCACCCTTCCTTGTTTCTTTATCGCTCTGAAAGTCACAACGAGAGTGATAAAGTTGTGGTCTCAAAACTGCGGATTACAGCGCCAAGTGGGGTCGCCTGTGATTCTAACCAACTTGATCATGGAACCCCACCCCTAAAAAAGATTTTCACGTTGGTTTAAAGATGAAACAACCAGATCTTGATCACTCACAGAACTAAACTTTGTTGGTACGTGGAAGGAACTTTATTCTTCTAGGGCGAGGGGGGAATGAGACGGTATGTTGTATAACTGGCGTAAAGCGAGTTTACAAGACTTAACAAAGAAACTTTTCGCTTTTATTATCCTAGTTTTTTTTAGAAGTGTCACAGCTGAATCCTTCCTCCCTGATTAAAAAACCTATGTTAATCCCTACGAGATTTACTTTTGTATGGCAGTTATACAAGACTAAGATTTGAAAACCGGGATCACAGTTTCAGAAATTATCGTTTTTTGTATTTCCCGTTTCCCGGTTTACCAACAATATGCCCGGAATTTTCCAGATGATAAGCGATAACTGATAACATCACAATTATATTACCAAAAAAAAAAAAAAATATCGCATAAAATTTTATTTTCGCCTTTTCGCTAAAAAACCAAGAATTTTTAATGAGCATCCAAGCAACTTCAGTTGAAGCAGAACACGCTTTTTCGGCTGTGGGTTCATTTATCACCAAGTTTATTAAAGTTAGCTCATGCTCTTGAGTTTTCTTCGCCGTTATTGCAATAAAAGTGAATATATTAAGCTTTTGGGCATTTTTGTCTTGCTGATTTTGCTTCTTGTGCTCAAATTTCCGGTTTTTTTTCGGGATCCCAGGTTTCGTGAGATTTTTACAGGTTTTTATGAACAGCTTGTAAATGAAAAGCCTTATACAAGACCTATGCCAATTAGCCACGATCGTCTCTTCAAAATCGTAACTCTAAGTTTGAAAGGGCGTTCTTTGTCCGTGACTTTACAAATAGATGACGTCACCATCCACTTGTGCGAATGGCGAAATCGAAACGAGCACAAACGTAAAATCCTTTGTCACCATGCAAAGGCTGGGATAAGAAATCAATTATGACGATGAAATCGACAAGCATTTTGTATTCAGTGCACGAAAGATAGAACAATTAGAAATGTTTATCAGGAACCGATGGAAGTGCAAGCATAGCCAAAAATTGAAGCTGGGTTTTTTCGTCCGTTGTTCCATGCTAGGACGGGCTAGTCTGCCGTGATATGACAAAACCTAGCAATGATATTCTAGGTTTTATAAAAAAACTTGACTTTTTTTCCTTCATGTGAAGCTACTAATCAGCGAACGCGAAGAAATAATTAATGTTCGCACAGTTGACAGCTTCAAGGCAAAACTGAAAAAAATCGCTTAGCTGTTCTGCTTAACAATAATAAATGGCAAAAAAATCAATATTTTCAAAAACATGATTTTGGTAGTTATTAGGTTTTGCCATGTCACCGCAGCGCTCTGGTGGGTGTCTGCCACTATCAAGTCGCTATCGAAGCAGACTTTTCACTGGAACAACAAAGCACTTCGAATTTCAAAAGCCCTTCCTAAGGAACAAAGAAATCAGAAATTTGGGCTTTAGTTTCTCCAGTCTGAAACAATTACTTGCACCACAGCGGCTAGAACAGTGGTTCTCAACGCATTTTTGTGTTCTTCTTTAAAATCCTCTGACTCAGTCGTTTCCTCTTTATCATAAATTTTAAGGTGACAAAATTGCCGATTTTGCGTTCCAAGGTCACGGTGGAGACCTTTTCTTCTTTTTGAGGTTTATAAACAACCCCTACTAAACATTGGAGAGTATATGTAAACTGCACAACAAAATTTGAACTCGGATTTTTCCTCCCCAATTTCCTCTCAATAAATAATCCTTCCCTTAGGCAGCCTTGTCGCTCCCGGTTGAGGACCACTGGGCAAAAGCAAGATGTCTCGATTTTATTCGAAATCATTTTCAATTTCTATTTCACATAAATCCAAGGAATCGCTTTTTGTCTCTACCTTCCTGACCGAAAGGCAGCGACAGCGGCGCTAAGCAAAACACAATTGCCGACACCTGCTTCGGAACTTCAAGTAATAATATCACGAGAGAATGCTCATCCGCCCTCTTGACTAAAGCTTAATGAATATCAGTTACTTGGAGAAAGACGCTGTTTACATGTTGCGATTGTATTGCTTGGTATTACTGTCAATAAACTTACTGCTTGTTGGAATACGCCAAGCGGAAGGAATGTATATGCCTTTCCCCAGGGCACAACACAGTCATCGTGAGGTTTGAACGCAGAACCAGGCGATCATTGTCGCCGAAAAACAGCGCTTCAACCCACTCAACCACGTTGTTGAAATGTATCATCACGCCTTGGCTATTGTTTATTTAATAAAGCCTGATCTGCAAGTCTGTTTTATTTTGGCTCAACCCCTAAACAAGCAGGACTAGTGATTTGCCTCAGTATAAACCAGGTTGAAGATCCACGTGTAAAATTACGCAAGCGTAAACCCGAATCGCTGTGCTTTCCCTTGATTAATCCCTCACCGCTTCACTTTTTTGCGCTTTCCCTGTCATCAATCGTTCCGTACGTCTCATCTTTTCCACCTCCACTTCTTTCGCGATTATCTGCTTGATGGCGTACGAGAGCTGCTTGCGTGCTTTTCCATCGGCACCAATGAATTCGCACACCTCCGTCATATTACTGTAAACACATAAAAGCGGGTTCGAATCCCTCACACTAAAATGGAAACTAAAATTGGCAGTGTGCAGCTTATCCATGTATAGGTTGTCATGGCAACAGTGACCGTAGGCAACCTTATTTAATAACCGGGGAGCTTTGATTAAACAGGCTACACGTGCTTGGTTCGGTGCAATGGAAGCTAGACTTCGGTCGGTGACCACAGACGTAACTTGACGCCGCAGCAGGCAACCGTGCGATTCCAAGTTCAATTCTAGCCTGAGTCTGCAAAGCACTTTTCTGCGCTTAGTTCCAGCAACAGTGGCGCCTAGACCTGCTTCAGAGTTTTACATTTCGCTTCAATTGTTTGGTTATACTTAATAAATTTGCTACTTGCAAGAATCTGTTGAGCACAGTAAGTGACTGTAAATTGTCTTTTCCAAGAGCAGTACAGCACGGTGGTCGTAGGGTTTGAGCGCACGACCACGGTTGCGACAGATGGCACTTCAACCCACTCGACCACGCCACCGTGTGGAGTAGCGTTGGCAACCCTAAAGCAGGTCTGAGCAAAGTTGTTTTACGTATGACTGGAATGGCTTTCCCGCGAATGGAGCAGAAAATACAACTCAGACAAATTCAAAACCAAATCCTCACGGTTCCAACACGTAGTTGTATTGTCCATCTTCGTTTCTTTCTTGTCTGAAAGTCAGGTTATAAGACAACATGGACGACACGAGATCATGCAATTGCTTTCTTTCGGCAGTGCTGTACAACTGCATGTTGACCTGCGGTTTAAAAATTAAGCAAAACAGATTCATTTGGTGCAACACATCTTGCAAAACGCAAGTCTTTATTTAAAAAATAGGATCTTTCTAAATAATGAATTTATAGTCTACGTTCAATAAATTAACCAGAACAAATTATATCGTTTGAAACTATATCTCAAGACACATTTATCATAATCAGTTCACTAATATTACTCTGAGGTAACAATGTGAAATAACGCGATTAGCGACGATTTCAAGGCCTGTTTTTGTTTATCTATTACAAAACTTTTATCTGAAAAGATTGAATTTGTATACACGCAGATTTGCCAAAACAGGCTGTATAGCAGTTTTAAAACATTCAGGTGTTACAATATGTTACGCTGAGTGGCTGATAAGTTGTGTGCAGCACATACTAAGTACAGCTGCAAATAAACCAAAAAAATTTTTTGGTCGAGGGGCCGAGTGAAACACAGCGTTTTGTTGGTGAGGTTGTTGTTGTTGTTGTTTACCCGACCCCTTCCGAGGCATGGGGGCATGGCGGAAGACCATGGAGCCCCAGAAGCCGGGCAACTCCCCAGGGTCTGGACCAGAGGTCATAAAGAGACAGAGAGTCGCCAAAGAGTGAGCGGCGCAAAGAGTCCGTAGCTGGACAGTGCAGAATGAGATGAGAGATGTCCTGGGACGAGTGTCCACAGGCGCTGCAAAAAGGATTCTCGATTCTGCCAATCCTGGAGAGATACGAACCTAAAAGAAGGCTGTGTCCATTGCAGCGAAGACGAGAGAGGACACAGCGAGCATGACGAGGGAGCACAAGTTCCTCAGTGGAAATTGAGGGAACCTGTGTGTCAAAATACTTTGAAGAGACAGTACGCCTCCAGTCCGAGATAAGACGAGAGTGGATACGAGAGATAAGAGGAGAGAGACTACAAGGGATTGCGGAGGGCGCAAGCAGCGCTCCCCGTCTGGCAAGCTCATCAGCTGTGTCGTTCCCCGGGAGAAACGAGTGTCCGGGGACCCATTGTAGCCTGATAGAACAGGAGGAGAAGAAGGACAGTTCCTGCCAGATCTGCCACAGAGTTTGAGATAACAGGAAAGGTGGAGGAGAGGACAGGGTGGCGAGGACAGAACGAGAGTCAGACAGGAGAAGAAGAGAAGAGAAATGGCAGACTTTATGGTGTTGCCGAGACCAGCAAAGAGCGTGCAGAATGGCGCAGGCTTCAGCGGAAAAACTGGGCCTGCCGAAAAGGAAAGAGTGGCCTCAGTGCCACACAGAGAGCAGTTGGCAAGAACGCCGGAGCCGCCCTTGCCAAAAGGAAAAGGAACAGAGCCGTCTGTCCAGAGTACCAGATCATGAGGAGGAAGAGAGTCAAGGTGGGCGAGAGCCGCACCTTGGCGAGAGTAAGGGGGATCAGAGCGAGAGCATGGAGTGGAAAGGGTGGACTCCACCGTGAACGAGGGAAGATTCCAAGGAGGACAGGGAGGGCAAGCAACAAGAGCCTCCCTAGAACAAGTAGAAGAAAGCATGAGCGGGTGAGTGGACGCAAAAGCTCTCCAGGACGATCTGCAGAGTCTTGGTTTCACTCCTAGTCTAGCCAAACCTGAGATGGGAAAGGAGGTTGGGAGACGAAGAGCCCGCTCATGAGAAAAAAGAGTGAAGTGAGTCAGAGTGACTCGTAGGGGAGGTAGAGAAGCCTCGGTGAGTAGTAGAGGGATAGGGGACGACGAGAGGCAGCCGGTGATGGCGCGACTGGCCGCTCGGTGAAGGCGTTCCAATTTGGTGATATTGGTAGCGCTTAGGAAAGGAAACCATCCGGGTGAAGCGTAAGTGAGAAGGGACCGAAGAAAAGATTTATACAGAACAGAGAGGGACTCCTTAGAGGGGCCCCAAGAGGAAGCAGAGATACAGCGTAAGGCCTTGAGACGTGGGAAAAATTTGGCCTTCAGCGAAGATACATGCCTAGAAAAGGAAAGAGTGCGGTCGAAGGTGACCCCAAGAAAAGTTGGAGTGGGATTAAAACGGAGGCGGGAGCCGAGTAGGAGGAGGTTGGGCTGGAGGTTAGCCTGGTGGGGATCCACTGAAAAGAAGGAGGCCTCACATTTGCTCGGATTGAGAGGAAGACACCAGTACTCCGACCAGCGCTCCAATCGAAACAGAGCTCCTTGTGTGGCCTCCGCCGCAGTGGGGACCGAGGGGGAGGAGGACCAAATGGCCAGATCGTCAGCGTAAAGAGAGCAGCTGACGGAAGAAGGCAGAGAAGCCGGAAGATCATTGATGAAGAGGGAGAAAAGTACAGGGCCAAGAACGGATCCTTGCGGAACACCTCGACGGACTCGAAAGGAACGGCTTTTGTGATTTTGAAAAACCACAGAAGCGCGCCTGTCAGAAAGGAACGATTGAGTCCAACGAGCAAAGCAAGGAGGGAGGCCAGCCGAAATAAGTTTGTGGAAAAGGGCGGGGTGCCAGACAGAGTCAAAAGCTTTAGAGAAATCGATAGTAGACAGGATCGTCCGAGAGCCCGGCCTGGGTTTGTTAAACCCATCCGAAATGGACTGAGAAAGGTACAGAATTTGATCAAGTGTAGACCGTCCAGGGCGGAAACCGGCCTGGCGGGGAGAAAGAATGGAATTAGATTCCAGAAAAAAGAGTAGACGGGATAGTATGATGCGTTCAAAAAGCTTTGATACGCAGGAGGTGAGAGAGATAGGTCGGAAGGAAGCAGGAGAGTCGAGAGGTTTTCCCATCTTATGTATGGGAATAATAGAAGATGTCTTCCAGATGGAAGGAAAGAAATGTGAAGACCAAGAAAGATTGAAGATGTGAAGAAGAAAATCCATGCCAGAGCGAGGAAGATGCTTTAGCATGGGATAGGCAACTTTGTCTGGGCCAGTGGCAGTGGATGAGGAGAGGTTGGAGGCAGCCGCAAGAAATTCAGCGGGAGAGAAGGGAGAGCAAAAGGACGAGTGAGACTCCACAGAGCACGTAGCTCGGCGGAGCTCAGTGAGGTAGCCTCTGGCTCTGCTGCGCAGGGCCTTTGGCTGAGACACGGAAAAGTGAGATCTCAGGTAAGCGGCATAAACCGAAGCCGATTCCCTGGGAGAGGAACAGTTAGGAAAGTTAGGAGAGGAAGAAGACGAGGAAGGAGAGCCAGCAATAGAGCGAAGAAGAGAGTGCACAGATTTAGGTGAAAGAGAAGTGCAGGTCGTCTGCCATGCCTCAGCCTTGGCCTTGGCAATGACTGACGAGGCACGTCGAGAGGCGGAGATGTAAGCCTGGCGATCTTCATCACTTCTGTGAGCAGTAGCGAAAGCCTTGCGTCTTTCACCAACCGCTTCTTCCACCTCAGCAGACCACCAGGCTTTAGGAGGGCGTTTGATGCGGCCGAAAGGAATGGAAGATTTGGCCGCATTCATTGCCAGAGAGGTAAAGAGAGCAGCTGCAGAGGAAAGAGAAAGAGACGAGTATTCCTCTGCAGTAGGACAGTGAGAGTCAAAGTAGGAGGCAAAGTCATCCCAGCGAGCTTTCTGAAAATTGAAGGAAGGGGGGCGCTCGTTGGGGTGAAAGACCGGAGAGAGAGGGATAGATAGAAGAATTGGTAGGTGGTCAGAACCCAGGTCCTGAAGCACCTCCCAGGAGCAAGAAAAAGCAAGAGTAGAAGGAGCAAAGGAGATGTCAGGAGAGGAGCGACTGCCGGAGGAGCGATGAAGAAGGGTGGGTGTGTCAGGGTCATTGAGGGGGAGGAGGTCTGAGGAGATGACCCAGTCGAATACTTCCTCCCCACGGGGGTCGGAAGTACCTCTTGAGTCCCAGAGCGGGTGATGGCAATTGAAGTCCCCCAGAATGAAGAGATTTCTGGAGGAGGGAAGAATTGAGGGAGAGAAGGAATCGGTTCTGCCATCCGTTGGGGAGGAGCAAATAGGGGGGGCATACACATTAAGAAATGACACCGAGGAGGATTTGTTTAGAGAGATGTTGACCCCTACATAATCAGAGTAGGGATCGAGCGAAGAAAGAGAGGTGGTAGAAAGTTCAGAAAAGGATAGGCCCTGTCTGACGAAAATGACAACGCCGCCACTGGCATGCGAGGCATCAGAAGAGAGAATGCCAGACCGGGAGTGAGTACGATCAGAACGCAGAACAGAGAATCCAGGAATCCGGAAAGAGGAGTTAAGATTGGATTCCTGAATGCAGATAAGGTCGACAGGATGGGATGAAAGAAAGTGAAGTAGTTCAGTGCTCCTGGCTCGAAGACCTCCAGCATTCCATTGAAGAACCCTGAGAGAGTCAGGGGGAGGAGAGGAGGCAGGAGGTGCAGAAGTATAGCCAGGAGCAAGGGACGGTGGTGAAAGGGTAGGGGAAGGAGATATAAGATGGGCAGATGGGGGATAAATGTTTGGAGACGAGGGTGGGGCAAGAGTGCAGCATTAGCAGAGGGGGGGCCAGATTCCACAGTGGAGGTATACGTGCCGGAGGATTCCGAGGAGGGGGGAGTCACAGTGTTACGGCAGGGGGGGCAGCTCCAAGAGTGAGAGCTGCCAAGAGCTCTGAAGTTAGATAAAGAAAGTTGTGAGCACCTTAGATGGACCCATTTGGAGCAAGCGCAGCATTGCACCGACTTGCCCCGCCAGGTCACATTTCCAGCGCACACAGAGCAAGGAAAGATGGGGCCAGGGTTAGGATGAACGTTACCGCTCATCAGGAGAAGAAGAAGAATGAGGAGACGAAGGAGGGCAAGAGTAGGGCAGGAGAGAAGAAAAAGTAAGAACAGGCGACCGATTTTAAAGATGCTGTGTGCTGCCCTTCTGCGGTCGTTCAGGGGGCAGCATAGCGAAAAAATGAATGGGGAGTGCCCGGGGTAACTGGGACCCTCGGGAAGGCCAACAGCCATTTCGACCCAACCCAAACGGGGCCGGGGACCGCACCACCACGTTGAGGCGGCTGTTGATTGGTGCAGCTCCATGGTGAGGTCGTAGATACTGACTTATAATGAAACTATGTCTTCAATATATTTACAATTATAATGAAATTTTAAAGACTGCAAAGATCCAAAACCACCAAAACAGTTGAATTACAAAAATGTACTCTATAAGTTTTCTAAGCCATTTCCCCAAAAGTTTGGGTTAAAAAAAGCTTGTCACAATGCCACATATAATCCTTTTTTACAGGCATTTCAGGGTTGTGCGAATTTGTCCTTTGACCCAATGTAATACGCTTGCTCAAAAATGGCGGGAGGTGGCTCCATCGCAGTAGACGCATACTACAGGTTTGGATAATTGTTCTTTCAGCTAGATGCAAAGTCTTTTATATTTGATATGAAAAGGCCAGCTCACGTGCGCCACTTACCGGCCTGATGTTAGGCATCATAATCGACAGGAGGTGGGGCACGACTTCCAAAAGAGCCGTGTTTTGCGTCACGAAACAGCGAATGGACGGCGACATCTCGGTGTACATGGAGGTAAAAAAATGCTCGGTTTTTTGAAGTTTCTGACGATTCTAAAAAGTGGGAAACTAAAAACCGAGCTTCTGCAGATGAAACCAACAAGCTTGGACGCACTAGTTCAGTATGTGTTTGCCACTATCCATCAGGTTTCGAAGCTGACTTTTTACAGGAGTAACAAAGAACCTTCAATTCTGCAAGCCTTTTCAAATGAATAGCAGTAAAGCTTCGAACTTTAGTAACGAAGTCAATAACAATCATCGCTAAACCACTGTAACACAGGCAAGCTTAACTGCTGTTTGTTTCGAGGGCATCGAGTCGCTCATATATTCAAAGATTTTCTGGTACGGTTTGGATACCCTTCGAAAAATTCAGGACTTCAGGTACTTTCGTTGTTTAACCGAGTTTGAACAGCGAAGCTGCCACTGCTGACCTAGCATGCAGAAGGAGGCGACCTTTAGATAACCACCAGTAACAGCTCTGTCTTCTAGTAGGGTCAGTAGACAGTTTGGATTCACAAGTGTTCAGAAATGAACTACCACTCTTTGGGGTGTACGGCGTGAATCAAAATTTTCTTTCCCAGCGCCTCCATCACAAGAGGGCAAACATATCAACATAACTAGCTGAACTGATGCCAAGTCAAGTCTGGACCAAGACAGCCTATTGATCGAGTTGTTGGCCAGATTTTCCTTGTTTACGGTTATTTCATTCACACATCCTACCTCTTGTACTGACTGTGGAAACTGTATTCTTGGCGGTGCCAGACACGAAAAGAGCATGTGAAATGTAACAAAAAGATAAGGAATATAACGCATTAACGTCCATTCCTGGTACGTCACAATGTCAACGTTCAAATCATCGTACAACTGTAACCACTCGTACGCCTTATTCACGGCCTGCATGGCGCAATCTTTAAACTTCATTGATAGAAAATTCTCGAATACGCCCTGAAAAATCGTTTAACAAAGACGATTGGCGACGGTGAAAAGTAAGGTTGCTTTAAAAAGCATACTTATGAAACTTTTATCTGGCAATTGTCATGGGGTATTATTTGAACGAAAACGACGCTTTCGTCTTCAGTCACTTTTCAACGGTGCTGGCAAAAGGTACATAAAGATAGATGGACTGCTCTGCTTGTGAACTGAAAATGCTAGTTAGGGTTGAACGCCGTTACCGATTCTGTTTTCAAAAAAGGCATATCCCCAGCTTGCTCAATATTTGCAGTAAAAGCACCTCGCATCCGAAAAGGGAAAATTGTAACTTAAAGTTGGGTCTAATCACAAGTTGTTTATGTATAGCTGTTAAGTCCCCGCAAAAAAAGTATACAACGCATAATTAAATACCTGCAAAGTCTTTTCATACTCCCCATTTGCTATCACTACATTCAATATATGGTAGAATCGCGTCGAAACTTGTGACAACTTTTGACCATCTTCAAGCGACTGTTGCAGAGCCAGCGAATTTTGCTCGATTTTTCTATGAAACATATAAGACGGGTTCGATTTTCTTGGTAGAAGGAAAAAAAGCTTGTAACGTAAATTCCAGAACACACACAAGCAACTGATTATCAGAGTTAACAATAACAAAAATGTCATTTAATCAATTGGTTTTTTGTACCAACAGCTTTGAAAGTAAATTTAAAAATACAAGAAAAGTGTTTTGTTTAAAAAAGGTTTGTAAATAAAATTTTCTAAATGTAAGAGGAGGTGGATTAGTGAGTTTTCCGCACAGGTTAGAAAATGAGTTGACAGTGAAAGGCACGCTGAACCTAGGGCTACATGCTATGTTCTTCGTAAGGACACAAATATTAGATAGTCGTAAATTTTCTATACTATGCGAACAAAAATAGTGAATCTTGGTAAGAATATTGTTTATTCGTACTAAGATTTTTTGGTACGAAAATTCGAGTTTTATCACGTACATCACAACTCTTCGTAAGACGATTTTTTTCGTTCGAATATTTCTAAAAATGCCAAAATATTGGTGAAAATTCTCGACTGGGTCAACTGATCATTCGCAAACATCACGAAAAATTTGACATTGTGTGTGGAAGAAGATGAAGCAACTGTTTAGCTACCTTCCAAAGTACTAAAAGTTTAAACAATGGCTTTTTGAGGATCATTTTTGAATAATGAATAGAGAAATACTTTGGATTATACAAGAATTCCGTGAAAGAAAAAACAAAATTTCGGAAATACGTGAAATAGCAGCGGAGCAGTCAATTTAATTGTGGTGGACAAGGCGTTGATATGAGACGTTAGCTTCCGGAAGTTTTTAAACTTAGCAACTTTGCTTATATTGTAAACTTTAAAGGCAGGCTACTGTAATGGACATGAAGTTAACGCGTCTACGAGGACCAGCAAAGCAAATTGTTACCACGTCAATCGTTATTGTTCTTAAATAGCAGCTTAACTGCTGAGTTATTGTTAAAGATTAATTTTACTCGATGACGTTTTTTGTTCGTAACTTTACTTTCGTAGACGATCATTTTTGCAATTGCGAATACGAAGATATTTTTCTTTTTGAAACATAAAACTTACACTTTTAGGGGAACCAAAACGAAGATTTTTCTTCTTGTTACACTTAAATCGATTTTTTGCTCCAAGTTGGTCCAAAAACTTGGTAATTAAAAAAAAATTTATGAACAAAATTATTCTAACGTTTACGATTTTAACAAAACTGTGATTTGCGAAAAAAAACATAAACACGCACGGCTAACGAACAACGAATATTCGTGCTCGTTCGAAGAGCATAGTATGTGGTCCCTGATTGGATGTCTGCAAAGCGGAAAAAGTGAACGTAAAATCTAGCTAGCTGTCGCGAAGTGAACTAGAGAAAAAAGTTTTGAAGTGGTGCCAACAGCAAAACATACCGTTTGTTTTTTGGTTGTTGAAACAGTTCGTTCCATACAAAGAATATTGTTTGATGCTGATCCTTCTGTCCGATTGGAAGTCGATTTATTGCTTCTAGATTTAATCTGAAATTAGTTTCAACGTTCACAAAACAAGGGCAAAGCGACAAGTCCAAAACTAATACATAACGAAATAGACTGGCGGTTTCCCCTCAGCCTGGTCACGCAGCTACTCGATTCCCACGCTTCACCATGTTAGAGCAGTGAAGCTGCTTCCCCGACATGTGATGACAGGTCACTGCTTTGTTCACTGCACTGCTCACCAATGCAGTCCTCACTGGTAGGGTTGTGCTATTAGTTTGCAATTTGTAGTCGTCATTGGTTTAAATTGAATGGTTCTTTTTCCCAGCCTGATCTTGATTATTATGAACATGGGCATGCGTTTGATGCTGTTTGCGTGCCCAGAAAAAGGGGAGAAAAATGACAGCTACTGGGTGCCTACGAAACGAGGTTCACTAACGAAGCATGAAGAAACACAGCAACAAACGAGTACTAGATATTTCCCGCGCTTCACCAGGCGAGAATAGTGAAGCTGCTCGTCAAGCATGTGATTACAGAAGACTGCTTTGGCAACCCACTAACGATACTCTGCCTTGTGCTGGTGGGGCTACCAGTCTGAAGCCTTTATTGCTCGAATTAAGATTACCGCTTCCCATAGCTTAATCTTGATTTCGTTTACGCTATGAGCCTAGATCACCGTTTTATACCGTGTCTCTCCCTTAAATAGACAGCAACACCCGATAATCTCATATTTATACTTCTTTGTTCCCGGTGAAAAACTTTTACTCATACTTCTCTTTTCCTTTTGACTGCAGAAACTGCAGGGTGTTGATGCAAGTTCGAATGTCATTCGATGATTTTTCACATAGCGCAAGCAAGCTGGTCATATTGCAATCAAGTCTTTGCACGTAGCAAACCTGGAAGAGTGGGCACGCGTGAAAAGCTCATTATGCCTTGATAACTCAACGACGGGTCTGGCTCCAGAAGCGCACATCGCAGAAATGGGCTCCGCTTGTGGCAAAAATGCACTGCACCAACACTACTGGTAACTCCGAAGCGGGTTTGCACACAAGTCGGTTTATACATAACCGCAAAGCTCTTGCCGTACAAGGAAAAGACATATAACAACGCAAGCTCGTGGATGACTTCTGGAAGAGATTTTATGAACCAAGCTACTGTTTGGATGGATAGAAGCATGCAAACCTTATAACTTGCTACGAATAATTGGTGACTTTCTTTGCGAATCTTTGCGAAGCGAAGTTGAAAGTTTTATGCCAAGCCAGAGTCCAAAAAAAAGGGTAAACACACACAGTAGTTGGCATTAGAAAATAGCTTGTTATGACAAAGTCATCATAAATTATGTCTCGGGGTGATAGAATCATGCCCACCTGCTTCAAGCGAGCTGCTAACTTCGCAGATGCCGTTGGCGGAAACTGCAGAACAAAGCTCTGTTGACGCAGCTGACGAAGAGCCGGCACATACCTGACACGAGCAAAAATCAGTTCAACTCAATCAAAACCAGTGTAAAAATATCAACATCAAGTATGTAGCACCGTGATTCACAACCGCCTTCAAATGATGACTCATTTTGAACTTTAAAATCTTATTTTACTTATCTTACTGCCGAAACGAGCGGTGAGCGACTCATTTTAGCGCGAATCAAGAACAAAATCGCTCAGACATGTCACATTTCCAGAGGTCGCATATATAATTTCTGTCAATTACTGAAATATATTCCTTGGTCGCAGCCGCAGTAGTGTAGTGGCAGTAGTGTAGCCGGACTTCAGAGCAAAAGGTCTGGAGCCTGAAACTCCATGAAAGTTCCATTCGAATTCGTTACGATGCAGAATTTAAAGGGATGCGTCGCTCCGACAACGAGCTTCGACCGATCGGTGCTATGAGGCCATGTTGTGATCTCTGGAGCCTGTGTGCCACAGGCACCTACTGCAGTAAATGCACATAGACGGCAACGGTAAGAAGCACAATTCACTTCAGCTTCGGACAATTTCATTTCTTGCTATCAGAAAATTGAACCGAAACCAGATTCGGAGACAAATATCACAAGATATTACAATTAGAAAAATTTACTACCACAAGTAAATTACTTACAAATCGTTGCAAATGCATATAATCGGACGTAGCAAGATACCACTTCCCCCGGATTTTGCCCTTTTTTTCTTTGAATCGCCTTTTTTCGACTTGTTCATGACGTTCAATAAAATGGTGATCGCAGCCTAAAAAAAATCAGATTTTGCAATAAAAAAACAACCAGAAATCATGCCAATTACAAACTGCTGCAAAGCGGCTATTCAAGCATAGAGCAAGAGGTGGAAAGTAGGGGTTTATGGACTTTTGTCCGCCAGTAGCAACCTGCTTTGTTGGCGAAGGAACAACCAATCAGTATTTCCGACTAGTATAAATCTGATTCGTAGTGCGTGCCCTGGATATTATATTTGACAACGTGCCTCTGTTTAAAGAGGAAAAATTATAATATTTCAATGATATTACCTGCGGAGCTCCATCAATTTCATCAACTATTAAGCAGTTGGGCCGTTGGTCTGAGGTCAATACTGATTTCATCTGGGTAGTTTCTTCAAGCTTCTTTTGAAAAATCTCAGCACTTCGATCATCACTTGTCAAAAAAGCAAATCGTTACGTCTTCTACATTGGCTGTCTTTGAAAGGCATGCGGGTAAGCAGGCACACGAGTTCACCATGTACTACAAGATCACCAAAGTTTAATGCCAGGTCTTGATCACGCAAACTCGCTTTACAGCCCATCAGGCAAGTTTTTGGTCTCTTTGCGGTTAGTGTGCCAAAAAGCGACAAGAGATGAGAGCCTTTACTGGGACATTCTGCATGTAAAGCCAAGCCATCGCAGCCTGATCTTGATTAGGTTTTCGGTGTGAACCAATATATTCCTTTGATGTTGGGTGTCTCCTTTCCAAGACTACATACATTAAGAAACGACCAAGGCCAGAATTTTGGCCACAGCTCACAATAACGATTTCATGCGTAAGCAAACTTTGTAAGATTATCTCACAGCGAGGCTACATATCAGAGAGTAAAACTGAGCCATAGGCTGCTAGCTATCAGCAGGAACGCCTAACGATACCTTCTAGATCATTTAAATATTCCAGGTCCCGGTCAGGATTGGGCCTAAGAGCTATCCCTTGCCGATCCTTAACATACACCTAGTTTATACAAAAAGAAGCAACTAGATGCAATTCATGTACTAATGTAATAACATCTTACCTTGCGTTCATTTCAACCACGTGATAGCCAGCATGCTTTGCAATCACATGGGCAAGAGTGGTTTTTCCTAATCCAGGGGGGCCGCACAAAAGGGCAGCCTTGAACTTCGGCCGCTTGGTGTCATCTAATTCCTGTTAAAGCAGCTCAAGTAAAACCTTGTTGCACTATGATATAAGTCAAAAAAAACTTCCATTAAAAATTTATACAAATTGTGACCTGGAAGCTCCAACATCAAGGCGGACACCCATTGTTAGGTACTCAAAAGTCGCCTTTTACGACATGCTGGATGAACTAATAACAAGGCAAACTTTGCTCTTATAGAGTTGCTACCAACGATTAGACGACATATAGGAACAATGTGGCTAACTAAAATCTATTACTTACATCATCAAAAATAGTTTTGCCTGGGTTCTTCCATTTCTTCTGGAACTTTTTGTTCTCTTTGTTGTTATCACTTGCTTTCCGAATTGGTAAGTCCCGATTGAAAACGACAGAATCCCAAAGTTTCAGCCATTTGAGAAGTGCTCGATTGACACTCTGAAAAACATAATGTCAAAATTTAAACCACTCTCTCTACTGGTCATTAACTGCAGAAATAAATGAAAGGATAGCAATTGACCATTTCAAAGATGTTGAAACGACAGTATATTTCGGTATTTTGATCATTATAATTTTTATTCATTACTTGTTTTTGGTATAAACTAAAAGATTAACTGCTTCTCCTGACAACAATCTATAACAAGTCTAATCTAGGCAAAACAAACAATATTTTGATGGCTGAGTCGCTCTAAAGTACTTCACGACGACGTAGCTTAGTAGGAAGCTTAAATGTTCTAAGGTGTTCGGTTGTTTGCTGAAAAGCAATAAGATGGCCTTTAGCTGAGTATAAGCTTGTTTTATTTAGAGTGCTTTGATCACGTCGATATGATTGGCGACCACGACAATGCCTCCCACTTTCGCTCTTTAACGGGTTAAAATGGTACAGCTGCTTATTCAAAGTGTCATAAAGCACTACACTATCGGGCACCAAGCTGTCTATGCATTCTAGCATATTGGTGATACTACCACTAGTTTGCACTTACATGGTTCAAAATGGACGTCGCTTACGTGCAACTTAATCTAGTAATTAACAAGCTGTTCGATTGCTTTTGCAGTGTGACCCTAAAATTGCAATTTACAAAGAGATGTTCGTCCAAAGGAAAAATATTCATTTCTTAAAATGTTTTCACTATTACCAGAAAACAACATCTGTGACGAATATTGTCATTTTTACTTTGCTCTAACTGAAAACCAAACTTACTTCGTCACTAAGTAGATGGGTATAACGAGTAGGAGCGTACTTGTTGACCCAAAGTTGATGGCGAGGCATATGATCCTCACCCTGTCTTTCTTCATCGTGGAAATCCTGCTGCTCTTTCTCCTCTTCCAAGCCCGAGTTCCTAAAGTCCAGAGTTTCCCTTCGAATTTCTTCAGTGATACGACGGGATTGCTCAACAATGTCGAACTGTTTCTAAACAAAATGTGAAAGCATTACTCAGAATTTTTTCACGTTGAACTAAAATATAGTTGGCAAGTACTGGAGAAAACTTATGCATCCAAAATTTTAAAACATGATGTCATAGCTTTTCCTCTGACATTGTTCAGGAAAAAGTTATTGTGTAATTTTGTTTTTGGCAATTTGTTCAAACAAGTTTGTAAATTGCCAATAAATAGTAATTTAAAATGACAGTAATAGATCAAAGTTTCGGAATTTTGATATTACAAGTATATCTTAAAGCTCACTACCTCGTCAAATATCATTTGGCGCAATTCTGGTAATGTCTGAGGTAGAAGACTTCTCGTAGATGATCCTTTGATCAGAGAACTTACAGAAGGCATCTATGAAACAAAAAAACATGGTGTAATCACCTTCACAAGCAAATCTTCAATCTATGACAACAGTAACTGAGCAACAAAGACATCAAATAGCACAAAAACATAAGTAGTTACTACACAAAACTTGGTTCAAAATTTTGATTTCGTCTACTCTAGTGCAATTGTTAAGCTTAAATAAAAGTTTAATAATCAACTTATATAAGAATACTATATGCAGCCTTTTTCGCATCACTTACATCAATAACAAAATGCAAATCAGAAATCCATACCACAGAATATATCAAAAAATACTGCTTGAAAGTTTGGAGCTGGAGTACAGCACCTTTGAATACCCGTTTTGGACAAGTCAAATATTGAAAAAACAACAGACCCTGAGTCACCTCTTTTAATGGATCCTCTCTTCTAAGTCGCATGTACACCCTCTGACCATCCGAAGATGTAGCTGCTATGAACTCGCTGTGCATGGGTGGACGGACAAGCACTTTCGTCAATTGAATTGCTGATGTTGGCTTTGTTTCAAAAGAAAAGTTGGCTGAAAGCAAATACCGGTAATTGACATGTGAAGACTATTATGCTACTTTACAATTTTTTTAACTGAAAACATGTTAATTGCCGCTTTATTCAATAAACCTAAGAATATTTTGACCTCTTGAGCAACATGACAAGTTAGGATTTCGTTCACCACGTCAAAGAAACTCTTTTTAATAACTTGATCAAGAGTATACCAAATAGGGTTTTCTCTGCCAAACCTAGCTGACCAACACTTAAAATTACGGCGAGGCCGATTGAAGTGCAGTAAGCTAAATAACACTTGCTCACTTGAATCTTGCAGAAATTCTTTTGCATTGTGACGATTTTCTCTATAACTTTTAATTTTTTCGAGAATTTGGGGAGTGGCACTACAGGTTTTATATTTCAAATCTTCTTTTCTAAAAAAATGGTTTGTCACACACTTGCAGTGAACTAATATGCAGCATTATCTTCTCTATGTATTGACAATTTGCTCTGTGCTCAAAAACCTCGGCTACAAGCTGAAGACTAGGTGCGTCCAACTTTTTTTACAAAGATGAAAAACTGTCACTGTTTCCAAAGTGAAAAGTTTATAGTGCCTTTGATCACAGGTGCGTCAGAAAGCATTGCTATGTTGTTTGAAAAGGGCATCTGCCGTTTGTTCTAAGATCCTGTGCCTGATATAACATTGTTGTGAGCTCTAAAGAGTTAGCTGAAACGGAACTATATTTATGAATTAGACATTATCAATACCATCACATATTAGCTAATTACATTTTATTTATAAGTGAACACAGTTTATTTATTTATTCCTGCGTATGAACTCATGCTCTTTTTCCCAGTCTTCAGTCAGATGAGACCATAGCGATAGTGGATTGTTCAGTCCTAACACCCGTCTGCCACATAAAAATGATGGAATCTTGTTAGGCGCATTACTCGAGAGCACAAGCTAACCTGCCCACTTTTGCTCCATCCCACCCCTTATGTGCTGAGCGCAAAGCAGGGAAGCTGTGAAGGTTACTTTTAGGCTCTTTAATATGACACGACAAGGGCATAGAACCCAAGTCTAAAGTGCAGAGCAGACACTCTAACAGCTACACCAGTAGTGAACACAGTAAAACATAAACTTTGGACAATTTGTGTTCAGATGCTTTAAAATTCATGTAGACTAATGCCAGCAATGTATTGCTATCACAAAAGCTGTGACTAAGCTGAAGAAAAATGTTTTATGCCACAAGCTTTTTAAAAATCAAATGCAGAAATCACGTGAGAATTGAATTTATAATCTTTTAATTGCATGACATAATTCGAAAACAATTACTTCTTTATGATCACATCCCTGTCACAATCCAGCGTAGTTGGCAAGCTAGGTCGCGCTGGCAAAGCTCTAAGCTTCGGTTTCTTCCTTTGTGGACTGAAATCTGTCAACCAACACGATAAAATATTCACTTACAAGCTTGCATAAAATAGATATCAAATAAATACCGATTCAGTGCAAGGCATCACACAGCTGCAACAGGTAAATGCTTACATCAAATGTAGAGCCGATAGCTATTAAGATTATGTAGGTCAGATGGTAGATAAAATCCATTTTGGTTACACAGAAAAACCATAAATAGTTAAAAAATCCACTTTAGCAAAAAACGCCATTTCTCAGCTGAAAGTTTTTTTAAGTAGATTTAAATAAGAGATTAATTATATCACGCAAAATCTGATTTTTGTTTTACAAATTCAGCTGCAAATTAGACCTAGGCCTGTAACATTACACTGGACGTCACCTTCATCAATAACAAGTTGATTTCTCTCAAAGGAATCATCTATCAACTCGGCAGAGCCATCAATTTCCGTTGAATCGAACAGCTTTCGTCTCCTAGGTTCTCGTTTATTAAAGTCTGGTAATTCTTTATGTAATGGTTCAACGGAAGGTGCTTTATTGGACTGTAAATTGCTTGAAGGCATGCGACCTAAAAACGAAGAAATTTAAATCACCTTGTAAGTTTTACACAAATGGTTTTAATGTGGCAATATCGGTAATTCGATTCTTCACCTAAACGTAGTAGTAGATTTGATAGCCTACTGTTGTTATCTTGTTTTATTTTTTCGTGAATAAGAGTGTTTACTCTATTTACTAATTTAGCCAGAATGGGGCACCATAACTGGTAAACCTGTCAGCCCCACCATCTGTCTCCCACAAAAAAAAGAATTCCAGTTATGCACCCATACAACGGACACATCAAGCAAATTTGCCTGCTTTTCTTCTCACCGTCCCTTTCAAGTCGAGTAGAAAAATTGTCACATGGCCGATCTTTAATACATGTGCAAACGGCATGTATAAAAATTCAATTTGACAAACTTATAAGCTGCAGTTTAAAACCGAATCAAGCTTGAAAACACACGACAGCTTCTCTTAGACATGTCACATGCAATGTAACGCTCAGAGAGCTCAATCCATAACCTTGCAAAAACAAATCCCCTCCCACACACACACAGTCTATTACATAATGCACCTAACTTGGAGGTAAAATTTGCCGATCTTCAAAATCTAGCTCAGTTTCATTGAAAAATGTCACTACTATTGCAAACATGCAAATCTATGAGCGTCATACAATCAAAATCAAATCAGAATAAGTCGCACATGACAGCAAGGCTAGTGGCAAAACACTTGGCAAGAATTGGCTGACAACAATGCCACTCTTATTAATTTTGAATGCGTCAGAATATTTCAAAGTGCACAAATAAGTCACCGAGTGGGCAATAAAGAACAGTATCTTCCGTAAAGTCAACGTTTGTTTAGCTGTTTAGACCAATGCACTACGGAGTTGTTCAAAGGTCCAGAAGTTTATTTTGGCACTCAACCACAGAAACAGTTTGTCTTGTGACCTAAACTTCTGTGAAGCTTGAGCATGTCTAGGCTACTTCTTGCACAGTAAGTTGAATTAAATAGCCTAGTGCAGCTGAGTTGTTAATGAGCTCACTACGGGATATTTTTTCAGCGTCAGAGAACTAAACTTTGAGAATTTGCATGATTTGATAAATTCTGTAACATACAGATACAGCACTGAGTTTTTTTGCACAACATTTAAAGGGACAGTTAAACCTCGGTTTTCGAATGTCTCGCAGTTCAAACAATTCGGTTTTTGAAAATTCGAGATGAAATTCATTTGGTCCTCGAACAACAATTCAGTTCTTAAACAACTCAAGAGAAAGATTTGTCTGGACCAAAGAGACAGAGAATAGAGGAAACACCTTTAGAATTATCAGAAGTTTTTATGAAAGGGGATTTCCCATCCAAGAAATAGCTCATCCCTTTTCTTTCCATCACTTTGCATCAAAAAAGGTGTACATATGTACAATACAGTACTGTATTATTTAAATTTACACTAAAATTACTTGTTAATTTTTTGTTTTGTTTACACTTTTGTGTTTTATTTAGACTTACCATATTTTTGTGATTAAAAACGGGATGCTTGATGACACCAAAACTAACTACGGGTGACAGGGTAAGGTTCAGACACACAGTGTGTTGCAAATTCAGGTGACGACCTTTTTTTTTTAGAGATCACCTCCATTCTGGGTGCATTCAGCCTCGGTTCCACCCAAAGTGGGGATGTTCTCCACAAATAAAAAAAAAAGGTCAGCACCCGCTTGGCTGCACAAAGCACTTGCACATGCACACACACATGTGTATAGTTTTAATTTAATGACAATTGTTTCTTATTGGTTTATTTTAGTCAAGTCTTAATGAGCTGAAGACTCAAATTTGTCAGAAGATAATTCTTCAGTTATTTTTTTTTTGTGCTATTGTAGGATACGATTTTGATGAATAAGGTACTTTGCTCCATACTACTAATTCACCTATTCTTAAGCACCTTCTTCCATATTAGGTGTTAGTTCTTTGTAATGAAGTAATTGTCATTTTGACTATATCTAGTTTCATAGCACTGTTGAGATTTTGCTGAGAAAAAAAAATGAACCCTGAGAACTTGATAGCTAATTAGTATGGCATCTATGCATAAAAATAGCCATTTCTAGAAAGAACATATCATTAAGTTTGAAAATGTTTAATTGGTGAAAAAAGAGGAGTCGAATGAACTTGACAATTTTTACTACTAATTATTCTAATGGCTCTCTTTTTAAATAGGGGCTCAAGATTTGCCCGACAGGCATTTTCCCATGAAAAGATACTGTAATTTAAGTGAGAGTATATCATAAAATAACATATTTTCAGAACAGTTTTTTAACTGGGAAAATGCCCAACAGCCATTGCTAATTTTGCTACATAATTTACCAATATGATTTTTCCATGACAGTTTGTCATCAATTAACACCCTGAAATAAGTGACAAATTCTTTTGCTCTGATGTAGCATTATCTAGCAAAATTAAAAATTGGTCAAATGCTATTTTTGTGTAGAAAACATCATGTAGTTACTTTTATGAATATTCATTTGCTTTTATGCAGTGGTTGATGTAATGAAGTTCTTGATTTGCTATTGTTTGTAAAGAAAAACACTGGCATTGGCAAAAAGTTTTACACCAAAATTTGTACACTCAGGGAAATCATTGACATATAAAAGGGGCCCTAAAATTGATCACTGGGAAACTCCACAGGAATTAGCTTACCACATTTTGAGAATAGGAAAATTTCAATTAGAATTTGGAGCTACTGAAATACAGAAATCAACAAAAAACCAAAAACATGAACACAAATAGCTAAAATTTGATAGGCTAACTGAATTGAGTCAAATAATATATCTTGACACAATAGTCATTTGACTTCAGCAAATTTTTGATTTCTGCGATTTTTGTAATTCACTTTTAAGAGTTTTTCAAGTTTTCATAAACCCACATTTTATTGTTAACTCTTTAAGGGAAGGCAGTGGCTATTTTGCAACAGGACATTTGTGATTAGTCAACTTTATTGATTTATTAACCTGTTAAGCGTCACGCCTGCGTAACCGTGTCGCTTTCGTAGCGTCACCTTTATCGTCAGTTTTTCTTTCATTGCGCATACACTCAATTATACGCTTTCAATATCGTTTGTTGATTTCACAGATGATTAGATCGTGCTGCTTTTCTTGCTTAACGTTAAAATTACACTAAATTAATGAAAATATTTATTATCAAAATTTTAGGTAGAAATCTTGAGCTTAATAAGCATTCAAAAGTTCACTTATACGTTGCACAACTAGTTCATACGGTCTTTCTTTCATAAAATTTTGCCTTTATTCTTTTGTGTGCCGATCTTTGAAACAGGGTGCAGCACATAAGCCAACCTGGCAGTCTTTGCACCACGATCTAATCATCTTTTCCGACACTGCGCGCAAACTCTGGTCGGTCTTTCCTTTTTTGCGGTAGGAGGACAATACTCAGGGAAATGCCTTCCAATTAGCCGCAATGGCTTCACTGACAGTCGGGGAGGCCTACGCACACTAGCTGGTATTTCGTTAGCATATTTTGATATCAGTTTTTCACTCAGTGTCAAAATAAAGTCGCGTCTTGTAGTTTTTCCACCTAATGCTTTATACGCAATGTAGGAATTGAGAAGTGTCATATCTAGCAAAAAATTGCAGTTCCTCCTCTATTGGCAGCAGTGTCCGCGCCGGGGGGGGGGGGGGGGCTGAGCCCTCATTCTAATGTCAAGCCTACCCACTTGTAACTATAATATATGTTATCATTACCCTATATTTATACCCTATTAGCTCAAACCAAATAAATGCTACCCCCCACCCCACTTTCAGAAGCCTGGCGTAGACACTGATTGGCAGTCTAACTGGAAACAGAAGCTTCATTAGGCCTACACGTGTATAGCATGTTTTTATCGCACCAAAATTGACCACAGTTGACCTTACCGCCTTCCATACAGATTTGCCCTTTTTCCTTTCTGGCACTGTACGAGAGAAACGAGATATTTCGTGTATGACAGCTTATTGTAGAAGTCTACAACCAAAAACGAGATATCTCGTTGATGACATTTCCAAGCAGATGACCATAAACGAGATATCTCGTTGGTGACGCTTAACAGGTTAAACAATGACTTTTGGTTGTTTCTGATTGGTGAATTTTAATGATGAATTAAAAAAATTTGCATCTCCACATTACACTGCCTTTGTCTAAGTGCCCTACCAGTGAGGACTCCAACTGGTAACCCTTATGTTTCAAGGCAGCTGCACTATCCACTTGCCAAAGTGTTACTGCCAGAATTGCAGCAATTATGGGTAAATAAACACACATAAATGGTGATGGCAAAATAGCCACTTCCATAAGGAAAGCAAGTAAAGCTGAAACAATAAAAAAGGAAAACAAAATGCCGCTCATATGATTTTGACATAATTAGATTGCCTACTTTGGAAAAATATAACATAGGCAAGCTCTAGTCTAGTTAACCTACCTTCGAGTTCATCGAGTAATTCCAATTCATCAGCATGCTCAGCTTCATATAAATCATATTCATCAAAATCATCATAAACATCAGCGCTCATGTTTTTATTGGATGCTGTAGTTAAACAACTATTCACAGCGCATTGTTACATTACAACATTGCTATATCAGGCAAGCCTGACCGATCAAACAGATTAATCTCAAGGCAGTTACAACTTTGCTGTCAACGGTATTTTACACTTGGAGGCTATTTTGACATGAGTTATTTGTGATTGATCAATCTTAATAACATATTGAACATGTCACTTTTGGCTGTTTCTGATTGGTCAATTTTAATAATCAATTAAAATAATTTGCATCCCCAGTGTGCATTCTACTACACTGTACATTACTATGCACATTCACATACGGTGCCTCTCCCTCCAGTGTACATTGCCTTTCTCTAAGCGCCCTGCCAGCAAAGATTTCAACCTCCAACCATAGCATTTCAAGGCAAGTGCACTATCCACATGCCACAGCATCACTTGCAAAATTGTAGCAATACAAACACACATGAATGATTACGACAAAATAGTCTCCTAGGGTAAAATACCAGTTACGTCAAAATAGTCACTTCCTAATCTTAACCACTGATGGTTTATCAGTCAAGGCTCGCTGCTAGTTAGGCTCAGAGCTTATGACTTAGGCTATTCATAACCCTTGTCAGCATTAATTAAACAGGAATTCTAATACTTCTTGCTTTTTGGCACTATACATATAGCATAGAATTCTTATCAAATCAAAAGTGTTTGTAAACGTTGCATAGTTGCAGATCAAGCTAAATTAGAAACTCAAATCTTATTTATCTTTTAAAAGCTTTATAGCTTATATGTGGAAAGATTGGAGAGAGAGGTCCAAGGCCGTAAAGATTATTTTTAAGTGGCTCACAGGCCCAAAAAGCTCGGGAATTGCTGGTCTAAACTCAATTACACAAATCAACATTGTAATTACGGGTTTGCCTGGAATATAAACAATATTTCCCGCCAAATATTTTTTGCAAGTAAAATATTTACGCTTTTAGCAAGGTAAATTTTATAAGGCACACACTGCGTGACAAAGCGATGGTTACGGATACTAATATAACAACCATAACTGAAGCGTCCACTTCGCAGTCAGCTCACCTGGTTTCAATTCCCTTGTCAAGTTATACCAAAAGGTTTCATAATATGGTATTCACAGTTTACCAGTTTGGCGCTCACCCTGAAACTAAGAAGGTGGAGAAAAAGGTGGAAAATTTCCTTGCTGTTTTTTGGAAAAAAGACTTAACGGGATTCCTCCATTTTTAGGTGGCAGATAGTGCCAAGCATTCTATTCATTGTGTTGGTCCAGTTTTATTAAAGACATGCGAACAGAGAGCAAGCTTGTACGCCAGAATGAACGAACAAATATAGGGTTTACAGTAATTTTTATATTTAGTTTTTACAGAGCATTTTATCAGTATACAAATCTGGCATAAAGCATATTTTATTGATAAAGAAATAATTGACGTCTTTGCGCAGTATAAAAGTAGCAATATTAAAATTGTTTTTATTTACTTTTCTTCAGCCTACAATGCTGACGCCATGAGGTACCAAAACCAATTTGGAAAAATCTGCACACAAGAAAACCAACACTTTTTTGGAAATCCACTAGAAAACTGACAACTTTCTTTTAATTATATATGGAAACATATGCCGGTGTCACAGGCAGTTTACTTGATTAGTGTCTTCACATAATGTAGGCCTAAGTCTATTATATCACTGTAAAGATAGGCTACTGATTCAATAGTTTTTGAGCAAACCTACAGACAAAAAACTATTTCGACCAAAAACAAGTGAGTATCTGATCACTCAGCACTTTAAGCAGAACATCAGCCTAAATGATAGGCTACCGCTTTCGCTTCCAACAAAAATCACTTTTGTTCTGTGGTTCTTCAAACTCTGCACGACACCCCAAATAAAATTATTTACTTCCTTTACAGTCTACTTGTTTCGACGTCACCGAAAATAAATCGGCCTTGAGATGCTACGAGAAGAGGCCGATCAATAAGACTACCATCGCATTTTTGTGATTTATTGCATAAAAACGGAAATGCGCAATCGTTATTTATCCCAGCCCAACCCCATCATTTTGCCGTTTGCTTACACCTTCGCCACTGACAGTATTGCCGTTTGTCACTTTTATTCGCTTATCTTCTCACTTTGCTTAACTTTTGTTGTAGGCTATATAACTGCGTTTCATGTTTGTATTTCATGTAGTTCTTCTTTATGACCCGCCGTGTTTCATGTTTGTGATCGCCTTTGCTGTTTAGCTATAATTGGGAATTAGTTGGCAACATTACCTTTGTTTATATCAGCAACCCGGATTTAGTGCGGTACAATTATTCACAAGTTCTAGTTGTTTATTTTGAAATTCAGTAATTTGGTTTAACGACGGTAGTCTTTTTAAGCTGAATTATGTATTTAGTTGTACAATGCATCAGTTAGTCTTTCCTCTATGCGATTGCTAGGCGTTAACTAAATTTTTGGATAGTTTTAACTGCTTACAACATGTTAATGGTATGGCATGCTACCGTATTATTCTACAGGGTGGTTAAAAAGTCAGATAACATTTTAAAGCTGATTTCAAAGTAAAATGTTACCTGACTTTTTGCCACCCTATATTTAAATAAGATTGTGATAATGCAATGGTGTTGTATTGTAAGGTTGTAGTGAAGTTGGAAAGGATAAATACCGCTAAAGGTTTCTGTGCCAAGAGAAGTCAGCGCATTCCTGAGCTGCACAGAAATATTACTCTTGAAACTCTGCACAGCTTTGTCACCAACTAGATAAATTATTTTATTTACGTCTTTCTTTAAGTGGTAATTTATTTGACTCGCAAGAACATAATCATTTATCAGTAACGTGCTTAAATACAAAAGAAGATGGTGCAAATAAAATGAAGAAGTATCAAAGGCAGTTACTAAAAAGGGCAAGGGAGTTATATAACTACTACCGTTCTTTCATGAAAATGAAAACCGCGTCCCTTTTCTTGGAAAAGAAAGAAGCGTCGTTCCAAATTATGAAGCAAGTCCTTATCCATTTTTGTTAATAAAATAAAGTATATCTTATGACAGAGAACAAAAAGGACAATAACAGTGCCAAGTTTTCCAAAAGCTAGCCTACAGTTGCTAAACTAACTTAAGTTTATAAATCCCCGTGCTAGAAACTTTTATATGTAGTAGTTTGGCAACAGTCTTTTTGCAGAAGGTTAATTATGATATTTTTACTTGCCTTCTTCAAAAATACTGGTGGTCGCTTTAAGGTATGTTGTTCCAACTTCCACAACACATTTGCTGCAATTTTTGCTTCCGATCTTTTTGTTTGTTTTGTTTTGTTTTATTTGCCATTTTTATCCTCCATTCACGAGAAAGCGAATTGTATCGCTATACTTTGGACGGGAAGTCCGCACTCGCTTGGGAGTTGCCTTTTTCGAGGTTTATGGTCCACCTGTCTTCCACATAAAGGCGGGGGCGTCCCGTTAAGTGCCTTGCCCAAGGACACAACAAGCGAACTTGCCGGCTTGTTCTCCACAACCTCCCACAAATGCCGAACGCCAAGCAGGGAAGCTATAGATACCATTTTTTAAAGTCTTTTGGTATGACTCGACAAGGGAAATGAACCCCAGGTCTACGGATTGCGAAGCGGACGCTCTAACCACTACGCCAGGGATCGGCAACCCCTGGCACGCGTGCCACAGGTGGCACGCGAGAGGATTTTTTATGGCACGCCAAGTGACTTGACGCGCATGTGAAATTTACCCTATAAGCGTGCGCGGCGCACTCTCAAGCTCAAACTGTCTACACTGCACGAAATCAACAGTCCTAAAATTTGTCAAGCATGCAATTCAGTTGACAATTTCTGTGTCGGCGATGTCTGTTGTAGTTCTGCCAATGACATTCACAACTGGCTCGCTGTGAAAGCGAAAAAATTGGCTCAAGACAATCCGGTTCATGCGAGTTCCCATTAGCACAAACACATTAGAGTAAACAAAGATGCGATACGGCGCAAGAATGAATAAATTTGTGGTGTAGACACGCCTAATTTTAAAACAGTAACGAAAATATTGAGTTTCCTTGTCGCACGCTCTGCTACAGCACACAGACAGTTTCGAGCTTTGCTTGAAGTAATGGAAAGTGCATACCATGATGTGCTGCTGCACCTGCAGTGTCAGATGGTTAAGTTGCGGTAAGGTTCTCTTGAGGTTCGTTGAATGTCTAATCGAGATAAGGATCTTTTTGATATCACAAGGAATGGCCTACCCCGAACTGGAGGATGAAAAGTGGCTTGTAAAACTAATGTTTCTTGCGGACATCACAACACACCTTAACGAACTTAAATCTTCGTCTGCAGGGTACAGTACAAACAGTGATGTGTCTTTTTGAGGTGTGGAAAGGACTTGCATCTAAACTGGATGTCTACACACGGGACATCCGAACCGCCACCTTTCGCTACTTTAAACATCTGAAGGCTTTCTCAGTAGATCACCAAGTTAATTCGGTTGAAATTGATATGTTTGCACCTGTTATGTTTCTGTGTTTCTGTATTGGGGGTATTAGGGGTATGATGTGTTTCTGTATTAGGGGTTCAACGTCTCAATTTTGCACCAAATTTCAAGATTTTCAACATTTTGGTTGATTGTTTTCTTTTCTCATCAAGCCCGAGAGCAGCAAAGACTTGAGCTTATGTGCATTTGAATGGATGGATATTGAAGACTTCCAGTTGCAGCTGATCGATTTCAAACCATCTTTATTGTGGACATCGAAATTTGTTGAATTGCGGAAATCGCTGGAAACGATTGAAAACAAGCAAAAAACATTTTAACATGTTGGGAATCTTTGCTAGAGAAACTTAGCTGTCTGAAGAAGATGGCAATAGCTTTGCTGTCTGCATTTCAAGCCACTTATTTGTGTTAAAAAATATTTTCCCAAATGAAGGTTATTCTCAGTGCCCATCGCAGCCGACTTACGGAAGATCAATTAAAATTATGTGTTCAACTAAGTGTATCCAAATTTAGTCCCAATATTACTGAGCTGAGCAAGGAAAAGCAAGGACAAGGAGTCTGTAGTTTCATTAAAAAGAGTCTTTTGACTGTATTCGACCTCATCCAATAAAATTAGTAAATAAATTTGTTTCTTATCCGTTTACTATTCACATCGTTGAGTGTGCAAACCAAACACATAAAAATGTTTGGCACGCGAAGTTGCTTACATCTTGATATCATTCGTAAACTGGCACACTACGTTCAAAAGGTTGCCGACCCCTGCACTACGCCATCGCGTCGGTTAAAATTCATCACTAGCTATAAAGCGTGATCCTGTTTGTGTGACTATCTGTCTTCTCTGTTAACTCCTTCAAAACTATTAGACGCACAAACATAAAACTTCATACAATCGATCACCACCCCAGGATAAGTGTTATAAAAAAATTCGTGATGCCATGATGACGTCAATATTGAAGATCATTTCCTTAAAATCGCATTTCCTAACGCGGTAGAGCGGTTTATTTCTTTAACGAAAGCCAGCACCCGAATTACCACCTCCAACAAATTTCACCTTCTTAAGAAGTAACATGTCGTCATGACAAACAATTTTTTGCAAGATTTTGTTTCTTTATTTTCTCAAAAAATACTCACCGTAGAAACGCAGTTGATTTTTCGGGTAACCGATAAAAGCGATTTTGCAATAATTTAAGCTTTATTGATGACGCAACAAACGATTGATCACATAGGCGTTTTTAGAGCATGCTTTTTTTTTGCTGAAATGCTTTAAAAACACTGTTTCTTTATTATGCTGAAGGACGTCATAATGCTGTCTGGTACCACCAATGTAAACACAGAAGCTATAGTCTACGAATGATCTTTCAACATTTTGAAAGCAAACATGAATATTAAGGCCGAGCCTACTACTGATATGTTGCATGTTCCAGTAAAATGACATATTAATACACAAATATCCTGATATCAAACTGGTTTTAATAATGAAATTACAAGTTATGGAAACTGAACTGTAGGCGGACTGCTGGTTTAAACACCTTTGTTGTACAATTACGTTGCGCGCCTGAATATTCTTAATCTCTAAGACTAAGGTTTGTAAAATGAGGGTGTGCATAGTTTACAAGGGGGGCGTGAAGGATTTTATCACTTTGTTTTGAAAGTGCATATGAAAGCAAAAAAATGCAAATGAATAGATATGAGGATATCACTACCGTATTTTTCGGATCATAAGGCGCACTTATAATCCTTTGATTTTTTCAAAACTGGAATGTGCGTCTTATAGTCCGGTGCGCCTAATGTGTGGATCAGATTGTGCTTCGCCACCAAGCTCCAAATAAATTTGATTTTGCAATAAGCGCTACCAACGCAATTGTACCTACCCCAACTAGTTCTTTCTAAACAGCAAACTTCTTGTTTCTTTCTTGCGATCAAATTACCTACCCTCATTCTCTTTACGAATGTGTTTTCAGGGGCGTATCCAGATATTTCAAAAAGGGGAGGCCGCAATGTAAAACCTAGACAGTTGAAACTTTTTTTGGTGGGACAAGCTTTTTCGCTTGTATCAGCTTATGCAGGGCTTCGCCTTCCAACCTGTGCGTTTTGCCACATTTCCCCATTTAATACTTCAATTTTCTTTATATTAGTGTATCTACGCCTTCGGTAGTTTTCTGCGTTTGCTCAGAGCTGCAGTTTAACGCTACACTTTATTTATCTCGGACCCCAATAGTCCATATTACAAAAAACGTCAAAACAAAACACATACACCCAAGTAATCAATTACACCCATATAGTTCCCTCCCGCTGAAAAAATCAACAGGGGCAACCAGCATTAGCTTAATAAATCTGTACAGTGGCATTTTATGTTAACTCCCGACAAATATATGAAAGAGGAATTCAAAGATGTGCTATATGTCTAGTACTTTCGAGGTATAATATTGGAGATGAGGGACTATAGGCAGCAGGCACAGGCCTACTTGACGAGCATTCTGAATGCAACGAATTAGGACGCAAAAAATCAGACACTTGCTCCGTCAGTTTTATTAAAAAGTATTAACATAGTAGACTTGTTTTGCCATAGCACGGCAGCCAGAGCAATCACACAAAACTCTTTTAGGCCCATACCTTTTTGGTACAACAGTAGAGTGGTCATTAACATCACTATTTAACTTAAAAGCACATTATTCTTGTGCAAAAGAATTATATGGTCTTACATTACACAAATACGGTACATTAAGCTTATTCAAAAACTGTTTTATTCACACTTATTCAATTATGAACAAAAATATAAACTGAAACCTCTAAGCAACACCTATAATTTTACATTTTGGTGACCTTTCCATATGCTTGTGCTTTTAGTTTAGTCAACTATAGGCTGCTAAAGCAACAATATCTTCAGATTGAAGTTTGTTCATGAATTATAATGTTGTATGTAACTTTGTACGAAACAGGGTTGTGGAGGCACAGCCAAAATCGCATGACTCCAACTCCGCCCTTGGGGTGTCCGAAAAGTTACTGCACAGTAGAAAATAATTTTAACAATGACTGGTTTTGTGACGCAATATTTATGTGATAATATAAAAACAAGTTAGTCATTATAACAACAACTAGTCATTTAGTAATGCAAGAGGCTGGCGATGCACTTGGCGAAATGCAGACAGTGACACTGTTTTGGCCCATCAGGTCTCTTCAGTGCAGCTGGTGACCGACAAGAAGCTAGAGGCTTTTAATAAAACATAACTTAAACCGCCACACTTGTGGGATCTATACTAGATCCACTTTGGTGGAAGGTCTGTCATTATTCTGCGAAGCCGTATCACTCGTGAATGTGTGGCGGTTGTCGCAGGTGCACCAAGTCTAACAACTGCTAGAACAATAGTGCTGTCACAGCCTAGTGGTCACAAGCTCTATAGTAATGCAAGAGGCTAGCG
The DNA here is from genome assembly GCA_963675345.1 of Trididemnum clinides. Classification (NCBI taxonomy): domain Eukaryota; kingdom Metazoa; phylum Chordata; class Ascidiacea; order Aplousobranchia; family Didemnidae; genus Trididemnum; species Trididemnum clinides. The sequence goes on from OY776301.1 coordinate 24,105,118, forward strand.
ATGCACATAGCGGACTGCAGACAGTGACACTGTTTCGACCTATCAGGTCTCTTCATTTATTATATATTTATTTATTAACTAGTCATTTATTATATATCCAAATCAATACCCTTATACATTAATGGTACTGGCAATTAAGCAGCGAGTATTCTTAGTTGAGCATGTGCTCCGTAATGGTGGAAAATGCATAAATACTGAGCAAAAAAGATCTTTCAAGCAACTTCTAGATGCAGAGGCGCCTCACAGTAATGCTGTGGGACGTTTGATAAAGAAATTTCGCCGAACTGGCGTTGTAAAAGACGCTTCTTGAATTGGTAGGCCTTCAACCACAAATGAGAAAGCTATAGAGATCCAGAAAATAATATTAAAGAATCCAAAGAAGTCTGTAAGACGATTACAGTGCTTCCTCGATTATCCGTTCCTCGTTTAACCGGAATTCAATTATCCGTTCGCTCTATTTTGCTAAAATATTTCAAAATTAGATTACTTTTAACTAGATGTTGCAGGAATAGTTTCCGGAAAACTTTACGCAAAATCCCACTAAAAAAAGCTAAAATGCTGTATTTTCGGCGAATTTTCTGTGGAAGACAGCGCAATTAGGTCAAAGAGAGGGTTAAATGACGATTTCGTAGAACAATTTTCCGCGCTAAACATTGAATCGACGACCTCTGATGTTGATGGCTGGTTTCATGCTGATGGGCCAGGTTATGAATATTTGGATAAGCAGGGAATAGTTTATCTTGTTTTAGTAGCAGAAGGGAACGAATGTGATGAAGAGAGAATGCAAACGGGAATACACAACATTCAACGCAAAAAGCACAAATGCTCTTTTTCTCGTGTGGAGGCAATGTAAATGTTTGATCGTTGCCTAACGTGGCTCCGTATTCAGCTGGAAGCAACAGTTTCAAACACTTCCACATTGGTACAACTTCGCGAGTTTGCTGCTGAAAAACGCTAATCTTCCCGCAAGCAATCTAAAATTGATTCCTATTTCAGTAGATCTAGTGTTGCAAAAGATAGTTAAGCGGGAAATTTCTTAGAATATTGTAATGTTGAACTTCCATCATTTTTTAAACCATGAATGTGTTGTGTTTTTGTTTGTTTTTGTTCCCTTGGCTTAAACGTTAAGAATTCAGTTATCTGGTTTTTTGCTTATCCGTTCAGATTTCTGAAAGTATTATCCCAACTAAACCGGATAATCGAGGAAGCACTGCATCTCAACAGGCCCTACGAAAAAAGTTACATTTTGCATTGCAAACAATTTGCATACATTACAAACAAACTCTAGTATTGTAAACAAATGTAGCCACGAATAAATAAACATTGTATTGACTAAAAGTTTTCCAATAAACTTTACTGTAAATACATTACATTTTTATGTACCCATACAGCACAGTAACTTTTCGGACACCCTGTACAATCTTACTATTATGTAGAGTAAGTCTGACGTTGCCACCACAGAGCTCGATAACGACCAAGGTTAGAGCTATACGTATGTCATTGAAAACACTAGACGTCAGGATAAAATAATAAAACCACTGCAGCTATTTCGCCTAGCGGCTCATCAAATGGCAACTGGCTATAACCTTATTATTATCTTTATTTACTCAAGAACAAAAATATTTTCCGTATGCACTTCGAGAAAGATTAGGTTTTAAATATGCCTTAATGCTTCTTTTAAAAATTCTGCAATCCCCTTAACCACTTCACTCGATGGTATCGACGTGTTATATTTTATGAACAGTTTCACGAAATCTTTTGCTGCAAAATTAACCATTATCAACCTGTTTCTGCAGGTACATGCATCAGCAGTAGTTGCAACACAAAAGACTGAGTTTAACTTGTTTTAAGAAGTTCTTTATGAACATGATAGCAACAAAATGATAACGTCATAAACAAGCACCAATCGCAATAGGCTAGGGAATGTAAGCGTAATAGATAAACCAACATAAAATTGCCAGTGTAAAGCATCGAGGAGTCATATTTGATTGAAAAACAATTTTGCTAGACGCTTTTATAAAAATATAAAATGACAAAATAAATAAGAGTGATCTAATATAGAAGTATGTACGTAAAATATGTAATCAAACGGAAATATATGCTCCAATAACATATAGCAAATACGACATCTGCCACATTATTTTAGCCAACGTGAGGTTCGATATACGTAACAAACTTGTCTCCAATTCGTTTGGAAATTTTCCTCTTTGTCATTGAATTTTTTGATGGCTTGGAATAAGGTTCAGTATTGTGTTAAACGCTCTCGACTCCACCACGCTCAAAGACTGCATGTCTTCAACAACTAATGTGGTGATCTACAGAGAGTCATATGCATTAGTTACGCTTACTCAAATATTTCCAATCAAACAAATTTACGTCGTAATTAGGGTTACCGTGAAGGCAATAAAACTCATAATGCTATCATAACGCCTGTTGACCTAACTTGTTGTCAACTACAGCCCCACTGTATTTTCCCGATTTCCCAGTAGCAGCGTCCAACATGGCACTTAGCACCAGTGTTATCGACCTTTTACTCTTTTATTAATCTTTCTGGCTGTCTGCTTCCAGCACCAGGAACCTTTTTCTTTACATACTTCATGAATACAGGTCTTGTACGAGCCAGAGTAAAACGAATGTTCACGATTAATATGACTTTGCGGACCACTTCGTGACTTCACCGTGCACGTTAGAATTTCCTTTGCAGGTAAGCACGGCGCAGATTTAAATTATACTTTTCCTTTTGACCTTTCTGTTTACGCTCATCCTCATTGCATTCCCTATCTATTAAAAGCGTGCATTCTCACTAGTTTTAGATATCGATACAAAAAACTTTTACAAGTTTCGTAATTTGCAGCACTTGAACGTCTGCCGAAACAGCTCTGCAGAAGCAAAGTGACGCTAATGCGGTTATGCAGCAAACAAATTAAACCAACCTAAACAATTATAACCGCTTGCATTTTCCTAGTGTTGGGCTAATTATGATTGTAGTAGCGTTGTTTCTTGTTGATTACCCAACCCCTTCCGAGGGATGGGGGCATGGCGGAAGACCATAGAGCCCCAGAAGCCGAGCAACTTCCCAGGGAGTCCGTTGCTGGACAGTGCAGAATGAGATGGGAGGTGTCTTGGGACGAGTGTCCGCAGGCGCTGCGGGAAGGATTCTCGATTCCGCCAATCCTAGAGAGATAAGAACTTAACTGAAGGCTGTGTCCGTTGCAGCGTAGACGAGAGAGAACACAGCGAGCATGACGAGGGAGCACAAGTTCCTCAGTGGAAATCGAGGGAACCTGTGTGTCAAAGAATTTAGATGAGACAGTACGCTTCCAGTCCGAGAAAAGACGAGAGTGGATACGAGAGATAAGAGGAGAGAGACTACAAGGGATAGCAGAGGGCGCAAGTAGAGCTCCCCGTCTAGCCAGCTCGTCAGCCGCGTCGTTCCCCGGGAGAAACGAATGTCCGGGGACCCATTGTAGCCTGATAGAACAGAAGAGAGAAGACAGTTCCTGCCAGATCTGCCACAGAGTTTCAGGTAAGAGGAAAGATGGAGAGGACGACTGGGTGGTGAGGACAGAACGAGAGTCAGATAATAGGAGAAGAAAAATGGCAGACTTGTTGGTGCTGCCGAGACAGCAGAGAGTGTGCAGAATGGTGCAGGCTTCAGCAGAAATGTAGTAGCCTTCGTTGAGTTAAATCTACATTATGTCCTTGCGAGAACATTGAGTGATCCACCCCTTTAAGCACAATTCTGCTAACTTACTAAGACAATCTCTCATGCAACGCTATTTCCACAAGATTCAACGACCTTGCCTATTACAAAATAAATCTTAAAATAACACGTGAAAATTTATGCCCTCCTTGTACTCACTAATGTCACGTAACAACGTTAGCATTGTCTCGAGTTATCCATCACAAGGTAAAAAGGTGATGAAATACTATTGCACAACTAAATGAAATTACAGAAGTACCCATCTCCGGGAGTGCTATTGTAACGTGACAAGCAACTGGCAAACTACCTCACCAGTGGCATACGCAGGTGACCTCTTATCCGCGCGTCCCTTCAGAAAGAGTTAAGCGTCATTTTTAGGCTGCCACTCGCAAAAAGTCACTTGCGCGTCCCCTCAGGAAAATTATAAACGTGAGTTTCAGAAATTATTTTTGCAACGGTAGCTCACACATCCCCTGATATAGCACTTAGAATATTGGCCTCTAAAAAAAGATCTGTCCCTCTACCGTCCCGTAAAATTTACAAAAAGCCATTCTTGCCCCCCTCCCTTAACAAATTTCTGCTTACGCCCCTGTACATCACAAAATCATAATAACAACGACGCGGTAAAGCTAGAATTTAGCAAAAATAAGGCTCGCCGCTACCACTTTCTTTAATTTTTGGAAAATTTGTCGCCGCTAGCGTTAGCCCGAGCAAAAAGTTAACGCCGTTGATTTGACGGCGCGAACGCACAGCATAGTGTGTGGCTATAAGTACCACACAAAGTGATTCATATACATCTTCGTGATTTCAAGGCTCACCATTTTACAACTGCAACAGATACAGCAAAACGAAGCATATCAGTAGATTTTTAAACTCTCCAAGTTTGCATTCGTACTAAGCGTACTTACAAAATATCACTTCGTAAATTCAAAATCAAATATCGTTAATAATGAGTTTACTTTACAATTTAATAATACTTTTGTCGCAGATTTAAGCGTTAGATTGCGGTAGTATTGAAAAATGGCGTTCAGTGGTGAACAGAAAGGTTTTTGCCCTTACTGTTCGCTAAATGTGAGTCTTATGAGGTTACATTAAAGGTTGTGTCTATGTACCCTCTCTTTGCCACATGATTTAACACAATTGAAAGAAAGGATGGAACATGCAGTCGCTGCTATTGATGATGATATGTTGCAACGAGTGCGGCAAGAACTTGATGAGCAATTTTAAAAGATGCTTCATCTACTTCAGCAGTTGACGACTGGCAAAAGCATTTCTCGCTTGCAGTCTTCACTGTTTAGAAAGAGTCTTTCTTGCTTAAAAAATAACCATTGGTTTTGTCTTGACGACCAAAGTGTTTCGTTTGAAGATGATGGCGCTGCAAGCGCCTTGGCCTCAGAGCGTCGTTGCTCAAAGTTTGAAAACACGTGACACATTGTGGTACAACTTGATATTTATTATTGCATCTGTAAAGGCGTACTGCAGATAATCTTTGCTATGCTTCTTTTTTACACTCATTTTATGCTAATACTACAAGATTAATATAAGCTAAAATCTGCAAGTAAAAATTTTTTGGCAAATTTTAATGATTTTCATTTACAGTACATTCCACAGACATGTACATCTTCAACAAATATTAAAGATGAATTGAAGCTACAGCGAATGCGATTTAACAGTATAACAATACTCTTAAATATAATTGTACTGCTTGATATGAAGAGTTAATTAAAGAAACATGCAAGATTTCGATTTAAGATTAAATTTCGCCCAATGTAAAACAAATCTTAGATCTACTCTACCTGTCTGTATTTCGTTAGTTCTTTTATTATTTTTGTCTTAAACAATTGTATTCTGTAGAATTGAATGCCTCAATTTAAAATCTCTGAGGTGAAGATAAGTTACCACCGCTAAATTGCTTGTAGGTTGAACTAGATTAGAATTGATGAGTGAGGTAAAATATTGCCGTACAAGTTAAGAAAGTTGCTAGTTGAAAATTACGTCTGGATAAGCTTCTATTTCAATTGGTGTGCGTGTGAAAAAACTTTTCTCTTTTTTTGATTGTTATTGGAAGTGAATATTTATATCATAATTTTTAACTTTTTTCTGTGTAGCAATGACGTCACAATTATAAATCAAAGGGACTTGATTTTCCGTGGGTGTTGTAACTAGAAATACTACTGACGATTCAGTTTGCCCAAAGAGAGGAACTGAAGACGTGTTTCCACCAAGGTTGCAAACAAGTTGTTTACTTCCTGGAAGAAAAAGTCATTTTAACGTGAAAGAAAGGAAGAAACAATTCTTTAATTTGTAAATTTCATTATTTTTCCAGTTCACAATATACGTTGCTGCTTGATGTTGCTTGTTTCAATTGGTGCAAATGGTCTGTTAGCACAACTTTTCGGTAATTTTAGTGATGAAAGCATTCAAATACATAGCAAAAGCGAAAACAAAATTACGTAAATGCTTTAAATTTTTTTCTAACTCTTGTAAATACAACTTGAAACAGAAACTAAGAAAGCACAAAACTGTGGTCTCCTTATTCACGGTTGTCAATTTTAGTTTTAAATCTGAAAAATGCGTTTGATTGACGTTAAAAGTGTGCGTATAACATACGTACGTAACAAAGTAATAACCGGCACCTACAATAGTTCAAATTTCCGAAGAAGCAAGAACTACTATTTACTTAAACACTCGCTTAGAAAGACTGTAAGCAGCACCGTACGAGTGTAAAACAAATTACCGTATTCTCGGACCATAGGGCGCACCTGACTATACGGCGCAGTATCAGTAAACGTCTTCTAAGGCGTTTATTTTCATATATAAGGCGCTCCGGATTATTGGGCGCATTTAATGAATCAAAAACTGAACGCATTTTTATCGGTACCGTGAGAAGTATATGGCTAGTTGCTAGGTACATGTTGCAATACATGCGCGACGTACATATGATTGACGAACGTAAAGTGAAGAGAAAAATACATTCGTGAAGGCAACGAGAGTAGGTGAAGAGATAAAACCAGGGGCGTATTCAGGGGGAGGCCGCTGGGACCGCCCCCCCCTCGCTGAATCGGTGTATAATAAATTTCTTTGTGAAAAAGTAAATTTTTTATAGCTCACGATTTGCCATTAACTTCAATATTTTGTGAGATTCATGTACTCAAATTTATGACTATGATGTAACTAACGAAAACAAGCATGTTAGGATAGAAATTAATGAACAAACCAGTCACGGTTGCAAGTTCTGCAGTGTTGGTGCCGATTTACCGGTTAATACAAAAACTTAGCGTACAAGCCAGCAGGGTTAAGATGGAATAATTTGGTGATAGTTCAAGCTAGTTGTTCAAAAAAAGACTTTAAATAAGTAGTTTATCACAGGAACTTTAGTGGAAGGAACAGAGGGCTTAAGCTGCTGTATATCCGGGCGTTAGCTTAGGCTAGATCTACACAGTTCCTAGCAGTCGGTTAGCGCTCATCAATTAAACGGATGCATTGACTCGCCAGAGGCAATCAAAATGAGGCAAGCAGCTAATGTTCCGACAAAAATAAACCGACTAGACAGCGGGAAACGGGCTCAGAAACTGCTGTATCAAATATGAAAAATAGAACTATTTTGATACCGGATTTACATGCAAAAACTACTAAGCTAACTATACGTGTAATTTTCTACAAGCTTTGCCGAGCGACTCTGACTTGCTGATGTACTTGGTATTACATTCGATGATCTAGTCTTAAACCTACTTTTGATTTGCTATACTTTTGGTTTTTGCGTGTGGAGGTAGACAGTGGTGGTACGTCAACAACTGTGTAAATATTTTGTCTGATGAATTGTCCCTGTGAAAGTTCTATTTTTGACCCAGATTTTTGCTTGATTATTATTTTGCCGATTTGCTTTTAGCTTACCTCTACAGAGTAATATTTTGGCAATAAGGCAAAGTGTGGTTATTGTTGCCTTTGCTTTACTTATGCTCATGCTTCATCGGGTAATAGTAAAGCTGCACACCACATTTGTAGGATACTATATTTTCTTTATCTAAAAGGCGGACATTCTTTTGGGATGGTAATGTAGACAATTTGTTTGTTTCTCATCTTGATGACTCTTTTTTAGAGATTAACAATACAAAAACAATTAATGCAAGAGGCTAGCGATGCACATAGCGAACTGCAGACAGTGACACTGTTTCGACCTATCAGGTCTCTTCAGTGCAGTTGGTGACCGACAAGAAGCTAAAGACTTTTAATAAAGCATAGCTTAGACCGCCACACTTGTGGGATCTATACTAGATCCACTTGGTGGAAGGTCTGTCATTACTCTGCGAAGCCGTATCACTCGTGAATGAGTGGCGGTTGTCGCAGGTGCACTAAGTCTAGCAACTGCTAGAACAATAGTGCTGTCACAGCCTAGTGGTCACAAGCTCTTATATTAATGCAAAAGGCAAGTACTGACAGACCTTCCACCAAGTGGATCTAGTATAGATCCCACAAGTGTGGCGGTCTAAGCTATGCTTTATTAAAAGCCTCTAGCTTCTTGTCGGTCACCAACTGCACTGAAGAGACCTGATAGGTCGAAACAGTGTCACTGTCTGCAGTTCGCTATGTGCATCGCTGGCCTCTTGCATTAATATAAGACCTTGTGACCACTAGGCTGTGACAGCACTATTGTTCTAGCAGTTGCTAGACTTAGTGCACCTGCGACAACCGCCACTCATTCACGAGTGATAGGGCTTCGCAGAGTACTGACAGACCTTCCACCAAGTGGATCTAGTATAGATCCCACAAGTGTGGCGGTCTAAGCTATGTTTTATTAAAAGTCTTTAGCTTCTTGTCGGTCACCAACTGCACTGGACAAAAACAATTGTTTCGCCAATTTTGGTCAACAAACCTTAGTAGTACAATTAGGCTACTTAGTGGGCTTTTGTGTTTAATTGTAGAAAGGACAACATTTGAGCGTTTTTCGGAGTCCTTGAAGGACAAATATTTTTTCTTGCCAAAGAAAGATACGTGCGCGCTTTGCATCACTCCGCAACCGGTGTCGATAAAATTGTTCGCTTTCGCATGTATCTGTATAATCATTGGCGAACCCACGAGGGATTTGGGGCTAATTCCTCCATTGAATGGACAATGGACATGGTAGTCTATACACTTTTTTATTTAACGCGGCTATTTAAGGCAGTAAGAATATTTTTTAGTAAAAGTCAAGAGCATTTTTGGAGCGTTTTTTTTATAATTTGCTGCTTTTATTAAAATTTTTCAATAAAAAGGCTGAAGAAATTTTTTTGGTCTTCGGGCGTGATTACAACTGACCTACAATTGGGATAAAACTCGTAGAATGGAGCAAAAAAACTGCTCCGACTTCCGCACTTTACTCATCGCATCAGACGGTACGAAAGCAAAATTTTTTGGCAGAAAAGTCACTTGCAGTTCGTAAGCAGGTACACCGCCTTTTAAAAGGTTTCCGACTCCTGCACTAGCGGGTGGGGGCTGTGCACACGAATACTGCTCCATGCCCCCAAGCTCTTTTAAATCTGCAGTTTTATAAACTGCAGTCTTATTTGTTACAATTTTACAAGTACGTTTATTAGTCTATAGCACTAAAACTGTGCAGCTAATATACAGTTAAAATGCACTTGCATAAAAAACTGGACTTTAACACAACAAACTATAGCAAACAAGTTTACTAACAAACCGAAGTGCATTGATTGAACTGCAGCAACACAGCAACTGCTAGCGTCGTTGAATTTTTGAAATAACATAACGCTTATATAAATTTACATAAAGGACGTAAAGAAACTAATGCAAAATTTTCACAAAGTTTAGCTGAAAAACTATCTTTACAACAGGCAGCATTTTCCAACAAACAAAATATTAGTTTAGATTTAGTGCAGATTAACTTTTCAGTCAGTATAATACAGCTCTTCGCAAGCAGTTTCCCATAAAGCATTGATGCCGACAGAAGATACATGAATATGACGGCAATTATATTTTTAACTCAAATCGACTTTGTAGTTGTGGAAAAGTGTTGAACTTTTGTTCTTAAAAGATCGCTTGGCAGGAAAACGCCACTACAAAAAATCAGAATAAATTCATAGCCTCCAGTTTTTATAAAAGTTAAAGTTCGGCTTCCATGCAACTTGTTGTCCCAGTACGTTGTCATTCCACACGACGTCGTTTTTTTTCTGGAGCGCTCGTGCCATTTTCTGTACCAGAACGTTTTCTTACCAGACGACGTCTTTTTCTTTCTGTAGCTTTGATCAATTCTCGCTTGATTTCCTGCAACATCGAAATCCATTGCTAGCTAGTAGTAATAAGCTAATTCGTAATGTACCCCAAATTTAAGGCTCCGGTGGTTCTTAACCAAAATTCAGTTGAACCATACCGTTTGATGACGATAACCCTTATGCTTCCTCGGATGCAGGCACGACAAGAAACACGGAACATGCAGGTCTCAAACTGCAAGCTCAACCAAACAATTTAGAATAAGAAGGTCGTTTGGTGAAAGCGGCAGCTATTGAGAACGTCTCATGAATATAGTAGACTGGAAGCTTCACAACCAACACTTCGAACTGACAGTGGTGGGTGTTCAAAAGTTCCACTTACGATACTGGATGATCACTTTCACCATTTTATCCTGGTGAAGTACGGGCCAAGAACTTGATGCAGAAAATATAATTGTACTAATTCATTTCATATACAGGAAAGCAACCTCGGTTGAAGCCTAGATGCTGAAAGTCTCCCCATCCATGTCACTCTGTTTCAAAAAGAAAGTAAACTTTTCAAAGTCACTCAATAACATTTTGGCCGCAAAAAACATTGTGATTTTGACAAGTTTCTTCTTAAAATTTTGTTTAGGCGCCTGCTTTCACATGTTATAAGCATCCTGTTTAGCATTCTTAGCTCAGTAAATACACAAAAAACCTTATACTGCTCAGTTATTTCTGACAAAGTACAGCCATACTTCATTGCTTTTTAAACAACATATTAAATAGGTCTACCTGTACGTGACTTTTCACATTGAATTTCATTAACTCTTTGAGTTGATCGAAGTGGTAGTTGTTGTATTGAAACTCGAACGTACCACAAAAGGATTTTTTTCCAAAAACCGAAAAATCATTAAACGGTTGATTGGGATCTTAAAAGTAAAATCATTTGTTTGAAAACCTAGATTGTTCTTGCGGGTATTGAAGTGTGCAATGCTTTATCTTTTCATAAAGACATAAGAAAAGTGCTGTTGTTCATCAACTTACAGATAAAAACTTGACATAGACAACTTAAAGATGTTTTTTTTGTTTTTTGGCCATAATTTTTAATTTATTCAGTACGCGATAATATTTTTTCATTTTGATAACTGTCCTATGACGCTAAAATAAGACTCTCTTCTGAACTGCAGCTGCATTACAAGCATCTTGTAATACCATCATTGGACAATGATTTAGCATTGCTACAATTCATTCTATTTGTTCGTAAGCTTTTGGAGTTAGTATATAACTAAAGCCAAACCAGGTTTCCAGAGTTCAAAATATCAACTTATTGACTGCAAGCAAGCAAGAAGTTTTGCTTAGTTTATATGAAAACTTTAATGAGTCGACGACAAGGCATACACCACTAGCAAATAATGGTGTTAACTACGCAGTGGGGTGATTGGAACGAAATGCAATACCTTCCAATCTTAAATGAATGGAGAAACGCTTGAATGTACAGTCAAATGGTTGGGATGCAAAGATGGCAGCAACAAGCATTTCATTTTTTGTTCATTTTTTCGTTAGAGCTAATGCTCGGTTTGCTAGTCTTTTTCCCGACTGGACCACAACTACTGGTAGAATGCTCGACACCTACACCTGGCTTCCACGTATAGTGGAGGAATGCTGTTAATTGCCTTTTTCCAAAGGCACCACAAGAAACGAACAGGCTTTTTCTTTACACTACCACTTCCTGTAGAGCGCGCCTACCATGAGCACGACATGCATACCACAAACGCTGCAACCAAGTAGAGAAAATTGTTGTTTCTACTCACAGTGCCCATCCGAGAATCTAACTCACACCTTTTGATATAGGATCTTATTCTGCTGTGTTACCACACCCGAAAACCTAAACTGACTTGGGGGAGATGCTGTTGACTTTGCCCCACAATACGATTCTTTAAACTTCTTGTTGCACAGCGTAAACCACAGCACTGATGGACAATTGTCATCATCACTTGGGAGGAACAGGAACTCTTTCGGAGTCTGATTCTTAATTGCCTCTAAATCGATCTTAGGGAACTTCAGTCCAGACTGATGGGCGTGTGCGGCGGCAAGAATTAGTGGCTGAAAACACACACCATGTTATATACTGATAACCAAAAGTGAGTTAATAACTGAAAGTTGCAGAACAGTAATCAAAACTCGACTTCTGATAGTCTAAAAATGATTAAACCGGAATGTTCTAAACGGATTTTCAATATTCTAAAATCAGTTGTCAGTCTACAAAAATGAATATGATAATGGGAGAGTAATCAATCAAGAATCGAGATTTATCCCTTAATTAGCATCATAAGCATCACAATTAAGGGTTAGATCTCGGTTTTAATTTATTTACCCTCTCACAATCGTATTTGTTTATCTAATTTATGTCAGAGCTTTTAAACCTTTTCGCCGTCTTGGAACCTTATACCCAGGCTACCTAGTTTTGCAGAGGCACGCAAACCCTATTAAATACAAATTTTAAAAATAAGTAAAACAGAAAGAAAAACACTTTTTTTGCTATTACATAAACTCGATTTACTCGGATGTGTCTGGTTTTATAGCTTACGCACGCATGCAAAATTCATCATTTGTCTGAATGTTCAATTCAAAATTCAAGGAATCTTTGCAAAACCCATAAAGCTTAGAGTCACAGTTGAACAGCTCTGATCTTTTACCGAGATTCCCTGCTATAACTTTGTGTTGCCGCTGGCTGATGTGGCAAATTATTTCTTAATCCTGTCAGTTTTTATCGTAACAGATGATGTTTTATGAATAAAAATCAATTTAAGTTCAGCATATGATCACGGTTTTCATGCTTTCTTTGAAAACAAAAACCCAATTTTATTCTAAACATTACAAGCTGTTTCAGCTTTCTAAATATTAGATTAAGCTTATGGTTGAGAAGTACTGGTGAATGATAGTATGACTAATTTATTATGGAATCATAACATATTGCGTTGTGGGCATAGGTGTACAACGAAAACGGAAGAGGCTTCTGCCCCTCTCAAAGATTTGAAAAATTTTATCTGCAAAGCTCCACCAAGACATTAAAAACTTAATCAACAAAAGCCATCGAACTAATTTTTTTACCAAAGCGTGCAAAAATGCAGTTTCAAAAAGCTGATCTTCAAAAAGAAAAGTAATGTTCAGTCAGCCATCCCATTACCCCGTACAATACAAAATGTTCATTTGTGGTTGCAGGGGCATTGTAAGAACACTATGAATAGTTACATAAACAAACAGTTAAACAACATGTTGTTGCACGTCTAATGATTTGATTCAATTCTGTGTTTCAAAATTTTTTGAACTCAAATTATCATTCTCCACATTAGGAGCAGAAGTAATGGAACAAAATCGCTTTAACGGAATTTTCTAAAAATTGGTCTTCGGTTTCAACAAAGAGGAAAAGTTTTAAGTACACCATTCTAAGACATTTTAGTTCTACCAATCCTACCCTGGCTACGGGAGAGAATTAGAAAGTTTTAGGGCTGTGCTACCTCGTAATCGAATTTCTCGTCTGATTCGTATGCGTTAAAATCCATGACAAGCAACAGATCCGTCCCTCGCTGAGGTCGCAAAACGGCGTCAGTCGGGACGTTTTTCAAAATACCTGAAAATTATGATAAGTTACTATACTATGATCAGGTCTGCAATTTATTAAGAAATTAGAAGCAACCATCGTCATATTTTTAGTAGCCCTAAAATCGTGATGTCAATGTACAATCGCAAAAACTAAAACTTCTAGTCGCTTTAAGGGCCCCATTTCCTTGTAATCAATTTGGAAAATTGCCCCCTTCAAATTTTCTTCAATATTCTTTATTTAGAGCTTAAATTATCAAGTAAATACTTGGCACCATCTAGCCTACTGCTGTTATTTTTTAAGATAAACGAATAAAGATAATTTGTTACCGGCAGTAAACGACAAAATATTTAAAAAAGTTTCGCTTGCTAAATCAACCGGTTTATTATACGCAGCAGGCTGAAGACGGCTTTTAACAAAGTTTGAAGCAATGACAATGAAATCTAAAATGAGATGAAATAAAATTCGATGTTTGTTGTAGTAGCAATGATGTACCTGCATCAACGAATTGCAATGACTTTTGTTCAGAAGGTAGGGCAACATCATGCCCGCAGCATTCATGTCCAAATAGTTTTACCAACTCTTCCTGGTGCTCTGAAAAAAAGTTTAACTTACAACGCTATATAGCAAGAGCGGGCAAACTTTTTTGAAGAGGGCCGATCTCACAAAACTGCATGATATAGATGCCCAAGACGAATTCAAAAATTTCATCCTTTCCACAAATTAATCTAGTAAAAAGGTTATTAGCAATGGATAAAAGCGCAGTCTTAAAATGTCTGTTTTTCAGCTGAAGATCTTTTGTTTGATGAGCAATAGTTTGAATTTTAACTGAAGAGCTTTTTTTCGAAATCAATCAAAAACCAAAGTTTTCAATTCGACAAGCTTTGTGTTACTGCTGTTTTTGTGATTACATCTCCTCTTCCTCGGGATGGAGGTACGGCACGAACGGCAATCCAGGTTCACGCCGTCAACCTAATTGAAATTAGGCTAGGGGAAAGGTGGCAGCCCATTTCCAACCAGTCATGAATGACTGGTAGCCCCACCACCAACAAGGTGGACTGCCATTGTTGGGTACCCAAAAGTCGCATCTTACGACATAATGAGTGGGGAGATTCACAATTGTAATCCGGTGAAGTACGGGTACGCTACCTGTCTGCCACATAAAGATGGAGGGGTACCGTTGAGTGCCTTGTCCAACGACAGGACAAGGAAGCTTGCCGGCTTGTTCTCCACACCATCCTTTTTTATGCTGAGCGCCAAGCAGAGAAGCTGTGAATATAATTTTCAAAGTCTTTTGGTATGACTTGACTTGGAAAGTGAAGCCCAGGTCTACCGACTGCGGAGCGGTCGCTCGAACCACTACACCATCGCGCCGGTGCAAGCTTTCTCGTTCGGTGCAATTTTTTGGATGTGGAAACTTTTTAAACTGAAATCCTGCTTTTTTTTTCTTTTAAAAAGCCATTCGGGTCACATTTCACATCATTTCAAGAGCCGCACAATTTCATCTTGCCGGCCGCAATTCGCACACAGCAGCTGTGCAGCAAAGAAATGGCACATTGCTCTCGAACAACACTGGAAGAGATGAAAAGAGTGATGAAACCAAAGCTATTTGTTACTGACTAATTTAAATTATACAAAGCGCAGAGTTGGCCAAACTACTGCCCGCCGACCAGATTGATCCGGCCAGACAAAGGCCTTGCACATGTGGTGTGATTTTATTATTGTTTTGTACTGCAATACATTTTAACCCTCTTTCTATCAGCAAACACATATACATTTTATATCAGTGGGGTCAAATTGAACCCAGTCGTGATTCTTATTTTGGAGTTTATTTCGTTGTATTTTTTAAAACTTTTTCTTACTTAGCACATAATAAATAAAGAAATCGATCATTCTATAAATAATTAAATTTTCAGAATCAATAAAAAATGAAAACTACAGTAGTACAAGTTTTGCAGTTTGTTACAAGGTTGATTTCAATGGTGATGTTATTTTATCCATATCCAATAATTAATGCTTTCATTTTACTCGAAAAGGAACGGCAATGAAAGACGAAACTACCAGTACTCAATGATAATAGTCCTGCTTAGTCCGCAGGTGTAGGAATCACGCAAGTAACAGTCCCGAGTTTCAAACACTTCTCTAACTGGTTGCAGCTTGTCAGGGGACCGATGATATCGTCTTGACTGTGCATTGTCAAATCGAAGAACGCGTAGAATTTGTTGATACATTCCTCTACTCATAGTGCGATTGAAAATGAGCCGACCATCAAGTGTGCTCCGTAGCTATGCAACGTTTTCGTTATTGGACTCATATACGTCAATCAAAATAACTACCCCAAGAAAAACTTTGAATTCTTCGTCATATGCGAGTTTCCTTAAGCTACCATATGCTATGACTCCTTCGTGATTAGTCCAGTGACACATAATTTTTCGAAGAGAAGACCATAAAAATAAAGTGAAAGTATCACTTATTTTTGAGCTCTGAAATTTTGCAAACGTAGTCGATCCTGGACTTTGCCGAATGAAAACTGTAGCTGCACAAGTTGCGCGCAACTGCAGCTGTACTATCAGCATTATTTGCCAAAGGTGTTGTTTGCCACGTTTCGGTTTTGGAACGAAGTAGTTTGCGGAAGCAGAGAAACGTAGTTGGTCATCCATTTCTTCTTCAGAAGATGAATCACATAAAGATATTTCTTCCGTGTCTTCTTCGTCATCATCAGTATAAATCCAATCCGAGTCGCTTATTTCTTCTTCTTCGCTGTCGTCACTTGCCAGAAAACCCAAAACTCCATCTTCAGAGAGATATCTTGATAAGTTGCTTCTTTGCATTTAACTCTTTTGTATTCGTTTTCGGATTTATTATAGTTTGCTTTTTGTTTATTATAAAGAAAAAAATTAATTTTTTAGCAAGCAGTGCAATAATGAGTTTTTTTTATTTATTTCATGTTTCATTGGTTCACTTATTCATAAAACTGCTTGGGTCAAACTGACCCCACTGGTATATGATGCTGCTTTTTTTGTTAGCTCATGATAAAGATTTCCAACACAGAAAATTTTTTCGGTCAACAAACCTCTTTAATATATAATAAAAGTCATAAAGTTTCATAACGCTGTTGCCAACGGTATAGCAACAGGAACTTTTCAAAAATGTAATTGGGGCTAGATTGACCTTATGGTAGACAGAGGGTTAACAATATATTTTTGCATAGATTACGTAAGTCGCACTACATCCGGCCCTCCAGTGGCCAGGCAGTCGCGAATTCGGCGCTCGGGTCACAAAGGTTGGCCACCCCTGACATAAGGCATCACTTTCAAAAAACAAAAGGAAAAGAAATTAAAGGGTTATTCAAAAAATTAAAGAAAAGAAAAAAGAAGCCCCATCATCTTTTTAGAACTCTATCAAATGTCTTCTCAATATTCATAAAACACGTATATCACTTTTCTCCTTATCTATTTTTCTTGCATTCTTGATTGCAGCAAACAATTGCGTCTGCCGTTCCTCTGCGTGGCATAAAACCACTAGAGTTACACCACTAGATCAAAAATGACTTCTAAAATAGGTATTAAATCTTTTTGCGCTAAATAGTGAAAAATTAAACATCTCTCTCAGCTGTTACAGTCGAGAAGTAACATGGAATCATGTTTCGCTACTTTATACTCTAAGCTGTCACTACTTTTACGTCATCATTAAAACAAAATATTCAACCTTGTTGGATTCATATAATATACCGTAAATCAACGATGAATTATATTTTCAATGCAATTTATCAATTCGTGTACAGACTTCTTGTTGATATGCGTTGTGTTTGGGTTTTCACTGGCTCAAATTTAAATTGTTTATCATACGATAACGATCACACTGCTAATAATCTTGATAAACTCTTTCGTTTTATGACCATGATTGAATTTATATTGGTATCGCTATCCTTTTCTTTTTCATCAGTTGGAGTTCAAATTTTTTTATTTCGCGCAGATTAGAGGTAATTGCATCATCGCTTTGCAGTTGCATTATCGCTTTGCAGTTGATAGACCTGGGTTTAATTCCTTTGTCTAGTCGTACCAAATGTTTTAAACATGATGTTCTCAGATCTCCTGCCTGAGGCTCAACTATAGGGACGTGAAGATTGAGATGCGAAAGCAAATTTGCTTAGTAACTGTTATTGTCCTAGCGCTAAAAACAATGCGGTTAAAACTCGTCACAAAAATACTTTGATAGTTACGAGGGCAAGTTTTTGTTGACCAAAAAATTAAAAAATTAAAAATAATTGACTTTATTAACGTAACAAGATTTTGTTTAGTCAATAAAAACTTTATTGTAGAGCGACTTCAAATCAAGAGCGGCCTTTGTTTATTTAATGGAATTTATTTTTTGACACAATAAATAACACAGACTGTAGTGCAGTAAAAACACCATAACAAAAAATTGAATCGCCAATACATAAGCATTTACTTTGTTACATGAAAAGTTAGCACATCTCTTTTCGCTAATATCGAGATTTCTATCAGTACTGATATTTCGCAGTACCTGATATGCACTCGGCACATGCTAACTGACACTTGAGCTCAGTCCGATTACGTAAGCAAGAAGCTTTTAGGTGCTTAAAAAGGGCGAAAGTTGCAGCGCAGAGCAGCGAAACTCCACTTAACAAACACTAATCCAGTTTAATTAATCAACACTAATCCAGTTTAATTAACAAACACTAATCCAGTTCAATTAACAAACACTAATCCAGTTTAATTAACAAACACTAATCCAGTTTAATTAATCAACACTAGTCCAGTTTAATTAACAAACACTAATCCTGTTCAATTAATCAACACTAATCCAGTTTAATTAACAAACACTAATCCAGTTCAATTAATCAACACTAGTCCAGTTTAATTAACAAACACTAATCCAGTTCAATTAATCAACACTAGTCCAGTTTAATTCACAAACACTAATCCAGTTCAATTAATCAACACTAATCCAGTTTAATTAATCAACACTAATCCAGTTCAATTAACAAACACTTATCTACTAATCTTTGTGCTTGATCCGATTAACTTAAAAGTACGATAAATTTCATTTTGATATTTTATGCGACTTCAATTTTTTTCGTTTACTAATTTGTGCGGCTTCTAATCGAGGGCGGTTTCTATTCAAGAGTGGCTGTTAATCAAAAAAATACGGTAAGCAGGCAACTCTGCAATCACCAGGTGCAAGAATTGAAATGCAAGATCTAGTACTGTTTTATATTTTCGACCTTGAAGTTTCTCTCTTCGTCCATCAGTTTTTGCAGCATGGAAAAACTTCTTTCAACACAAGCAGCTGTGGGCTGAGAATATTGAGATTAACTGTAAACAGCCACTGAAATGTTTGGTCTTTGCACGTTCATTATTTTAGAATTGTCATTATTTTGTGTTCTTTTTGTAAAGTAACGCTTAATGCTGCAATTGTCTTCTTTAAAGTTAAGTTCTTGGACTACTCGCATCGCTTCTAAAATGGCACATTCCGTCGTTTCTACAAGCTTAACTTGACATTCATAATAGTCTTTGATTTTGAAAAGTTTAGTAGCTAAACCAGTTGTTTGCAAGCTGACTTTTACGTGATTTACTAAAATACCAGACCCTTCAAAACTTTCGACAATCGCTTTCACTTTAGGTGAATTCTTTGTATAATATAAAGCAGCATTTAATCAGCTTCCATTTCTGTTAACAACAGGTTGAGGTGGGCAAGTAATAGTAGCGAATTTGGCTTGCCTGGTTTGGTTTTTAACTGTTACTGATTTGACTTTTGGATTAGCAGATCAAGATCTTTAAAATGACATTTGAGTTTCATAGTACAACTGCGTAATAAAAGTGCTGCACATGTTACATGAAACAGCTTAGAAAACATTGATTTTGTATTGCACCTGCAGCCTCCATATATTGTGCAGCATCATACAATAAAAGAAAAACAGAGTGTCTCTTAATTCCAAGAGATCTAACGGCATTGATAACTGCTTGAGCGATGCTGTTGCTATTTGGCGCACATGGTAGAGGCTGACAGTCGTTCAAATAACTGACGTGAGCTGGCAGTCGTTCAAATAACTGACGTCTAGACTTCCAACTAGAATATTTAAGTAGTGTGCCAGATACAGTAGAGTGTTCTCATCAACAACCAGAAAAATTTGTTTTTCATGTACAGCTTTTCTCATCCGCAGTAACTCATCTGCGCTTAACTACGGCACTATTGTTATACAAATAGTTTCACATGGCAAACTTTGATCAAAGTCTTGCAATAGGTTTTTGATATGCTTATTATTTATCCTGCACAAAGGAATATTAGCAGACAAAAATGCCTTGGTTACTTTTTCCACAAAATCGTCGTTACCGCTCCAAAAAAGCGTTTTCGAAGGGAGCAGGATTAGTAGTTTAGATCTGCTGCCTAACGCTCTTTGGTGTTTGGACGTATTTCGATGAGTTTTACCAACAGTGGTTCTCAAACTTTTTTACCTTTCGCTTCCTTGAAATAATGGCGGACCCCATCAATATTTGACAGAAAGAAATTAAAAAAACATGGTACAAAATTTATTGAAGAAAATAAAGAAACATGGTACAAAGATTAAACATTGAAAATTGTCAACCGATTTTCATCAAAAGTTAATGGGAAGGATGTGCTTGCAATTCAGCACATATCTTTTTTTATTCTAGACTGTTGTATGACAAAGCGTAATCTCATGTGATCTTGCACATCAAGTTTGTTTCTTGCTTTTGTTTTTATTTGGACAAGCGTAGAAAATCCACGTTCACATAAGAGGAGACAAAGGGGACAACAATCTTAAATGCAGCCCTTCTGATTTCTGGATACGACAGTTGCATAGAAACCCAAAACTGAGAAAGAGACTTCTCCAAAAATGGTTCTCGAGCAGATGAATCATTTTTATATCTAATAGTTCATCTTGGAGATCATCTGATATCTTAGAGATGTCAAGATGAAGCGAAAAAGGGTTTCTTGCCAGTTTGCTTTCTTCTTCTTCCGCAACATTTGGAAATAGCGATTCAATTCTTTTTCAAGTGCGTGCAGATGCTCCGACATTACCGATTTTAGTTGTTCTGTGGGACCACTTCCACTCTTGTGCAAGTCAGAAAGGTTTTTGAACACAACAATATTCCCCAAATTTACCTTGCGACGCCAATTTTGAAGTTTTGCAATGAAACCACATAAATTGTCTTTTAATGTGATGAAATTCAATTCAGGACCCTGTAATTTTAAATTTAATTTGTCTAAATGTCCAAAAACGTCCGATAAGTATGCCAATCGCTTGCTGCATTCTTCGTCATTTAATGCAGCAACGAAACTTTTTTGCCCTTTCAGGTGTAGAAACTCGTTCAGCTCTTCTCTTAGTTCGAAAACCCAACCTACAATATTTCCCTTAGACAACCATCGAACTGCACAATGGAATAAGAGTACGTCTTGGTCTAAGCTCATGCCTTTACAAAACTTTTTAAATAAACGAGAGTTTAGTGCACTTCCCTTCACATAGTTGATAAGCTTTATCACCAAATCGAGCACTTTTTTCAAAGAACCAGGTAGTGGGTTACAGGCAAGAGCGTAACGATGTATGATACAAAGAAAACCTTTTGCCTGAGGAGATTTTTCTTTAAGTTTAGCCTGAAATTCTGACCTTTACCCCAGCATAGCCGGTATGCCATCAGTACAAATCCGACATACCTTATCCCACTCCAGTCCCTCCGTATGAAAAAAATGTAGATATTGTTTCGAAAACATCTGCACTTCTTGTAATAGTTTTCAAAGAGGTACAAAATAAAAATTCATTTGTATGTCGTGTTCATGTATGTATCGAAAACAAGTAATTGTGAGCATAACGCCAGATCTGTACTTTCGTCAACTTGAAAGGCGAAAAAAGGAGATAATTTGAGTTCATTGATGACTTGCTGTTTAACATCCAAAGACAAGTGTACAATTCTTCTCTTAACCGTATCATCAGGCAAAGATATTTGCTCAATATTCTTCGCACAAGTCTCTCCCAAAACTAAATTCACCATAGTTATAGCACAAGGTTTCACCAGTATTTCTCAATTCTGTACCACCAACAAGATTTTTTTTAATAGAATAAGGTTTAGTTTGCTTAGCAATTGCAAGTGCAGTTTCATAGGATGCCTCAACTAAAGCTTTGTTTTGTTGTTGAAAATAGCCTTGGGAATCCAACTTCTGCCGTTGTAAACTGGTTTTATTGCGTTGGAAGAAACTTAGATCCTTTCTCGCATGTTGTGGATGCTTTGAATTAAGATGGCGCTTGAGTTTACTGGGTTTCACTGCTTCCACACTTAAAACAACATTAAATAAAACACACTGAGGTTTAGTTAGGCCATTCTCAACAATTGAAGTGAAACCTAACTTAATCTTTATCATATTTTCGTTGCTTAGCCATAATCCTCAAATAAAGATTAATGAAAACTTATAGTTTAACCATTAAAATTTAACGCCAAACTATATATTAAAAGGCCGATAACGTGGCTAACATAGCATTTTATGATGAGCGCATTATTACATCACAAGTCACAATCGTGTTTATCAGAAAATTAATGAAGTTAATTGAGAAGGAGTCGGGGAACTGGAAATTAGAGATGTTACATGTGGAAAAAATGAAAAAGGCAAAACATTTGGAAGGCAAATGGCAAGCAGACAGCCTAGATAGTACAATTTATCAGTCGATGATTTGTAACAAAAAAGAACAAACATAGTCTATAACTCAAAAAGATGTTGCGCGGACCCCTTGAAATATGCTCACTCCTTGAAAGACCCCCAAGGGTCCGCGGACCCAAGTTTAGAACCACTGTTCAACAAGAAACGTTTGTTGCAAGAAACTGTACAGCTGCACAAATTGCAATATAACTCGTTTTTGGGTTTTTTTGTAAATTTTTTAGGGAAATTGTGAAGTACGGAATTAATTTGAGATGTTTTGGTAGCTTTAACTTTTGGCATGATTTGAAAACCTAAATCAAAAACTAAAGCAAAATCTACAAAAATATATCACGCCACCCATTTGACAGTTGATTCCACTACAGAATAGTAAAATACCATCTGTTAGTTAGCTTGCACATTGCACACACATAAATAAACTATTCACTATTTCTTTATTCGCTTTAAATAATAATTAATCAAAAGATAGTCTAAACTAGATGCCTGTCCGCTATACTGCAAACATTTTTCCAAAGAACTGTACAGTGCTGCGCCTTCTAACTGTTGCAACTATTCGATTGCAGCACAGTCGCACATACATTTCGTCTGACTTTAATTATTGCACCATAAAGGTGTAATTGTGACAAGTTGTAGCAATCTGTAGGCCTACCACCGTAAAAAATTGGCAAGCATTGCAAGTTAAAAAAAATGTTGAGCTAGTCTCATCACAGTTATCAGTTTTGTTGGTACTTACGTATTATCGGGAGGACCTTTAAAAAAACGACTCAAAAATTTGCAGTGTACACTGCCCCGTACATTTACATACCGGGCCTACCCCTTCAGTGTACACTGCCTTTCTTTTAAAGCCCTGGCCAGCTGAGATTCGAACCCGACCTTTAAAAAAACGACTCAAAAATTAAGGTCCTCCCGATAATACGTAAGGACCGTTTTGTTTCCCCAAAGCGAAAGAAACATTTTGACTAACAGCGTCAATCTTAAAAAGTTGACTATATCAACCCTAAAACAATTAACCTAACGGTAAAAAAATTGACTTTATATTGACCTATGAAATTAAGAAAATGAAACTTACTCTTTTTATGTACAAAAAACCACGCGGCTCAAGCTTACTACTAAAAAATGGACTTCATTGAAAAAATTTGACCTCATAATTACCGTAATATGGGAGTGACTAAAACCACTTTTTAAGATATTATATTTAGATTGGCGACATTGTCAATTTCGTGTTAAATATTGCTTTTTTTGGTTAGATTCGGGGGAGAATTAATTACGCAAAGTTGGGAAACTTTTTTTTGAGCACATCTACAGAATATCATGGGGCATTTGTACTGATTTTTCACACCCCGGAATGAGGTGACAAACCAATCCATCAAATTTCCAGCTTTTGTAAACCTCTGTTTGGGGTCGAAAAATCATAAAAGTTGAAAAATTTGTAATCTTAGCCGAGCTGTGCGTCGCGACGCCCAATGGCGTCGTTTTAGTTTTCCAAGGATGTCGCAGGAGGGCCAAGGTCAGCTTATTTGGAACATTCTAAAAACGAATGAGCAAAAAGTCAATTTTGTAAAATTTTTATCAAACACAAAAGATCTCTATTGGGAAAGCACAATACCATCAATTTCAACCGGAAATAATCAATAATTCTGCACTAAAAAGCTGCGCTACATACACGATCATTGATTTCCCCACAAAAAAGTCTCAACTGAACAACCATATTAACCTTTCAGATTGGCGAGCAAAAACGTCGGTGCGTAATATTGCCTGATGCGTTGCAAGTACAGTCAGTTTTACAAATGCGTCGCATCAAAAAAATTTTGGGAACAACTGGCTTAGTTCAATAGTATTTTATGAAAGTAGTACGAATATGTTTTGGTTGGGTACACTCAGAAAAGATTTTTTTGTGAATCTGATGGATTACTGAAAATGTGATAAACATTTCCTTGAAATCTTTAAGGTGACTTCAGCCCTTTTAGGCCACTTCCCGCGCTACTGGTTTCAAAGTACTTAATTATAAAAGTCAAATTCTTCGTCGTTTGAGCAATTCGTTCTGAGCATTATGCAGGATGATGTATATACACTGCGTTAGCGCTCATGCTCTGTTTGCAAGTCTTCAATTAGACTGGGCCACCACGACGGGTAGACTGCTTGGCCTTACCATCCGTCTGCCACACAAAGATGGAGTCATCCTGTTGAGTGTCTTGCCCAAGGACACAACAAGCAAGCTTGCCAGCTTGTTGTCCACACTATCTCTATTTTGCTGAGCTCCAAGCAGGGAAGCTGTGAATACCATTTTTTAAAAGTCTTTTGGTATGACTCGACTTGGGAAATGAACTCCAGGTCTACCGCCTGCGAAGCGGTCGCTCCAATCACTGCGTCATCGCACCGGTTAAAGGTCGAATTAATGATGGTTTTAGTCACCCCCTTTTGTTTGTTCGAGCTGAGGTTAGTATTCCACCTTAAAGCAATGACCACCAACATATAAGGTTATTAAAAACTTTAGTTTAGCTCTCTTGCAAGTGGTATTAAAAATAGACCTAACCATTGATTTGAAAGCATTTAAACAAAATATTTGAGATACGTACCAAAATTTGCGAAGATCTGAAGCTGTAAAAAATATGGGGACTCTGGGCAACCGACTTCAATCAGGTGTAACCTATTTGGAACTACTTTTACACAGATTAGTCTTTTAACAACGGTTTTTCAGTTCAAAGTCCGAAAAAATGCATTTTCAGATATTGTTAACGCTATTTTTGACTTGATCAGTTCAGCAAAATATTTTTTTAGACAATGACTTTTTTCACCCCTTATAGTACTTGTCACCTTATTATATATAGTGTTGTAAAAAGCTTGTAATTATGTAAAGAACTTACTATTCAGCTTAAGGGCGTCATCTAGCGGATTGAGATTGAATCTTTTAGAAGTGTCGAAATTACGAACAAAGTTCTGAACTTTCGCAGTCCGTCCAATACCACCATCTCGAGTCGCCAAGATGCCAGCTCCACTGAAAGGAAATACTAAAGCTCAATCACCTGGAAAACTACATGCCAGTGTCACCAATGATAATTTATAGCAACTTGGAAAAAGCCATTTTGATGTTGTATAATTGATTATGTAGCCAAACTTCTTTTAAATATTTTGATTTTAAGATTGTGATGCAACATTGGCCCTGTAAAAAATTGCTAAAATTGATACTCAGGACGTCATATTAATTCCCGTTGTTGTTTCCGCTGAAATCTACAAGAACATTTAGAATGTTCTTTGCTAAGTAACAATGCATGTGACCTCTAATCTTCCAAACAAGATAAATAGATGGGTAATGCGGATATTTATCTGCGTTTGTATAATTGCTTGTTGCTGGAGGCCATAAAGGCCAAGTGGAACTGATAATTGCTCTACTTGGTAGTGTAGTTGAGGTTAAGTTTTAATGGTTAATATGTTTCTTGTTATTTCGAACAAAAAGTGGTGCGTATCTACGGCTGGTAGATTAGATATTTATATTGATTTATCAAGATCTCAGTAGCTTTGCGGTCAGATAAATTGTTTGAGCAACACATTAGGTCGCTTCATTTCGAAAATGCTATTACTCAGATAGAATCAAAATTTTGTTGCGCGATAGCGGGGCTATTATACATTAATCACCAGCCCCCGCAGGTGTACGTTGGCGTGAAATCGAGGGCTGAGAGACCTTTCTTAACCACTTTAATCTCGAAAAAAGTCACTAAAAATCAAAATATTGTTTTTCTGCTGAGAGACCTTTCTTAATCATTTTAATCTCGAAAAAAGTCACTAAAAGATCAAAATATCGTTTTTCTTCCAAGACTGTTAGCCATGATCTTGAAAAAGTTCCTTACTCCAAATGTATTTGGAGTTGATTTTACCATCACACCTCTATACCTGGTCGCAAGGTAGGAAAACACATAGATAAATTAAGCAGGTCCGTTGTTCCTTGGCCTATATTCTGTTTTTGCTATACTATGACGACTGACAAACATATCGGCTAAGATGCTGCATATTGATGGAAAAACACTAAATGTCAGCATGAAGTAAATGATCATAACTGCATACCAGCGCTAAAAGCACCACTTTTTTATATACTAGGAAAAATGCTTGGACCGCTTGTACTTCTTAAATTCGACGATGGTCATAATCACGACTTACCAAATTTTTTCAGCACGTGCAATAAAATCAAGAGCCTTGTTTTTGAACTGACTTCTAGGAATTTTAAAAACTTCATTGCAAGCTGTGAAAAATAAAAAGTTAATCATCATTGCCACAGAAAGAAAATAGAGCTGCCTTAAGAATACTGAAAAATTCTCAAGCACCACTCAAAACATTGTATATCTATCGAGCTGACTCTGCCGGCGTCGACCGGCAGAGATACCTGTCAGCTACATCTAGCTAGAATTATAGATTCAATCGGCTGCACCGGCTTTATCCTAACAACAATTTTTAGAACAGTAACGAAAATTTGGTACAAATAAAACCATCGCCTTATGCCCCTAATTCCAATTATCTACTTTGAATTAAGACTGATCCACTCACAAACTCTCTTTCATTTCACAAATTTTATCCCTTCTTTCCTATGAAGGCACAAAATCAAAGTTGGGGATGAACACCAGAAAGCGATTACAGAAATATATTATTTGGTGGTTGGCTCATTTCACGAACTGGTGCAACCTCTCTCGTAATGATATTTTTGAGGCCAAGATTCTTGACTGTACCAATGTATCTTGATCCCGGAATAGAGTATGGGGGGCAATCCTCCCACACTAAATGTATTGTATCCATCTTTCAGCCTATTTAGGTTAGCCAAATAACCCATTTGCAGGAAAACAATTTTATGACATACGTAGATGATATATTAGGTGACTACCTTCCTCCTTGAGCTATTCGTTCTGAGCATTATGCAGGATGATGTATATACACTGCGTTAGCGCTCATGCTCTGTTTGCAAGTCTTCAATTAGACTGGGCCACCACGACGGGTAGACTGCTTGGCCCTACCATCTGACTACCACACAAAGATGGAGTCATCCCGTTGAGTGTCTTGCCCAAGGATACAACAAGCAAGCTTGCCAGCTTGTTGTCCACACTATCTCTATTTTGCTGAGCTCCAAGCAGGGAAGCTGTGAATACCATTTTTTAAAAGTCTTTTGGTATGACTCGACTTGGGAAATGAACCCCAGATGTATCGCCTGCGAAGCGGACGCTCTAACCACTGCGCCATCATGCCGGTTATTAGGTGACTATGATTTTACGCAGTGGTGTAGGCTAATTGACCAATATTTTCTGTTAATTTCATCTCAAACTTTATATTTCATAAACAATGCCCGTAATATTTATTTCCCCACTAATAAATTGAGACTCTGCTTTAGGGCCGTAACTTTGCCAGGTGGGTCCCCGGTGCAAATATCTATTATGGGGCCCCAATTTTTTTCTGTACTTAATATTCAATTGAGCTACCTTTCTCCTCACAGAAATCATTGACGACTCCGCGTTATAGAAAGATTTTCCAATTAAAATGATAAGACAAAAAAGGATTGAGCTGAACAGGAAAAAAGGGCTAAAGCTAAGATCACTGTGCCTGCAAATAAAAAGCTTTTATTGAAACAAAATTTCACCAAGGTTGTACGGTTCAACATAATTTTTGTGATTGCAGTGTATTCAAATCGAAATAATGGTATAGCAAGACTTTCGTGGGGGGCAGACTTCAACAACAAATTTTTGATTGTTTAATAAAAGTTTAATCTAAAAAACGTGGCAAACCAAAATCGTTTTATAATTACGAAAAAAAAATTATGTGCAATCTTTTAAGGCAAGGTCCTTTGTGAGCACTATTAACAATATTTCAGCAACATGGAGATGTGTTATGCAATGTGAATAAATTGTTTAATCCAAAAAGAATAAACGTACAGTACACTGACATTATCACAAAAGACACAAACTAATAAAACACAATTCGTCGAGGCCAATTAAGTAGGCTACGGTAATTTACTTGCGGGTGGTAGGAAACTTTAAATTTTTCTGTCTCACTTTTGCACAAGCGAACTGCTGGATAAATTTTTTTAAACCTAAATTTTTAGCTCGTTCATTTTCTATTGATAGCAGAGCCAAAACGCAAAGTCTCTCTTGCGACATGAAGCTGCGAAGAAAGTTTTTGATCAGTTTGAGTTTAAAAAAAGACCTCTCTGTCGTAGCAGCTGTTACAGGTACTGTCATCTATGTATGCCATACAAACGTCAGGATAAGTCGTGACAAGTGATGCATTTTCAACAATCAAAAAAGAAGCCATTTCTTTAGCAGAATTTAAATGGGCAATCTTTTCTCTAAACGACGTTTTGACGGATAGCATTTGGCTAGGAAACAATGGAGAGACGTCATCAGAAAATTTGTAAGAAAATTTTCTTGCTTTAAACTCAAGACCCAGATGAGAAGCATTTGATAGCAAACTTGGTTCCAAAACTTGATATGACGTCACCACTGATTTCATTCCTTCAAAGCGATTAATTAGTAGACAAGAAAGTATGTCCATCATCGGAAGAAACACAGTTACGCAAAATCGCTTCTAAGGATCGCTTAACTCTATTAGAACGGAAAGGGGGTCGATTCGACCCACAACAAATTAAAACTGTTGTAACTTCGCCACCTCTTGAGATAAATCTTTGAAATTTTTTTGACTTTTCCTAAAATTTATCTGGCTTTTGGTTGGTCATAAACTGACAAAGACATTTAATGTGTAGTAATGCAAGAAGCTAGCAATGCACTTAGCAAAACTGCAGACAGTGACACTGTTTCGACCTATCAGGTCTCGTCAGTGCAGCTGGTGACCGACAAGAAGCTAGAGGCTTTTAATAACGCATAGCTTAGACCGCCACACTCGCGGGATCTATACTAGATCCACTTGGTGGAAGGTCTGTCATTACTCTGCGAAGCCGTACCACTCGTGAATGAATGGCGGTTGTCGCAGGTGCACTAAGTCTAGCAACTGCTAGAACAATAGTGCTGTCACAGCCTAGTGGTCACAAGATCTTTCATGTATAGTAATGCAAGAGGCTAGCAATGCACTTAGCAAAACTGCAGACAGTGACACTGTTTCGACCTATCAGGTCTCGTCAGTGCAGCTGGTGACCGACAAGAAGCTAGAGGCTTTTAATAAAGCATAGCTTAAACCGCCACACTTGTGGAATCTATACTAGATCCACTTGGTGGAAGGTCTGTCATTACTCTGCGAAGCCGTATCACTCGTGAATAAGTAGCGGTTGTCGCTGGTGCACTAAGTCTAGCAACTGCCAGAACAATTTTTTAATGTAGTTTTGAATTAAACATTTAATGTAGTTTTGAATTAAATATAGCAATTTCAAAACCTACACGGGCAAGTTTCTTCATCGATTGCTTTTATATTATAAAGAAAAAAAGGAGAAAGAGCCCACACGCAAAAACGTGACGAGCTGCGTAAACCACACAGAATTTGTTTGAAGTGACGCAATGATTGTAAAGCTGTATGGTTTCTCAGTAATTTTTCTTCTCAAAACCTGGCTGAGAATAGCAACTCTTAATTTGACAAGTGAAAAACATCAAAGTGTTTCCAGATACACAGTTATTTTGTAACTTTTAGTCAAATAAATAATACCTTTTTAACGCCAAGCCAAAACCTACCAACAAAGTAATGCAAGAAAATATTTCGTAATTTTGATACTTGACCAATACAACTGAGTAAAAAAAATTGTTTCCAAGTGCAAAGGCAGAAAATAACTTCGGCGGCGTGATAATATAGTTTACACTTTTCATAATGATTTATACGATCGTTACCAGATAAAATTGGGGATTGTTAGGTGGGAGAGCAATGAGCGCACTTGCAATTCTTATTGGATGGAAAATATGCAGCAGTGGCAGATTAACTGGGGGTCAGGGCGACAGACAGCAAAATTTAATTTAGGAGTTTTATAAAACTTGATTTCCGTTGCTTTACGAGTACGCTGTTAGTACTTAATTAAATACCGAATTTTATCAGCAAATACAAATCCAAAACGCAAGAAGTCAATCGTGAATCACAAAACTTCGTTATTTTAAGGGGAAAAGGAACTGTGGAACATCTCCTAAGTTTGTGACCAACACCAACATTTTTTTCTGTTGACTGCGTGACAAAAGCAGTGTGTTTGTATTCTACATCTACACACTTTCAAAAGCAAATAAACATTTTTTTTCTTTTCGTAATCTTTTATCCACTTTTATAAAGACGCCTCTGGCAAAAGCATTACGTTGTTTGCTGCATGGCCGAGCAGAACGGCATTCGCATTGAAGCTGACGTTTCAAGTTCAAACTACAGCTTGCGTTAACTACCACGACATTATAAGGTTGAGTGCGGACTCAAACATCGTCTTGTGATTTCCAATCTTCTAAACCAGTGGTGGGCAAACTTTTTAGTCGGAGGGCCGCATTGACCATTCAAGAGTTGGCCGAGGGCCGCATCGACCATTCAAAAATTGGCTGAGAAACCGGGGCTTAAAATCTTCCAATAGCTGTATGCAATACAAGAGCTTGCAATAGCTTAAAATCTTGTAATAACTTCTTGTGAAGACATATTACAGGGCTTTGACAATGATGGTGTCCAAAAACAAAGGTCATCACCCTTTATTTGGAAGGAAAATGCGTCAATGGAAACTAAGAATTGCGTAGCGGCTCTTTTAATGATGGCTTCTATCGTTTTTGGCTCTTTAGTAAGGCAAGTGCGGCCAACCTTGTCCTATTGAATTAAATTTATGGAAATTTCTATAAGTTTGGGGGGCCGCACAAAATGCTCTGGTAGGCCGCATGCGGCCCGTGGAGGCCGTAGTTTGCCCACTACGTTCATCTTACGTTCAATAAGTTAAATTTCCAAACTTCAATACAGGAATAGCTAAGAAGTCAATAGCAGCTTCGAATGTGCTAGGTTGCGTAACTGAAAAATGATCAGCTAGTTTTTGTTACTTTGAACAGCAAATACGTACAAAAACTTTTAATTGACATTATGACATTGAGAATGCAGCCACTACATTTTAGTTCTACGTTTGATATGTTCAAATTGTTTTTTTCCACTAAAATTTAAATATTCTGCCGGGTGTATAAGATTATGATGACTTTATGATATCTAACGAATCTATTCGTAATTTTCTTTTTTCAGACAAATAAATGTTGCAAACAAAAGTAATGAAAAATAGCCCATGTCAATGTAAGACTTGAAAAAGTGTTAAGTAGAATTTTGATTGAAGTATCTGACGAAGAAAACAACAACATTGAAAACATAGCCTCTTTAGCTTCCGGTGGCTATGAAAATTGTAAGGACTGTATAAATATCACATGACACCTCCAGAGGGAAACAAAACTGCCGTATTGGTGTTATTATGAGGGGAGGGGATAAAAGATAGGCTACATAGGCCTATCGTTGTAGCACAAACTTGCTAATAAAAAGAATACCACCTTCGGAAGTATTGGCACTGATTGGAATGATTTACATGCGAGTCTTGCTAGGTCAAGCGCATCAAAGCACTAACGACATGTTCCATGAAATATTTGGCAATCCAGATTTTAGTGCAACTATATCCAGGAGCAAATTTAAATTTTTTTTGCCCACATATCGTTTGATGACCACACAACGCGTCCAACTTTTTGGCAACGCAATAAATTTGTAGCTTTTTGCGAAATTTTTAAAGAATTTAACAAAAACTGTGGTAAATTTCTAGTTTCTGATAATTATTTGTCGCTGGATGAAACTCTTTATCCAATGAGAACGCAAATCAGTTTCAAACAATTTATTCCGAGCAAACCAGCCAAGTATGGAATGCTGTATAGCTTGCCACTAGCCATTTACCTTTCTAACTGCTCTGCACCCTGGTAAGCCACAAGCAGAGACGACATTTTACTACACTCCTGGGACCACACAAACAGTAAATTACCTAATTCAAAATTTGGAATGCCACAAAAATTTAGTAGGAAGAAGCATATCATATCATACATTGTATACTTCAATACCAATGGCGCAGTGGCTGCTAGACTGCGGAATAACTTCTGTGGGAACTTTACAATCACATTAAAAAGGAATTTCAGCTGAAATCAAAGACAGAGAAACAAACTCATACGAGATTTATTGGGAAAAGGATAACGGCATATTAAATCTGCACTCGTATATGGTAAAAACAAAAAGTTCAGAAAAGCGAAATGTTTTATTATTGTCATCGGTGCCACCGCTTCTTGCAACTACAAAAGATGACAGCAAAAGCAAGCCCGCTATTTACAAACTATACGACTTTTCCAAAGGCGAAACAGACATTATTGATCAAAAAAATGGGGTTTTACAGCTGTAAATCGAAATCAAAGCGCTGGACTATGAATGCATTTTCGTACATTTTGGACACATGTCGAGTGAACGCTAGCACGATATATGCAATGAACAATGATCTGCAGCCTCGAAACATAAAATCTGTAGATTTCGGATTTGAACTTGCTATGTCTCTGATTAGCCCACATATAGAACAACAAAGTTTAATTGGCATAAATTCTTCTGTGGTTCGCAAAATTGAGATAGTGCTTGGGAAAAAATATCCTCCAAACATGTAAAAATGTCAAGCAGCTTTTTTCCTCAGCACAGAGAAAAACGAAGGCGATGCGCTGCATGTATCAGCAAGATTAAAGGAAAAGGAGCAAAAGAAAAGAAAAACAAAATTTCTAAGCAATTGAGCCAGTGCAAAAATGCGCAAAGCCTTTGTGTAATAAGCATCTTATTCTCATTGGAGATGTTTGGTTGCAAGACTAAACTGTTGTTAGGCTTAGAGTTACGAATAAAATTGCACTGCCTTAGAAGTTTTTGAAACATATGGCGTATTGCTGCTTTTGTAGATGATATATATATTGTTGATATTACCCGTAAATTTAATGTAGTGTTCCCGTATTTTCATATTATACGATAATTTATAAGCAGAAACAGCATGGCGTATGCCTGCAATACACCAGCTAGTCCAAAAATAGCCTATTTTGTGTTACCATTGTAATGATATCTGTTAATTGCAAGTGATTTTTGAATTAATAGCTTTAAATTCACTAACGCCTCAAAGCAAAAGTTACGATGATAAAGCTCAAATTGGTGACATTATAATTAATTCCGGTTAAACATAAAAACTGCAAGGACCTTATAAATATCATATGACACCTCCAGAGGGAAACAAAACTGCCTTATTGGTGTTATTATGGTGGGAGAAATAAAAGGTAGGCTACATAGACATATGATTGTAGGACAAACTTGCTATTAAAAAGAGTCAAAATTTACAATTGTTCGATGTCACAGGTTTTTGTAGCAAATCCAAAACTTAAGTTTGCTTGAGTACTTTTTTTATGCAACTCGTCACACACGCAGACTTGGACAACTACCGCAAAACCTCTATTTCACCGCCATGGCGCTCTATTTTTCAACCCTTTTTCCATAGTGGTGTTCTATTAGAGGTGACGTTCAATTAGAGGGTGGCGCTCTATTATTTGTCTAGCTGGTCGGAATTTTGAGAAGATAAGTTTTATGAATGAAAAGAAAAAACACCTAACACATTTATACAATTAGCAAAAGACACGAATACAGGGCAATTTGTGGTAGGTTAGGGCTTCCCAGAGTCTAAAAAAAAGGTGCAATTCGGCAATCCATTCTTCCCTTCTTACATCTAGGAAGGCGATTTCAGCCGTGACTACTGCCAAAATAGAAGAATTAATACTATAAATCTTTGCGGCTCTTTCTAGCTGACCAAAATATTAGCAAATAAATGGATCCATTTATTAATGAACTGATATGAACAAAAACAAACTTTATACCAAAACCGACTGAATCAGCTGAACTGACTTGAATCAAATATGAACCGAATTGAATCCAAAATGAATTTAATTGGTTTTGCTTGAATTGAATTGAAGATAACTGAATTTTACTGAATTGTATTGAATTGAATACCATGAAAACAAAGTCAAATGATTAAAACAATTCCAAAACATGCTTAAAGCAAAACCAGAAACTTAAGCTAAAATATGCCCTAATTAACTAAACTGCGCAAACAAAGAAATTAACTAAAAGGTGATGCAAGGCAACTTAAGTCTAAAACACTGTTAACATAAAAACCGGGTGCGAAACCGCTACAGCAGCTTCGAAATAAACACAGGTATTTTGGTGAAGTGAAAAAATTCTAATCCTGCAAACTTGAAGCCCAAACTCAAAATAAGCATTCAACCAAGGTATTTAATCTGTGCAATATTTCAATTCAGAAACCTATATCTGGTGAACTAACCATCTTTTGAAAATTGAAACAGTCACTGTCAGATTGGTTAGGCCTATACTAAGACGTGATTTGCCATTCAGTTTATGCAGTTACAGATATAACTCGTTATAGTAAAATCTTTATTGACTCGTACCAACATGTAGGCTACTGAAATTTTCAAAACCAGGGGCTGCTGATGGTAATTAACACAGGTTACTTTTCCATTAGCTGCTTAACCTAAGCAACCAGTAGCTGTGACGCAGCATCAATAATGCTAAACTTTGTTAGCAATACAGTATAAGTGCCTCTAAAGCTCTTTACGACCAGTGCCGAATACAGTTTCAGACAATCTTTAGCAGCTTAGATAACAGCATTATACTTAAAAAATCTTGTTGGAGGTACAGAATTTTAATATAGCTTTGAAAAAAGCTGTTTGAGCGATAAGCTTTTTGTGACGATCTTATTAGTGGCGGTATCGCGTCAAAAGGGAAGATCGAGAGTGAGTACGTGTTTTATGTGATTTATTTGGACGTTAGGCAATCACGACAAGCCAATGACAGCGTTAGTATTGTAAAGCGCCATTTTTAAAGCACTTGCAAACATTTAATTTTTGTCCCCTCTCGAATTAAAATCATAGCTGCGATCCTAGATAAAAGGTCTTCGGAAACATGATATCTTTCGCAAAGAGCACAACAACGCAACGCTCAGGCGTCCGCGTGAGCCTCGCGTTGTTGCGCTGCTTGGACAGATGCTTTAGATAAATTTCTCTTACTTAGAGATAGGTTTGTACCATAAATACATTGTGCCAATAGTACCGGCACTTTGAACCCTGGCTAAACACAAGTTGTGTCATATATAACCGCAAATGTTTTCCTGTGACCGGAGGATAAAAATGTAATATTGTAACAAATACTGTAATCATATTGGCTACGCTTTATAGTAGACCAGACCATATTGATAAAGTGATTTAAAAAAAAAATTCAGCATACTCTTACATTCACAATCCTTTCTTTGCTTTGCATTGTTTTGATCACCAGCTCGAGTTTGTTCTGAAAAAAACTCAAAAATACAAATTGTGCTTCAACATATAATAATGTTAGGCATAAAATTGGGGGCCGCCCACCTCTCAGAAGTTTCAAAAATAAGCAAACTCACTTGCGAAAACTTGATCATCAAAAATAGGTCTTCATCTTTGTTTGGAGCTAAAAATAGCTTTTACAAAGAACTTAATCTGCAAAAAAATGTCTTCAAATTTGTTTTTAGAAAAAAATGCCTTCAGCCCTCCGCTTCACTTTCACAAAACGAAGTGTTTCGCTAATAATAAAGATATTCAAACCATGGCCCAAAAAGCACGGCAACAATGAAACTAAAGCATCTTTAAAAAATGACGAAAAAGGTAAAATAAAAATCGGTTGGAAATTACTACATGAAAAGAATTAACAACTGGACTTATCTCTAGATCACACAGCTCCCAGCATGCCAAAACTAGTAT
The DNA here is from genome assembly GCA_963675345.1 of Trididemnum clinides. NCBI lineage: Eukaryota > Metazoa > Chordata > Ascidiacea > Aplousobranchia > Didemnidae > Trididemnum > Trididemnum clinides. The sequence goes on from OY776301.1 coordinate 24,141,052, forward strand.
CAAGACTTCTATTCGAATCCATAACCACACCAAGCAATCAAGCAATCGTTTTGATTTATGGGTAAGGACATAACTTTTGATAATTGTGATAATTAAAAATTGGTCGATAAGTAAATTGAAAACCGATTTTTATACTTTTTATTTCGTAACGTTTTTTGGCCTGTCAACTGTAGTTGTACACCACCTTGTATTAAGGATGTAAAACAGTTTTATACTCATGGAAGCAAGGTAACTAAGAGTTTAATAAATGAAAACGATAACAAAAATAGTTTACAGTCAAAAAGACAGAATTTATGGTTAAAAATTGTGCAATATCGGTACGTTAATATAACCTTGCGGTCATCGGATTAGGAGTTTAAGGCTCGCTTAGGGCATTGACTTATATGTTCTAGTGATAAAACTTTATTCAATCTCTCAAGGTGTCATAAAAAAGAAGCTATCACCGATTTTTTTCTTGAACGAGGATCCTGTCTCATCGCCAAATTACAGATAATGGTTTAAAAGAACAGAAGAAGCGCATCCAACCATTCCCACGGTAAAATGTAACGGATATTCAGGACAGGATCTCACTAAAAATCCATTGCTCCAATAAGAACCCTCATTTTTCGGGCTTATTCCGATGCCGTAATTCGGAAAGTAAATCTCGTCTGGTGATCTTTCAACATAAGCTAGAAAAAAGTAAGAAAAGATTTATACTCGCAAAATTAAAATTAAACCATCACGAAAATTTTTTGTTCTAACCAAGTTCTACGTAGCAAAGTAGTAATTAAATTATAAACGCCTCAAGAAACAACAACTACATCAAACGTTTTAAAGCATTTTGAAAATCAAAGTCGATTTTAGCTATTTTTGAGTGACTGCTTGATTTGACTACCACCCATATGGTTTCTTTGCAGCTTTCTTACTCCACTCTTTCCCTCCTAAAACATTAAACTAAGTGAATGTGCAAGGTTATCAATTAATAATTTTGTAAAATAACTTCAATTGGAAAAATAGAAATCAAACCAAAGTAGGATAGTACATGTAAGCAAATTTGCTTCATATCAGCAAGGGTTGAAATAAATCTGCTATCAGTAAACAGTAATATAATCAGTTTAGACATTAGACAATAGTGATTTAATGTAAACGTCTTGAGAAACAGCAACTACTACAAACGATTTAAGGCATTTTGAAAATAAAACTCGATTTCAGCTATTTTTGATTAACTACTTGATTTGACTACCACTCTCGTGGTTTCTTTGCAGCTTTAAAGTGGAATAATAGAAATCAAACCCATGTAGAATAGTCCAATCAGCAAGTGTTGGAAAGTGTTTACTATCAATAAACAAAAATGATGACAGTTTAGACATAATGTTATAAATCGATTTCGCTATAAAGCATCTTTGGTTTCCTAATCAAATTTATTTAAATTTTTATTTGACATTGAAAATTTCTATATTTTTTCGTTCCAATTTCCACTTGAATAAGGAACTGAAGATGTTGTAAGGACATCAATTTTTTAAAAGAAATAAATGTAAGGTGACGTTATTGCTATTTTTTGATAGCAAAGTGGTTTTTGACACTTCCTATAATTCAAATAGTTTTTTTTCTTGTTTTGTTGGTTTAGTAAAAACAATCAATTAAATAACTTGTGAGAGCATTTCGACCACTTTCCCTAAAAAGCACAAACTTTCAAACAAAAGACAATTAATCACCGGCAAAATGCATTTACATGGCCCGTCTGTATGCCACGGTTAGAACAGGAAGGTTTTCAGATGCTAAAGAAATAATGAAGCAAGGAGATATTTAAAATATAGTTGTTATGTTTCGGGGTGTTGGAACCACGAGGTGGACAATTATTCGCAATAGCCCTCAGGTCTTTTTAAGACACATACGTAGCCAAAGAAAAACACTATGCCCTCTCTAATTTTTGAAAAAGTCACATATCCGCCTGTTATTGATTTAATTTTGCAGTTATTTGTACAAGAAATTTTTAAAACCTCAAAAAAGTTGCCCTTTCCTCTTCCAATTTTGTTCCTGGTAACCCTCATAATTTCAGGCACAAATCCTAACAACAAACCTATTTTCAACTTCTCAGTGGCCACTGTCACTTAAATGGAAATCTTAATAAAATCGAGACAAATATTAAACGCATACCATGAAACTTGTGAGATGTCTCCGTGTTTTTGGCATGCAGAGCGACCAGTATCGGGTAAGGTACTTTCCCTTCTTCTACATAAGAAACTGCGTCACTCAATTTAATTTCCATCTGCAAATACAAGTTGAGCTTGAGAGTCTTATATCCCACTGTCAACTCGAACCGACTAGTTATGCGAGCAAAGCACAATAACGGATGAAAGAGAATTTACTCTTCTCTTTACACATGCCCTTTTCTAGTTCTAGTGGCTTCTTCCAAAAAGCTGGCAGTGTTTCAGTATCCTTGCGGTGCTTCAGCCACGAATCTAACTGCTGTCCTAAGTCAAAAGAGTGCACTCACAATGGCAGGTAGTCACTTCAATCATGACAGCTTCATGATGTTGACTGTGTTTGGTATACAATTTGAGATGTTGCTAATATCATTGTATTTGTGATTTGTAATTAGATGCGCTTCGTTTTCCTATGAGTACGTCTTTTAGAAACTAGATCATAACATAGTGTGTGCTTTTTTCCATTAGATAGAGGCAAGGAATAAAATCGTAAATTAGATTCTCACTGCAAACCAAATCGAGATCAGTCAAAAAGAAATTCGCAGTTCATTTCAAACCAGTCATGAATGCAGATCACAAGAAGGTTACTGCCTTTGGCGAATGCAGAAACGTTGTTTGTTGCGACATGCTGGGTGAGCAACTTCACTTTGCTGACCTGGTAATGCTCAAAACCGTAATATTGATAACTTCGTTTGATTGCATAGAATGTCTTGAGGTTGCAACAACCCGGCAAATTGTTACTAAGATACCCCACTCTTTCTTAAATCAGTATGCAATCCTTTTTTTGAAGAAACCGTTCATAGAACTTTATCATAGTATTTAATAGCTAAATTTACCTGCAATTTAGAATTAAATTGCTATATTAAACCGTGACGTTTCCCTTACTGCAGGGGTTTTTAACCGGGGGTACCTGAACCCCTTGGGGGTACAAAGCATCAAAGCAAGGGGTACGAGATGAGGCGTCAGAATAATAGCTATTTTAAACTATTTGCCAAAAATTTATTTTCAATGTTATTTGAAATAAGAAAACAGTTTCCGAAGCCTTTTTTAACATCTGCATTTCTGAATGATTTTTGTCATAAGAAAGAGTTACTGTGACGTAATAAATAGCTTCTTGTTTGTTCCGACAGAATTGGTTTTGCACTGAATTGATTTTGTTGTGAACAATATTATGGTTAATAAACATACACCGGTGACATGCTACATTGTGTTTTATTTCATTGTTAGATTGTATATTTACCGGTAATTTTGTAGGTGTTTGTTCGATAGGTCTTGGCGTACAAAAACATTTCATAACTTTTTAAGGGGTACGAGTGCCAAAAAGGTTAAGGAACACTGTCTTACCAACACCACTGACGCTGCATTCTGGGCAACACATTTAGTATTAACACGACTTTTACAAAATAATCATAATTTAAATTGACTCACGTTTTCTTCACCGAGCAATTGTCTTCCCACTACAAATCCAGGAAAGTAATTGACAAAATTGTGAGGGAGATTAAACTTCGATAGGTTCTTACTTTTGTAGTTTCTATAACAACAGTAATGTTGCGTTGAAGAACTATACTTGAAATTTAAGATCTTGTAGCTTTACTACATTTTTAACTCCAAAGATTTTTAGCGTCAAAGTATTGCTATATGAATAAGAAAACTTTTCCTCGATTGCAAAGGGTAAACCCAGATTTACAGACTAGAAAGCAGACACTCTACTACAAAACCTTAGCCCTTAAGTTGAAGCTACAATATGTCAACGAAATGACCTAGTGCTAACTTCGCATCATTCACTGCGTTTACCAGCAATTGATAAAAATTTGGAAAGAAATTAAAAACTGAATATGAGCTAATCTTTACTCAGGAAAAAAAGTTCAAATTATTGAAAACATGGCATGAAGTTTTGATTTATTGCCCTATTTTTGATCACAAGCAAGTAGAATCTCTTATTTACACAAAACACTTCGCTACATTACCAATGACATAATTCTTGTTATCGTAATTACGACATGTAATTTTTCTATTTTTTATGCTTTTCAATACACAACATCTCGCTACGTTACAAATGTCATAGTAGATGTTATCGTAATTATGATACGTAATTGTTCTATTTTTTCTTCTCCTTAATTATGATCACTTTAAAACTTATTGCTTTATCATTGGATTGATCGACACACATAAAAAATTGTGATTGGTTTAGAAGATTACGATCAAGCTTCTACAGCAGCTTCTGTTTTTAACTCCATTCAAAATCATTTAATAAATTGATTGAGTGAACACCAAAATCTTTGCCGGTTATTTACGAAACGACTTGTTCAGAGACCTGCTTCGGAGTCGCCAGTACTGTCAGCGTTTCTTCCACAGGCACTGCAAGCAGGGAAGAGCATCTGTTGCCTTTAAGAACAGACTTTATCAGCAACAAAAGAACGCTAGCTCGGTGAGGTCTAAAGCCACAGCGACGAGATTGTCTTCACTATAAACGACTCTCCACCATCAGGCCACGTCGCAAACACGAAGCGATTGGCTTCGTGGCTATTGTAAGACCTATTTGTGTTTCGTCGGAAAACAACAGTCAGAGCGTTGTGCGGTGGCGGTTCAATGTAAAGTTCGAAGCATTCCCTTTGCAGACAGTAAACTTGATTTCAATTCCCTTCTCGGGTGATGCCAAAGACTTAATAAATGTTATCCTCAGTTTTTCTGATTAGCATTCAATGCACAGTATCGATTGGATGAAAAGCAGGCAACTTGGACAGTTTAGTCCTTGGGTAAGGTACTTAACGGAATTCCTTCACCATTACGGGGAAAACAGGTATGGGGCCGACAAGTTTACCCGTCGCGATGGCTTAATCCAACTTGTACCTGAGAAAAATATAACTAAAAACTTGAGCTTATATGCAAAAAGGCTTCAATTAAGTGCCATAAGGTGTTTCTCACGTAATCAATATCCGTTAGTTTAAAGTTGTCATTGTGTCCGGTGGGAAAGGCACTTTATCAAAATTTTTTCTGCTTGATTTAAGTTGTTGTGGTAAGATTCCACTGTGCGGCAGAATTTTCTACCGCGAAGCGGGTCTGAATTAGAGTTCCTCAATTTAAAAATTTGCATAATTGAAAGAAAAAGTTATTACTATGAAGATATAGCCCAACTCTCACAGAAATTTGCTGAATGTGCCGAAGTTAAAAAAATCGCCCCAAAGGTTCTTTGAAAATCGTTTTCTAATGCCATCGTGGAACTGTTTTTGTTTCAAAATACTCTTCAGTCCATAAGCAGCCAAAAGATACCTGAACAGCGATAAAACGTAAATATATATGTGAAATCAGGTTAATACTTCTGGTCTAAGCTTATTGGATATTGATCTAGATTTGATGTATTAGCGCAGTCCTTTGGGAAGCTCAAAGGCGCAGCTAAGACGCAACTCTCACCCAAGTATCCGACTTGAGGTCCCTCCTAATAAAACAAAATGTCATGGCCCTGTCCTATGTTTGACAGTAAGCGACCTGATATGGTTACGCTGATACTTAGGTCTCCTCGCTCATATTACATAGCAGGAGAAGCGGATCTTGCGTTCCTGACTCATCTGATCCAAGGACCATGGCAAGTTTTGTTTGGATGGGAGCAAGGAGAAGCTTTAACTTTCCTTCTCTCATTAAGGCCCGTCCGCAGAACGCTAGGCTTGAAGAGAAAGGGAGCAAATCGGGGAAGTATTTTTTGATAGCTAAATAAGTAAAATTGGAAAAGTTGCAACACTAAAAATAGTGAAAGATTTCAAATGCGGTTTTTGCGACTTCTATTCAATATTTGACGTTTATATAAAACATCATTTCTAGTAGCTTACCATTTACACCAAGTTTTGGTGTTTTTTTAAAGTGATCAAATTTAAAACAGTGATGCATATAGAACTAGGGTGCACGCTAATCGAAATAACATAATGCTCCAATGTCCGGATATGTCTGATAAATATTTACTGAGTTTAGTGGCTTAAAGAAGCAAAGACGCTGAATATATTAAAAATATTTAAATGTAGAATTTATTAATTGGGAAAAATGATTTGTTTTGTTTACGACAACAAATATTTTTAAGGTATTGAGAAAAAACGAAGAGAGTAAGCAAAACTCAAGTAGCCTACTTTTATATAAAATAACTTGGTCATACAGAATGGTACTAATCAAAAAGTCAACAAGTAAAAAACCCAAACACACAAAACTTACTGGAGCATGCAACTTAAAATGAACAATCTATCAGATCAGTTTTTTATGGGGATTTAACGTTGCTAAATATAGAATTAGCGTTTTATGCCCATTGCCCACCTATACGATTTTTATTATTATTATGTTTAAAAGTAATTTAAAATAACTGCAATCGACGGTTCTTTTGGGCAATTTCACGCAAAACCTTATTTTTATCAATAATTCTTGTATATTCGCGCATGAATGCCATAATGACAAAGTTAGCTTTTCTTTGATGAGTCAGAAAGGCGTCAACACTCTCGACAACGTTGAAAATGATGCTTTGCTGGTTGCAGTGCTTGCACCAAATGTGGATGCGCCTATCAACAATGAGTAAATATTTGGAAAGGAATTTCTATACGTGTACATCAAGGTACAAATATCGCCAAGGAAGTTATGTGTTTCCTCATTCAATATGTTCAGCAAAAATGGTTTGGCTACCAAAAATTCATGTTGTAATGTATCTTTGTCATTTTGAGAAAACTGCAACTAGTTTGCTAAAGGTGAGACGCTCTCAAATGCCAGAAAATCATTGTTAGGCGGCACCCACAAACTTAGCATCAATTTTACATATGTAATGTTTCTTTCGCTGAATCGAGTTTGTAGTTCTGCCACAATTATCAATAATTGCAAACATTATGCCTTTTAACCTTGCGTCAGACGCCAGACTACGATGACCAGTGCTGGAAAGAACAGCGCAATCTTCCAAAAGTCTGAGTGCAACGCAGCGCCGTCGAGCTGTTGATTGAGATACTATATCAAGCTGAAGCGTTGCATCGTTTATGCTTTTAACACGATGCTTTCAATAAAAATAATTCTACAACTATTTAAGCTGAATTGACGTTGCAACAAGAGATTACTTATTTAAAAATCTTAAGCTTTTTAAGTATGTTTCCTCTCTTTTTTTCAACCCTTTAATTGTGCTCTATGATGTTATAATTTTTTCTGGTACAATTAAAGTCAAACAAGCAACTCACAGTAGCTACGAGTAAATACTTTAACTCACTGTAATTTCCAAAGCAAACAAATGATATGCTGCCAGTTAAACCAAGAATGACACACAAGAGTATTGCCATAGATTACCATAGGTAGGTTTTTTTAATAATACAATGGCAATGGCAGAGGTGGGCACTTCCGCAAATCCGCAAATTGCGGACTCCCGTTTCGATTTGCGGATTTGCGAACCTAATTTCCTACCGCAAATATTTGCGGTGAAAAAACTGAAATTTACCGCAAATCCGCAAAGCAATAATGTTCCGCTGTAAAATCCGTTTGGGAAGTGGACGACCTTATGTCCTAGGTTGGAGGTTAACGTCCGGGTGTTGATGACCTTTTTTTTTCGGAGGTCAATGTCTGGTCGACGGAAAAATTTGACCTCCAAAAAAAAAGATCATCACGAGAAGACAAAATAACAGTAAATATTGCGGTCTAAGATTGCGGAAGTGCGAAAAGTTACCGCAAACCTATCGCAAACTTGCGGATTTGCGGTTTCGGAACACCTCCTGCAGCTTTGTGGAATTTGCGGTTGCGGAGTTGAGTTTAAATTTGCGGTGCCCAGCTCTGGGCAATGGCAAGTTACAATACTTTCGTACAGTCTTTTATAATGCAATGGCGATGACAAGTTACAATATTTACGTACAGTTGTGTCGCAAGCCTGGCTGATCTTAACCTCCAACACATGTCAATCAAATGTAGCAAAGTTACACAAATAGACAATTATTCACGTTAAACAAGGAGTCACGAAACTTTGGTGCAACTTTACCAGGAAAACATGGTTCATGGATTATACTCTTAAAGTAATAACAAAGTACGGTATTGCAATAACGTAACTGTACGTGCTTGAATTTGGATTAGTTTTCACTTCCCTTTGTTGCGATCATGCCAGGACCTAGCAATGTACGTGCAGCTAGGATGTTAGGTCACACAAATAGGCACACAATCAAAAAAGTTGTTAGCAGCGTGCCAAATCTTTAATAGCTTATTTCAGAAATTACATAGAAATCATTTGGCGACTCTCATCGTTCAAGTTTATGTTTATGTTTCCATGCAAGTGGTAAAATAAAGAAATAAAAGTTTGTAAAATTAATGCCTGTTTCAATTGTAAATGTTTCAAGTGTTTCAATTGGCTATTTCAAGTCCACTATCTACTGTAACTGTAAGCTGGAAACAGGGTAAAAAACAAAGCGTTGCTAGGGACTTCAACAACTTGTGAGAAAAATATCGCGGCTATACGCTGCCACACCTGATATTTTTCTACTCAAATCCTAGTGAAAACACGGTACTTTTGATTTTGGAACGAGAGTTGGCTACGTCAAAAGAAAGATTAATTTGTTATTGCTGTTCTCACAACTACCTCTAGCCTTAACCTCGACATTACTGATGGGCACTCTGCGATTGTAAGAACTACAAGCACATTACTTCCGGTCAGATTGCTCTTTGCCTGGCTACGTTTATGCCAGGACCTAGCAACATGCGCACAGTCAGAGGCTTTAGATGTGCAAACATGATTGCAACTGCAAACAAAGTTGTAAGCAGTGGTTCTGATATTTAATTGGTTGTTTCTGAAAATTCATGTCAATCACTTTGGCGCTTTCACACAAATTATGCTTGCATGTACGTCATCAAATGAACGCATAGATCTTTTTGAAATCGTTGGCCGTTTCAATTGTAAGCAAGCGCAGTACCTAAGTGCGTCTATGCTGGAAACAGGGCAAGCATGACGTGGCTTGAGACTCCAGAAACTTTGGAGGAAATACAGCAACTATTTGTAGCCTCCTGTAATGTTTTTTAATCAATTTGATTTTGAAACGAGAATTGACTATGTCAAAAAAATGTCAAAATAACATTAACTCTTTATTATTGTGTTTACAAATATCAATCGGTAAAAGCCGGCACAGCAGTCAAATCCGATGATTTAAACTTCTGCATTACTGATGTAGGCCCTGCAATTGCAATAACTAAACTAAATTGTGAGTGCCTACTTCGGTCTCATATCCTCTTCCCAATCGGCTTTTATGCCGAGATGAAGTAACATACTCTCAGGCAGAGGCTTTTGCTCATTCAAATTCGCCTATAGTTATGAAAAAGTCGTAAGTAATGAGCCTAATATTTAATAGCTCAATCCTGACAATAGATATCAATCATCTTGGCGTCTTTCCAAACTTTGATATGCTGATAAGCACCTGATGAATTCAATGGATAAAAGTGTGATAAGGTTAAGGACGTCTATGTAAAAAACAAGGCAAATAATACGTTGCCAGGAACTCGAGAAACTTGGGAGACATGGAGTGGCAATTTGCAACCTCCTATAATGCTTTCTTCAATCCACTACATTCCAAATAACATTAGTTTTGTTTCAAAACGAGATTTGGCTATATCAAAAAAGCATAAAGTTTACATTACTGTTTTCACGATTATTCATAGGGTGAAGCCGGCAGAACCAATATTTTTACCTCGACAATACTAATGGGGGTCGGGCGGGCAATTTTGAAGCTGATTCCCGTATATGTGTGGTTGAGGCAGCATAAAAGTTATATTTAGAAATTAGCTTAGATAACATAGAGTAAAGAAAAAAAGTAAGTTATCTAAAGCTAAAAAAGTGTAAAGTTATCTAAAGCTTGAAAGTAATTACTTTAATCTGTCCACATCCTGATTGTAGAAAAACGCGTCTTACACCTTAATTGGTTCAGGCTACGCTCATTTCATTTCATTTTTCAAACGTGCTTTGCATTGGTTCACAATCGATATAGTTGTCAGAAGCTCAACGCACAAATGAAACATAAATCATTATCTGGACGGTAGTTTATCGCTGATGATGATGGCTCTATGAGCCTTCCATACGGATAAATAGTGAACCTTTTAATGTCTTCTATGCGGATTTGCATATTCGACAGCAATATGGGCAAGAAAAAAACGTTGCGTTCTTTGGTGCCTTTGCCACTGCTTTCCTGTTGATGCTTGGAGATGCAGTTTTCCTCAAAGTTATTTCTGCTCTCCCTCAAAGTTCTTTCTGCCAGGTATGTAAGCCAACGGCACCTACATTGATCTTTGCACATTCCTCAAGTTGTTTAGAAATAAATTTGGCATGAGTAATGTTAGTTGTCATGTTGTCTTTAAAACAAGCTAGGCCTATCAACTACATCCAAAATAAGGTTGCAAAAATAGTTGCTGCAGCTAAATTACGTGATAAGGGACCGTTCAAATATCACATAATGCCTTTATGGAGGAGAGGCGAAAGCAAATCCGTCATACTGCGGTTATACGGGAGACGGGAAATAGGAGACATAATTATGTAACAAGCTGGCCATTACTAAAAAAGAATTAAACTTTTCAATTGTTTGGATTAAACAAAGTTTTGACGAATCCGAGAAATTAAAATTTGCTTTCGTACATTTTTTGTATGAGGCGTCCCATCAGGGGGGCTTACAAAAACGTCATAACGCATGGCATGGGGGAGGGGATAAAAACGTCATATGATTTGTAAAGAAGCTTTAGCCCTTCACCACATTATTTGAAACTAAAATTTTGTAACCTTCTAACTTGTTTTTAGCTTGGCACGGCTATTTTTCTATGGAAAAATAAATCTTAAATGCTTCCCCAAACTTTGTCCAATCATGTTTGTGAGGTGACGTGTTGTATATTCGCGCAGTTAAATCAAAGGCGTTGACTTTTTGCTTGCTCTGATGCTAGTGGTGGCAATATTGTCACAAGTTGATTGAAGTGGAAGGGGCGCGACTAATTTCGCTAAATTCTAAGCGTTAGCGAGAAACGCTAATTTTATCAAGAAGTGTTCTTTTGCTTTCTCTTTTATTTTAATTCTGTTCATGCTGTTGTTATTATTAGGCGTTTTCGGTTCTCGTCACGTATTTTGCAAACTGCCTGTCACTTAAAAATTGTTGTCAATACTTTATCAATAAGTTGTAGGCTAGATTTGCCACAGGGCAGGGATTTTTCGTGACGAGTCGGGGATTTTCGCGATATAATGAGCGTGAAGTAGACATGTTAAAATATACTCAAAGGTTAGGGATTTTTCCTCTGAAGCGAGGTCGATCATCAAAAGAAGATCTTAAAGACCCACTAAACCCCCAAAAATTATTGATATAAAATCACGCTGAATTCGAATTTGCGACTAGAAATTTGAATTTCTTTTTAGTTAACGAGATATTTCAGAAACAACTTTAATGTTTAACATTCTGTTGGCAATCCGTGACGTCAGGTACACGATGAATTGTTGCTGCAGCACCGTACAAATAAATGCCAAAAAAGAGGAGCTCTTTTAGATACGTAGCATGAAACTCCGCAAATCTGTAAGATCAAAAATGCTGGTTTTGCAAAATTAAACCTAATTCAGCTACCAGCATGTAAAACTGAACTCGAATGCAAAGGTAAGGGAAAGCTCAGACTTTGACAAAAAGTCAATTTCTGGTAGCCAACTACTGTGCACACAACATAAACCTAGGAACAACACACTCAACCTTGACTTGAGTTACCTCTCGTCTCTTTTCTCTACATGATTGCAGTTTATAATGATCGTTGTTGGCTGAGAAAAATTTATCATTTATTTGCAGTCAGTTGGCGAAGTTTCTGAATTATCGATTATTGGATTGGAGACATGAACATAAACTAATCAAGTTAACCAAAAAGACCAAAACATCAACAGACAACTCAATGAACGAGTTTTTGTAGCTCCCTTTTATTTCGTTGAAAAACTTGCTTCGCTCTTCAATATGATCATAGTTGTCCACAATGTTTTCTGTAATTTTTCAAAGTCTTTGTGCGCAATTTTTTGGTGTTGTGCAAAATATAATAAATAGAAATTAATTGTGTGCACTGTGCGCACAACAATGGACATAATACATGAAAACAATTTATTCATTATACAGACAATTCCTTTAGAAGTCTAATAGCAAGGATAAAATGGACTTTTGAAGCAAATACTATCAGCTACAACAAAACAATTGCTTTTTTTCAGCAAATAAAATGTCTCATTGTACATTCTACTTTTGTTTGTGTCATTTGTGTGTACAAACATTCTAGTTTTCTCTTCTGTCTTTTGCCTGTACCCATGTTTTGTACACACAATCTAAATCAACCACACCATTATTTTGACAATAGCTTTTAATTCTTACAATCACGTCCAAATGCACATCACCCATTTTTCTTCTATGCTTGGTTATAATGGAATTCATTCAATGAAATCCCCTTCACAATCTGCACTTGATGCCATAAATGTCCCACCAAAGTCCAACAACTTTCCCAAATCAGAATATTTTTAACTTTTATGACCAATTTGCTCTAGTTCTAGAAAACTGTTTGCAGATTTTAGTTTTAATTTTCTTTCAGCATAAAATTTAAATTTACCGTACTGTTCTCTTATAGCTCGTTCTGGTGCACTAAGAAAAATCGAATATTTCTTACATAAAGCAGAGATTTCCTAATTTCCAAACTCAAAGTCCCAATCTGATCTCAACTTTGTCGCATCAAGTGCTATCCAATCTTGAATTTGATCTTCTGAAAATCTGTCTTCCAAATGACAGCACACTTTTTCAATAAAAGTTAACTTAGGTTTTGAATCTATTGAAACCCCCTTTGTGGCGTATTTCAGAATCGTTGATTTGACCTTCTCACTCCAGTTAGGAACTCCCCCAAGGTACTGGCATTTGATTTTTGTATCTTTGCATGTACCATGTCAATTGCATCAATGGGTGTCAATCCACTTGTTTGTGAAGTCTTACACGAAACAGCCAACTCAGGAGACACATCATTGACAACTTTTAGTGTAAAATAAATTTGTCGATCACTTAATTTTTTTTATGGCAGTAATTTGCAATGGGATCATTCGATGTTTGAAACTCATCACTGAGGTACTGAATGAGGCAGCAATAATTTCTTACAATAGCATTTAAAGCAAAATGTCTTGAAAACCATCTCACTATATTCAGTGGTCTAAATGCAATAGCTTTGTGTTTTTAGGCTGCAGAAAATTTTTTAAACTTCTGTTTTTTGTTGCTTGAGCTGCTAAAGATCGTGTAAACTGTACGCATCAGTGTTTCAACTTCACACAGCAGTTTAATTTCATTCCACGTATCAGCAATACCTAAATCCTTCCTTTGTGCAACACAGTGTTGTTATGTAAGATGTGAGATTTTTTTCTTGAGTTGTGCTGCAGCTCTATTATGTCTACCAAGCATAACTGAGGCTCCAACACTTGTAAACATTACCATCTTCCGGAGATTTAGCTGGTGCTTTGTATAGAATTTTTTAATATCATGCACAATAGTATTGGAATCACAAGCTTCTAGCTGAATAATTCCACCATAAATAACTATATTTATCAAAGTTATTGGGTCGAAATTTAAAGTACAGAATCAGGCCTTTGTTAACAAAAACATCAGTAGTTTCATTAATTGTCAAAGTGTAAAAAGGTGCATTTGTCAATTCTGACGTCAACTCTTTCTCTACCACTCTATTGATAATTTCAACAAATTCAAATCCGTATTTTTTGCTACGCCAATTGTCTGGAAGAGTCATGTACTTAGCCATATGATCGTTTATATGTTGCACAGACAAGATGGAGTTACTCATTTTGATTGCTAGAAAAACACTGTCAATTTATACTTTTACTAGTTACTATTGGATTGTTTTCCTTGAGTATACTCTCTGTTACTTTCCGAATCCAATCGTGTTTAGCATTGGATAAAATGCAACAACCCTCTTGATGGCAATAAAGGGTTTTGACTTCTTAGCTTTTGAACACTTTCGAGGTGAACCTTAGTTCCTAAATGCCTTTTCAATAAATCAAGCTTCCAGTTGTTCTCATAAATCTTCCCTGATACAAAGTCTACTTGTTTCTTTGCATCACGACAGTACAAACAAGCAACTCCAGTATCCAGATCTTAAACAAAAGATATCACTCAGCGCAGTTCGACGTAGGTCATAACAGTTCGGTGTTGACGTCGTAACAATTTCTGTCAGCCAGTTTTCTTTAAAACAGCGAGCACTCCTCTTTTTTTCCTGAGTTTTTGATTTTCCATAGTAGGTTATAAAAAAGTTAAGATTTAAAAATAATAGCTTTAAACAAACTAAATTGTAAATGTCAGAAATTCCGGTAGAGAAAAATACGTACTTGTAAACTTATCAATAAAATTATTTTAACAATTATAAAATTATTCATTGTAAGCGATAGCCGCCGTCTCTTCTCTTGCCTTTCCTGCGGCGCTCGGCGCGGTATCCTTTTTCTCCATTTTCTTTTTTTTGTGACCTAGATACATTACGTCATATCCATTGTATCCATTGTCTTCACCTCGTTTATTTAGGTTAGATCTGATGATCAAACACGATTTCTGGTTTTCTTTAGATTTAGACCTCGTATATCCTTTTAGTAACTCAGATAGTAACAGTAGTTTTTGATATAATAACGCGTAACGTTAGCATTCTTTCGCGCTGTAATTTCGACTTGGTCAGTAATTAGTTCTCTCTAGTAGATTACGTTGGATATAATGTATTACCCGCGCCAGGCAAGAATTAGTGTTAGCCGCCATTGTTTTTTCAGTTGATTTGTGATTAGTGTTTTATTTTCGGAAGTCATCCTGCAAGCTCGGATCGGGCTAGTGGACTGTATTTAACCGCTGTTTAAGCCTAGTTTCATATTAGTTTGTTGATTTATAATACACTGGATTTCTGCATGCTAATTTGAAGCCAGATTTGAGGGCAGGCACAGAGACCTTATTTGAATAAGATTAGAAAGTGACCGAGGTCCGGTTGACTTTCGCTTTCATTCATAATATTTTATTTCTATATTTTTCTAGAATATCGAAAGATAAAAAGCTTAAAAAATTTGCAAATATTATTGTAATTGTACCATCAGCTCAGATTTTTGTCAAAAGAAACTTTTCAGATCTCAAATTTATTTGTTCTGATTCAAGAAACTGTTTGAGTGATGACATTACGCAGGATATTTCTAAGAATGAGTACAAGATTTAGAAATATGTAAAAGCAAATATATATATGCAGCAGTATTATATTGCTAGTTCCAAGTGATTATTCTATTGATAGAGAGCGTCTTATAAGCGAGAAACAAAACAACAAAGCGAGTGCTGAAGGCGCGAGGCTTCCGAAGGGAGCAATGCTATTGAGAGATATTTTCAAACTTACAAAGCCATCCCTGGACGCGTTTCGTCCATTTGGAATCATCAGCAGGGCTTGCCAATAGCCAAGAGATCCCCCCTCAATAGCATTAACGTTGACTTTTATAAGACAAACTATACAGCAGTATTATATTAGATATTACAGCAGTAATATATTAGATATTACTCAGAGATTCTTAAGTATATTTCAGAGATATTCATTTATTAAACAAATCTGGGTATGATTAAAATAAAGCATTTCCTGCAATAACTCAACTCGTGGTTTCACTGTTGAGCAACACACTAAAACACGCAACTGCAGTTTTTCAAAGTTTTTGTGCGCTGAGATTTTTCCTTTGTGTGCGCAAACATGTTATAACTGTGCGCAAATTCCTTCCTTGTGTGTGCGCCCGCACACGCGTACAGCTTACAGAGAACATTGGTTGTCCATCTTGAGAATTTTCAAGGGGGGTCGATTCGACCCACATCAAATTAAAACTGTTGTAACTTAGCGACCGCTTGAGATAAATGGTTGAAATTTTTTGACTTTTCCTAAAATTTATCTGGCTTTTGGTTGGTTATAAACTGACAAAGATATTCTTTGTAGTTTTGACTTAAACATAGCAATTTCGAAACCCGCTCGGGCAAATTTCCTTATCGACTGCTTTTGTATAATAAAGAAAAAAAGGAGAAGGAGCGCACACGCAAAACCGTGACGAGCTACGTAAACCGCAGAACTTGTTTGAAGTGAAGCACTGACTGTAAAGCTGTACAGTTTCTCAGAAATTTTTCTTCTCAAAACCTTTTCGCTGTGAATAGCAACTCTTAATTTGACAAGCCAAAAATATCAAAGTGCTTTTAGATACACGGCTATTTTGTAACTTTTAGTTAAATAAATTTTACCTTCTTGACGCTAGGCCTTAACCTATCAATAAAGTAATGCTAGAAAATATTTCGAAATTTTGATACTTGACAAATGCAACAAAGCAAAAAGAATTGTTTTCAAGCGTAAAAGCCAGAAAATCAATTTGGCGGCGTGATAATATTGTTTGCGCTTTTCATAATAATTTGTAATGTTGTTACCAATTAAAATTGGGGATTGGTTGGTGGGAGAGCAACGAGCGCACTTGCAATTTTTATTAGATGGAAAATATGCAGTGGTAGATTAAGGACGCAGGGGCGACAGACAGCAAAATTTAATTTAGGAGTTTTATAAAACTTGATTTCCGTTGCTTTACGAGTAAGCTGTTAGTATTTAATCAAATACCGAATTGTTATCAGCAAATACAAATCCAAAACGCAAGAAGCCAATCCTGAATCACAAAATTAAATTTTTTTTAAGGGGAGAAGGAGCTGTGGAACATCTCCTGAGTTTGTGATCAACACCAAAATTTTTTTCTGTTGACCGCGTGACAAAAGCAATGTGTTTGTATTCTACATCTCTACACACTTTCAAAAGCAAATGAAGATTTTTTTCCGTGTTCTTTTGTCCACTTTTATAAGCATTACCGGTACGTTTCCTGCTGCATGGCCGAGCAGAAAGGCAATTCCATTGAAGTTGACATTTCAAGTTCAAACTTCAGTTTGCATCAACTATCACAACATTATAAGATTGAATGCTGACTCAAATATCGTCTTGTCATTTTCATTCTTCTAAACCAGAGATGGGCAAACTTTTTAGTCGGAGGGTAGCATTGACCATCCAAGAGTTAGCCGGGACCAATGCGTAAAATCTTGTAATAGCTGTATGCAATGCAAGAGCTTGCAATAGCGTAAAATCTTGCAATAACTTCTTGTAAAGACGTATCACAGGGCTTTGATAATGATGGCGTCCAAAAACAAAGATCATCACTCTTTATTTGGACAGAAAATGCGTCAGTTCAAACTAAGAATTGCGTAGGGCTCTTTCAATGGTGGCTTCTATCGTTTTTGGCTCTTCAATACGGCAAGTGCGGCCAACCCTTTCTTATTGAATTGAATTGAATTCATGGAAGTTTGTATAAGTTTGGAGGGCCGCACAAAATGCTCTGGCGGGTTTTTATGGGGGAGTATTGGTGTTATTATGGGGGAGAGGATAAAAAATAGGCTACGTAGGTCTATTGTTGTAGCACAAACTTGATAATAAAACAAATTAAAGTTTACAATCGTTTGATATAACAGGCTTTTTGTAGCAAATACAAAACTTAAGTTTGCTTGAGGACTTTTTTCATATGACTCTTCATATACACACGCAGACTTGGACAACAAAAGATGCGTAATTCTAGTTGGCTAATTCAGTGAAGTGCAGCCAAAAGTCGCTAATTCTAATCTAATTTGAAAAACTAAGTCTCTAATTCTAATCTAAGTTGAAAAATTCTTAATTCCAATTCTAATCTCATTTCGAAAAAGTTCCTGACCGAAGAGTCGGGTGTGAAAAATAAAAAGATCTTTTATGTTAGAGATCAGAACCACCTTCGGAAGTATTGGCACTGATTGGAATGATTTACATGCGAGGCTTATTAGGACAAGCACATCAAAGCACTAATGCGATGTTCCATCAAATATTTGGCAATCCAGTTTTTAGTGCAGCTAAGTCAAGGAATAGATTTAAATTTTTTGATTGCTCACATATCACTTGATGATCATACAACGCGTCCTACTTCTTAGCAATACGATAGATTTGCAGCTTTTCTTAAAATTTTTGAAGAATTTAACAAAAACTGTGGGAAATTTCTACTTCCTAATGATTATTTGTCGCTGGATGATACTCTTTATCCTACGAAAACGCAAATCAGTTTCAAACAATTTAATCCGAGCAAACCAGCCAAGTATGGAATGCTGTATAAATCAATCAATTGTAAACCTTGTACCAAATTGGCAAAGCAGCCTACTAGGTGCAGCATTAGGTGCAAGGTTTACAATTTTCATATCTTCGCCTACAAAAATCAATCAATGCTTTTCGCTATCCATTTACCTTTTCAACTGCTGTGTATTCTGCTAAGCCAAAAGTAGAGCCGAGATTTTACTACACTCCTGGGACGTCACAAACAGTAAAATACCTAATTCAAAATTTGGAATGCCACACAAATTTAGTGGCAAGAAACATATTATATGACAGATTGTATACTTCAATACCAATGGCGCAGTGGCTGCTTGACCGCGAAAAAACTTCTGTAGGAACTTTACAATCAAATAGAAAAGCAATTCCAGCCGAAATTAGAGAAATCAAAGACCGAGATTTATTGGGAAAAGAATGACGGCATATTAAATCTGCACTCGTATGTAGTAAAAACAAAAAGTTTAGGAAAGCGAAATGCTTTATTATTGTGAACAGTACCACCGCTTCTTGCAACTACAAAAGATGACAACAAAAGTAAGCTCGCTATTTGCAAACTATACGACTTTTCAAAAGGCGAAACAGACATCATTGACCAAAAAATGGGGTCTCCAGCTGTACATCAAAATCAAAGCGCTGGACTATGAATGCATTTTGATACGTTTTGAATACATGTCGAGTGAACGCTAGCACGATATATGCAATGAACAATGATCTGCAGCCTCAAAACATAAAATCTGTAGATTTCGGATTTAATCTAGCTATGTCTTTGATTCGCCCACATATAGCACAACCAAGTTTAATTGGCATAAATTCTTCTGTAGTTCGCAAAATTGAGATAGTACTGGGGAAAAAATATCCTCCAAACATGTAAAAACATCAAGTGGCTTTTTTCCTCATCAAAGTGAAAAACGAAGGCGATGCGATGCATGTATCTGTAAGATTAAAAGAGAAGGAGCAAGAGAAAAGAAAAACAAAATTTCTAAGCAATTGAGCCAGTGCCAAAAATGTGCAAAGCCTTTGTGTAATAAGGATCTTATTCGCATTTGTGGTTCTTGCTTGCAAGACTAAACTGTTGTTAGACTTACACTTAAGGATAAAATTGCATTGCCTTAGTTGTTTTTGAAACATACGAGCGTATTGCTGCTTTGTCGATGATATATGTATTGTTGATATTACCCGTAAATTTAATGTAGCGTTCCCGTATTTTCATATTATACGATAAATTATAAGCAGAAACAGCATGACTGCGTACTAGCTAATCCAGAAACAGCCTATTTTGTTTCACATTTGTAATGTATTCTGTTACTTGCAAGTGATTTTTTAAATAATAGCTCTAAATTCGCTAACGCCTCAAAGCACTGGTAACGAAGATAAAGCTCAAATTGATGACATCATAATTAATCCTGATTGAATATAAAAATTGTAAGGACCGTTTAAATATCTTATGACACCTCCAGAAGGAAACAAAACTGCCGTATTGGTGTTATTATGGTGGGAGGGATAAAAGATAGGCTACCTAGACCTATCGTTGTAGGACAAACTTGCTATTAAAAAGAATCAAAGTTTACAATCGTTTGACACAGGTTTTTGTAGCAAATTCAAAACTTTGAACTCAAGCTTGTTGGAGTACTTTTTTCATTTAACTCGTCACATACGCAGACTTGGACAACTGATTAATTCTAGCTGGCTAATTCGGTGAATTACAGCAAAAAGACGCTAATTGTAATCTAATTTGAAAAAACTAAAAGTTTCTTATTTTAGTGTAATTTGAAAAATCCCTAATTCCAATTATAATCTAATTTCGGAAAAGTTCCTGACCGAAGAGTCGAATCTGAAAAATGACCAAGACCTTTTTTATTAGGGATCACCTGGATTTTCGAAAAGTTAGGCCGAAAATCAAGATGGAAATTAGGTGATCTTTAAAACGAAAAAAGGCCTTCACAATAATTTGGTGGCAAAAATGAAAGAGTCTTAGAATTGTCGCAAATACAAAGTGGTTTTGCGAAGATGTTCACATGGCATCAAAATTCGCTGGGTAGTGAAAATTTCAAACTAATTTTAGAAAAACTGGAAAGCTCTAATTCCAATTCTACTTTAATTTGTGGTAATCAGAAATGCTTTAATTTTATTTTACTTTAATTTGAGAAAAGCATTAATGCTCTAATTCTAAGTGTTATCTAATTTGAAAATGCTAAAAGAATTCTAATCGTCCAAGTTTGCACACAAGGATGGAGAGGCTTACAAAAACGTCGTATTGCGTCGCACAAGGTAGAAAAGAGAATAAACGAGTCATACGATTCGTGAGCATTCCTTAATTTGAATGAAATTTATGTTTTGATCAATAAAAATATTTATCCGTGATGAACAAGCATAGCTTGCATAATGAAAAGAGTAATAATTTCATAAAGTTAAGAAATTTTTGTCGTTGAAATGCAATTTTACAGCCTGTTTCACATTTACTAACAATCAATTCAAATTACAAAAATCTATCTAGAGAGTAGACACTTGGTCTAGTCCAGGGGTTCCCACACTTTTCCAGCCTGAGAGCTACTTATGACATGACCAAGTCAAAGAGATCTACCACCTACTAAAAATGCAAAACATATTATTAATAAATAGTAATTGTTCAGTACGTGATGACCTTTTTTTTTTTGGAGAACGCCACCAATTTGATTGGTATTTGCCAAGTGAAGCCGAGTTGTGATGTCTAACAGTTGTGACGAAATTTTGTAATGTGCATCATTTCAGAGGCGCTGGGCTATATGGTGAGCCTGCTGTTATTTGTAGTATTGAAAGTGCGCCCAGACTGTATAAAGTTTGAGAACTGCTGCCTTACTCTCATGCCTTGCACTTTATGGAATCAGCCAGTGATGCATAGTCCGGATACTTTTTTAAATATTCTTTCAAATTTAATTTTTTTAAATGCCTTGCGATCTACCCACAATGCCTTCGCGATCGACGCAATGGGCACCTCTGGTCTAGTCCAACACAAGAAATGTTATACAAACATCACGGCTGGTAAATTCCTCATAAAAGGCAAAATGGCAAATTGATGATGAAGTGTTGAACTTTTTACCTGGTAGCTGACAATGATAAACTGCGCTTAGCCGATCGCAAAAGCACAACGTCGAAGAGTAAACACGACGAAAAAAAGAAAATTCGCCGGCCGTTTCTTTATTTTAAATTATAGTCAAAAATCTAAAATCTAATGCTGTGCATTTAATTTGCAATAACTTGAACGCTATTAATCTGATCATAACGAAAAGTATATAATTAAATTGAAAAATAAATTCTTCATCTATCTGAGCAAACACGGAATCTCTAGTGTGAGCAGTTTAAAAGTTATTAGCTGCCAAAGTGCTCGGGTCAAATCGACCCCCCCCCCCCGGACTTAGAAAGCAAAAAAAAGCCCGGCCTTAATAGGGTTAAGATACCATGGTTGCAGGTTTGAATCTCAGCTGGCCAGGGCTTTAAAAGAAAGGCAGTGTGCACTGAAGGGGCAGGCCTGGTATGTAAATGTATGGGGCAGTGTACACTGGAAGGGAGTGTACAGGGTGGGGGATAGAGACCTGGGGGTGCAAAATTTTTTAATTGGTTTTTAAAATTGACCAATCAGAAATGACCAAAAGTCACATGTTTAGTACGTTATTAAGATTGACCAATCACAAGTAACTCACGGCAAAATAGTCTCTGAGGGTAAATTGCCGTCGACGGCAAAATAGCCACTGCCTTAAAATTAGGTCAATCGACTAGAACAACAAAGCAAAATTTGTCGGGGCTAGTAAAGAATCGGCCGTTATGCTCTGTAATAGGCAATCACGTGACATGCGTTGCATGGCGTATTTTAGGTGACGAAGGCAATGAGCGCGAATCGCTAGCTTTGTTATAACTGAAACTGTTAGAAACGTGTTTTTAGTAGAGAAGAACTGTTCGCAGAGCCAAGTCACTAACAACAGTTGATCATCGACCACAGGTGTGTACCGTAACGCCACAGCGACGTCATGATGCCATCAAAACGAGCGTAAACTGCGCACTTTCCTAATATAAAGGCTTAAAATTTGTAACTTTTCGAAGACAAGATGTTAAATACAAAAGCGCTGTTTGCAAGCACATCAAATTTCAAATGATTGATTAACCTTCTCCAATGGCCTCCTTTTTGGTTTTGGTGTAAAAACAATCCAATGTAAGAAAGCTAGCGAAAATAGAAAAACAAGAGCATCTCATTCGCGCGCATTGCGTTCGTCACCTAAAATACGCCATGCAACGCATGTCACGTGATCGCCTATTACAGAGCATAACGGCCGATTCTTTACTAGCCCCAACCTATCTCCGTATCTCCGCTGCGTAAAACACAAGAAATGCAGTTTGGAAACTTACTGGTATTTGTACCGTTTTCCATGTAATCTTACTCTTTCAAACCTAAAGCAACTGTCAATCTGAGGTAGATCGTTAGGAAACTCCCTTTTATCATTCGTTACCAGTTAAACTTATTATCACTTGAACTAATATGCAGTGACATAATTTTTTAATCACAGGGTAAACGTAAAAAGGGAATTTTTGAACGACTTTGGATGACCAAATTAGTTTTTATTAAAAAGGAGGACAAAAAAAGCATTTTTAAACATCCTTGGAGGACCAATTACTTTTTACAAAAAAGGAGGACATGTCCTCCAAAAAAAGGACATATGGTCACCCTATATAATAGGACTTACTATACCATACATCTCCTTTTGGTGGACCTAACCTCTATTTGTAAGAAAAATGATTGTCCTCTAAGGCAGTGCTATGCAAACTGTGGTACGCGTACCAGTGATAGTATGCAAGCAGATGACTGCCGGTATGCAGTCAGTTAGAAAATAAGTATGCTGAGTATTACTTACATTGATTACTTACATTGATCAGAGCATGTTTTCACCCAGTGGTCTGAATATTTTTTGTTCTGAGCGTAATTTCATGTACTTTCTTAAGCTTTCATGACTATATGGCATTTCATTTGTAATCACCGGCATGGCGATCTTTACTCGAAGACAGAACAATGTTGAATCTGCTCTCGCAGCTGGAACCCGACTAGTGTAAAAGAAAAAATGCATAGGACAATGCAAAAAAGTTTTATTTTGCAATTGCTATCCTTTGTCTTCCAACAGCTAGCTATAGTTAAATCAGGGGTGCAAAAATTTTTTTGGAACTTAGTAGCGCATAGAAATTGTTGGTAGCACACACCACTATAAACTTTGCCATCTATTATTTGTCGCTGAAAATCCCATTCGCGCGCGTAAACTTTTTGGTCGCGCGGCGCGATCGCGCGACCGTATTTTTGCACCCCTGAGTTAAATGCAACAAATTAGTGTAGACTTTAGAATACAGTATGGCTTAGCAGTGAGTTTAATGTGTTTGTTAGTAGTTTTGTTGAAAGCAAACTTTAAACATACTAATTTTAATTTATCTTGCAAAAGTTTCTTAATAGTAAACTAACCATACTGACCAAAAACAACAACGTTAGTAATTAGTAAAACAATTGCTAATTTTGCTGGTCTTCTATCAGGTGGTAGAAAGTATGTGATAAGTCAGCTTGTAGAAAGCATAATATGCTCTTATTAGCAAAACATGCTGCAGGCACTGGTGCTTTATTTTTTTTTAGAATTTAAATTACCAAGTTAACTTAACTTTCAAACTTCTGGATTAAAGCGAAAGCAGAATTTGCAAGGTTAAGTGATGTGGCCATTAAAACACTACTTTCATTTCATTCCACATATCTTTGCAAAGTTGGCTTTTCGACTATGACTTACTTAAAAGGAAAGTGCAAAAGTGCACTCAATATCCATGCTCCTCTTCGAGTAGCACTGTCTTCCATTGGACCACAATTGGATAAGCTAATAGAAAAGAAGCAAGCCCATACCTTGCATTAGAGGATTAAAATAAAAGCATTTTTGACTTTGTTTATGGTACAGTTTTTTATCAAATAATATGTGTTTTTGTCTATTTTTTCTGTTTGAAATACATAACTGGTACGTCGAATGACAGAAAGTGCGCTGCTGGTACACTATATTAAAATGTTTTGAGTACTACTGCTCTAAGGACACCAAACATGTCCAAGTGTCTTCCATTTTGCAATTACTTGCATATTTTAAGATAAAAGTCCAAAAATTGTTGTAAAATTCAGATTTTTAAAGAAATTTGGCATAAAAATTGTCTTCAACTTGAGCAAAAACATGAAAGAAATCTGTGGGTTCTAATTGGTCCAAAAAATAAAAATCTTTCAATTAGTTGATTGACCCACAACAATGGTTTTTTACTGAAGAGTAGGGAGACAGGGCAGATACACCCAGATTACAAATTCCAAAAAGTCTTTTAACCTATATCCTTCTGGTGTCAGTTTAAACTGACGGAGCAAGAATAAGGATTTCAAGCACATTGATGATTATAGGACTTCAGTTTTTAGGGTAAACACACGATGAGGAATCAAGCTTATTATTTGACCATTTTAACTTTTAATTTAACAGCTATAGCGATATTTACAGGAACCTAAATTCAAATATTTGTTTATTTGTATTGTTGAAAAAGTAACTGCCATCGAACGGCTGTGCATAGAAACTAAATTAAAAAATCACCAAAGACAGCTAAAACGTATCTCCTTAAAGCGGTACCAAGCGAAAAAAAAACTGAAAAACAGACTTGCGGAAGTTTTGCGTTTCATTTAGTTCCGTCAGTTTAAACTGACGCTAGGAGCAGGAGGGTACAGTCAGTTGTAAGACACGATTTCTTTTATCGAGAGCGAAAATGTGATAAATTTATGTTGCTTCTTAGTACATCACAGAGTTGTTTTGAGTTTCGATTATTTGCAGATATTTTGGTAGTTTATCGGTAACTGCAAGCAGGTGTAGGATTAGTCCATTGCCAGTTGCCAAACCAAATTTCATTTTACTTACTTCTCTAGACAGAAACCAGGCAGGGAGCAACTCATGTTAGGAGAAGGTGAAGAATTATAAATACTGTAAAAACATGCTTTACACGAATTTTAGGCTAACGTATGCTTTAGTAGCAAGCTAAACGCTAGCATCCGACATACAGTAACTGTGTCTGCCTATCAGAAACTTTACCAAATAGAATAGTAAGCTATCTATAGTCGGGCAGCGTGATGAGTGCCTGTATTTTACAAAATAGTTTGGCAATTAGTATCACTCTGGCAGTTGTATTGAGAAATTCAAGTTGTTTCATTTTTCAAAGACAAAAGTAATATTTACAACTGTTAATCTTAGGCTATATCCAGTACCCATTTGACTGCTATGGCTAACCTCTGCTCCAAAACAAAAAATGGCTGTGTTTGAAGTATTAGAAACAATTGACGCTTTGTTGATGGTGAATCTGTGTCTGCCGCAAATGCTATCATATTTCTCCCATAGGATGTTGGTATGGATACTGACAAAGATGATAAAAATCGTGTTAATTGTATAGTAATACAAAAGGCTAGCGATGCACTTAGCAAAACTGCAGACAGTGACACTGTTTCAACCTATCAGGTCTCTTCAGTGCGGTTGGTGACCGACAAGAAGCAAGAGGCTTTTGATAAAGCATAGCTTAGACCGTCACACTTGAGGGATCTATACTAGATCCACTTGGTGGAAGGTCTGTCATTACTCTGCGAAGCCGTATCACTCGTAAATGAGTGGCTGTTGTCGCAGGTGCACTAAGTCTAGCAACTGCTAGAACAATAGTGCTGTCACAGCCTAGTGGTCACAAGGTCTTACGTGTATAGTAATGCAAGAGGCTAGCAATGCACTTAGCGAAACTGCAGACAGTAACTCTCCTCTAGCTTCTTGTCGGTCACCAACTGTACTGAAAAGACCTTTTAGGTTGAAAAAGTGTCACTATCTGTGGTGTTAATTGTATTCCAGACAATCTTTGCAAAAGGCAGCTTCTTTCAGCTGCTGAGTTGGATTTGCAGGGAGCAATAGGCAAAAACCTGTTTATTGATGAATCACAAGCTTCAGGGAGCAGTCAGGTAAGGTTCAGCTTTATTTCTACATTTTGATTAGTAGGCCTACTAATTCCAGAGTGAAATCTGTTATTTAAAAAAGAAATTTTCTTTTGTTTCTAGAATACTAGGTTACCTACTATTGACTTTCAACCAAAAGATATATCACTGTCAGAACAACATGGTGGTTAGCCAGCAACAAAAAAGGTAACATGTATATTGTACATACTTTAACAGTGATTTTAGCTTTTGATATACTAGGATATGCCTTCATTCAGCTCTTTTTTGTGGTCTTGCTGAAATGTTTGCATTACGTAAACTTGGTAAACAAATCTAAATATTTTCAAATCACACGATTTTTGTATTTCATGTTGGTATTCAACTTTATAATGTGTTTTTTAGAGAAGGATGGTGAAACTTCCTGCTCCAAAACTGAAATGGAAGAAGAGTGACATAGATGCTCATAGAGTTCTTGATAACTGGACCTTGGCACCACCTCCTTTGATGAGCCTATCCTGCCACATAAAATATTTGAAAAATTCTTCACGACTGAAGAATATGTTTGGAATCAAATAAGTATGCTCGACACAAAGGCAATCACTCATTTATGATATTGCCATCCTCTTGCTGAGTGGTTACATTAAATTGCCATGACAAGAAATGTATTGGCAGAGGAGGGAGGACTGCCGTAACCAAATGGTCACAGTGCTGATGACCAAGAATGAGTTTGAAGATTGCAAGCAGTTTCTTTATCTTGCTGACTATGAAAACTTGGACAAAGGACAGATTTGCCGAATTTCGACCTTTGTTTGATGCTATAAACAAGCAGTGTGTGGCTCAGTACAAGCCCAAGCAACATCTAAGCGTTGACGAATCCATGGTATCATACTTTGCCAGCATGATGCTAAGCAATAAATTCATGGAAAACCAATTAAGTTTGATTATAAGCTACGGGTGCTGGCAAAGCAGTTGGGGTACTGTGTTCAATTACAGCCATATGGTGGCAAAAACACACATCTGTATGTATGCGGCGACATAGGACTGGGAGTAGGTGGAGCTGTTGTTGCACATCTACTGAAATGCATACCACCTCAACAAGATAATGGTTCCATTCACCATGTGGTAATGGATAACTTTTTTACATCTTCAGCACTTCTGTGTCGTCTTCAAAAACAGTCCATTGCAGCTACCGGTACAGTTGTACTTTGCCGTAAGGCAAACTCTTCTTTAAAGAGTGTCAAAGAAGTTGAAAAATCGCAGCAAGGTACATCAGTTGTTGCTATAGAAATGTCATTCAACATTTCAGCTGTTCGATGGAAAGACAATAAATGTACTTTCTACATTTGCAGGAAAAGAGCCGCAAAACAAAGTTAAACGATACAGTCAAAAGGAAAAGAAATAGGTTGACGTTCTGCAGCCAAACGTGGTAAATATTTGCAACCGCTTTATGGGTGGGGTTGATTGTATATATCAGAACATCTCGACATACATGATTCACTTGAGAAGCAAAACTATTATTTCGCTTCTGTGTTGATGTTGCGGTCAACAATGCCTTTTCACTGTATCATCTACACAAACCAGCTGCTGGTGAGTCAAAGTTGGATGCCCTAGAATGCAGGCGAGCAATTCTTGAATTAAATTTTTAGCGATACAGTACAGATTTGCAAGAGGTACTACTTGCTGGATCAAGGTCACAGCCGCGTGTACATGGACAATCACTGGATTTTAAAAGGGTCACAACAACGATGTGCTAAACCAGGATGGTCTGGAACCTTCCGGTACTCCTGTGGAGCCTGCTTTGTTGGTCTATATCTTGATTGTTTCAAAGAATACCATTTACAATAGACAATGTTACTTAGTCGGACTTGTGATATTTTTCAGTTGTATTAACTAGACCAGTTTTGATAAAAATATACCAATGATTTTTCTTCTGTTAATCACTTTATTTGTTTGTTGGCTTGTTTGTTAAGCAAAAATGGTTTCATTCAATTATAAAAAGTTAAAGAAAAGCAAAGTTGTTTTTTGTTTCACATGTACCCTCCTGCTCCTAGCGTCAGTTTAAACTGATCGAAGCAAAATGATTCATATCTCACGAAAAAACATTTTCTTGCGAAAAGAACGTTTCTTCTCTTCAAATTACATCGTTTCAAAGCTACCTTAAAGAAATGACCAAAAAACTTTGATTCAGAAGGATATGGGTTAAAAGGCAAAAATATAGTTGTTCTAACTGACTTAAGGTTTAATAGCTTCCTTATTTATAATGTTTGCCTGACATTTTGGGCAAACTATATTGAAATTTTTAAAAAAGGGTATTCAATATAATGTGCAAATTGTGCACTCATAAATACTTACAATTGACAAAAAATTCTGATCAATTTTTGAAAAAGGTAGAAGAATGTTTTTAGTTGTACTTAAATTTGGTTCCACGTTAATGGAAGCCCAGTACAAAGTTATTTGATTTTAACTCTACCCAATATTTCCAAATAGCAGGTAGGACTAAGTTGGTTTTTCTTTTATTTGCGATTATTGCCAAAAAATGTTGGAGATGTTGCTTTTCACTGTTTTGTATCCAAGTTGTTCTATGCCATACTGCATCAATTATGTTTAATGTGCTGCTGTAAAGTAGCATTAGAGATCTGTTGTTTGTTTATTGTTCACCCTACATACGCTTTAAATAAATAAATTTAGGTCTACTTTGCATGTATTATGTACTGTAGCGTACTTGCCCCTTGGCTATGAAATGTAAATTTGACTTTTAATTTGTTGCTTATGCTGAGCTCTACATACAATAAGTTATCTGGTTAGTCGACTTCTATAAAGGCAGTGTGGTCAGTTGTAAATAGTTTTCTATCCATGTCTACAGAATTGGTTATAAACTTGTATGTGTGTAAGTTTATGATGGAGTTGCAAACTTGTGCTGTCAAATGTAAAATAATTAATGATAAGGAATGCTTTTGGAATGGATGCATTTTTCAAAAGAAGAATAAGCAATTTATGATTAGCACCATTGGTCCGATTTTGATGATGATACCATGTAAGAATTTAGTACAAGTCGTAAAAGAAAATGGTCGAAATTTACCTAATTTTCTGCTTGATTTGTTGATTGGTATTCAGCCAGATGCAGCTACTCAAAAGTGGAAAAAATATCGCAGTCAGTTTATTTTTGCCTGGAGAAGCTACCGGTTTGCTGCAAACTTAGAGAAATTTCAATTTTCTTCTGCATTGTTATCGAGTGGCACCAGTTCAAGAGAGTTTAAAAACATGACTTGTTGTGATTTACATAGTGATGATAACATTTTATCATGGTTTGGCTTGTTTTCAATTAATTTCCCAAAAATTGGTGTTTCAAAGTTATCTTTTTGTAATGAATTGTTTGGCTTGTTTTCAATTAATTTCCCAAAAATTGGTGTTTTAAAGTTACCTTTTTGTAATGAATTAAAACCTGGCTTGGATATTTGGACAAGTTCCTATCCCTTTGCACATTTTGAACATCCAGCATTTAGTAACTGCATTAGCAAAGGAATTGTTTCTAATGTTATTGGAGACTGTTTGCTGTTGATTGATGCTTGTTGCTTACCTGGTTCACATGGAGCTGGTGTTTATTTGGAAAACTCTGCACTTGCAGGAATAATTATTTACCCGTTAGAGGTAAAAAATCGCCAACTAGCGGGAATTACTGTTGTGTGCTCATTAAAGGAAGTACTTCAATCATTAATGGAGCAACACCATGCAGCCAGAAATATTTTTGATTCAACATTATTCGTAAATCCTACTGTTAAATGCAAATCTGATAAGCGTTATGCGGTTGAGGTTGTATGCCTACATCATGGTGCTGGCTGGGGCTCTGGAGTTGTTGCCGCATTGGACAAAACTCCAAACTATCAACGTATATTGATTGCAACCTGTAGACATGTTGTTGCTCCTGCTAGAAACAAACTAGTTCAGGCCAAGTTTTTTTGCGGGTCAGAACAGCAGCTTTCGATACCTGCTAGAATAGTTTATACATCCCCAGAAAATTCTTGGTTTGATTTTGCGCTGCTTGAGGTGTATTGTGGTGAAAAGTTTATGTCAAAGTTATGTGATCAAATGGATCATTACTTATACGATCTTGAATATGTAAGCATTATTAATTATGCAAGGAAATGCTATCAAGGGTTACCGGTTTTTGCTAAAGGCCATTGCATTTTCGGAACTGGTGATGTGGCCCCCACTGTTACGAAGGGTGTTGTTTCTAGTGTAGTGTTTGCTCAAAATGATCTGCCTGTACTTTTGCAGTCTAATTGCACTGTACTTCCTGGTGCAAGCGGGGGAGGTTTATTTTCGACCGAGATGTGCTTTTATGGTTTAATTGTTAGCATTATACAGTGTTTTGAAAACGAAAAGCATGTGCTTTATCCTAAAGTTAATTTTGCATTGCCAGCTGCCGCGTTTATGTCAGCAGTAGTGTCTTATGCATTCGGTAATTCAAATTTTGATCAACTTGACGAGTTGGCAAAAGACGATTGCATTCAGTCACAGTGGAACGTGCAATCTGAAAATTGTAGCGGGAAGTTTGTTTCTTCAAAGCTGTAACACAGGGGTCCCTAAACTGTGGTAGGGGCATATGAGGTTTATTTGGGTGCATGGGGCCACAGCGCTAATTGATACCAAAAAATGGAAATGGAATCCCAAATATTGATCAAAACAAAGGTCGTCATGTATACCCCTGGTTTAACATATAATCGAGCTTGTTTTTAAATTTTTTATGTGACAAGTGCAATTTTTTATTTAAATCTACCTGAATATAACTGTGTTTTGTATCTTGAAAATCAATTATGTCTTGACACTGTAGAAGAACGGCATAAGTTTGATTCACAGTTAGCTAAATACTGAACGATCAGAATAGAGCAGATGCAGAAATTTGCTGATTAATTTTTTTCGCATCTATTTTATATTGTCTTTTAGGTTAGTAGCGAATTAAATCCAATCGTAGCTTGGGTTGGCCTTCATTGAAATGGGTTTAATCACGTTTATCTGAAAATTTTCTTTTCACTTCAACTATCAGGTGATCCCATAAGTCATGGAACGTTTTTTTAGAGGATTTTGAAAAAAATAAAAAACACGTACAAAAGATATTAATTTACTCAATAATATAGTGTCCATGTGGATTAATGACATTCTCCCAACGTTCTACAAGTTTGTGGAATCCACTTGCCAAGTTTAGAGACTAATCCAAGCTCCTGTAAGTGGCAATGAACAGTCGACGAGGATGAATTGACTTCTGCTAATTTTTCAACAGTTGCAAATGACTTTTGGTCCGTAGCAGCTTTCAGTGCATCATTATCAAATAAGATAGGTGCGTGAGGCATCTTGCAAGCTGAGGTCACCTTGTCGAAATTTGCTAAACCATCGTTGACGCTTTCGAACACTGAAAGCACCATTGTTTGTTTGTTTGTTTGTAGTTACCCCTCCTCTTCCTCGGGATGGAAGTACGATACGAACAGCAATTCAGGTTCATGCCGTCAACCTAATTGTAATTAGGCTAGGGAAAAGATGAAAGATGGCAACCCATTTCGAACCAGTCATAAGTGACTGGTAGCCCCACCACCAACAAGGCGAACTGCCACTGGTGGGTACTCAAGAGTCGTCTGACATGCTAGGTTAGCAACTTCACAATTGTGATCCGGTGAAGTACGGGAGGGCCACATAAAGGTGGAGGCGTCCCGTTAAGTGCCTTGCCTAAGGACACAACAAGCAAGCTTGTCGGCTTGTTCTCCACACTCCGTTTTTTATGCTGAGCGCCAAGCAGGGAATCTGTGAATACCATTTTTTAAAGTCTTTTGGTATGACTCGACTTAGGGAATGAAACCCAAGTCTACCGACTGCGAAGCGGACGCTCTCAGCACCATCGCCATACTCTTTCTTCAATTTTTTACTGTAGTTGTTGCGGTCTTGCTTTGTTGATACTTGCACAACATAATGTGTCGAATGTGCTGTTCTGTAACTTCCATCTTGCTAAAGGTTATTAACGGCATAAATTATCTTTTGAATGATAGCAATTCCAAAAGTAACTAATCAAAGCTTTCATTATTCAGTTATATTTATACATGCGTCAAAATGACGAGTTAAATCACGTTCTGACAAATTCAAGCAAGCCCTGCCTTTAGAACGACATTACTTATGGGATGACCTAATATTTTTTTAATAAAGTCTTCAGCTCAAATCGTGAAAAGCTCCCTTCAACCACAAGGTGCTGCTGCACGCTCACTTTGAGTTTTATGTTGAATTGTTTTTGATGAAGACCAATAGTTGGTTTTACGTCATTTTTCCCGCGTTTCGCAGGCTCAGACGTGCTGATTCAATGTATGTCTATCATCACACCCTTGCTTTCGAACTAGATTTTTTACTGAAGCAACATAGCACTTCATATTCCGGAGGCCCTTCCTGACGAATACCAGCGGTGTTTCTATTCAGTTTTGAACTCCAGACCTTTTGCTCTGAAGCCCGCAACAATACCACACCGGCGAGCGAGGTTTTTAGAAATTCGCAGGATTATGTCAAGAATCATTGAAGAAAGTGCTCTTCTGAAGTAGCGCGATCCTCAAATCTCAGCACGTCTCTCCAGAGCAGACTCTTAATCGGTTAACAACCGGTACGACTGATTACTACTGGCACTGCACAGCTAGGTTCATTCACTGTTACATAGAAACACTAAAAAAACCGTAGACTAGGTCTACATTAATTCAGATTGAAGAACAAGATCGAATTGATCCAACAGCAAGGCACCTAAATAAGAAAAAAGATGGAAAAATAAATAAGCGGAGCGTCAAAACAATTTAAAAAACATGCGGAACATCCACTTTTTAAGAAAGCTAAGAGCAACGCTCCGGCTCCATGATAACAGACGTCGCTGAGTTTCCATTTTCGCTTCAAAAAAACGAAACGCATTCTTGCCCATGTCTAGCATCAAGAAAATTTCTTTGGTTAAGCGTATGTAATAACCTGTTTAAAAAGGCACTTAGAAACTTAGCCAAAAACCAAGCTCAATAACTTTTCCGAGGGACAATTGCCTATTGTGTCCAGGGACGTGGAAGCGGTACTTTTTCTGTGGAAGCGGAAGCGCGAAAAATTCACCGCTTCCGCTTCCACATAGGAGGGAAGAATAGAGGGAGAAAAAAAATTGGTTTTGCTATCCTTCGTAGAAGAACGAATAGGGGGAGCATAAGCATTAAGAAATGAGAGCAAGGAGAAGTTGTTTAGAGAGGTGTTAACCCCTACATAATCAGAGTAGGGGTCAAGCGAAGAAAGAGAGGAGGTAGAAAGCTCAGAGAACGATAAGCCCTGCTTGACGAAAATGATGACGCCGCCGCTAGCGTCTGCGACATCAGTAAAAAAAATATCAAATCGAGAGTGGGTGCCATGGGATCGCAGAGCAGAAAATCCAAGGATCTGAAAAAAGGAAAATGAATCTAGGTTAGATTCCTGGATATATATAAGGTCAACGGGATGAGGCGAAATAAAGTGTAGTAGATTAGTGCTCCTGGCTTGAAGACCCCCAGCATTCCATTGAAGAACCCTGAGAGAGTTAGGGAGGGGAAGAGAAAGCAGGAGGTAAAGAGAAACAGCCAGGAGCATGAGGCGATGGTGAGGGTGCAGAGGGAGAAGATACAAAGTGGGGAGAAAAAGGATAAGAGGTTTGAAGATGAGGGTGAGGTGCAAGTGCTGCATTAGCAGAAGGGGGCCAGATTGAGCAATGAAGGTATACTAGATGGAGGAGTCCGAGGAGAAAGGCACATTGCTGGTAGGTGTAGGATCTCTAAAAATAGCAGGGAGGGCAGCTCCAGGAGTGAGAGCTGCCAAGAGTTCTGGATCTAGAAAAGGAGAGTAGTGAGCACTTTAAATGAACCCAATTAGAGCATGTGCAGCATTGCACTGACCTATTCCGCCAGGTCACATTTCCAGCGCACACCAAATAGGGAAAGACAGGGCAAGGGGTAGGATGAACGTTGCCGCTCGTCAGGAGAAGGAGAAGAATAAGAAGACGGGCAAGAGATAGGCAGGAGTAGAGAGAAGACAGGCCAATCTAAAGAGGCTGCGTGCTATCCTTCTGCGGTCGTTCAGAGGGCTGCACGGCGAAAAAATGGTTTGTGTGAGGGGAGTGCCCGGGGTAACTGGGACCCTCGGGAAGGCCAACAGCCATTTTGACCCAACCCAAACGGGTCGGGTACCGCACCACCACATTGAGGCCGCTGTTGATTGGTGCAGTTCAATTTTGCTCGCTTTACATTTACATACTACATATACGACAGAAATTTCGCACTTCACTATCCAAAAAGATTAGAGTCAATACGTGCGATGGCGCGATGGCGTAGTGATTAAAGCGTCCGCTTCGCAGTCGGTAGACCAGGAGTTCATTCCCCTTGTCGAGTCATACCAGAAGACTTTACAAAATGGCATCCGCAGCTTCCCTGCTTGGCGTTCGGCATTTAAGGGAGGTTGTGGAGAACAAGCCGGCAAGTTAGCTTGATGTGTCCTTTGGCAAGGCACTTAACGGGACGCCTCCGCCTTTATGTGGAAGATAGGTGGCCCATAAACCTCGAAAAAGGCAACTCCCAAGCGAGTGCGGACATCCCGTCCAAAGTATAAGGATACAATTCGCTTTCTTGTGAATGGAGGATAAACATGGCAAATAAAACAAAACAAAACGTGTTTTGAGGACGGACAGAAGGTTCGTAATTATGATTAGAGTTAAAGTTAACTCAAAGTCTGAGTTAGTTGAGGATAAAGAGGGAAAATCAACGCTATACGGTGTAATTTGTTGTTGTGACGACAGGTTATTGTCGAGAGCTGTAATATGGAATCATACGGTTTAGACCTGAGAAGCATTAAGTTAATTGTTGCAAAAGTAGTTGTAAGTAGTGAAGGAATTTGTAATAACTGTCTATTTGTTGAAGTGTTTAATTATTTTTTGAATTGTAGTAACGAAATATTTGATTTTCTTGCAAGCAGTTCGTGATTTCTAAATTTTTGTTAGTGGGAGTTCCGTAACAAACGCAAAAGTACTTTAGGGGCTCCGCGATGACAAAAAGATTGAAAAGCACTGTTCTACATTCAACACGAGTTCTGATATCTAAGAAAAACAAACACAGAGTAGTATGAAACAATAAGCTCAAGCGAAGTAGGTAAAGTAATAGCAATAAATGAAGGTTTTTGTTTTCTCAAAATGATGAAGTGTAGGAGAAGGCAGGCTACAAAGCCACAAAAGTTTAAAAAAATTGTCAACGGTTGTTTTTTCGTTTTTTGTTGGTGGAAGCGGAAGCGGAAGCGCTAGATGTGGAAGCGGAAGCGTTTGAAAAATAACCGCTTCCACATCCCTGATTGTGTCATTCTTTCTGGTAACGCTCTTAAGCATCCTTATAGCCAAATACAATTCGAATGATTCTGCTCTATCCATTAGCATTAGGCTATATTCAGCCACTTCTTTATATATAGGCTAATCCAGCGTGGTCCAACTGCAGGCCCGTGAATAATTACGGTGATTAGCGTGATTACAATAGAGTGGCCATGCTTCTCGAAAATTCTGGACATGTCCGGAAATAAAATGGCTGTCCGAAAATTTGCTTAAATGTTGGTGATGACTTTTTTTTTCGAAAACACTTTTATTTGGGGTAACACATCCCTAGTTTGAACCACGGCCCACGGAATAAATTTTTAGTTTCTGATGGCCTGCTATAAAATTAAGTTGGACCACACTGGGCTGATCAGTAATCTAAGCATGATTTGTTCTTAAAAAATTCAAGTATAATTGAGTACAGAAACATTGAGTGCTTGTTACCACCCAATCAAATAAAGATTGTCTCTGCTTACGCTTAAACATCGTGTTACTCAGAGCGGTTCGTCTACCAAGGTTGCAATCCGCATCTAGTTTTGAGAACAGAAGGGCTATCTTTCGAAATTTTATCGTTTGCAATCTACAGGCATAATAAACATGGTTTTTTTTTTGATAATAAAACGATTTCTCAATATAGCTCTTCTGGTGTAATTGAAAGTTAAAATGATTTTTATTTAGATTTTAGATTTAAAATCTATATAAAATTCATAAAAACTCAACGTTTCGAAAAACTAGAATCAGTTTTTCTTTGTCAAGAGTGACTAAAAGTTCAAACACAGACAACGGTTACATGGTAATCAACAGAACAAAAAGAAGAAAAGAAAATCATGAGAATAAACAAGTGCAGCAGCGACAACTTGCGGTCAAAAATTTGTACAATTCGGGATAAAAACTGTTAGTTTTATCGTTAAAAGAAAAATCACTTTTGTGTATATAAAATGATTCTAAAAACCGTCTATTCTTATAGTAGCTTTCAACAGCTAAAATTGCAGAGCTTTTCAAATCAATCCGGTTTGCTTAAATGGACACCGGATTGATTGGAAAAGCTCTGCAATTTTAGCTATTGAAAACGATTTTCCTCACAACTGTTTCAATGCTTTTAACACCTCAAAACGTATAATATATTTTCTGAACTTTACCTTTATATCTTCACCGAGTATTGACTCGCATAAAAATCATGACCCGCTATTCTCAAATCTCATTCAAGTTTTTAATCAAACTCGCAATTTGATAACTTCTAAACTCATTCATTTGCATAACAGACCTTTCAAACTTATCGTTTATTTTCAAGAAACCCACAATTTCTGATATTCCTATACATTGAAGCGTAAATAATTCTTATTTCTCAACCTATCAAAATTGGTTTGCTCTTACT
This sequence comes from Trididemnum clinides, assembly GCA_963675345.1. Lineage (NCBI taxonomy): Eukaryota > Metazoa > Chordata > Ascidiacea > Aplousobranchia > Didemnidae > Trididemnum > Trididemnum clinides. Next base: position 24,178,113 of record OY776301.1, read on the forward strand.
TACTTCATCATCTTGATATTGATTTATTCAACAAAATATTTGCCATTAATCGCTGTAAAATCTCTTCTCTATCCAAGATTAAACTTGCACCATTTCAAAACTTTTCATGATCTACCAACAAGAAAAACTCAGACTAATCACTGCCAACAGACATACACTCTGCACATACTAACAAATTTGCATCAAATTACTTTAAAAATTACCAGTTTAAGTACAAATCTGCACAGTACGGTTTACTCTTTCCAATCAAAATTACTATTTGTAACACTATTTCGTTGTGATTATGATAAAAGTGCAATCCATATAAATTTCTTTACCAACATGCAACTTTAAAGCTATTTTCATTACATCCACCAAGCTTCAAGTTTAAATTTCTAACACTGTTATACGTAATTGATATGCAAAATATCTAAGTTATATTCAATCATCGTTTAACTTTCTCATCGAATTTACTTTTACCCTACACCTCATTGCGCGACAAAAGAATTTAATTTCGCCTAATTTACACCAACGTCAATACACATGAATTCATATCAAAATTTTATTAATCTACCTATATTCTTCGGTTGAAATGTGGTTGGAGACTTTAAAATTTCTAATAACTTTTTAGATTTATTCACTTGTTAAGATTCTCACCAAAAATTAAGCTCGCAACGTTGGGACAATTGAACAATAAAAGATTTTTTATCTGATGTCTTCATGAAATATTGAAGTTGAAGATCGCTTGCAACAAACCAAAACCATATCGCTTCAGTTAATGTCATCACCACACTCATACAAAATAAATGTCCAGGCCCGGGATTGAACCGGGGACCTTTAGATCTTCAGTCTAACGCTCTTCCAACTGAGCTATCGAGGCAATAATGACCAGAACAGGGCTCGAACCGGCGACACTAACACGACACTATAACCGACTGAGCTAACTGGCCACTTGTTAAAGACCCAGAAGTTTCTCTATTAAGTGAAGCAACTGTCTTTGATGTTATGCGTCTGTAAAAAAATTACGATTGTAAAATTTAATCAAATTTGTAGTATGATCTCAAAAAGTTTAGTGAAAAGTTACTATCTCAGCTCTGAGAACAATATCTGTCAAGGTAAAGTTATTACTCTTAGATTAATGACCACGAATTGTAAACCTGGAAGTTTTCTCATACACAAACTGGATGTTATGCAGCAATATGTTATAGACAATCACTAGAAAGATATCAATTTGTACTGCAAATAAAGCAAAATAGGAGAAGAGGAGTAGCAATAGAACGATTTAGGTGTAGATTGGAAACAGGTGGTCTTTGAAATTACATGTAGTGACGATATAAGTTTATGTTTGCAGCTGGTACACCGAACCCACCACCTATCTGTAGATTTCCATCGTCATAAGTTTGATTTTTTGTTGCATAAAATAACTTGTAAGGTAATCAAAATCTGACAAACAATTGATGTTGTTTTGTTTCAGTGATTATGTAGTGTTGAAAGTTACAAATATTAGGCTTGATTTGCTGTTATGTACAGAGATATGTGGTGAGGTAAATGTACAGTAAGAAAATTTAAGTTTAAAAACCTTATAGGATAGAATTTTTGAATAAACATACAGCAAAAAAATTAACATGGTGCAAAAATAATGCAAAACATTACGCCACTCATTCACCATTTTTGATTTAGCTCAAAATAATAGTTGTGAATCTGCGATGATAACTTAAATCAGAAAACAATACACTGATCGCACACAATGTAGCTTAGTGGTCTTCAACTGAAATATTTCGCGAGGGTGTCAGATAAAATTAATTGTCTCAACGTCTTCAACATTTGATGAGAATTTTAACAAGTGAATAAATCTGAAAGAAATGTTAGTTTTCAACCAATGAATATTAGATTTTGGTGTGAATTCAAGTGTATTGACATAAAAAGTTGAATGTGGTGAAGCAAAATCCAAACGTTTGCCAAGTTATTTAATCTTCATTCAGCGTTACCAATATTTCTACAGTCTCTTTTTCTTTTGTTGTCTTTACATGTTGCACTCGACATCCTCGCAAGCTTTGAAGAATCTCCAAATGTTGGAGTCAGAATCAGATTTGAAATACCTTTAAAATTAATATACATAGGTCTTTGTCATAAGCGTAAAATATTTAATTCCATGTTGTCCAGGAGAAAGAAATATAATTTTATTAATTACCCTTATAAACTATTACAGATCTAAAACTTACGGTTTTCATGAATATCTTACTTTAACAATAACTATCAACAACCCCTCAAGAAGTATAAGTAGGTAAGAAAGGAAAAAAAATTGGAGAATTGTTGGGAAGCACTGTAATTGGGTAAATCTGCAATACATTTTCAAGAAAATTTTACAATCGTAATTTTTTACAGACGCATAACATCAAAGACAGTTGCTTTACTTAATAGAGAAACTTCTGGGTCTTTAACAAGTGGCCAGTTAGCTCAGTCGGTTATAGTGTCGTGTTAGTGTCGCCGGTTCGAGCCCTGTTCTGGTCATTATTGCCTCGATAGCTCAGTTGGAAGAGCGTTAGACTGAAGATCTAAAGGTCCCCGGTTCAATCCCGGGCCTGGACATTTATTTTGTATGAGTGTGGTGATGACATTAACTGAAGCGATATGGTTTTGGTTTGTTGCAAGCGATCTTCAACTTCAATATTTCATGAAGACATCAGATAAAAAATCTTTTATTGTTCAATTGTCCCAACGTTGCGAGCTTAATTTTTGGTGAGAATCTTAACAAGTGAATAAATCTAAAAAGTTATTAGAAATTTTAAAGTCTCCAACCACATTTCAACCGAAGAATATAGGTAGATTAATAAAATTTTGATATGAATTCATGTGTATTGACGTTGGTGTAAATTAGGCGAAATTAAATTCTTTTGTCGCGCAATGAGGTGTAGGGTAAAAGTAAATTCGATGAGAAAGTTAAACGATGATTGAATATAACTTAAGTATTTTGCATATCAATTACGTATAACAGTGTTAGAAATTTAAACTTGAAGCTTGGTGGATGTAATGAAAATAGCTTTAAAGTTGCATGTTGGTAAAGAAATTTATATGGATTGCACTTTTATCATAATCACAACGAAATAGTGTTACAAATAGTAATTTTGATTGGAAAGAGTAAACCGTACTGTGCAGATTTGTACTTAAACTGGTAATTTTTAAAGTAATTTGATGCAAATTTGTTAGTATGTGCAGAGTGTATGTCTGTTGGCAGTGATTAGTCTGAGTTTTTCTTGTTGGTAGATCATGAAAAGTTTTGAAATGGTGCAAGTTTAATCTTGGATAGAGAAGAGATTTTACAGCGATTAATGGCAAATATTTTGTTGAATAAATCAATATCAAGATGATGAAGTAAGTAAGAGCAAACCAATTTTGATAGGTTGAGAAATAAGAATTATTTACGCTTCAATGTATAGGAATATCAGAAATTGTGGGTTTCTTGAAAATAAACGATAAGTTTGAAAGGTCTGTTATGCAAATGAATGAGTTTAGAAGTTATCAAATTGCGAGTTTGATTAAAAACTTGAATGAGATTTGAGAATAGCGGGTCATGATTTTTATGCGAGTCAATACTCGGTGAAGATATAAAGGTAAAGTTCAGAAAATATATTATACGTTTTGAGGTGTTAAAAGCATTGAAACAGTTGTGAGGAAAATTTGTTTTAAGGATGGAAAGTGGCTTGTCAGAAAGTTGGCCAAGACTTTCACATTCAAAACTTTTGTGTATTGGTCACAGCAATTACTAATGAGATCACTGAGAAAGACAATTGTAAGTTTATGTTGGATGCTACTATCAGAGTTTGTCCGGTTCTAACAGAATATTAGATTTGAGAAAGCTAGTAGAAAAACGTTTAGCAACAAGTTCAGGTTTTACATTTTGTAACTAATGGGTTAAACTTAATACACAGCATTGAAGTTGCTTGATAATGGATAGTAAGAGATTTTGTAATGAATCAACTTGGTCTAATCTGCAATTGTAAAGGTGTGTAGCAGTGATTACGTATAACAAGTGTATAATAGATATCAGTTAATGTAGTTTTGCGAGGATTTAGGTAAAATTCTTGATTTATCTATGCGGGAGATAATATGCTGTGAGTTGAAAGTTGTGAATTACAAATAATGATTTCAAATAGATCAAAACTTAGTGCAAGAGTTTCATTGTACGAAACAAAAGTCTTTGATCAGTTAAGACGACTGGTCGCAATGCTTAGTACGTTTGCTCAAATGCTTACGAATTAACGGTTTAGTTGGAAATTTTTGTTAAAGCAATGAGTTTTAGATTGGTGATAGCACAGAGTCAGATTTGTTTTGAAGTTTTCTGTTTGTGGTTTTTAGCAAACAACGAAAAATTAAAGAATTGGATCAATAATTTCTATTTGCAGTAGAGGGTGAATACTCATTTTAATAAGAAAAACCGATAATTTTTGTGTTTTGCTTTACTGATGTTCTACAAAAATGCTAAAGTTATGCTTATTTCTACGTAGGTGAGCTAAGTAAACTGCGGAAAATATGAGTTTTATGTTAATGTCCTACAAATAATGTTAAGAGTTATGCTTATTTCTACGTAGGTGAGCTGAGTAAACTGCGGAAAATATGAGTTTTATGTTAATTTCCTACAAATAATGTTAAAAGTTATGCTTATTTCTACGTAGGTGAGCTGAGGAAACTGCGGAAAATATGAGTTTTATGTTAATTTCCTACAAATAATGTTAAAAAGTTATGCTTATTTCTACGTACATGAGCTAATTAGACTGTGGAAACCATGAATTTTATGGTAATGTTCTACAAAAAATGTCAAAAGTTGTGTTTATTGTTATGTAGGTGAGCTAGGTAGACTGTGAAAACCATGAATTTTATGGTAATGTCTTTAAAATAATGTGAAAAGTTGTGCTTATTTCTATGTAGTTGAACTAAGTAGACTGTGAAGGTAGTAAAAATTTCGTGGTAATAAGCTGAAAAGTTGCTAAATTTTGGAAAAAATCTTTAATCAGTGTGATGATAGGATACAATTTTGGTTTCTAGTTGTATGAAAATGAATGTTTTATGATTTGCGCACAGTTAAAGATAAATCTTTTCGGTTTTACAATGTAAGCAGTAGTGATTTAAGTGAGGTATGGTGTTTAAAAGAAAATCAAAACGCAATTTTAAAGAAAGCGGAGAGAGTTATGGTGAGAGCCATGTGTGGTCAGAAAATTATTGACAAAAAGATTGAAGAACAGATGAATATGCTGGGGTTGATAGTAAACCATTTTTGAAGTTCTACATCGATTGTGATTGGTTAAAGGTTTGCTGACGTGATGTTTATGTTTCCGTTTGAGTCAGATTCTACTAATAGTAAGCTTAGCTGACTTTGAGAAATTTTATGTTGGTGGCTTTAGAATTTTATACTTAAAACAGTGTTATAATTGTTTTCTAGTTGTATGAAAAGATATTGTAAATTAGATGCATGGTGAATGTTTACAAGTAAAAGTTTGAAGCAGTCTCCAAACACAACAAAGATTCAACCTTCTTGGTTCAACAATATTTAGTAGTGATGCTGAATTGAAACAAAATTCACTGTCCTAACCTTTCCTTTTCAAAATGTTTCCACCGCTGTACTTCAACTAACTCGCTGACATATGTGAAGCAATTCTACATTTCACTCAAAGGTCTAGTCAATCTGAACTTTTCTTCCAAGAAAGTGTGAAACGAACATAAAAATGTAGCTACCTCACTGTCATATGTGAAGCGAATCTACATTTTACCCAAAAGTCTGGTCAAGCTACTGAACTTTTCTTCCAAGAAAGTGTGAAACGAACATAAAAACGTAACTACCTCACTGTCACATGTAAAACAAATCTACATTTTACCCAAAAGTCTGGTCAAGCTACTGAAATTTTAATCCAAAAAGTGCAAAGTAACGATAAAGATTTATTTGAAATTGCGTCAAATTTAATATTGTTTCTTCCACCGCACTCTTCTGGAAGCAACGTCGCTGCCTGTGATTTTCCCCAGCAAACTTGATAATCTAGAAAACTGTTGGCTATTTTCCTCTAAAACTAACGACTAGCTGTAACAAAGGTAAATGTTTTGATTGAAATACCTGTATGATCTAGAAAACTGTATATCATTTTCTTCTGTAAGCCTACAATTAGTGATGAACGAGCAGATTTTTCTCCTTCAACATCTGTCTTTCGTTATACTGGTAGCTACATCTATGCTCCCCAACATTGCATCTTCCCCTAGTTCTAAAATCTACACTCGTCCAAGATTGTATCTGTTGTTAGTTCTAAAATCTATACTCATCCAAGATTTATCTGCGGCTAGTAATGAAATCTATGCTTCCCAAGATTTATCTGCGGCTAGTAATGAAATCTATACTCCTCCAAAATTTATCTGCGGCTAGTAATGAAATCTATACTCCTCCAAAATTTATCTGCGGCTAGTAATGAAATCTATACTCACAACATTGTATCTTCCCCTAGTTCTGAAATCTATACTCGTTCAAGATTGTATCTGCTGTTAGTTTTGAACTAGTGGTTGTAAAAAGTTCTTAATAATTTTCTGTATGTTTTCAGTTAGTGGTAAACATGCAAACTTTCCCCTGAAACATCTGTCTTTCATCTCGCTGGTAACTATACTGTATTTTTAAGATTTTCTTTCTCTAAGATTGTAATAGGATTGAATCCATTGCCTACATACTGAAATAGATGTAGATTAATTCTAACCAACTGCAGAAATATAACAAGAAAAATACCCCCAATAGAAGAGTAAAGAAACAACATTCTAGGGGATCAAATCGATCAGAGGTTTTAAAACAAAAAGTTTCACGAAGCGATCGATTACACGTGATTGACGCTTACGCTCGAAAGGAAGTTGTTGATAATTTAAGTTAGTATCAAAGGCTTTCAGTCACGACCTAAAAGTTAGTATTTCCGCTTTACAATAGCTGTGTTTACAATAAGGCAAAAGATCGTTAACGAGTTGAAAAGCGAAATTAATTGGAGAACTTTTGAAGTGGGGGTATTCTGAAGCGTGGATGCCTATAACAAATCAATTTCAAGTTGTCATGTATATACAAGCTGCTATAAACATTTCTTTTCAAGTTGTGTTGACGTTTGTTTTTGTATTGACATTTGTTTTAACTTGTATTGGCATTTGTTTTCAAGATGTAATTTACAAATTGTTACACGTTGTATCTACAAACTGTTATAAACATTTCTTTTCAAGTTGAATTCACATTTGTTTTCAAGTTGTATTGGCGAGGTTACCATTTGTTTTCAAGTTGTCTTGACAAGATTTACATGAATTTACAAGTTGTTACACGTGTTTACAAGCTGTTACAATGTACTTCAAGTTCATGTATCAACACGTTCGGAAATGACGTTCGGATATGACGTATCACCACGTTCGGAAGTCACGTTCGGAAATGACGTAGCGCGCCACAAAATCAGGATCGAAAATGATATTACATACTACTCCCATGTCTTAAATACCTTTTGTGAGCTCTAAAGGAGATAGCAAATGTGGTCTTTTGTCTGGTACGTGTACTTATTGAAACTCAAACAACTTTTGCTTTAGTAATGCAATGGGCTAGTAATTTTGCTAAGTTTTGTTTTATTTGAAACCACCAAAAACAGTTTTGTAAGCTTGGAAGAAAGGAGAACTTTTGAACTTTCTGTTTCACACTTTTAAATTTGAATCATTTTGCATTAGAAGTTTGGAGTGCACGATGTTGCATTAATTTGAGTAAAAATTCGTTGTTATGCGAAATTTAATTTTGTGATGAACTCACTTAGTGCCTTTATCTTAGTGAATTTAAAAGTATAAAATAAACGAATTTATTTATCGCATTTACGTATGCTCAACGCAGGCTAAAGTGACAGGAAAACAAAAATATAGCATCACAAAATATTGAAAATATGTCTGTAACAAAAAAGTGGGCAGTTTGGAGTTATACACCGTGATTGTAGAGTATTACAACAAGTACCACTTCGATCAACTCAAAGAGTTAATGAAATTCAATGTGAAAAGCCACGTACAGGTATGCCTATGTAATATGTTGTTGAAAAAGTAATGAAACCTGCTGTACTTTGTCAGAAATAACTAAGCAATGCAAGATTTTTGTGTAGTTACTGAGCTAAGAATGATCATAAGATGAAAAAGCAGGCGCCGAAGCATAATTTCCAGAGGAAAGCTGGTCAAAATTACAATGTTTGTTGCAAACAAAACGTTATTGAGTGTCTCTAAAAACTTTACATCCTTTTTAAAGCAGAGTAACAATGCTAGGGAGGCTTTTAACATTTTGTTTTCACTCGGAGTTGCTTCCCGGTATGAAATAAATCAGCTCAATTATATTTGCTCCATCAAATGCTTGGCCCATATTTCACCAGGTTAAAATGGTGAAACTGCTCATCCAGCATCGTCAGGGGAACTTTTGAGCTTCCACCAATGCCAGTTCGTCGTGGTTGGTGGTGGGGCTACCGGTCTATATTGATGTCACACTCTCAATAGCTGCCACTTTCACCAAACGACACGACCTTCTTATTTTAAATTGTTTGGTTTAGCTTGCAGTTTGAGACCTGCATGTTCCGTGTTATTTATGGTTTCTGCATCCGAAGGAGCATAAGGGTTATTGTCATCAGGCCCTATGGTTCAATTGAATTTTGAGTAAAAACCACTGGAGCCTTAAAATTGAGGAGCATTTGAAATCAGCTTATTACTACCATCTAGCGGTAGATTTCGATGTTGCAGGAAATCAAGCGAGAACTGATCAAAGCTACAGATAGAAAACGGCGTCGTCTGGAAAGAAAGCGTTCTGGCACAGCAAGTTGCACGAGAGCCAAACTTTAACTATTTAAGTACTAGAAGCTATGCATTCATTCGTTTTTTTGCAGTGGCTTTGTCTTGCTAAGTGACCTTTCTATTGCTGCCCAAATTTAAATCTTAAACTAGGCCACAATCTTGACTCCTTGCTGAGTAAATACGCGTTGAGTTGTAACGGTTTTCTGAAATTAAAAAAAAAATGCACAATAAATACAAGCTCTAAAGCCACAAAATAATAAAGCACTTACTAACTATAGCAAGGGTTTGCGCCACACAAGACTGTCTTCATATAGAACAAGACTTCAAAAGTCAAATAATTATAGCTAACGCCTAGATACAGAAAAGGACAGAGCTTTTTTCTTTAAACACAAAATTACGCCTGGGGAAGAACGTGAAGCAACTTATTTAACTGCGTTGCTGCAGTAACACCGCCCTCCTTAAGAACACCAGGGTTTTTTTAACATTGGACAAAATAATAACGATGATAATAATGATGTAATCACAACATAAGCAACAAACACATTGCACAAAAAAAAACACACACACACACTAATTATTGAGGACCAACTAGATTCTCAGCAGTGCTGAGCAAGCACAGTTTAGTTATTGGACGCTCCAGCAAAGCTGTCGCAGTTTTAATTTTTGCGCTGCGAACTAGTCCATTTTTGTCTCTTTTAGTTTCAACAACAAGTCCCCAGGTTCCAAGCATTTCTTGGTGAATTGTCATCAGCAATTAATACGAGATCACCTTCAGAAAAATTGGGAAAGGTTTTAGTCCATTTTTGCCGTTTTTGGAGAAGCGGCAGATATTCTTTCACCCATCGTTTCCAAAATATATCAGACATGTATTGTACATGCCTCCATCTCTTTCTGGAAAATAGGTCGGACGAATCAAATTCACCAGGTGGCAGTGGGATGTCTTGCTTTTGGTGAAGCAGCATGTTTGGCGTCAGAGGCTGCATGTCCTTCACATCGCTTGAAACACAGGTTAAGGGGCGATTGTTGATGATGTTTTCCACCTCGCACATGAAGGTAACCAAACTTTCTTCGTCTAGAGTTTGTAAGTGAGTTACGGCATTTAAGACCTTACGAACCGATCTGATGCATCGCTCCCATACACCACCGTGATGCGAAGCGGCAGGAGTGTTGAACACCCACTTTATTTGTTTCTGCAACAAAAACTTATTAATAACATTTTGATTCCATTTGCCAATTGACAGCTTTAACTCCTTTTCGGCCCCAACAAAATTGGTAGCATTGTCCGAGCGAATTTCTATCACTGGGCCTCTGCGAGCGATGAAACGTCGCAAAACTTGTATAAACGAACTTGTGTCTAACGAGTAAGCAACTTCGATGTGAATGGCTCTTAGTACCAAACAAGTAAATATAACCCCATACCGTTTTATTGTGCTTCTGCCTCGCTTTACCAAAAAGGGTCCAAAATAGTCAACACCCACAAAAGAAAACGGCGGCATTCCTGGCGTAACCCGATCAGGTGGTAAGTCCGCCATCTTCTGAGCGCCCAACGGTGCATAAATCTTTCGGCATGTTACACACTTTCCAAGGATTGTACGAATTAACGAGCTTGCCTTAGGAATCCAAAATTTTTCTCGCACTGCAGAAAGAATATAATTTCGACCGGCGTGGCCTGAAATGCAATGAAAATGATATATTAACAATGAAGCTACTGCAGAAGCGCGAGGAACAAGAATTTGGTGCTTGCTACCAAATGCAATAGGTGCCGAAGCCAATCTTCCGCCCACACGGATAACACCATTAACATCAAGAAAAGGATCGAGATTTGCCAATTTATTGTTCCGCTTTAGCGGCTTACCATACATTAACTCTTGCAGCTCATCGCTATAATGCCTCCGTTAAAGATACTTCAGGATTTGGAGTTCGGCTTCTTGCAATTCTTCAACCGATAAGGGTTCAATGGATTTGTGCTTGACACGCTCTGTTCTGTGCCTTTGTAGATTGTCGCGGTAGCGCAACAGCCATCCCACCGTTATTTTTAACTTATTCCAACTGGAAAAACTAGAAAAAAGATGATCCACAGTGATATCAGCTGGTGTTTTAACTAGGCATACCGTTACTGATCTTATTTCTAGATCAGAATCCAATTTGCTTTCAAGAAAGTCTGGTTGTTTTGGCCATGGCATAGAGTTTGTCAGAAACTGCGGTCCAGCAGCCAGATGGAGCACTTCAACAGTTCACTCGCGGTCACTCCTCCAGTTATCATATCTGCGGGGTTAACACTACCAGTTACAAAACGCCACTGAGAAACGTCAGAGTTACTTCGAATCAAGGCAACACGATTGGCTACAAATGTTTTAAAGGCACGAGACTCATTGCGGATGTAGCGCAATACAATTATGCTATCAGTCCAAAAGTACGATGCGACTTGATTCAATCGTAATTCTTGACGTAAAACTTGGTCATGTTTTATCGATAAGGTGGCTGCATTGAGTTCCAATCTTGGGACAGTAACTCTTTGAATAGGTGTAAGTCTACATTTAGCAAGCACAATGCTACAATGACAATTAAAATCTTTATCAATCAATCGAAGATAACTGACACAGCCATACGCTTGCTCTGATGCGTCAGAAAAATGGTGTAATTCAATCGTAGATACATTACCAAAGTTTGTTGGCTTTAAGCATCGAGGAACCTTGAAAGCAGCAAGCCTGGGAAGATCACTTAACCACTCATCGACTCGTTTTTGGGATTGTTCATCAATTGGGTCATCCCAGGAAAGTTTTGCTCGGCACAGATCTTGCTGTAAAACTTTGATTGGTTGCATAAACGGTGATAAGAATCCCAATGGATCGTAAATTGAATTTGTTATTGACAAAATGCAACGACGATTGCTTACACTCTGTTTGTATTCAATCTTAAACTGTAACACATCCTCTTTAATCGACCATAACAAACCTAGAGCTCTGATCGCTGAACCTTGTGAAGGCAATTGTAAGGAATCACACTCAACAGGAGCTCGATCACTTTCTGGAATAGTTTGCATTACATTGCTGCTATTGCTCACCCATTTGGTCATATGAAACCCCCCTTTTTTAAGAAGGTTAGTCAGGTTATCTATTAGGGCAATAGCATGAAATTCACTGGGAGTGGAAACTAAACAGTCATCAACGTAAAAATTATTTAAAACTGTTTCACATACGTTTGGAGCAAACAATGACATGTTGTTTTCGGCGGTTTTACGCAAAGCAAAATTGGCACAACTCGGAGAACAGGCTGCGCCAAACACATATACCTTCATCCTGTATTCCTTGGGTTCTTGGTCCAAATCTCCATTTTCCCACCAGAGGAATCGTAGCAAATCGCGGTCTTCTTCGGGAATTACTACCTGATGGAACATTGCTTGAATATCTCCCATAATTCCAACGGATTCCAGTCTAAATCTGCAAAGCACTCCTAATAACGTGTTAGTGAAATCAGGTCCTTGTAATAAATTATCGTTCAAAGAAATCCCTTGAAAGCGAGCAGAACAGTCGAAAACTACTCGAATCTTTCCTGGTTTAGCTGGATGATACACCCCGTGGTGAGGGAGGTACCAGGTTTGGTCGTCATGTTGGGGCTTTCCAGCCTTTTCTGCATATCCACTACTGAGCATTTTGTCAACAAATTGAACATAATCATTATAGAACGATGGATTTTTTGCAAACTTTCTTTTTAGGTACATGAGCCTTTTTTCAACAAATGATCTGTTGGAAGGCATTTTAAGACTTGGATACCTCAGCGGAAGCGCAATTTCATAATGTTGATCATCATTCAACTGAATTGAACGTGTAACATGTGATAGAAAGCGTTGATCATCAATCGACATTTCTGTTTTTTTGAGGCAAAGCAAGATCGCTACACATTTGACACATTTGAGAACTTTCGGATTTTACAAAAAAGACATTTCGATTGTATTTATTAACTTGGGGAGATGTTGGACTTACGACAACCCATCCAAGCAGCGTTTTATAGGCAAAGGGCCCCCCTTTTTGACTTTGTTTGAACGCTCTTGGCTGAAGTATGTTAGGATAATCACTACCAATCAGTAATTCAACATCTGCGTCAATATCTGGCAAAGCAATGCCATCCAGGTAACCACAATTTGATAAATCTACCTTTGATGGGATTTCTGAATTCGAAACTGGCAACGATTTAATAGAGAAAGACTGAGTTAAAACAGTACATTCATTTTCGTCCAAATCTAAAACCTTTAAATTTTGAGCAAGCTTTGCCTTTGTTGGCTGATTTTGACTACAAATGGTAGTAGTCATGAGTTGAACGTCACGACCAGTCACCTTTAACTTTGACAACAAGCTTTCAGTACAAAATGAAGCCGTGCTACCCGGATCTAAGAAGGCATAAGTTTCAACAGTTTTCTGGTCATTATTGGCACGGACCTTCACCGGAAGTATAGGCAGTAGCACATCAGAAGTTTTATGGATACTTGAACCAACATACCCACTCTTCACCAATTCTTCTGTTGCAGGACGTTCGTCGCAATTCGTAGTAGGGGGGTGCAATAATGTAGCGTGCTTCTTGTCGCAATTTTCTCTTCGACAGCAATTGATTCGTGAGCAAGCCGCAGCACGGTGACCAGGGTTCAGACATGCAAAACACAAATTATGTTCAACAACAAATTTAAGCCTATCTTTGTAGGAAAGACTTCTAAAAATCTTACATTGATTAATGTAATGCTTTGCAGAACAAAGTAGACACATCTTGTCGACAGATTTCTGGTTAGCTTTCGTCGAGGAAAAGAAAGATTTTTGCCCGACTACTTTACGTTTGGTAGGCAATCCAAAAACTGGGTTATTAGCTTCACGTGCTTGCTTACGCACAAAATGGGCAATGTCAGCAATAGAAACTGACCGTTTGACTTCATGCATAATGTTATCGGCAATTGCACGCCATTTTTGTTGTAATCCTGTTGGCAATCGGTTAATTATTTGTTTCAAAATGTGCTGATTGTTAATTTCATTAACACAATCAAGTCCTGTTAAGGTGGTCAAACACATCTCTAGATCAACAGCAAATGTCAATAGTTCATTTGGACCACCAGTATTCAGGGCCTGTCCATTGGAGAGTTTATCAATAAAGGCGCTAGTAATTTGATAGGGCTGCCCGTAATTTTCTTTTAACAACCATTTAGCTCGTTGAAACGCTTCTTCAGCATTGCTCATGTACATGCAACTACTAACAAGGTCATGTGGCATACCTCTTGTAAATTGAGCAAGATAATATAAACACTGTCTCGCGTCTTGTTCCTTACTTTCAATCAAAGTTTCAAAGGCAATAATAAATTTACAGTACCTGATGGGTTCACCAGAAAACACTGGCACTTCTGTAGACGGCAATTTTATTGTAGCCATACCTTGAAGCAATTTCTCTTGCGAAGAGTTTTGATAGAATGAAGCGGGCATTGGTCGTGAAACGGGTAACTTTAACATTTCCGTTTGAGAAGGAAGTGTCGGCGTAGCAAAAATGGTTTGCTTTGCTCGAGAAACTTCAGGAGCCTCGTCGTTCTTGGAAGGTGCCATTTTGTGATACTCGTAGTTCATTTTTGGTGGACGCTGTTTGAGGCTTGCACGAACAACTTCGGATTTTATGCTTTGTTCGACGTTCACGTGACTACACTTTGGCTCGAGGTTTATTTCAATTGCATTGTCATACGCGGCTTCTTCTGCGGCAGCTGCTTCCAAGTCGATTTGCAATTGCAGCATTCGTTTGCGTTGCATTAGATCTAGTTCTTTTAATTGACTTTGATAATGAAAATTCTTTTCTTCTTCTTCTCTTTTTAGCTTCAGCATCTTTTCCTCTTCTTCCCTTTTTTGTCTCATCAACAATTCCTCGCACTCAAGCAGCTCCTTTTGTTTCAAAGCTTCTGCTTCGATTTGTAATTTAGCTTTGCGAGCTGCTGCTCTCGCGCGAGAAGAGGAAGTAGTCGAACTTGTAGAAACCGTTGATAAGTTCTGACTTGAATTACCATTATTGGCTCTCGATGTCGCTGGCTTTTGGGATAGTAAGGCATCGCGCTTTGCAGCTTTAAGTCTTGTGGTGACACCGTCCATACTTGTATGCGCTATAGTTAAAAACTAATATTGCTGCCCAAATTTAAATCTTAAACTAGGCCACAATCTTGACTCCTTGCTGAGTAAATACGCGTTGAGTTGTAACGGTTTTCTGAAATTAATAAAAAAAATGCACAATAAATACAAGCTCTAAAACCACAAAATAATAAAGCGCTTACTAACTATAGCAAGGGTTTGCGCCACACAAGACTGTCTTCATATAGAACAAGACTTCAAAAGTCAAATAATTATAGCTAACGCCTAGATACAGAAAAGGACAGAGCTTTTTTGTTACTGCAGCAACGCAGTTAAATAAGTTGCTTCACGTTCTTCCCCAGGCGTAATTTTGTGTTTAAAGAAAAAAGCTCTGTCCTTTTCTGTATCTAGGCGTTAGCTATAATTATTTGACTTTTGAAGTCTTGTTCTATATGAAGACAGTCTTGTGTGGCGCAAACCCTTGCTATAGTTAGTAAGTGCTTTATTATTTTGTGGCTTTAGAGCTTGTATTTATTGTGCATTTTTTTTGAATTTCAGAAAACCGTTACAACTCAACGCGTATTTACTCAGCAAGGAGTCAAGATTGTGGCCTAGTTTAAGATTTAAATTTGGGCAGCAATTCGTCTGGAAAGAAAGCGTTCTGGCACAGCAAGTTGCACGAGAGCCAAACTTTTAACTTTTTAAGTACTAGAAGCTATGCATTCATTCGTTTTTTTGCAGTGGCTTTGTCTTGCTAAGTGACCTTTCAATTACAAAACTTCATCACTTTTCCACAACTACAAAGCCGATTTGAGTTAAAAATTAAATTGCCGCCATATCCATGTATCTGCTCTGGACATCAATGCTTTACAAAAAGCTAAAGTGCTTGCGAAGCGCATTTTGGAATTTTGGACTCATAGCATTTTGGAAAGCAGCATTGAAATGTTTGATCATAGGACAAAGTTTCCAGGCTCTGTCGTGTGTAGGGTCTTTTTTGTCGGGAGCTTCATCATTATTTGCAAAATGCAGTGCTCTTCGTATAGAATAGAATCTATCTCTCGGCATTGTTTTAGCAATTGGTTAAACTCGTAAGTCTGGTTGGAAAAATAATCATGAATTTTGGGTAGAACATGATATGACATCATAATGCTAATTCCCAGAAAGGCTTTTATTTCTTCATTTTCTGTTTCAAACGTAATTCCTTTTTGATGCATGTAATGCGTAGATTGGGGTACCAAGATGTTTTTGATCAGCTCATCTAATTTGCAAACCTCAACAAAAACTGTAGCTGGAGAGGGTAAGGACTCGTAATTAAGCACGACTTTTCCCCATTCACCAGTATCGTTATTTGGTGGATTCTCTTCGGGTGGCACAACAGTTGGGAATTCTTTTGTCCAGCAATAACTTTTACCAATCACTGTTGCCAACTCAGCACTGTGAGGGGGATCCTCCAATGGTATATCATGATCAACAATTTCAACAATCTTTGGTTCATCTCCACTTGCACTCTCAGCTAGAGCTTCAGCTAGCACTATTTCGTCTTCTTCATCGATTTCTAACAAAGCTTCCTCATCACTGTCATCAAAGTCTAATAGCTGCAATATTTCTTCTTCACCAAGAACAAATTCTTTTCTTAGTGTTTTACGAGACATTATACGGTAAATCGAAGAGTAAAACGAACAGCCTATCAAAAATCAATTTACAAAACAGCTATACAGTGTTGCAGCAGGTTCTATGTTCTAGAACTACTACGCAGACGGCGTGATCAACGCATGATCAACGCGTGCTAGCGTCATGCTCCAAGATGGCTGCAGCGTTGATGGTCTACATCCCTCCTTGTGGGTGGAATCCCACCCATTACGCAATCAGCTCTCAAGCGGGAAAATGCAATGATATCAGGATTCCAACATTTCGAATGAACCACAGGGATCTTTGCCCACCTACAAATACAGGCAACAAAGAATAACAAAGGAAAAGAAAAAATTTAGAGCACAAAAAATAAGTAACTTGTCCCCAGACAGATAATAAAAATTATAACTTCAGCGAGCACAAAGTTGATCCAGTCAAAAAAATAAATTCAACTTTTAGTACTTTATAAGGTTTCCATCTATCAGGCAGTTACAAAGAAATAACCTTTTTGCATTGTTTTTGTTTGTTGCAAGCCAATTTTTAGGAAAAGGTAGCTTGGGTGGAATCACACCCAAAAGGAGGGAAAGACTTAATAGTTTATAGCAAATAGTAAATATCAATAGTAGATAGTTTATGTAATCAAACTACGTCTCATGTTCTTTTTTATTTCTTCTGAATTTGTTCAGTTTGTAAGCAATGAAATAAAGCGCTATTCACATATTCGGTTTTTGTCGATGAATATTTTTGGTTGAGCTGTTGGTTTAATCTGGCAAAATCTAATAAGTCGGTTTGTTACCAGTTTAAACCAGATAATGTGATAAAAAATAATGCACTAAAAAAGCCTTAATCGTCTTCATTCAAAATGCCAAAAAAATTTATTATATATTCTGGAGCTTAATTCTGAAACAAAGCGGTTTTTTTTTGTTTTCTCAAATTTGCGTTCAATAGACTTTCTACGTTTTTCCAGATTATAGGAGAAATGTATCAAGACTAAAACATATTGACTACATTGATTTGTAGCCATCATGCTGTAGCAGTAACCATTCCTGAGTTCGGAACGAAAGTTGTGGTGTATAACTATAGCTGCTGCTCAGGCTATATGGTTTGGGATAGGGAAATTCACGACAAATAGCCGCAAACTCGGTCGCTAAATCAAGTGTCCACAAAGTGATGATGTTGAGATACGAAATTTTATTACAGCTCCGATATCCAAAATGACCACATGGTATATTTGATAGGGCGACAGGTTTTCTAAAACACAATGCAAGTGTAAACAAACAGCTACGATAAACACTTAACTAACTTCATAATGTAAACATATTAAATATAGGGATTTCGATGCAAATTCGAAGATCAAAAACGGCGTTGCGACGGTGTAACATATGTTGTGATGGAAAATTTACAAATACTACGTCGCAAGCCAACAATTCACATTCAAACTTACTAAGTACATGCAAGATACATACAAACTTACTGAACTATTTGAGGTCCCACGCAAATTATTAATTTTCAAGATTGTCGTCAGCAGCAAAACACTGTTATTTCCTCTGGTTCAAACTTTTTACAGAACCGAAGAACTACGCTCTTAGGCCTTATATACGGTAGCAACAGCCAATCAAAATTCACGATACAGGCCACGTGTAGTAAACTTTCTAGAATAATCAAGCCGGAATTTCTCAGATCTTGTTCTATAGATTCCAATTGTCACATTTCGCAAGTTAAACAGTAGGATCACAGTTTCGAAATTAAGTGGTGCGTAGAGCGAAAAGTAAAGACACGATTAGATTGTCTGGTGGCAGAACAAAGCATTCAATTGTTACGTATGTCCAAATTTGATGAAGGCAGTTACGGGGGTTCGTCTTTGTGCAAATAAATACTCCTAAAACAAAGCGAACAGACAAACGGCGAAATAGTTAATTAGCACATTCGGTTTTTCTTTATAGTTAAAAACAAATATCCAACAGCTGGCAGACAGTTTTGGACCACATAAACTAAAGGTCTCCAGCAGAGTGAAAATCAAGCATTGAATTCGAGCAAAAAGCACATTTGCCAAAATAAAAATTTAAGAAGTGTTCGATCCGTGACACACCGCCCCCCTTAAGCCGATGAGGGGTCACAAGGCTTAACACAAAGGCGCAAAAATGTACACCAAAAATACAATTTAATTTACATAAGAATCATCCACTATCACATTCAAGCAATGCGCACATCTTAGAAATTGGACGAACACACACAGAAAACTGGGTTTGTATTTTGGCGCTTCTAATCAGACCCTGTTTGTCTGGAAAGGTTTCGATTACTCGGCCCATGACCCAAGAGCTACGAGGTGAATTATCCATTATAAGAACTATGTCCCCATTTGTGACATTGCGTGAAGTGTTGACCCACTTAGAGCGCTTTTGCAACAATGGCAAATATTCTCTAGTCCAACGTTTCCAAAATATATCTGCAAGATACTGCACTTGTCTCCAACGTCTCCTAGCAAAATTGTCCTTTTCTGAAAAGTTACCAGGAGGTAGGGAAACTTGTTCTTTTAAGAGGAGCAAATGATTAGCTGTTAATACATTTAAGTCTCGAGGGTCATCCGTTAAAGTGGTGAGAGGTCGACTGTTTATTATGCCTTCGACCTCGCACAAGAGGGTGAGTAAACTCTCGTCAGTTAAAATTTGTTCGTTGCATATGCCAGTCAAAATTTTTCGAGTAGAGCGAATGAGTCGCTCCCAAACACCACCATGGTGAGATGCTCTGGGCACATTAAACTTCCATTTGATGTTGCGTTGCAAAAGGAAATCATTTATCTGGGCTTGATTCCAATCATTAATGGCTTGGGTAAGTTCCCGTTGGGCCCCCACGAAATTAGTCCCGTTGTCAGACCAAAGTTCCGCGACCTGGCCTCTGCGTGCAATGAAACGTCTCAGGCTTTGAATGAACGAGCTGGTTTCCAGGCTATATGCTACTTCAATGTGTACTGCCCTGGTGGTGAAGCAGGTAAACAGTACTCCATACCTCTTTAGTTTAGATCGGCCCTGCCTCACCAAAAATGTTCCAAAGAAATCCACTCCAACACAGGAGAAGGGAGGTTTATCAGGAATAAGTCTTTCCTCGGGTAAATTAGCCATTTTTTGTGTAAGTGCCTGTCCTCGAATCTTGCGACACTCTACGCACTTGGACAGCACAGAGCGCGCCACAGAGTTAACACTTACTATCCAAAACCTTTCCCTTAGCTTAGCAATGACGTGTAGGCGTCCCGTGTGGCCTAGTCTTTCGTGTTGCTCTCTGATCATAAGCTCACTCTCATAACACTTAGGCAGAATGATCTGATGCTTGTTGTCATGTGGAAGACTTGACTTTTGTAGTCGCCCACCAACTCTTAGCATTCCATGTTCCAAGTACGGATCCAAATTGCGCAATGAGCTTGAAGATGAAATTTGTTCACCTCTTTGCAACTTCTCGATCTCTTTTCCATAGTATCGCCGCTGCAAGTGTCGGAAAATTAGGTACTCCGCCTCCTGAATCTCTTCAAGACTCAGAAGATCCTTCACATTTAAATGCGATCGACCAAGCCAAATGTTTTTGCAACGAATCACCTGAGCGCAAACTCGCTTTATTTTATGCCAGCTTGAGTAATTCCTGCATAGTCCATCCAAAAGGCTGATGTCTGGTTGCACCTTTACGGCATAAATAAGGGTTTGGTCTCTTCTTACTTCCGGATCGCTTGTAAACTCTGGTGTGGTAGGATTTTGAGGAATTGTAGGCCAGTAATTAGGTGGCTGCCACAAAAAAGCTGGTCCAATTTTCCACCGATTACATTTTAAAAATTCGTCGATGGTCAGTCCACGTGTAAGTAGATCGGCTGGGTTATCTTTGGAGGGAACATAATGCCACTGTGAGGGGTCACACACGTTCTTGATTCTCTGAATTCGATTGGCCACGAAGGTGTGGAAGCACTTGCTTTCATTGTTTAGGTAGCATAGAACAGTCACGCTATCTGTCCAGAAAACGGATTGGACTTCCAACTCTGGCATTTGTAGTTCTCTGCGAATCATCAAGTCATTCTGGGAGGCCACCACTGCAGCGCATAGTTCCAATCTTGGAATGGTTAGTGGTTTCAGAGGGGCTAGTCGACCTTTTCCAAAAATGAGGGAGCAGTGGATTTCACCGTTTTTGTTGATCATCCTCAAGTAAGTGGCCGATCCATATGCTCCCTCTGATGCGTCTGCGAAGTGATGTAGTTGTGCGTGAACGATATTGCCAAATTTGGGAGGCTTGAAACATCTTGGCAATGTGAAGAGCTTCAATTTAGGAAGTTGCTCGAGCCAGTTTAACCACTTCCCCTTTTCATTTGGGGGAATCGGGTCATCCCAGCCCAACTTGTCACGGCAAAGTTTTTGTAGCAATACTTTTATGGGTAAGACTGCCACTGCTCCAAAACCCAGTGGGTCAAACACAGAGTTTATCATTGACAGAATCCCTCTTCTAGTACATGGCTTGTCTCTTCTTTGAACCTTAAATGTCAATGAATCTTTTTCCACGTTCCATTGCAGGCCTAAAGCTCTTTCTGTGGGTAGCTCATCACTAGCTAAATCCAAATCTAAAGCTTCCTTAGACCACTCTGACTTAGGGATCGAACCCATGACCTCTCGACTACTGCTTATCCATTTGTTCAAGCAAAAACCTCCTTTATCCAACAGATCGCGAAGCTCATGTACCAGTTTAATGGCTGTTTCGACCGTGGGAGCTGAAGTTAAGCAGTCATCAACGTAGAAGTCGCGCTTCACTGTTTCCACAGTTCTCTTGTCGAATTCTTGCTTGTGATCGGAAGCTGCACGCTTCAAGGCAAAATTGGCACAGCTAGGTGAACTCACGGTTCCGAAGGGGTACACGGTCATTCTGTACTCTTCAATTTCTTCATCTATATTTCCATCTTTCCACCAGATAAAACGAAGCAGGTCTCTATCTTCAACCGGGATTCTTACCTGATGGAACATGGCCTTGATGTCAGCCTGAACTGCCACTAGCTCCCTTCTAAATCTCATCAAAACGCCCAGTAAGCTATTTGTGAGGTCCGGTCCCTGCAATAAGTTACCATTTAAACTAACCCCATTAAACTGAGCTGAGCAGTCGAAAACCACTCTGATCTTACCTGGCTTTTCAGGGTGGTAAACTCCGTGATGCGGTAAGAACCATGTTCTACCTTCGGGCCCTGGCTTCTCAACCCTCTCACAGTAACCTTGGTCTATCATGTCGCTAACGAACCTTTTGTAGTCATTGTAGAATCCATCATTCCTGCTGAATTTCTTCCTCAGATGACTCGCTCTCTGCAGTGCTTGAACTCGGTTGTTTTGTAGCTTGAGATTTGGATACTTGATCGGGAGTCCGATTTCGTAATGGTGATCCTCCAGTTGTTTGGTAGATTCATTGACGGCTTTCATGAATCGCTGTTGATCGACTGACATCTCTTCCTTTCCGTTTACCAAGGAATCCATGATATCGGTGCAGAGAGAGCACATAGGGTGGTTCTGACTGTCGAATGAGGACCTGACAAAAAGGCTAGTCACGTGATCCGAACGACCGCCTGCGCAATTCAATGTCCATCCCACGGGTGTACGAATCGCATAGCTGCCAAACGGTTCTCTTATGACCTCTTGCGGTTGCATCACCATTCGATTGTTATTGCCAATTAATAGACCAACTTTGCATTTCACTTCCGGGATGTAGACATCTTCAAATTCAGCGTACTGGTCTGCATGAGCTTGAGTTGGGATGTCCTTATGGTTAACTGGCAGTTTCTTACAGGAGTAAAGTGAGCTCAGTGGAATGCAGCAGATTTCGTCCATGTCAGTCACTTCCAGATTAGACACAATCTTTGTTTTTTGATGTCCTTGATCTTTATTGAGGGTGATGGTGCGAATTCCGACCTCCTCACAGTCTTCTATCTTTAGCTTTTTTCTAAGATCTTCAGTGACAAAGGAGTGTGTGCTGCCAGTGTCCAACAAAGCCTTGGTGACAACTAACTCAGCAGACCCTTTTCTTCGTATCTTCACCGGTACTACGGGTAGCAGGCTTTGTTCCATCTGCGGCAGATTGATGAGTCCATTTTTAACCACTTGCTTAGGTGTCTTGGAACTCTCGTTCTCACCATCCTTTACGGGCTTGCTAGCAGGATTTGATTCATCTTCGTCTGGTGGATGCAGCAGTGTTGTGTGAAACTGCTTACAATCACGCTTTTTGCAAGCCTCATTTTTGCGGCGGCAGAACTTAGCAAAGTGGCCTTCCTTTAGGCAGGCTCTGCAGAGTTTGCGTTGACTGACAAACTCTATCCTCTCGTGGTAGTTAAGGTCTCGGAACCTTTTGCATTGGTTTAGGAAGTGCTCCTTTTCACACATGAGACACTTGGCTGCGTGTGTGTCCTTGCTGTTCTTCACTTGTGTGGAAAAGTTCTTCGTTTTTCGGCTGGTACTGTTTTCCTGACTACTGTACGACTTGGAGGAGGTGGGTATTTGAGAAAGATTGGTGCTCTCTCGAGTCTTCTGTCGCACAAAATCACCGAGATCATTGATACTAATATCTCGGTGTTGTTTGTGCAATATTTGGTCCACCTCGTGGTTCCAGGCAGGTATCCAGGGCTGCGGCAGGCGATTCATAATTTTTGTCACCATATCCATGTTGTCCATCCGATTCAAGCAATCCATTCCTTGCAGAGTTATCAGACAAGAGGTAAAATCCGCTGAAAACTTAATCAGGCTTCTATGGTCATTCTCGCTAAGCGCTGGTCCTTTAACAATAGGTCTAATGCACGCTTCAATGACCTTATGCCTCTGACCAAAATACGACTGCAACAACCCTCTTGCTTCCTGATAACCTCGTTCTGCTGTTTGCATATGTTGACACCCCTTAATCAGAGAGTGCGCTATATCCTTAGTGTAGTGCAACAAAAAGAACAGCTTTCTATTCGAGTCGGTCAGTTGCTGATCAATCAAGACGTCGAAGGCCTTAATGAAGCTAAAATAGTCAGCTGGGTTACCATTGAAAAACGGAGGTTCTACCTTAAGGGTAGGTAATTTAGTAAAATATGAGTTATGTTGGGAATCGTCGGAATGTGCCAAAACATTAGCTGGATTAATAGGATTAGCATTGTCGGACAAGGTAGGTGTCTGCATAGCGCTTTGTGTGGGCACGTAAACCCCTGGGTGTATTGACGCATCACAATTAAATTGAGACATTACTCTAGTATTCCCAGTACCATTAGAACCAAGCACGTTAGTATTAGAAGCCTTAGGGACATAAAATGTCTTAGTTTCAAACGGCTTACTATATGGGTTAAGGTTTGAGACCATTTTAGCACAATTTACGTTAGCATCGCCATTAACTTTAGGCGAAGTACAAGGCACTGCCACTGGTACGGAAACGGAACTCGACACGTCAACCACAGGTCTTAAAATTAAAGATTCGTTATCAGGCACGGTTTTCACGAGCGGCACTTCAAATTTAGGTTTCAAATCCATGGGCTTATTAATATCAGTGAGCATGCCACTACGAGCATTCCTAGTGAGGCCTGATTTAATTACGTCACTTTTCACACGATTATCATGCAAATTGGTGAGTGCCTTATTTGAGGCATTAGCAGTGCTAGGTATATTTATTGCGGCGTCCGCATTGTTTCCGACCATATCAACCACTGTAGATTTACTTTGTTCGGGGTGGTCATGGGGGACATTATCGTTAGCAACAAATGTTAGCACATTAGTATCACATTTACGTTTATCCGCACAACCAATATTAGAAAGTTCACTACTTAGCTCCGCATCGACCTGATCCAATTCGGCTTGTAAATGAGCATGTTCCAATTGTTGTTGGAAGATCATGTCTTGATGCTCTCTTTCTTTCATCAGTTGAAACTCTCTTTCCTCTTCATGACGTCTTTGGTCCTCTGCCCGGCGTTTTTGGGTAAGCTGTTTTTCTTCCAGGCGAAGGCGCTGCTGCATTTGTTGCTGCTTCAATTCGTCAATGTGTTTCTGCGACTTGATTCTGGCTTCCAATGCTGCCTTGCGAGCCCTTGCGCTGCTTGTAGATGATCTCGACCAATTGCTCCGGCTTGACGTTGAACGCCAGGAGGTACTTGAGTGGTGGGATGATGGTGCGACCGAAGGAAATGTCGAAGAGCCAGCCATCTTCTTTGATTTGGATCGAGTCAGGATTTCGCTTTTGGGCGCCTTTGACTTGTAAGCTGATTTGTTGGAACGCTCACTTCGTTCATCATTTTTGTCGACTCGATCCTTGGTTGTTGAAGGCGTTGGTGCTGCAGGCGACATACTTTTCTTCGGTTCATCCTCTGGGGTTGATTGGGTTAGTGCAGTTTGGGCAAGATCTTCCTTTTGCATTGCAGAAGCCATTATATGACGTCGCAGATTCAAGAACAAGAGAACTGGGGGGGGGGGAACAGCAACCAATTTTGTTCACGAAGAAGTATTCAATGTTCAAGATTAGCTTTCCAAAAAGTTCAAAAACTTACATATAGCTGCTGCTCAGGCTATATGGTTTGGGATAGGGAAATTCACGACAAATAGCCGCAAACTCGGTCGCTAAATCAAGTGTCCACAAAGTGATGATGTTGAGATACGAAATTTTATTACAGCTCCGATATCCAAAATGACCACATGGTATATTTGATAGGGCGACAGGTTTTCTAAAACACAATGCAAGTGTAAACAAACAGCTACGATAAACACTTAACTAACTTCATAATGTAAACATATTAAATATAGGGATTTCGATGCAAATTCGAAGATCAAAAACGGCGTTGCGACGGTGTAACATATGTTGTGATGGAAAATTTACAAATACTACGTCGCAAGCCAACAATTCACATTCAAACTTACTAAGTACATGCAAGATACATACAAACTTACTGAACTATTTGAGGTCCCACGCAAATTATTAATTTTCAAGATTGTCGTCAGCAGCAAAACACTGTTATTTCCTCTGGTTCAAACTTTTTACAGAACCGAAGAACTACGCTCTTAGGCCTTATATACGGTAGCAACAGCCAATCAAAATTCACGATACAGGCCACGTGTAGTAAACTTTCTAGAATAATCAAGCCGGAATTTCTCAGATCTTGTTCTATAGATTCCAATTGTCACATTTCGCAAGTTAAACAGTAGGATCACAGTTTCGAAATTAAGTGGTGCGTAGAGCGAAAAGTAAAGACACGATTAGATTGTCTGGTGGCAGAACAAAGCATTCAATTGTTACGTATGTCCAAATTTGATGAAGGCAGTTACGGGGGTTCGTCTTTGTGCAAATAAATACTCCTAAAACAAAGCGAACAGACAAACGGCGAAATAGTTAATTAGCACATTCGGTTTTTCTTTATAGTTAAAAACAAATATCCAACAGCTGGCAGACAGTTTTGGACCACATAAACTAAAGGTCTCCAGCAGAGTGAAAATCAAGCATTGAATTCGAGCAAAAAGCACATTTGCCAAAATAAAAATTTAAGAAGTGTTCGATCCGTGACAATAACACTCTATAAAAGTACCTTTGGCGATTGTCAGGAAAGGCATCTGGAATGCAAAGTGCTGCGTTGCACTAGCAAAATAGTTTTGCTCGAAAGCAATTGTGCAGCAGTAGACATATACCGAATCAGGACATCTAATCAAGCCTGTGAAGAAGATCAATAAAAAACGTACAAGAAATTTCTAGCATTGAAAAACATACGGTCACAGATGGTACGTTAAAATATTGAAATTTTGGTCAAATGTCAGAAATTTGGTCATATCCGCCTGTTATTGATTTAATTTTGCAGTTATTTGTACAAGAAATTTCTAAAACCTCAAAAAAAAGTTGCCCTTTCCTCTTCCAATTTTGTTCCTGGTAACCCTCATAATTTCAAGGACAAATCCTAACAACAAACCTATTTTCAACTTCTCAGTGGCCACTGTCACTTAAATGGAAATCTTAATAAAATCGAGACAAATATTAAACGCATACCATGAAACAACTGAGATGTCTCGGTGTTTTTGGCATGCAGAGCGACCAGTATGGGGTAAGGTACTTTCCCTTCTTCTACATAAGAAACTGCGTCACTCAATTTAATTTCCATCTGCAAATACAAGTTGAGTTTGAGGGTCTTATATCCCAACGTCAACTCGAAGCGACTAGTTATGCGAGCAAAGCACAATAACGGATGAAAGAGAATTTACTCTTTTCTTTACACATGCCCCTTTCTAGTTCTACTGGCTTCTTCCAAAAAGCTTGCAGTGTTTCAGTATCCTTGCAGTGCTTTAGCCACGAATCTAACTGCTGTCCTAAGTCAAAAGAGTGCACTCACAATGGCAGGTAGTCACTTCAATCATGACAGCTTCATGATGTTGACTGTGTTTGGTATACAATTTGAGATGTTGCTAATATCATTGTATTTGTGATTTGTAATTAGATGCGCTTCGTTTTCCTATGAGCACGTCTTTTAGAAACTAGATCATAACATAGTGTGTGCTTTTTCCTTTAGATAGAGGCAAAGAATAAAATCGTAATTTAGGTTCTCACTGCAAACCAAATCGAGATCAGTCAAAAAGAAATTCGCAGTTCATTTCAAACCAGTCATGAATACAGATCGCAAGAAGGTTACTGCCTTTGGCGAATGCAGAAACGTTGTTTGTTGCGACATGCTGGGTGAACAACTTCACTTTGCTGACCTGGTAATGCTCAAAACCGTAATATTGATAGCTTCGTTTGATTGCATAGAATGTCTTGAGGCTGCATCAACCCGGCAAATTGTTACTAAGATACCCCACTTTTTTTAAAAATCAGTATGCAGTTCTTGTTACGGTGAGAGATTTATTATTTCTCGGCCTTTGTGATAATTAACTACGTCTTGTTTGTAGCCGATTAGTCTTGCCGCCATTGTGCGTTTTTTCTCTTTGACGATAATCCTTCGAGACGTTTTATTTAGTTTTCGCTGTAACGATTAATCTTAGCGACATTGGTTTCCTCTTTTAATTGCGTACAGTGTCTGGCGGGCCACCTTACTATTGCATGTCAATATTAGTCTCAGTTTACTTGTTGCGGTGGCTGGAGTTAAGTTTTATGCTAGTGGTTTTTATTGTTCGCTAGTTAGTCCTTGAGTGCGCTCTACGAGTATGGTGTGTTATTGCTGCCACCACCGCAAGTACAGTTAGCGGCCGGCAGTTTATATTAGTATATTAGTGCATGTTTAGACCTGATCTATCTTGCTGGATTGGCTTAACCGGTCCAGCTTGTGTATGCTAATGCAATGTTGGTTTGTTATAGGTTACGCACACATTGCCTTCAACGCCGTTTAGCTTGTGCTGGTCTTGTCGGCCTTCACAACATCGTTGGAAAAGTACAAGTAACATCAACTGTTTTATTATGACGTCATTAAAGATTATGGTGCACCGAGCAACATTTCAACAGTGATAGAAAAAAAGCAGCAAAAAACTGAAAAAGTTTTCATTAAAAAACAATCGCTTATTTTGTCGCCAATCGAGATCGAATTGTCTTAAAAGTTTTTGCATCAGAGGCCTTCTTAACATCCTCCGCAAAAATTTTTAATTACGTTTCCACCAAAGTTGTTTGCGTATTTTCAGCAAGAGTGAAAAAATCTTTTATGCGAGAGCAAAGATCTTGAACTAGTTGAAGGAGACTTGTAAGGATTTTGTTAATTCATGATGGACGGATCAGATGTTTCTGGCGATAACTTTTGATGAGAGTCAGACATAAACGTTGTAGTCTTAATTCATTGCTTTACATGATTGCAATAAATCTGTTGGATTGCTGTTGGACCATTTTAATCTTGTGCTTAAATTTGAAGACCATTTTGACCTAATGTAGAATTAGTCTATTGTTTTCAAGTGTTTCAATGTAACAGTGAATGGACTTCGCTGTACAGCGTCAGCAGTAACATGTCGTACCGATAGTTTACAAACTAAGAGTCTGCGTTGGAGAGACGTGCTGTGCCTTGAGGATCACGCTATTTTAGAAGTGGTTGCTTACTTTCTTGAATACTCTGATTCTTAGCAAAATCCTGTGAATTTCTGAAAACTTGGTCTCCATCCAATAATGATCTAACATAAAACTGTTTATCCAAGCCCTGGAAAGCTCTTGATTGTTTATTTACGCTACTGGCAGCACTGGGCTACACTTCCCAATTAAATTCAGTCTTGAACTTTGCTAAGCAGGCATATCAAAGCATTAGTAAAATATTTTGGTAACAAAATTGCTGATAATGTAAAACATTTAAATTAACACGAGCTTTAGCCCAATGCCTTC
This sequence comes from Trididemnum clinides, assembly GCA_963675345.1. Taxonomy (NCBI): domain Eukaryota; kingdom Metazoa; phylum Chordata; class Ascidiacea; order Aplousobranchia; family Didemnidae; genus Trididemnum; species Trididemnum clinides. The sequence continues at coordinate 24,206,900 of OY776301.1, forward strand.
TACCACAGCTCAGCAGCACGGTAGTGTGTCCATTGGAAACTATCCAATTTTAACTAATTGGTGTAAAGACATTTATATACAGGGTGGTCCAATAGTAGGTGGACAGTAGTCAAAATTGGCCTACGAGTATACCTAAATTAGGTGAATATTAGTAAAAAAAAGATTATTTGTTGGTTATAAATAATACTATACATGTATACTATACTATACTATACTATACAACACAACAAATAATCTTTTTTTTACTAATATTCACCTAATTTAGGTATAAGCCAATTTTGACTACTGTCCACCTACTTTTGGACCACCCTGTATAGTGATATATTTAAAGGGATAATAATAGGTGATGCCCTCCAAAAAACGTGAGATGCAAAAAATGGATAAATCCCCACTTTCGAAAACTTGGACTCGAAGAAAAGGACTTAAAGTTATGAAGAGGAAAATACAAACTACGACATAGTTTGTACAAGCTACAGTGTATCGTTTTCAAACCTTTTTAAGTGATGGTGAGCCTCGTGAGTTTTTACTCAAAAAAGGCTGAAAGCTGCTTTAGCCTACGTGTGACTACTGCAGTCGTTAATAGTGACCATTCAAAAAGCTAGTGATGAGTTGTTTGGGTCGCCTATTCTGCCAAAAATCTGAAACTTGGCTTAAGTTTGACGGTGTCTAGGCCAGGTTTGTCAAAGTAATTATAGCATACTGAGCTATATACATAAAAATTCATTTTTGCCGCTGTTGTACATTAGTTGTTTATTTATCTACGGTGGGCGGTTAACAAAGCTTGAAAATACGGCAACCTATATACACGCACCCTATGTTAGGTCATAACCATGGACCAAGGAAACCATATTAGGCTAGTTTTAAATTGACAAACCTGCGCTCTGATAAATTAACAACTCTACTTATCTTCCTTTTTTAATCCAATGTCTTGAACCTGTTTTATCACCCTCTTCTCTAAGTCATCGTTGATCGCCCACTTTTCCCAACCACTTCAAAATACAATGCTCAATCGACAGACCAAAGTGGTGCGATGCTGTTAATAAACTTTTGATGATTATGAGGGGAATCTGGCCACCTCTGTTAACGGAGACCAAACCGGATTTAAACATTGGATCTTTCTCTACTTGTGCTTCCAATTCAAAATACTTAACTCTGACATATTTGGAGGACAACATGCCCCCTTTTACCAACAAAGAAAAAAAACTGCCTCATTCGTGTTCGTGTGGCTATAAAAAAATATTTTTATCGTAATTTTGTCTCCAAATGTTCATTTCATCTCGCAGTATTTCGACATCAAGTTTAGCACCAAGTCTATTGCCTTAAGTTGCCGAAAAATTGTTTTCGTAAATATTTGAATCTTCCCAACATTTAAACTTAAAACTATAAAGTTAAATTGTAGTTGTAATCAATCACAAGTAATGCTCACAATTTATTAAAATGAATCAAGCCTCATCAATGTTCTCATTCAAACAGAATCATTTCGAATAACCTGAGGATGCTATTTAATGGTGAAATTGATTTGTTTTAATGAAGCGTGAGCATTACTTTTGTCTGATTACAGCTACAATTTTAGTGTAAAGTTTTCACTTCGTTGATGCTTAGAGAGAAATCGTATTTGTTTTTACTTATGCGTAGATTCTCCTGAAATCGTTTTGATTTCCTTTATTTTGGACATCTGATAATTTTTTATCCCTTTTTCAGCGCCAAATGAGCGCTTCGAAATTAATTCTTAATTGGCCATATAACTGTATACCACGACTCTGTTTCTGTGATAAAGCTTTTATTTGCATGCCACGTGTGCTTCTTCGTTCGTACTGTATATAGGTCTTTCTTCTAAATAATTTCGTGCCTTCATCAAAGTTCTGGCAATAGCTTCTGATGAAGGCGAAACAAAAATGTTCAAAAATGTCAAAGTCATTCAAAATACTAAATTTTTCAGTCCGAAACAATTAAGAAAAATAGTTAAAAATCTTTGATAATCCTTGAGAACGTGCATAAAAAAGTAGAGAAATACTGGTTCAATTAGGACCAGCCTAAAACAACGGACACATAAAACATTTGAACTACGAGAGCCTCTTGAATTCTATTAATTATAAGTTGCTTCAATATTGGTTGTGATATTTCAACAGTTTTAACGTCAGTAGTTACAAGTTTTTGTGAAATATTGAAATTTTTGTGCAGGCGTTAAAAGCGCTGAAAAGCTAAAATTTGCCTAGCCTAATCTTTGTAAATAATTGTATCTCGGCAAATCAATTGGTGACTCGCAAATTACTGTAAGCTGCACACTGTTCATGTAATTCCCCATGAACGGAATACTTTTCTCAAGAGCGCATGGAAAAAAATCTCTCATGGACGGTCATTCCAGAAGAAATCTTTTCGAAATTTCCCTTTGCAGGTTCCGCATTAGGTTTCTATTTTTAGCACTTCTTTGCAATCAATCTTTATTCTCATCCACAACAAAAATCTTGGCAAGCTTGAACAATTTCCGTGAAGCAATTAATGTTGCTTTTCAATCAAAAAATTCCGTAAACATATAAATTAAGCTTAAGCATCGGTTTTTCACTCGTTTTAAGCACTGTGATTACCAATTGCAGTTTGCAATCAAATGTGTCGAAACCTGTTTTACCTGCGTAGGGATCAAGCATATTCGAAGCAATCTTAGTTTGTTTCAATACGTCAAAACAAGCGTGCGAGTGCCTGTTTCAACATAATAATTCCAAGCATGTTTTCGATTGCGCTTGAGCATCAAACTAAAGGAATAGGCTCGCTTTTCAAAATGTAACATTGGTTCTCACTATACCTTAGAGAAAGGTATCAACAAATCATCAACAACTTTAGAAAAAACATTTCCTGTTTCAAAAAAATCATTAAATACAACAGAAATTAAATTGAAGAAGAGCGTTTTTCATCGATGGCAATGATTACCATTGAAATAACAAAGCTTCAAAAGTTACGACAAAATAAAAAGAATTTAAATTTCTGCAATAAAGCAACAAATATAGTTGGCGAAAAGAATCGGTGCATGCAGTGGCGTTCCGCCGAGGATTTTTGAATAGGTGGGTAGCATAAACCAAAACAAAACTTACCAATTGTAATAAAATATCCGCTGACATTTACTTTACATATACTCTAGTCTTCTGTTCTTACGCCCGAATTCATTTAATTACCGCATCGCAATCAAGATATATCATATCTTCACTGATGTGCAGATGGGCCAAGCCCTTCTTCAGTCTGTCTTCACCCGTTGCCATTGCAAAAATGTTTTTAAAAGTTTCAAAACGCTAGATGACCGCTCATTTGTAGTTGTTGTGACCGGAATCGTTGCTAATATCTTCAGTAATTTTGATATTAGCGGGTAAGAGCTTTTAGAGCTACTGCCAGAGCATCCATGACACAATTTGTAGAAGTTTCACGTGACCAGTAACAATTCCATCGTAACATGTCGGCCTTTAAGCCATTTAATCCAGATGGAAAAAATTCTTAAATAAATTGGCAAAAGAATTCACGCGAAAAAATTCGCTTTCTGAAATTGAGCAGTCAGTTGGCAACAATAGACTTAAACAATGACAACTGGCATTGCTGTCGGAAAATCTCTTCAAGTTGTATTATGGATAGTATCGATACAAGAAACATACACTGTTCGCCTTTAGTTTTGCTCTATTCTTTGGCAAGAAAAATTTTGACAATTGTTGTGATTACCCTTTTGACAATCGTTGCTTGTTGTGATTACCCTTTTCCTTCTTGAAATGAAGGCATGGTACGAAACGATTTTCCAGATCCATGCCGCAAATCTAATCAAATTAGGCTAGGAGAAAAGCAATAAGCCATTTCGAACCAGTCATTAAAGCAAATTACAGACTAGTAGCCCTATCACCAACAAAGCGGACTACAATTGGTTGGTACCCAAAAGTCGCTTCTTACGAAATACTGGATGAGCAGCTTCACTGTTCTAACCCGGCAAAGCAATGATTCTTGGCATTTCGTTGCCTCGTAGTGATTCTTGGTATTTCCAAAATTTCGAATAAACTGTTTGCTCTTTACAAACTTTCTATGAATGCAAATTCTTTTGCATGCATCCCATTCAGAACTGTCATAGAATCACGAACTCCTTTCATCGTACGGTGCAGATCTTGCGAGGCTGCCTGCAGTTTAACTGATAAATGTTTGGTAGTTTTAATAATTGCAACCAACAATACATTCGAACAGTATTGATGTTTAATAATGAGGTCAGAAACCTACGCAGAATTTTTTGCAAAATATTTATCCTAAGTACTTCTATTATCTTACTTAGAAAAAAATTTGAAAATAAGGTCAAACAAAAACCAAGAACGAATGACGGCAAGAGCTTTTTACATAGAATTAGCATTCCGTATTTTGGAAATGTACAATGTTATTACATTTAGAAGTTTTAGCTATAGTACAGTTAGGCATAAACATTTTTGCGCGAGAGAGCTGCAAAAAGTCGACCATTGGTTGAATTAGACCACCCGCTTAAAAAATCGTCCGGCCCCGAGGTGGGCTTAATAAACGGGAACTACTGTATATAGTACATATAGCCACACACTGTATTTTAAATTCGCGCTGTCAAAATAACGGCGTTAGCTTTTTGCTCACGTTAACGCTAGCGGCGACAATTTTTCCAGAAGATAAAGGAAGTGGTACCGGCGAGCAATATTATTGCTAAATTCTAACGTTACCGCAAAAACGTTAATCTTTTTGAGAAAGTATGCTGTTGACTTTTTTTCTGTAAAAATTTTCGTTCGCTCCTGTAGTAGATCCGATACAAACTCCTTTTTTGTTTCCTTTTTCACTTGGTTCAACTTTGTTTCATTTCCATAATTAACTCGTGTTTGCAAAACTTGCCTTTTTTGTTACGTAGCTCAATAACTGCGGGCTTTAGCAGGCAGACTTTGTGAGAGCGTTTTGCAGCTGTGGGTACAAATAGTCATGAAGATGAATTATAGTAATGGAATAAGAACTTAATGAAGTGATATCTTGGTAATACAACTTAGCTGTTTTTTATTGTTATTATTTAGAGACGATACTGCATAACTTGGTGAATAAATGGTTATTTATTGTGAAGTTAATTAAGGTTTGCGCAGGTGCGTTAAGATGTTTAACTTGTTGTAGCTTATGCATTCTTAATGTGCGCTCTTTCTTTTGCTTGCAGAATGCAGGTTTCTATCTACCGTAATACGATATCCGTTTGTAGGCTCCGTCGGCCAAAGTGTTTCCCGAACCCGAAATATTTCATATTCTAACTGTCTGCCTGCGCTCTAAAGACCTGCTACTCGTGCTTTTGTTGGACTTGGTGTTTCATAGTTTGGTGAGTTTGGCGCATAATACTCAAATTAGACTGGTATTTACTTAAAATTGTTTATTTATAGGAAACCGCTTTGCTGCAAATATCTGTTCGTCAGCAACAACTCTCATCTTGTCTCCATTTTAAAATAATAATTTTCGCTAATTTTCATCATCCTTTTGGAAGTCGTCAATTGCAGAGAGGCAAGATCAGCGAGCGAGCGAGTAATCCAAACATAAACCGCCTTGTAAAGTCAGCGGGTGTCCACCCCCACTCATTACGCTGCCGTTACACTTTCAATTTAAATTTGTTCCGGTTATCGTTATTATTATGATTTTGTAATGCACAGGGGCGTACGCAGAAATTTATCAAGGGGAAATGGCTTTCTGTAATTTTCACGGGACGGTGGAGGGATCAGTATTTCAAGTGCTAAATTAAGGGATGTGTTACTATTACAAAAATAATGGCGGACACTCACGTTTAAAATTTTCCTGAGGGGGCGCGCGCATAGAAGGCCCCTGCGTACGCCACTGCTGATGTACTTTGCCAATTGCTAGCTGTCACAATAGAACTCCCGGCGATTGGAACTTGCTGTAATTTCATTTAGTTGTGTAATAATATTTCATCATCCTTTTACCTTGTGTTAGATAACTCGAGACAATGCTAACGTTGTTACTTGACATTAGCAAGTGCAAGAGAAGCTTAAATTTTCACACGTTGTTTTAAGATTTATTTCGTCTCTGGCTAGGTGGTTGAATCGAATGAAAAGTGCTGCGTGAGGGATTGTCTTTGTAAGTGTTACTGACAAAAATCTTTTCATGAGTATTTTAATTAAAACTAATTTTCTCTTCAGCAAAACTGCAAAGCCTCTTTCTATATCAATCACATAAAGCTGCTGGAGACCTTGTTTTAGTGCTGTTAGCAATTCTAAAAAATAATATCTAGGACAGCCATCTCTATAAAGTTTTCATTGTGTATTTCCACGTGCTTGCGTCAGAATCTTGTAGATTTGCAGCACTATAAAACCGCGGCGCCTCAGTCATTTTAGTTTTTTCACAAAATCAAAATATGGTCGAAGTGTGAATCTCTGCTATTAAAGTTTGAAACGTTTTGGGAAGTCGCATACAGCCAGTAAGTGTATGTATTATAAGCTACCGAATTCATTGTTAACAACGAGTACTTGTTGTCACCTCATCATGTAATTCTTGATGATTAATTTGTGATGAAATCAAAACTATAATAGTATCAGTAATAACAACGTACATCTATTGTTGCAAATCTAGCTAAATCTCAGTTAACCCGTTCACTACGATGACGATACCCCTATCGTCATGACGACCGCAGCGCTTGCCTCCGATGACAATTGCCAAACATTTCAACATTTATAGCATTAATATAGCACGAAAATCATATTAATTGGAAATACAGTATACCGCATCGTATGGCGCGGCCTCGCGGTCGTGCGGAAGGGGTTAAAAGGCCATGAGCTTAACTCGACAGCCCCGAGTGCGACCTGTACGTCGCAAGCCTTCTTTGCTTATATACCGAGTGCACGCTCCACGTCGCGCTGAGAGTGCGTCATAAATACATGTTGCAATCGCTTTTTTTATCCGACCAATGAGGTTGACTTATATATATTATGGGATACCGACGTCATTCAAAGACATCTGTGCCCATGTTCAATGCTTGAGTGTATTTTTTCTGTGTAAAATTGACAATGAAACGATCATTCTCTCAACCCTCAACTTCTGGTGAATCTGGTAAGAGGTCACGCCTATTTTCTTTACAACAGGCTTTGGATCTTGTGTATGATTCGGACGAAGATGAGCAGGATTTAGCTGATATTTACCCTGAAAGTGATCTAGAGTCAGACTACTGCCGCCAGAAGGAACAAGGATGGAACACAGGCTGAGGTTCCCATGCCTAAGCTCGTGAAAGAATATAACAAGTACATGGGGGGCTGTGACCTGAACGACCAGATGACTCGGCTCTATAAGTCTCGCCGCCTATTCATAAAATTCATCATGTGAGCCTTCTTCAACTCTTATGTGCTCTATCAAGAAAAAACCAAGCCAAAGAAACCCAGTTTCCGGAAATACGTCGACTCTCTGTGCCTTTCTCTTGTCGGTGACTACCGCTCAGCTCATGTAAAGAAGGCGAGACATGTGAATGTTGAACGACGACTCCAAAATGTCGATCTTCACCACACTGAGTTTCCAGCAGACACTTCCACTGGTCACAATTGTGTGGTTTGCAACCAAAAGCACAAACGATTCAAGAGGAACCACCCAGATGTGGCATACAAAGACATTCCCACACCAAGATTCAAGAGCTGTATCAGATGCAGTCTATGCCAGGCCTATCTGTGCATCAAACGTGGGTCCACCTGTTGGACTGACTACCACACTAAAGTGGAATATTGGCGCTAAATAAAGGTTGGACCTCTCTGTAATGTTTTTGTTTTCATTGGTGTGATGTACGTTGTATATTTTTGTTATGAATGGCCTTTATATGTGGGGGGTTGAGAATTCTAAAATTTTGCTCAGGAGCTCAGGTGCAGGGCATTTTTAGGCCCAGGAGGTCAGGGTTCAAAGGGTTAACTGGGAACAAAGTAAAGTGCTTCTCATAATTTTCTCATAATAATTAATATTTATCGTCGTACTGTTCAAATCCTAATGCCATCGCTATTTACTATTTTGATCTTTCTATTCTTCTATATTTTACATCCAAATTGAGTGTGAGGTTTGGCTATTTGTTTATAATTGTTGAATTATTCTAGAAAACCTGTCGCAGTATCGATGCCATTCCTACATGATCGAACGAATTTTTTCGCGTCTGAACTAAATTTGATTTCATCATCAAGAGAGCCCTTTGATACCGCGATTGAGTTTGCGCTGCGTGCTAAGACCTTTACCCAAACCGTGTGACTGGATAGCAGCAGTCACAGTAAGTTAGCACAGTAGTACTGAGAGGGGTAAGTCATTCAATGTTCTCATGAAAACATAATGTAGATTTAACTCAACGAAGGCTACTACAATCATAAGTAGTCTAACACTAGGATAATGCAAGCGGTTGTAATTCTTTAGCTTGGATTAATTTGTTTGCTTCAAAACCGCATAAACGTCAGTTTGCTTCTGCAGTGCTGTGGCTTGCAGAAGTTAAAGTACTGTAAAAGTTTTTGTATCGACAGTTTTAATAGAAAGGGAATGCAATGAGGATGAGCGTAGGCAGAAAGGTCAAATGGAAGAGCCTCAAACCTGTGCCGTGCTTACCTACAAAAAAATTCTAACGTGCACGGTGAAATCACCAAGTAGTCTGCAAAGCCATATTAATCGTGAGCATTCGTTTTGGTCTGCTGCGTACAAGACCTGTAGTTATGAAGTACGTAACACGCAAGCATCACGAGAAGAGCTCTTGGTGCTGGAAGCAGACAGACAGAAAGATGATAAAAACAAAAAGTCGATAACACTGGTGCAAAGTACCATGTTGGACGCGGCTACTGGGAAATCGGGATAATACAGCAGGGCTGTAATCAACAATAAGTAAGGTCAACAGGTGCCATGATAGCATTATGAGTTATATTGTCTTTGCGGTAACGCTAAATATTTGCGACCTAAATTTGTCTGATTGGAAATAAGCGTAAGCGAGTTATACGCATTAGTTACGCTTTGCATAAGCATAAGCGTAACCAATGCGTATAACTCTCTGTAGATCACCGCATTTGTTGTTGAAGATATGCAGTCTTTGAGCGTGGTAGACTCGAGAGGGTTTAATGCAATACTGAACATTATTCCGGGTCATCAAAAAAACTTAATGACGAGGAGGACTACTAACAAACTGATTAAAGACAAGTTGTTGTTGTTGTTTACCCGACCCCTTCCGAGGGATGGGGGCATGGCGGAAGACCATGGAGCCCCAGAAGCCGGGAAACTCCCCAGGCCTGGACCAGAGGTTGTACAGAGACAAAGAGTCGCCAAAGAGTGAGCGGCGCAAAGAATCCGTAGCTGGACAGTGCAGAATGAGATGAGAGGTGTCCTGGAACGAGTGTCCACAGGCGTAGCAGGAAGGATTCTACATTCTGCCAATTCTAGAGAGATAAGAACTTAACCGAAGGCTGTGTCCGTTACAGTGTAGACGAGAGAGAACACAGTGAGCATGACGAGGGAGCACCAGTTCCTCAGTGGAAATCGAGGGAACCTGCGTGTTGAAGAATTTGGATGAGACAGTAGGCCTCTAGTCCGAGAAAAGACAAGAGTGGATACGAAAGATAAGAGGAGAGAGACTACAAGGGATTGCAGAGGGCGAAAGTAGCGCTCCCCGTCTGGCAAGCTCATCAGCCGCGTCCGTTCCCCAGGACAAATGAGTGTCCAGGGACCCTTTGTAGCCTGATCGAACAAAAGAGAGAAGATAGTTCCTACCAGATCTGCTACAGAGTTTCAGGCAAGAGGAAAGACGAAGGAGAGGACAGAGTGGCGAGGATAGAACGAGAGCCAGAGAGTAGAAGAAGAGAAGAAAAATGGCAGCCTTGTTGGTGCTGCCGAGACCAGCAGAGAGCGTGCAGAATGGTGCAGGCTTCAGCGGAAAAACTTGAACATACTGGGCCTGTTGAAAAGCAAAGAGTGGCCTCAGTGCCACAGAGAGAGCAGTTGGCAAGTACGCCGGAGCCGATCTTGCCAAGAGGAAACGGAACAGAGCCATCACTCCAGAGTACCAAATCATGAGGGGGGAGATAGTCAAGGTGGGCGAGAGCCGAACCTTGGCGAGAGAGAGGGGAATCAGAGCGGGAGCATGGAGTGGAAAGGGTGGAATCCACAGTAAAGGAAGGCAGATTCCAAGGAGGAAAGGGAGGACAAGCAAGAAGAGTCCCCCTAGAACAAGTAGAAGGAAGCATGAACGGGTGAGTGGACGCAAAGGCTCTCCAGGACGATCTGCAGAGTCTTGGTTTCACTCCAAGGCTGGCCAAACTTGAAATAGGAAAGGAGGTTGGAAGACGAAGAGACCGCTCATAAAATAAAAGAGTGAAATGAGTCAGGGTGACTCGCAGGGGAGGTAGAGAAGCCTCGGAGAGAAGAAGAGGGGTAGGGGAGGACGAGAGGAAGACGGTGATGGCACAACTAGCCGCTCGGTGGAGGCATTCCAATTTGGTGATATTGGTAACGCTTAGGAAAGGAAACCATCTGGGTGAAGCGTAAGTGAAAAAGGGCCGAAGAAAAGCTTTATGTAGAACAGAGAGGGACTCCTTAGATGGGCCCCATAAGGAAGCAGAGATACAGCGTAAGGCCTTGAGACGTGGGAAAAACTTGGCCTTCAGTGAGAATACATGGTTAGAAAAGGAAAGAATGCGGTCGAAGGTCACCCCAAAAAAGTTGGAGCGGGGTTGAAACGTAGGCGGCAGCCATGTAGGAGGAGGTGGGGCTGGAGGTTAGCTTGGTGAGGATCCACTGAGAAGAAGGAGGCCTCACATTTTCTCGAATTGAGAGGAAGACATCAGTACTCAGACCAGCGATCCAATCGAAACAGAGCTCCTTGTGAGGGCTCCACCGCAGTGGGGACCGAGGGGGAGGAGGACCAAATGGCCAGATCGTCAGCGTAAAGAGTGCAGTTGACGGAAGAAGGCAGAAAAGCCGGAAGATCATTGATGAAGAGAGAGAAAGTACGGGGTCAAGAACGGATCCTTGCGGAACATCTCGATGGACTCGAAAGGAGCGACTCTTGTGATTTTGATGAACCACGCAAGCGCGCCTACCAGAAAGGAAAGATTGAGACCAACGAGCAAAGCAAGGAGGGAGGCCAGCCGAAATGAGTTTGTGGAAAAAGGCGGGATGCCAGACAGAGTCAAAAGCTTTAGAGAAATCGATGGTAGAGAGAATCGTCCGAGAGCCCGGCCTGTGTTTGTTAAACCCATCCGAAATGGGCCGAGAAAGGCACAGAATTTGATCTAGTGTAGATCGTCCAGGGCGGAAACCGGCCTGGCGGGGAGAGAGAATGGAATTAGATTCCAGAAAGAAGAGTAGAAGGGATGGAATGATGCGTTCAAAAAGCTTTGGGACGCAGGAGGTGAGAGAGATAGGCCGGAAGAAAGCAAGAGAGTCGAGAGGCTTTCCCATATTGTGGATGGGAATAATAGAAGATGTTTTCCAGATGGAAGGAAAGGAATGTGAAGACCAGGAAAGATTGAAGATGTAAAGAAGCAAATCCATGCCAGAGCGAGGAAGGTGCTTTAGCATGGGATAGGCAACTTTGTCTGGGCCAGTGGCAGTGGATGGGGTAAGATTGGAGGCAGCTGCAAGAAATTCCACGGGAGAGAAAGGAGAGCAAAAGGAAGAGTGAGACTCCACAGGGCACGTGGCTCGGCGGAGCTCACTGAGGTAGCCTCTGACTCTGCTGCGCAGGGCCTTTGGCTGAGAAACGGAAAAGTGCGATCTCAGGTAAGCGGCATAAGCCGAAGCCGATTCTCTGGGAGAAGAACAGTTGGGGAAGTGAGGAGAGGAAGAAGACGAGGAAGGAGAGCCAGCGATAGAGCGAAGGAGAGAGTGTACAGATTTAGGGTTAGACCTAGGTGAAAGAGAAGAGCAAGTCGTCTGCCATGCCTCCGCCTTGGCCTTAGCGATGACTGACGAGGCGCGTCGAGAAGCGGAGATGTAAGCCTGACGATCTTCCTCACTTCTGTGAGCGGCAGCGAAAGCCTTGCGTCTTTCACTAACCGCACCTTCCACCTCAGCGGACCATCAGGCATTAGGATGGCGTTTGATGCGGCCGAAAGAAATGGAAGATTTGGCTGCATTCAGTGCCAAAGAGGTAAAAAGAGCAGCAGCAGAGAAAAAGACGAGTATTCCTCTACAGAAGAACAGTGAGAGTCAAAGTAGGAGACAAATCATCCCAGCGAGCTTTCTGAAAATTGAAGGAAGGGGGACGCTCGTTGGGGCGAAATACCGGAGAGAGAGGGACAAATAGAAGAATTGGTAGGTGGTCAGAACCCAGGTCCTGAAGCACCTCCCAGGAGCAAGAAAGGGCAAGAGAAGGAAGAGCAAAGGAGATGTCAGGAGAGGAGCGAATACTATAGGAGCGATGTAGAAGGGTGGGTGTGTCAGGGCCATTGATGGGGAGGAGGTCAGAAGAGATGACTCAGTCGAATACTTCCTCCCCGCAGGGGTCAAAAGTACCTCTTGAGTGCCAGAGGGGGTGATGGCAATTGAAGTCCCCCAGAATGAAGAGATTTCTGGAGGAGGAAAGAATGGAAGGAAAAAAGGAGTCGGTTCTACCATTCGTCGGAGAGGCGCGAATAAGGGGGGCGTACACATTAAGAAAAGACAGCGAGGAGGAGTTGTTAAAAGAGATGTTGACCTCTACATAATCAGAGTAGGGATTGAGCAAAGAAAGAGAGGAGGTAGAGAGTTCAGAGAAGGATAAGCCCTGCCTGACGAAAATGATGACACCGCCGCTAACGTGGGTGGTATCAGGAGAAAGAATGCCAGACCGGGAGTGGGTGCGATCAAAAGCAGAGAATCCAGCAATCCGGAAAGAGGAAAATGAGTTAAGATTGGATTCCTGGATATAGATAAGGTGAACAGAATGAGATGAAAGAAAGTGAAGTAGTTTAGTGCTTCTGACTCGAAGACCTCCAGCATTCCATTGGAGAACCCTGAGAGAGTCAATGGGGAGAGGAGGCAGGAGGCGTAGAAGGACAGCCAGGAACAAGAAACGGTGTTGAGCGGGCAGAGGGAGAAAATACAGAATGGGCAGATGGGGGATAAGAAGTTTGAACACGAGGGTGGGGCGGGAGTGCAGCATTAGCTGACGAAGGGCTAGGTTTTACAGTGGAAGTATACATGTCGGAAAAGTCCGAGGAGAGAGTCACAGTGTTATGTGAAGACAAGTTCTGAAATCTGAAGACAAGTGTGAATACAAGCTCGTTACGTAGATTGAACCCCAGGTAAGCTAAAATAATGTGGCAGATGTCGTATTGACTATTGATTAAAGGAGACTATATTTCCATTTGACTACATATTTTACGTACATGCTTCTAGATCACATATTTTAATAAAAGCGTCTAGCACAATTGTCTTTTAATCAGATTTGACTCCCCGATGCTTTACACTGGCAATGTTATGTCAGTCTATCCATTATGCTCCTGTGCCCTAGCCTATTGTGATTGGTACTGGTTAATCATTTTATCACTTTGTAGCTATCATCTTTATAAAGAACTTCTTAAAAACAAGTTAAACTCAATATTTTGTGTTGCAAGTATTGCGGATGCATTTACCTGCAGAAACAGGTTGACAATGGTTAATTTTGCTAAGACAGACCTTCAATCCTCTCACTATAAATTTACAGCACAAATTAAGGCGTAGTTAAAAATGATTACTGAAGAAAGTTTTCCAGCAAAAGATTTCGTGAACTGTTCATAAAATATGACACATCGATGCCATCGAGTAAAGTGGTTGAACGCAAGTTTTCTCTCAGGGAAGAAATAATGCGCCCGAAACGAAGCAGGCGCACAGATAGAGATTTTGAAATGGTTGTGTTTTTGCAAGGAAATAAAGGGTAATGGGTAAATCGAAATAAAGCTTGAAGTTTTTCTTATATTAAAGTCGATAGAGCATCTGCCTCTGGAGCAGTTGACTTGGGTTCTATTCCGATTCTGGTCAGACCAAAGACCTAAAGATTGGAATACATAGCTACCCTGCTTGACAATTAGCAATAAAAGGAATAGTGTGGAGAACAAGCCGGCCAGTTAATTTGTTTGTTGTGCCCTTGGAAAAAGCACTTGATGGGATTCCTCTATTTTTTAGTTGTAGGCAGATGGTGAGCCCATGAAATCTACCCGTTGTCGTGGGGCAGTCTGACTAAAGACCAGCAAAAGAGAGTATTAACAAATAAAATCAAGCTCAAACCAAACGATGACGATCTTTATTAGCAACCTAGGAGTGAATTCGCACTCCTTAGAACAAACGTTGACGGCGTCACTTTTTGTTGTTTGGGCCACTGATGACAGATTGACTTTTTTAACCAGTTCGCGCTAACGGTGACAGCGTCAATTTAATTTGTTTACGCGTAAAACACTGGCCACACATATAGAAATAATAGTCCGTAAATATACAATTGTACCTACGGAGGGAAATCTTTTCTTGAAAATGAGTTATTTGAGCAACCATGTGATTGGATACAACATATTTTGGATGGGTTGTAGCCTATAATCCCTGTTGCTCAATTCCGGGACCAAGACACATAGTTACAGCCAAGAAACTCGGAATCAAAAATATCATTACGAGGGTGGTTGCAAAAAGTCGTGAAACTACCATCAATTAACTATTTCTGTAAATATAAACAAAAACCATTACGACGCTTATCCCTGCATTGATTTTGTGCCCCTATACGTATTCGAAGAAACGAATAACATTTGTGAAATGAGGAAGCGTTTGTGAGTGAGACTATTCTTACATCAAAGTAGATAATTGGTATTAAGGGCACAAGGGTGACGCCTTCGATTATACTAATTTATCGGTACGGCTCGAAGAAATGTCATTTGGATAAAGCCGGTACAGCCGGCTGAATCGCTGTTTCTAACCAGACATAATTGACTGATAGCCCTGTCGCGCGACCCTGGAGGAGTTGACTTGTTAATAATGTATTTGGTATCACATTCAATGACCTGGTCTCAAACCTAATTTTGATTTGCTATGCTTTTGTTTTTTGCGTGGGGAGGCAGACAGTGGTGGTGCGTCTTCAGCTGTGCGAATATTTTATCTGATGAATTGTCCCTGTCAAAGTTTTATTTTGCCAAGAGTTTTGCTTGATTATTTTACTAACTTGGTTTTATCTTGCCTCTATAAGGTAATACTTTAGTAATAAGGCAAAGTGTGATTATTCTTGTCTTTGCTTTGCTCACGCTCATGCTACATCGGGTAATTGTAAAGTGCTCACCCACAATGGTAGGCTACAATATTTTCTACATCTTTACTCTTTCGCTCCTGCGATCATAATATGATGATCGCGTGTTTTCAGTGTTTCCATCAATTTTTTTCAAGTTGAATTACAAAATTAATTTACTAAAAAATAGATTTGTGACTTTCTTTCTCAACCGATTTTCATACAATTTTCAAAAGATCACACTTAATGTAAATTTTGTTCCCTAAGTTTTGGATTTTCATACCCAAAAAGGGTTAAAAATACCAACAACCCAGTTGCAGACGACAAAACCTGCCAAATTCTCAGCAAGAGCCAACTACACTAAAATCAAATTGAGATTACATGTTTAGCACAAAACCAAACCCTTTATCATTAACACAGTCTGAAAACTACTCTTTTGTGGCATCATGTAACAAAATTTCAAGCAATAATGAAAAAATTTACCTATTTAAAGTTTCAAATATTTTAGGGGTCTCAAAACTTCCCCCAAACAAATTTGTATGGTAAGTAGAAAAAAGTAAATTTAGTTTTTAAAAATATGGTATGTTACTAAATACCGGTCTCATTTGAAAGCTTAGGAAATTTACTTTCCAGCAATATATAACTTCAAATAATTTAGGCTAAGCAGTATATGATATTTACTGATCAAAAATGGGTACTGTAAATCATTTCAGTTCAAAACACCCCAAAATTTTTTGACTTACCTTCACTAAATTATAATTTCTAGAAAAACTACACCCTATAAAAACATAAAATAAATTGCAAATATTTTACCACTACAGCTGTTATTTCGTATCAAGTTTCCAAGGAGACAGAAACTAAAATACAAGTTTAAAATCTGATAGAAATTTGGCTTGTTTAAATCAAAGTTTGCTGTATCCCCGTTGTTTCTCAACAAATGGGAGGGGTGTAAAAAACTTCTGTTTCATTGTTAGTGACAACATATTCTATTTAAACTTGATATTTTTTGAATCTTGAAGAAATACCCAGTTCAAAAATACTTAATGTTACATGGTTTAGGCAAACCTCTAGCAGATAATCACTGATCATATTTTAGGTATTACATTTAACTAACAAAATTTGGTACCGGTCGGTACCGGTTAACAAAAAGGTCACGGGTCTCAGAAAGTTGCAAATTGTAGAAAACCTAGGCTTTTAGATAATTTTTGACTGATGTATCTTGAAAGCTTATGTCCTTAGCATCATCTAGCAATCATTTCTAAAAAAATTGGTAAAAAATAAAATCTGTAATGATCTTTGAGGTAAGGGTACTTTAACTTCGAAGATAAATCAGCACCTCTTGGGGGCTAATTAGCATAAAATTTGCATAAAAATCAAATAAAAAATTTTTTTGTTTTTTTATAATTGAAATCTTCAAGAAATAGAGATTTCAACGATATATAACACTTGATGTAGAAGTAAACAGATGAGTAATGATTTACAAACAAACTTAGGGCATTTTATGATGATTAATTATGATTGATTATGACAAATTATGACATTTTTTCGCACTGCCACCTTACGGAAATTTTTTTCGCTATTCACATGTTAGCGAAAGAGTTAAAGGCGGACATTCTTTTGGGATCATAATGTAGGCAATTTTTTGTTTCTCATCTCGAACACCCTTTTTTAGAGATTAACAATGCAAGAGCAATTGTTTGCCAATTTTGGTCAACAGCCCTTGACAGTACAATTAAGCTACTTTGTGGGCTTCTGTGTTAAAATTTGTGTTTAATTGTAGAAAGGAGAATATTTGAGCGTTTTCCTGAGTCCTGGAAGAGCTTCTTTATTTTTTCTTGCTAAAGAAGGATACGTGCGCGCTTAGTATCAATCTGTATCTTGAGTCGGTACTATATTTAGCGTTCGCACGTACCTGCATAATCATTGGCGTACGCACGTACCTGCATAATCATTGGCGTACGCACGGGAAATTCGGGGTTAACTCCTCATTGATCTGACATGGTAGCCTATACCCTTTTTTTATTTAACGTGGCTAACTAAGGCGGTAAGATTGTTTTTAAGTGAAAATCGAGAACATTTTTGTAGCGCTTTTTTGTAGTTTGCTGCTTTTATTGCACTTTTTCAAAAAAAAAGACTAAAAAAGTTTTTTGCGTCTTCGGGTCTGATTACAACTGACCTACAATTTGTATAAAACCCGTAGCATGGCGCATAAAACTACTCCCACTTTTGGTTTTCACTAACCACATCAAATACTATTCAAATCAGATAGTACAAAAGCAACGTTTTTTGGCACACAAATTACCTACAATTTGTAAGCAGGCACACCGCCTTTTAACCCTACGTTAGTACCCTGGGGTGTAGGAACGTCATTAGTACCATGGGGTGTTTCAGCACCCCATTAGAAAAACTGTTGTCAATGACAAGCAATATACACATTGGGTTTCAATGCTTGTTTAATAAATATAGTTAAAGAGTTATACAACACCAAAGCTGTTTATTGAATAAATTTAAACTGTAAAGCGATATTTAAAATGCGGCAGCTCACAATCAAAACGAACACCCGGTAGTCTTGTTCCAACCTTATCACCATCAGTGTTATTTGTTACTCTGATTCTTCATCGTTAGATGCGGATTCATGGCATGTTATGCATTGCACAAATAACTTGCTGTGGTCTTTGCAAACATGCTTACCACAAGTGGTACAAAGTGTTTTGACTTTGCAGTCACGTGACCTCTCGCACAATGCACATCTCTTTGCACGATTTGATGTCGATGCCTGCGAAGATGTTGAAGATTCTTCTAACTCTGGCAGCATTCTTCTAATTCCACTTCTGAGGTCTCTTGACAGGTGGATATTCTGCAATCTTCCCTTCAGAGCCTCTTGAACAAGCAGCATACTTACACTCTTGATGAATAGACGGCGATTTAGCTTGTTTTCGGGGTTATGACAGTAGAGTATGTATGCATTTATAGTGAAAACGTTTAACAACGCGTAAAAAACAGTCAAAGACCAACGTCGACTATTTCTTGAAGTGTCGTACTTCCCTGCCATTTGGTCAACCATATCAACTCCGCCCTTTGTCGAATTATAAAAAGTAATAATTTCAGGCTTCTTCGTGTCACCAGACTCTGGGTCAATTTTATCATCATGATGCATGCTACTATAGAGGACAACATTTTTCTTTTGCTTGGTCTGAGGCACATAAGATACTAGTGTCACATTATCTCCAAATCCAAACATACTGTCACACGCAGCCCTGTTCTTGGCCGACAAAAATTCGTCGGGGATCTCACGTTTGTTCTTGCGAAGTGTTCCCACAGCAGATAATTTATGGTCATGAAGTAGACTCACGACAAGTGGGTAACTGGTATACCAATTATCAAATGTAACGTTTCTGCCTGATCCTGAGATTTCAGAGATAAGTCTTGTAACTACAGCAAAAGATGAATTGTCAACCTTGAATGGGCCATCAGGCTGTTTTGCAGCATAAACTTCCATTTTGCAAGTGTGGTACGTTCTAGCATCAGCCATTGCTTGTATTTTTATGCCATATTTTGCTGGTTTGTTCGGGATATATTGTCTGAATGAACACCTGCCCCTGAAAGCCACCAGCATCTCATCAATTGTGACAAACTCTGAGGGCGAATAGTTCCTCAAACAATTTTGAACAAACATCTCAAAAAGGTCTCGAATTGGGGCAAGCTTATCCAAAAGTTTTCTTGAAGCCCGTGTTGCTTTGTCATCAAACCGTATGCAACACAGTAGAAAGCGGAAGCGATGCAGCGACATCGTCAACAAAAAAACATTAATACCAGTGCCATCAGTCTTCCACAAATCATCAAGGTTCATTCTGTTGCTGTGATAGGTACCAGCCAATAGTAGTAGACCAAGAAAACCTTCATTTCTACATTATCAGTGTCTCTTACTTTACTTTTTTGAGTATAGTTCTTTCTCTTGTCTCTGATAAGCAAGTTGGTCTTTTCAACCAATATTTCAAGCATTTCAGGAGTAACAAATAGTTCCCAAAACTCATAAGGAGTCTTCGCTTGAAGGGCTGGTCCTCTAGGTCCTGGTCTTTCTCGAATAATATTTTCAGGACGGGTACGAACTGCTGAATTAGGCATTTCTTTCTGCCACCATGATTTCTTGTCTTTTCCCAGCCATCCATCACACTTTGGCTGTTTCTGGCAGGTCTGGTTTTCTGGTTCGTCATGTTCTGAGTCATAGCACTCAGAATCAGAAATAACTTCATCTTCTACAACAAAATCTGATTCACCTTCACTGTCATCTTCAGCATCACTCAAAACTTTACATTCTTGCAACATTCTTTGCAACCTTTCTACATTTCTACTGTAACTATCCATAATTTACCCTAAAAAAGTAAGAAGAACAAGTCACAGTACCGTAAGATTTTCAGCTTTTTTTCCTCTCACCTATTCAAAAAGGTATGTGAAAAATGAAAGTTGCAAGTGTTGCCAACTCAAAACGGCACATAAATTTAATTCCCTGGGGTGCTGAAACACCCCAGGGTACTAACGTTGGGTTAAAGGTTGCCGACTCCTGCACTAGCGGGTGGGGGCTGTGCACACGAATACTGCTCTATGCCTGCATGCTCCTTTTTAATCTACGGTCTTATAAACTTCAGTCTTATTTGCTACAATTTTACAAGTATTTTTGGTAGTCTATGGCACTAAAAATGTGCAGCTAATATACAATAAAATGCACTTGTATAAAAAGTTGGATTATTTACTCGTACATAATAAACTATAGCAAAGAAATTTACAAACAAACCCAAGTGCATTGATTAAATCGCGGCAATACAGTAACTGCTAGCGACGTTGAATTTTTAAAATAGCGTAACGCCTATAAAAATTTACATAAAGAACGTAAAGAAACTAATGCAAAATTCTCACAAAGTTTGGCTGAAAAACTGTTTTCACAACAGGCAGCATTTTCCAAAAAACAAAATATTAGTTTAGATTTAGAGCGGGTTGACTTTTCAGTCGGTATAGTACAGCGCTTCGCAAGCAGTTTGCCATAAAGCATTGATGCCGACAGAAGACGCATGAATATGACGGCAATTATATTTTTAACTCAAATCGACTTTGTAGTTGTGGAAAAGTGTTGAACTTTTGTTCTTAAAAGGTCGCTTGGCAGGAAAATGCCACTACAAAAAATTCGAATAAATTCATAGCCTCCAGTTTTTATAAAAGTTAAAGTTCGGCTTCCATGCAACTTGTTGTGCCAGTACGTTGTCATTCCACACGACGTCGTTTTTTTTCTGGAGCGCTAGTGCCATTTTCTGTACCAGAACGTTTTCTTACCAGACGACGTCTTTTTCTTTCTGTAGCTTTGATCAATTCTCGCTTGATTTCCTGCAACATCGAAATCCATCGCTAGCTAGTAGTAATAAGCTAATTCGTAATGTACCCCAAATTTAAGGCTCCGGTGGTTCTTAACCAAAATTCAGTTGAACCATACCGTTTAATGATGATAGCCCTTATGCTTCTTCGGATGCAGGCACGACAAGAAACACCGAACATGCAGGTCTCAAACTGCAAGCTCAACCAAACAATTTAGAATAAGAAGGTCGTTTGGTGAAAGCGGCAGCTATTGAGAATGTCTCATGAATATTGACCGGTAGCCCCACAACCAACACGACGGACTTCCAGTGGTGGGAGCTCAAAACTTCCCCTTAGGATGCTGGATGATTAATTTCACCATTTAAATCTGGTGAAGTACAGGCCAAGAACTTGATGCAGAAAGTATCATTGTACTAATTCATTTCATACAAGAAAGCAACCTCGGTTGAAGCCAAAATGCTGAAAGTCTCCCAATCCATGTAACTCTGTTTCAAAAAGAAAGTAAACTTTTCAAAGTCACTCAATAACATTTTGGCCGCAAAAAACATTGTGATTTTGACAAGTTTCCTCTCAAAATTGTGCTGGGCGCCTGCTTTTGCATGTTATAAGCATCCTGTTTAGCATTCTTAACTCAAAAGACACACAAGAAACCTTATACTGCTCAGTTATTTCTTACAAAGTACAGTCATACTTCATTGCTTTTTCAACAACATATTACATAGGTGTACCTGTACGTGACTTTTCACATTGAATTTCATTAACTCTTTGAGTTGATCAAAATTGTAGTTGTTATATTGGAACTGGAAGGTACTACAAAAGGATCCCTTTCCAAAAACCGAAAAATCGTTAAACGGTTGACCGGGATCTTAAAAGCAAAATCATTTACATAAAAATCTAGATTGATCTTGCAGGTATTAAAATGTGCAATGCTTCATCTTTTCAGAAAAACGTAAGAAAAGCGCTGTTGTTAATCAACTTACGAGTAACAACTTGACATAAAGATTTTTAATTCATTTAGTAGGCGATAAAATTTTTTCATTTTGATAACTTTCTCATGACGTTGAAATAAACTCTCTTCTGAAGTGCAGTTGCAGTGCAAGCATGTTTTAATACCAATGATTGGCGAATGATTAAGCATTGTTTCAATTCATTCTATTTGTTCGTAACCTTCTGGAGTTAGTATATAACCAAAGCCAAACCAGGTTTCCAGTGTTCTAATCTCAACTTATTAACTGCAAGCGTGCAAGCAAGCAAGCGTGCAAGCAAGGATTTTTGTTTTGTGTGTATGAAAACTTTAATGTGGCGACGACAACACATACACTGCAATGATCGTGTTAACTAAGCGGTCGTACAAATAGAACAAAATGCGATACCGTCCAATCTTGAATGAATAGAAATGCTTAAATCTGCGGTCAAGTATTGAGATGCAGAGGTGGCTGGCAATGAGTATTTCATTTTTTATTCATTCTTTGGTTGGAACTCATGCTCGGTTTGCTAGTCTTTTGCCCGACTGGACCACAACTACTGGTAGAATGCTCGACACCTACACCTGGCTTCCACGTATAGTGGAGGAATGCTGTTAATTGCCTTTTCCAAAGACACTACAAGCAAACAAACAGGCTTTTTCTTTACAATACCACTTACGTGTGGAACGCACCTACCATCAGCACGACATGTATAACACAAACGCTGCAACCAAGCAAAAGAAAATTGTTATTTCTACTCGCAGTGCCCATCCGGGAATGAAACTCACACCTTTTGATCTAGGATCTTATCCTACTTGTTACCACAATCGAAAACCTAAACTGACTTGGGGGAGGTGCTGTTGATTTTGCCCCACAATACGATTCTTTAAACTTCTTGTTGCACAGCGTAAACCACAGCACTGATGGACAATCGTCATCATCACTTGGGAGGAACAGGAACTCTTTCGGAGGCAGTTTCTTAATTGCCTCTAGATCGATCTTAGGAAACTTCAGTCCAGACTGATGGGCGTGAGCGGCGGCAAGAATTAGTGGCTGAAAACACAAACCTTGTTATATATCGATGAGCAAAAGTGAGTTAATAACTGAAAGTTGCAGAAGAGTAATTAAACCCGACTTCTGATAGTATAAAAATGATAAAACCGGAATGTTCTAAACAAATTTTCAATATTTTAAAATCAGTTGTCTGTTTACAAAAATTAATATGATGATGAGAGAGCAATCAATCAAGAATCGAGATTTAACCCTTCATTATCATAATAAATCTCATAATTGAGGATTAGATCTCCGTTTACGATTAATTACTCTATCATCATCCAATTTGTTTACCAAAGCTATGTCAGTGCTTTTGAACCTTTTTGCTTAACCTTGAACCTTATAGCTTACAGAGTCACAGTTGAACAGCTCTGATCTTCTAACGAGATTCCCTACTATAGCTTTGTTTTGCCGCTGGCGAATGTGGCAAATCATTTCTTAATCCTGTCAGCTTTATCATAACAGATGATATCTTATGAATAAAAAACAGTTCAAGTTCAGCATGTGATGACCGATCTCATACTTTCTTTAAAAACAAAAACTCAATTTACTCTAAATATTACCAGCTGTTTCAGCTTTCTAAATATTAGATTAAGCCTACGGTTGAGGGATACTGGTGAATGGTAATATGACTAATTTACTATGGAGTCATAACATATTACGCTGCGAGCATAGGCATAAAACAAAAAGGGGCGAGGCTTTGGGGCTTCTGGCCCTCTCAAAGATTTGAAAAATTTCATCTCCAAAGCTCAACAAAAACGATAGAAACTTGATCAACAAAAGCCATCGAGCCAAGTTTTTTACCTAAGCGTGCAAAAATGCAGTTTCAAAAAACTGATCTCTAAAAAGAAAAGTTATTTTCCGTCAACCACCCCTGTACATTGCAAATGCTTACCCATGATTGCAGGGCCATTGTAAGAACACTATAAATAGTTACTTAAAACAAACAGTTAAACAACATGTTGTTGCGCGTCTAATGATTTGATTCAATTCTGTGTTTCAAAATTTTTTGAATTTAAATTATCATTCTCCACATTAGGAGCAGAAGTAATGGAACAAAATCGCTTTGACGGAATTTTCTAGAAATTGGCCTTCGGTTTCAACAAAAAGGAAAAGTTTTAAGTACATCGTCCAGCGATATTTTGACCCTACCAATCCTACCCTGGCTACGGGGGAGAATTAGAAAGTTTTAGGATTGTGCTACCTTGTAATCGAATTTCTCGTCTGATTCGTATGCGTTAAAATCCATGACAAGCAACAGATCCGTTCCTCGCTGAGGTCGCAAAACGGCGTCAGTCGGAACGTTTTTCAAAATACCTGCAAGTTATGATCAGTTACTATCTTTAAGGTCTGCAATTTATTAAGAAAGTAGAAGCAGCCAAAGTCATATTTTCATTGGCTCTAAAATCGTGATGTAAACGTAAAATCACAAAAACTAAAACTTCTAGTTGCTTTACGTGCCCCCATTTCCTTGTAACCACTTTGGAAAATTGTCCCCTGCAAATTGGTTTAATATTTACTGTTTAAGCTTAAATTATCAAGTAAATACCTAGCACCATGTAGCCTACTGCTGTTATTTTTTAAGATAAACGGATAAAGATAATTTGTTACCGGCAGTAAACGACAAAATGTTATTAAAAAATTTATCTTGCTATGATCTGTTTATAACACACAGTAGGTCGAAGAGGCACTTGACAAAGTTTGAAGCAATGACAATAAAATCTAAAATGAGATGAAATAAAATTCGATGTTTATTTTGAAAGCAATGATCTACCTGCATCAACGAATTCCAACGTCTTTTGTTTGGAAGGTAGAACCATATTATGCCCGCAGCATTTATGTCCAAACTCTTTTACCAACTTTTCCTGGTGCTCTGAAAATAGGCTTAACTTACTATGCTATAGAGCAAGGGAGTGCAAACTTTTTTGAAAGGGGGTCGATCTCACACAACTGCAAGATATAGCGGACCAAAACCAATTAAAAAATTTCATCCTTTCCAAGTTAATCTTCAAGAAAAAAGGTCTTTAGCAATGGATGAAAACGCGGTCTTGTAATGTCTCAGTTTTTTATCTGATCTTTATCTTGAAGAGCAATAATGAGAGTTTTTATTGAAAGGCTTTCTATTAGAAAATCAATCACAAAAAACAAAGTTTTCGATTCGACAAGTTTTTATGTTCGGTGCTACCCCTCGGATTTGGAGACTTTTTAAATTGAAATTCTGTTTTATTCT
Organism: Trididemnum clinides; assembly: GCA_963675345.1. NCBI lineage: Eukaryota > Metazoa > Chordata > Ascidiacea > Aplousobranchia > Didemnidae > Trididemnum > Trididemnum clinides. The sequence goes on from OY776301.1 coordinate 24,231,684, forward strand.
TTTTAAGAAATCATTCGGGCCACATTTCACATCATTTTAACACAATTTCACCTTTCCGGCCTCAATTTGAACACCTCTGCTGCGCAGTAGACAAATGATATTAATATGTGTTGTGTTTGGGTTTTCACTCGCTCAAATTTCCTTTGTTTAATGTACAATGGCACGATGGTCAAGATATGATGGTCATGATCCAGAGTTTGTAACTCGTAAGGTCGCCATACTTGCACCGTTTCTTTGATAATGTACTTTGCACTTTCCAACGTTTCTATGAGCTTAACTAGACATTAATACTGGTCTTTGATTTTGAGAAGTTGAGTAGCTTAACCAGTTGTTTGCAAGCAAACTTTTGCTCGTGTTACTAAAATACTAGACCCTTCGAAACTTTCTACAATCGCTTTCACTTCATATAAATTTTTTGCATTATATAGGGCAGCATTAAAAACCGGATACATGGATTTTGTATTGCACCTGCAGCACCATATATTTTGCAGTATCAGACACTAAAAGACAGAAAGAGCTTCTGTTGATTCCAAGAGATCTAACAGCATCGTCAACTACTTGAGCGATGCTGTTGCTATTTGGCGCACATGATAGAGTTTGACAGTTGTACAAATAACTGATGTGAGCGCTTTCTCTTTCAACTAAAATATTTAAATATAGTATACCAGGAAGAGTGCTCTCACCAAAAACCAGAAAAAATGGTTTGTCATGTACAGCATTTCTTACCGTTGTAGCTCATCTGCGCTTAATTGCAGCTCTATTTTTCTACAAGTAGTTTCAGATAGTAAACTGTGACCAATGTTGTAAAATAGGTTTTTGATATGCTTATTGTTTAGCTTGTACAAAATCAGCTGACAAAAATGCCTTGGCTACCTTTTCCACAAAATTGGTTGCTGCTCAAAAACGTTTACGAAGTAGCAACTCAGATCTGCTGCCAAACGCTTTTTGGTGTTTGGATGTATTTCGATGACTTTCAACAAGAAAGCGTTTCTCGCAAGAAACTGTACAGGAGCACAAATTGCAATATAATTCATTGTTGGAACATTTCATAAATTCTTCAAGAAAGTCTTGAAGTAAGGATTGAATTTTAGATGTTTTGGTACTTTTAACTTTTGGCATCATTTAAAAACCTAAATTACAAACTGAAGCAAAATCTAAATGAATTTGTCACGTCATTCTTTTGACAGTTGATTCCATCGGAGCCGAAATTATAGACCATTCAGTAATTTGATTTATAATTTGAAGTTTGTTTGTGTTTCGCTTGACTGGCTCTCTCGTCTTTGCGATAGATGGAGTGGAAGTCACGGCCGCTTTACTTGTATCATTACTCTCTCTGCTATTTCCTTAATGAGTGACTTTTTTTCTTTTATGATGATTTGATTGCGATAAAAATTGTGAACATGGTTCATTCGGAAAATGGCGTGGAGGTGGCGAGGAGCAGAAAGTACCGCAGAAAAACCGATTTATATTGTTTTTGAATCTGCCGCTCTGTGGGTGGCGTGTTGATCTTGTAATATATACATAAAAAAGCGATTAATGTATTGATTTGACGACGTGTTTAAACAGAGCCGGTGAGACGGAAGGTTGGTGGCAGCTTTAGTTATAACTGCCACAAGAGGACGAGCTTTTCCAGGTCTTGGAAACATCCACTGTTAAATAGCAAAACACCATATGTTGGTGAGCTTGAACACCGCACCTGCAGAAATATACTACTCTCTCTTTCTTGATTCACCTTTAGTAATGAAAAGATAGTTTAAACTAGCATCGCAGATGCCTCTTCTCTATACTGCAAACGTTTTTACCTAACAAATGTGCAATGTTGCGCCTAATAATTGTCGCAAATAATCGATTGCAACGCAGTCACCCACAATTTCATTTGACTTTGACTATTGCACCACAATCGTTTAATTGTGAGAAGTAGTAGCAATCTGTACTACCGTACAGAAAGTAGCTAACATTGCAAGTTAAAACAAAACAGTTAAGTAAGTTTTATCAAACTTATCACAGTTTTTTTTACTAATACAAACGAAACATCTCGACTAATAGCATTGATTATAAAAAATTGACTGTATTACCCTAAAAAAATAAACCCAAAGGTAAAAAATTGAATTTTTATTGACTTATCAAATCAAGAATATAAAACTTACTCTATGTATCTGGAACTTTTACAAATAACCACGCCGCTCAAGCTTACTATCAAAAATTGACTTCATTGAAAAACTTGCCCTCGTAATTACTGTAGAAAGAGGTTTTTAACTGTGCATAGAAAGAACTTACTACCGAGCTTACAGACGTCATCTAGCGGATTGAGATTGAATCTTTTATGGGTATCAAAATTACGAAAGATATTCTGAAGTTTCGCAGTTCGTCCAATACCGCAATCGCGTGTGGTAAAGAGCACGCTTTCCCTGAAAGAAAATACCAAAGCATAATAACCTGGAGAACTACATGCGAGTGTCACCAATGATAATTTAATTTGTAGTAGCTTTAGAAACCGTTATTTTGATGTTATGCAATTGATTATTAGCCGAACTTCTTTCGAATATTTTGATTTAAAGATTGCAATTTTGACGAAACATTGATCCGGTAAAAATAATCTGTTTTGGCTATACCATGATTCATCCCTATATTCTGTTTATGCTATACCGTGATTCATCCCTATATTCTGTTTTGGTTATACCATGACGACTGAAAAAGATATCGCCCAACATGCAACACATTGATGGAAAAACACTAAGTGTCAGTGTAACAACAGCAATTTAGGGATTAGTTAAGCCATCATCCTGTTTCAACAGAGTTTACTATTCTTGATAATTGGTTTCGGTATTCTCCCCTATTCTGCGATTTTCTTGTTTCGTATATTGAGTATTTCCCTGTATCTCAAACTTTTCATGCTTATTTTCTAAGGGTATTGGGTATATTCTCCAAAGTTTTTCTTGTTTGTTTGCAATTTACTGTTTTTTGATTGGTTCATGCATGATCCTACATTACGTAACGCATGGATAGTGTATATATGCTAGTGAGGTATGCGTAGAGGAGGGAGACAATAGGAGAGACACCAGAAGAGACAAGTGAAAAGTAAAGAGCTAGAAGACATGTTCAAGGTGGGCATACGGGAAGGATGCCAATTGCTGCTAGGGAAAAAGTGATTGTGATGGTCGATAATTATGTCGGTAGTTTACAAACATACAAGTATTAATAGTCTTGGTGTTGTTAAAGAGTGTGCTGATAGTTTTAGATTTTCAAGCAGAAGTTCTTAGTCCGAAACTCCGAAGGATAATACCTAGAAGGTAGTCGTTGAACACTATCTAGCGAATTTTCCCGTCGCGGAATGTTCATATATCTGTTATCAAGGTACAGGAAGGGTGATTCACTGTATTCGGCGACAATCAGCATGGCAATAGTGACGAAATTCATTTGGAGAGAACAGAAGAATTTTTTTAGAAAATTTATCAGATGATGATAACTGCATACCAGTGCAAAAAATACCACTTTTATATACTTAGGGGGAGTGTTTGGACCGCTTGCACTCTTAAATTCAACCATGGTCATAATCACAACTTACCTAATTTTTTCAAGAAATGTAGTGAAATCAAATGCAATGTCTTTGATGTCTTTGAACAGACTTGCAGCACTGTCAAGAACTTTATTGATAACTGTGAGAAATAAAAAGTTATTCTTCGTACCCACAGAAAGAAAATAGAGCTGCCGCATGAAGACTGAGAAATTCTCAAGCATTACACAAAAACATTGGATACTTAACAAGCTGGCTCTGCCGGCATCGCCCGGCAGGGCTACTTGTCAATTACATTTAGTTAGAATCATAGATTTATTTGGTTGTGCCGGGTTTATCCTAACAACATTACCGAAAATAGTAACAAAACGTTAATACAAATGGGACCATATCCCTTATGCTCTAATTCTAATTATCTACAGTACTTTGAATTAAGACTGATCCACTCACAAACCCTGTATTAGTTTACAAACTCTATCCCTTCTTTCCAATAAAGACACACAGTCATATTTTGGGGTGGGTGCCAAAATTGTTTTTGTTATACGATTATAGAAATATGTTATTTAGTGGTTGGCTCATTTCCCGACTTGGTGCAACCTCTCTGGGAATGAAATTTTTGAGGCTAAGATTCTTAGCTGTACCAATGTGCCTTAGTCCCAGAATAGCGTATAGGGGCAATGCCTCCGCACTAAATGTCTTGCATCCGATCACAAGGTTATCCAATCGGCGCGATGGCGTAGTGGTTAGACCGTCGGCTTCGCAGTCGGTAGAACTGGGGTTTATTTCCCTAGTCGAGTCATACCAAAAGACTTTAAAAAATGGTATTCACGGCTTCCGTACCTGACACTCAGCACATAGTGATAGTATAGAGAACAAGCCGGCAAGCTTCCTTGTTGTGTCCCAGGGCTAGGCACTTTACGGGATGCCTCCATCTTCATGTAGCAGACAAGTGGTGGGACCAAGCAGTCTACCAGTTGTGGTGGCCCAGTCTGACGAAATACATACAAACCGAGTATGAGCTCGTACGCATGAATGAATGAAACCATGTTATCTTAATGGCCTGCTTTCAAGAAAACAGTTTTCTTACACAGGTAGATTGTATATTTGGTGACTATGATTTTGCGAAGTGGTGTAGATTGACTGACCAATATCTTCTGTTAAATTTCATTAACTATGCACGTAATACCTACTTCCCGACAATAAATCACGACTATGCTATCTTACAAACAGCAAACAATTTCACAAACTTTTAGGCGTTTATGTTACTTTTTCTTTGTCGTATGGCAAGGTATCCATGATCCAGGTCAGACACAAGAAAAGAATGGGGGCCGAGAGTTTGCCTTTTTACCGCCCTAGCCTGCTGCGTTGCCCAGATCAGATGCTGGCAATGATGGAGTTGAGCCAGCACCTTGTTTCATCGTTCGAAACTGTCAGACCATTATTCTTCGAAGTGCTCGATGTGTTGGTCATGTTAAAATAATTTGGTCTGCAGTTTGTTCACTAGCGCCACACTCTTGTTTCGGTGAAGCAGCGAGACCCCATTTGTGCCTGGACGAACCGAAGCGCCCAACGCCAATACGTAGGCGATTGAGTTTGACCCAGGCTGTTCATTTTACTGAGTGTATTGTACATAAATCAATGGTTTGGAACGACGCTGAAGTGATTGCTGTATTTACAGGAATTGAGCTGTAAAGTTATACATACTACTTACAACTGTTCCGTAATTGTAGGCCCAGTTATAAAACTTACAGGCTCTGTGTGCGCGTATATTTCTTGCTACTCAACACAGCTAAGGGAAAACAAAGTGACCCGGAGCCCAGAGTCCAGCATCTGCAATTCAATTATCACTAACAAGTCAGAGTATGGCTTAAGTTGATATCTCAATGACAACTTTTCATGCTGGAGGTAAAGATAATTTTTTCTGAATTCTGCATGATCTCACATTAACACTCGGCATTTTGTTCCATCTCGCTACACGTGGTAAAAATTTCATTGGGTTTAAGACATGATTGTACTATCAAGGTATTCTATAACGTCGAGTCGACCTACGGTTCAGGTATTATAATTTTCGTACTTGCCATTGCATTATTAAAAGAATAAATTGAAACCGGTATGTTAGTGCTGCAATAAAGGAGTGTGCAACCTTTTTTGCAGACGGCCAATTTCCAACTTCTCGAACATTTGAGGGCCGGTCAGAGTTTGCAATCCGTAAGGTTTGTACGTAGGTTTAGGTTTCCATACAGTGGTTGGTGACGGTGTTCATCCGATAAGGCAGTAAACCTTTCTTTTTTGAGATCAACACCTTTGTCGCAAATTTTACGCCAAATTTTCCAAATTTTACGTTTGAGGACCTTTTTTTCCATCACATAATTGATAAGTTTGCCATTCAAGGCCACAAAATTTCACGTTGCGGGGCCCCAAGTCGCACAGCCCGTCTGATCTATATTACGGCATTGTACTTCGCCAGACAACATATCAGTAACAAGTTTTACTATTTATGTGTGCTTTCAAAATGGCAGCGGAAAGAAGTAGAGCTGCTGCCTGCTACTGTTTTTAATGATGCGGTGCCAGAGAGCATCATGAGGTCCTGTAACGTTATCACAAAACAGAGGTTTTTTGAAGCGTTTAAAGGAAAAAAGCATACTTAAAAAACGTTTAAATGCTTAATCGTTTTTTTTTGCGTGGTCTGCAAACCTTAAAATTGCTGCAGAATTGTTTTTATCGGAAGCATCTTGTCTACATCTCCTCAAAAAGCTTTCAACCACGTTTCAACCGTGAGTATTTTTGAGGAAGTTAAGGAAACAAAACTTTAAATAGACCTTTTTCCAGCGCATCTAGCGGCCAGTTCTTGTTGTTGTGTACCTCAAACATTTGTCAGCGCGTTGCGGTTTTCACTAAAAACAATGCTAGGCAAAAGTTTAAATGCGATAAATCGCTTTCCAAAAAAGCTTTTTGGACTTGAAAAAGTTCTAAGTTAGAATTCTATGTCATGTGAACAAATAAAGTTCATTTTAAGTAGGTTTGGTTAATTTATAGGCTTTTTTCAAACAATATTAAAGCAAGTTTAATGTGGTTTTTTAAGCTGCTAAAGATTGTCTGGAGCTGGCTCAGCACTGGTCGTGAAAAGCTTCAGAGGCACTTATACTGTATTGCTAACAAAGTTTAGCATCATTGAAGCTGCGACACAGCTACTGATTGCTTTGGTTAAGCAGCTATTGGAAAAAAGTAACCTGTGTTAATTACTATCATGCAGCAACTGCTAGTTCTAAAAATCTCAGAAGCCTAAATGTTGGCGAGAGTCAAGTTAAGATTTTTGTTATCATGGGTTGCATCTGTAACTGCATTAACTGAATCGCAAATGGCGTTTTAGCAAATGCATAACCAATCTGACAGGAATTGTTTCAGTTTTCAAAAAATTGTTCAATAATGCCTTTATAAACGAGCGTTTCATCATACTATTTTGCAAATACAAACTCGAACGTTTTCAAATGTTTTTTTTATTGTTTGCTAAGTCATGTTAGCAAACAATAACAGAAAAAAAGAAAAATTGATCATAACGGAAAGCGTATAACAAGTGTATATTTGATAACAATTAATGTATTTATTTTCCGAGGGTTTTAGTGAAATTCTTGATTTAGTTATACGGGAGATAATATGCTGTATGAGAAGTTTTGTTTCTTTTGGTTGAAAGTTGTAAATTACAAAGCAAAATTACAAATAATGGTTTCAGTTTTTTATTTAACAATTCACGATAGATTTCAAGCAAGGTTTCGAACCTGTGCTCTTGACCTAAACAAGCAGTGGAATTGGTACGTAAACCATTTTTGCATCATCACGTGAAACGGGTATGTAGTTCAGAAACTCATTGCGTAAACGACAAAGTTTAAATGCAATATATCAAAAAAATGTTTGTTACAAAATGAAAAACAAATAAACAAACATTTTTATACTATATTGATAAAGAATACAGCACTTGAGGGTTTTCTAATTATTTTAAAGCAGATAAAATATAAGAAATAATTAAGCATGACAGAAAAAGTGCACAACAGTTGTAGAGTATATTTCAGTTCATGATTTCATTTGACGAGTATATAAGTGAAAAGTGAGATTTTTGTTTTGCTCTACAGAAAATGATATGTTGTAGATGAGATGGCTCGTCTCTTTTAGTTCAAAAGCGTAAAGTACAAAAGAAATTTCAAAATTGTAAGTAATGGTTTCAACTTAATGTTGTTTGTCAACAAATCACGGAAAATTTCAAGCAAGGGTATTAACCCGCATTTTTGACTTTAAGCAGTAAATTAGTGCCGAGCGATTCATTGCATAATCAAATAAAATGGGTGTGTAGTGTAGTTTATAGCCGGAAGGTGACCAATAGGTGGCGAGCGAATTCAGTTCGTGACTTTATTTTACTAATACATAAGTAAAAGGTGAAATGAGATGCCCCCTCCTCCAGTGGAAAATTGTAAGGTATATAAAAATAAAAAAATTACAGATAATGGTTTCAACTTAATATCCTACGAAAACAATTACCAAAGATTTCGAGCAGGGGTGCGAACTCGCGTTCTTGTCTTTCTAGTAGTATTTGTGCGTGAGTAATTTAATGCATAAGCACGTGAAATGAGTATGTATGCAGTTTCAAAAGCTTGCTGTGAGAAGGTTTTTTTACAAAAAAAAAAGAACAACAGTAAGCAATTAAACAAACATTATAGGAAAGAATAAATTTCAAGATGTCAAAATTACACTTCTTAACTAGGAAGTTACATGGCACTTTATAAGTTTTCTTTATGGTTTTGAAGGCTTGGTAGGTGAGACTAAACGATTTTCTGAAGTTGCAAACGGTGTCGTGGTGATATTGCTTTCTTGATTTGTATTACTATCATTCTGGCGTTTGTGTTTATATTTTGATGGATTTTTGCATTTCTGACTTTCCGAATTTTGTCGTTAGTGTGTAGTTGTGATTAATAATGCGATCGTATCAACCTATCATGGGGACAAAAACTTAGGCATTAAATAATTCGATGGTAATTGGGTTTGTGCTATCGGGGCGGTAATAGTGGTGGTTTTCTGTATCAAAGAGTCGACAAATTGCCATATCATAATAAGTTTTCACGTGACTGAAATACATGAAATGCCGAGTCAGGACCTTTGTTACAAAATGCACAAAAGGATTTTGGATTGTTGAGAGCAAATTCACAAAATTTAGTTTGGAAAGGTAAGACGTTTTTAACTACTGTAATTTGTAATTGAATGCTTTTAAGTAATTGGGGAGTGTCGAGTTGTGAGCTCCTTGCCACTTGTTTTTGTTTGTTACTGCTCCAGTCTCTGGGATTTGACCGTTAATAATTCTTATATAAATGGTCTTAATTTTACCGCTTTCCAATTCTTTTTTTGCAATGTTGTATTTTTTAATAACATCCAATGTGTGTTTGTAGAACGGAGATGGTATTTTTTATGCGCAAGGTGATTTAGTTGATTTAAATTAAACAAATTTGATATAGTGTGTCCAATTTGGTATTCTAAAAAGATATCTTGTATATCGAGTTCTAGGTGCTGGGTTCTAGTTTTGACGTATCTAAAAACATTTTTTGGATGTATTAGATGACCATGAATGGCTATATTAGTAATACTGTACCCTCAAAGATCCTTGGGTAGTTAAAGGGTCTCAAGGGGAGGTGTTAATCTACTGTATGAGGCCTTCCCATAAAGGAAAGGATTCGAGAGACAATTTTTTTCTAATTTGGTTGAAAATAGGGTAGATTGATGCCGTGTAGTTGATGATTGGCATAACTTTAGCTTTAATTAACAGGCGTTTAAATTCCCAAGTTGGAAATGGTTTGTTTAGTGTGATAATGGCTTCTTTTAGTTCCTTAAGTGATTTTTCCCATTCTTCTTTTAGGTTTGATTTTCATATAATCGTTCCTAAAATGTTTAAGTTTTGGTTATTTCAGATGATGGAAAGTAGTTCTGCATACAATGTAGTTTTGGTGATGAGGCCCTATATTTTGTTATCATATAGACATAAACCTGAAGCTTTTTCAAAGATTCGTACGTAGTCATACGCTTTTTGAACTGAATATTTGCCGATTAAGGTCAAAGTGATGTCATCGGCAAGGCTTGGATATTTTATTTTGGTGAGGCTAATTTCTATTTCTTGTATTGCAGGAGAGCCGTTTATGTACGACACTACACGGCCTCACTACAAGTAGGAACAGAAAGAGACTAAAGGAGTCTCTTTGAATCATTTTTCTAGCCAAATTGAGAAGGGAGGTAATAAAACCATTTACGATGATGAACAAAAAGGCATTTGTATTAAGATCGACGATTATTTTAATAAAAAGAGAGTGGAAATTTCATTGCATTTAAAACCTTGTATGGCCATTGGTGATCTATTGAGCCATAAGCTTTTTGGAAATCAAGAGAAATAAAATATACTTTCCACTCGTTGTTTGTGATTTCCCAATATAAAACTGGTAAAAAGGTGGTGGCTGACAAAGTTTGGCCTCCAGAATGTGCATATTGATATTTTTGTACCAGGTCTCCCAGTGAGTGTCGAATGCATTGAGTTAAGATTTTAGTGGTAATTTTTAAATCTGCGTCAAGCGACGATATTGGTCAATAATTACTAATTATGTTTTTGAGTTTTCGTTTTCGTCTAACTTCAACGTTTTCGTCTAGCTCTTTTTAAGAGTTCTCGCTCGAATGGCAGCCTAACAATAGGGCGAAGAATTTATAGAGAACAAGGCGATTTCTGATTATATGATATAAAATGCGTCCTGATTGGTAGACCGAATCAGAACGTTTTGAGAAGTCAGAATTGTAGATGAGCTAATTTCAAAGTACAGTACAAAAAATTCCTTTTGACGACAAAGTTAAAGTAGAAAGATGAAAGTGCGATCTTCCATTAGCCAATATTGAAAATTGCTTGTCATCGTAATGAATTGCGTAGTTTTTATTTTCCAAGAGATGTTGTCCGATTGCAGTGTAGCTTGCTGGTGAAACTTAAGATGCTGACTTGCATTCGCGTTTGATGGAAAGTCGTATTTAGTCGTATTTGATGGAAAGACGTGCGATTAAGCCAAACACTAGTAGAATTTTGGTGTTTTGTTTACAAACTCAAAATCTAAAACTAATTGAATCCACTGAACACAAGATAAACAAAAGTATCGCATTTAAACTTCTGACTAGCACTGTTTATTACTGAAAAGCGCAACGCGCTGACAAATGTTTGGCTGCACTTAACAACAAGAACTCACCGCTAGGTGCGCTGGAAAAAGGTCCATTAATTGTTAATTATTTGTCATCTACTTACTTACTGAAAGAGTGAAGTTTCTTTAAGCCGGTAAGTGGGATGATGAATTTTGTTTAAGCAAAAGCCCCTTCCTCCGTTAGGATATGCAAATTATAAAAACTTATCTTCAATTGTGACATTCTCACGACATATCGAACACTCACACTGCGATGCTGATCAATGGTGATAAGTTTGATGTTTAACGTCGAATAGTTTCAGAGGAGATTACACAGACAGGCAGAATTGCGCTTTATACCAAGTGGTAGAAAAGTAACTAGGGATTAAAGATCGCTTGTGGAATTATTGTTATTGCTGTGAAGTCCAGAGAACAATCATTTTAGGTGAGACAACACTAGTGTATTACTTATTGAAGTGCTATCGCGTTGAAGCGCGCAGTTTGCCTTCAGCGATGACCTTTTGTATTCTGCGCGTGCAATTACAGCAACTGCGTTGCTGCTGAGTTTTGTTACCTAGTTTCTATAAGATTATGTTTTGTCAAGCAGCTTGTTAAGTAAAAAATTGTTATTTTATGTTTTACAGACATATGCCTTATTTTTAGTTTAATAAAGCTTATATTGCGAAGTTTAGCTCAATTTATTAAACTAAATTATGGACAAAGTCTTAAAGCCAGAGCGCTTAGATGTGGAACCAGGAACAGTCAATGCGAGTGCTGAATATAAACATTGGTACAAAACATTCACCTATTACTTATCTGCTTTAACGGCAGCAGAAATCCAGCACGATGAACTCCAAGTTTTGACAAATTTAATATCATACAAAGTTTATTGTCATATTGCCGATATCAATGAATATGACACGGCAATTCAGATGCTGCAAAATCTTTATGTCAAACCCAAAAATGTTATTGCTGCTCGACATAAACTCCGCCTATGCAAGCAACAAGCAGGTGAATCTATTGACCAATTTGTGTTGCGACTTCATTATTTGAGTAAAGAATGTGACTGCCAAAATGTGACTGCGGAACAGCATCGATTAGAATTAATGCGTGATGCTTTTATTGCTCGCATGTCCTCAATACCGATTCGGCAACGTTTGTTAGAAAATAGAACATTGACGTTCCAGCAGGCATATGATCAAGCTAGAGCTCAAGAATTAGCTTACAAAAGTTCTGAAACTTTTCAAAGTACCACTACCTGCAATGTTACTGCAAGCGATCCATTGAAAAAGGAGCCAACTGAGGTAGCAGAAACGCACGCAAACCAAACCAGCGATAAACAGCATTGCTCCTTTGCAAAGTCGACATGTTATTTTTGTGGAAAATCTAATCATGCAAGAAATGTATGTCCAGTTAAAGATGCTACATGTAATCACTGTAATAGAGTTGGACATTATGCTAAAGTATGCCGAAAGAGACTAATGAAATTGCGATACAATCGTGATCATACATCAAATGCAATTAGTGGGGCCACTTTAGCTCCAATTTCTGCTTCGGATGTACAAAATTCAAATAAAGTTTTGTTTGATGTAAAACTTAACGGCGTTAAAGCTAGATCACTTATGGATACCGGATTTTCAGACTGTTATATCGACAAAAGATTCGCTAAAGCACACACCCTTAAAATCTACGACAAAATAGGTGAAGTGACTCTTGCCGAAACTTCTGTCAAAATGCCGATCCAAGGACAATGCATAGCCAAGTTGAACATTGCCAACAACGAATACCCAAATGTTGTTTTCCATGTTTTAAATAACTTAGCTACTGATGTCATCATTGGTGAGAAGATTTTTCAAGAGCATTCAAAAGTCACCTTTAACTTTGATGGCAGTCGTCCGGCACTTACGCTGAATGGACTTGCGAAAATGTGTGTGCCGTATCCGAAGCTGTTTAGTCATCTGAGCAAAGATTGCAAACCTATTGCTGACAAGCCCAGAAGATTTTCGAAAGATGATGCTGAATTTATTCACGAAGAAACGAAACGACTTTTAACCTTTAACAAGTCGAAATGGGTCATTTTGACCCATGAAGGTACACTTTTTGCTGTAATTATGTCGCTGTTGCTGGAAATTGCCTATTCTTTCTGGTAGCTGAGTTTTTTGGAGGGATAAAGTTGTGGTAGGGTTGGTAAGCTTTTTGGGTTAGTGGTTGCCTGGTGAGCAGGGATTTGTTTGTCAATTGGGTCATTTTGACCCAATTCGACACTTAATGTTACATTAATCGTTTTTCAGTGTTTTTAGATTTTATGCTTTAAAATGGCTACTAAACGTATAATAGATGTGTTGGAGGCTTTGGAGCATGATTCAGATGAATCTGATGTCGAAATCGAATATAGTGATTCTGAATGCGAGGAAGAAGTGGTTGAGAAAAGTGAGCATGATTCCGAATCCGAGCAAGAGGGATCGCTTTCCGATGAAAATAACGAAAGTGATGCTGATGAAGATTTGGAAGAACGCATTTTACTTGCGAAGTCAGGAATTGAATGGAAAGAAACTCCCTTTCGGGCCAATGTGCGGCGTAGCTCCAGAAACATTGTAACAGAAAAATCTGGTCCACTTGGTGCTGCAAAAAACTGTAAAACTCCTTTAGACATATTCAGCCTCTTAATGCCCCCATCTTTAATAACTAAAATTACTGATCATACAAATCAAAAAATTGAGAAGATCAGGGAATAGTATGGGTCCAGTTATGATGCTGCTAAAACAACTAATTCAGAACTTTTGGCTGTTTTGGGAATTTTAATTATTTCTGGAGCACAGCAAGCCTCTCGTCATGACATTCAAGACCTCTGGAAATCCGATGGAACTGGAATGGACTTGTTGCGATCTGTAATGCCTTATAAGCGCTTCAAATTTCTGTTGTGTCAAATGCGTTTTGATGATAGCACTAAAAGAGAAGAGAGGCGCTCTACCGATCGTCTGGCTCCAATTCGAGATATTTTTGAAAGCGTGGTAGCCTTTTTCCGTCAAATGTACAGTCCTACAGAGTTTGTGACCCTTGATGAAGCTCTGGAACCCTTTAGAGGCAGGTGTGCATTTGTTCAATACATGCCAAAGAAACCAGCTAAATATGGTTTAAAGCTACAGTGTTTATGTGACGCCAATACGAATTACACATGCAACATGGAAGTGTATGCTGGAAAACAACCAGATGGTCCTTTCCAGCTTTCAAATAAACCGCATGACATCACAATGCGTCTGACTGCACCCATCTTTGGTACCGGCCGCAACTTGACAACAGACAATTGGTATACAAGTGTCCCACTGGCTGAAGATCTCTTGAAAAATAAAATAACTCTCGTTGGAACAATGAAGAAAAACAAACCGAATATTCCACCAGAAATGAGACCGCAGAAAGATCGGGAAGTTTTCACCTCTAAATTTGGATTCCGAAAAGATATGATGATAACTTCCTATGTACCGAAACAAAAAAAGGCAGTTATTATGCTATCCACAATGCATTCGGATGCAAGCATCGACGAAACGACTGGAGACAAGCAAAAGCCTTCAGTTGTGGCATTTTACAATTCCACTAAAGGTGGTGTGGACACCGCAGACAAAAAATGCGCGGCTACATCTTGCTCCAGACGCACAAACCGCTGGCCGATGTCTTTATTCTATTCTCTCATCAACAAAGTTTGCTTGAATTCGTTGGTGATATACGTTTGGAATAACGAAACGGATGGCCTACGATTACGGCGAGAATTTTTGAGATCCCTTGGAAAAGAGCTTTTGCGAAAACAACTTGAAATACGCTTTCAAAACAGAACTGGAATACAGAGGGGTTTGCAAAACACTATTGCGACCTGTGCAGCGAGCTTGGGAATCAATGTTGCGATGATCACTGAGCCTGATTGTTCTGAGAAAGTGCTCCTGAACGTGCACGAAGGGTTCGATGTGCATTCTGCAAAGACAGAAAGACAAACACCTACTGCTCCCAATGTTCAAAGCCAGTCTGCAAGCAACACATGGGACCACCAACTTGCAAGAACTGCATTGAGTAAAGTACGTCATACCATAAACTATCATGAAAATTGTCATGATAAGTATTTTTTTTCTTGTGTATTTCATAAAAACTTTCTCTTCAATACAATATTGCCGTTTTAACGAATGCTATTTGATGCAGGGTTAAGATAGAAAGCTATGGGTCAAAATGACCCATTTCGACTTTTAGTGTGAGAAAAATATTTCGACTTGTTAAAGGTTAAAGGAAGACCTAATTGAACCCAGTAATTCCCCATGGAGGCCGCAAGTTGTGGTGGTAAAGAATGAACAAAGTGGGAAACGTCGAATGGTGATAGACTACAGCAGAACTATTAACCGTTACACATCACTTGATGCTTATCCTCTTCCTCAAATAGAGGACATTGTTTCAGAACTTTCCAAATATAAGGTGTTTACCACCGTAGATTTAAAATCTGCTTATCATCAGATTGAGAATTTAATGCTTTTCAAGCAGGTCAAGAATTGTATCAGTGGCGCAGATTTCCTTTCGGACTTACAAATGCCGTACCGGAGTTTCAACGAGCAATCAACGCTTTTGTGGCTGAGAATAATTTACTTGGTTGCTTTCCTTACTTGGACGATATCACTATCGCTGGCGAAGATCAGGAAGAGCATGACTCCTACCTAAAGGCATTTAATGATGCGGCAGCAGCATGGAACCTTACTATCAATGAAAAGAAAACTCAACTTTCTCAGAAAGAAATTTCGATTTTGGGATACAAGGTGGCACATCAATCAATAAAGCCGGACCCTGAAAGAGTGCGGTCACCGCTGGAAATGCGTGTGCCAATAACAAACAAAGAACTACAACGTCTGATTGGACTGTTTGCGTATTATGCCAGATGGATACCGTCTTACTCCGACAAAATCCGACCATTGATTAAATCTACTTTACCTTTATCGAGTGGTACCCTGTTCGCGTTTGATGTTTTAAAACAAGCTTTGGCATCGGTTGCTCTCCATCCTATTGACAATACTTTGCCGTTGACTGTTGAAACCGATGCTTCCGATTTCGCTATTGCAGGCACCTTAAATCAAGAAGGCCGCCCAATAGCATTTCACTCAAGAACTTTGTCCCCGGCAGAACAACGACACTCTTTTAGTGGAAAAAGAAGCGTACGCTGTAGTAGAAGCGCTTAGAAAATGGAGACATCTTTTAATTGGACGACACTTTACACTCGTGACAGACCAAAAGAGTGTTTCCTTTATGTTTGATCGTCATCACGCAAGCAAAATTAAAAATGAAAAAATCATGAGATGGAGAATGGATTTATCTTCATTTCATTTTACAATCCTTCATCGACCTGAAATGATTGGGCCAAATACCCTCTCCCGTACATTTTGTGGAACCATTGGCACTTCGCATTTAAAAGAGTTGCATGTTTCTTTTTGTCATCCTGGAGTTACAAGAATGGCGCATTTCGTGCGAAGCAAGAACCTTCCTTATTCACTATCGTAGATTCGACACAAATGACATCTGATTGCAGAGAATGCCAAGAAATAAAACCTCAGTTCGTGCAATCACAAGGAAGCTGCTTGATCAAATCAACTCAGCCTTTTGAAAGACTTAATCTAGACTTTAAAGGCCCGCTGCCTAGCACGACAAAAAACCATTATTTTCTAACTATTATTGATGAATATACACGATTTCCGTTCGCATTTCCATGTAGTGACATGACACCCCTTACTGTGGTTAACTGTTTAACTCAATTGTTTTCTATTTTTGGTACATGTGCGTTCATTCGCTCAGACCGTTGGTCAGCTTTTCAATCTTATGAACTTAAATCATGGTTATTGTCGCATGGTGTGGCTACCAGCCAAACTACTAGTTATAATCCAAGGGGTAACGGCCAGTGCGAAAAGTATAATGACATAATTTGGAAGACTATTCTGGGGGCATTAAAATTTCGCAAGTTGCCTGTAACGCATTGGGAGCTGGTCATGACTGATGCCTTGCATAGTATTCGATCATTGCTTTGTTCGTCTATTAATAGCACACCTCATGAGCGTATGTTTCGTCATACTCCCCGTTCTGTAAGTGGTATGTCGCTGCCAAGTTGGTTGAAACCGGGCCCCATTTATGTTAAACGACATGTTCGCAACAAAGAGGATCCCTTTGTTGACGAAGCTCAACTTCTAGAGCTCAATCCTACTTACGCTCGTGTTCGTTTATGTTTTGTCAAGTAGCTTGTTAAGTAAAGAATTGTTATTTTATGTTTTACAGACATATGCCTTATTTTTAGTTTAATAAAGCTTATATTGCGAAGTTTAGCTCAATTATTTTTCAGATTTTGATGATTGTGTTTATGTTATTTATGGTATGTGACAGCATTTTCCAAAATGATCAATTGCTTGACCAATCAGGACGGAACCAAAATTGCAGTGCGTTGTGTGGTGTGGAATTCATTTTTTTATGACCTATTTGTTTTGCTTGTTTACTCAATGCAGCTTCAGGGAGGAGCTTGACCATAAACAATTTTGGTTCTTCGCTGCTTCCTGCCCTTTAATCGCCCGTCACTTGATACTTTATTTAATCGCCCATCACTTGACGCTATTTTTTTCGTTGGGTGTATTCGTAATTTTTGTGACAGAGGGAGAGGCGACTTTTCAGGCAAAAAAAATTCTGTCTGTTTATCTATCTAATGTCAAACTTTGATATTTGAAACTTACTTGAAATATGTTGATTGTTAGTTGATGAGGCTGAGGTTTTGTTATCATCAGAAACAGAGCTGTAACTGTCCTCATGATCACTTTCTTCCGAATCATTGTCAGATTGAATCTAAACATGAAATTAATCAAGTAGCCAACTACAATAAGTTGTCATTGAAATTATCGATCATGAAATATTTTTACGTTATGGACATTAGTTATAACACCTTATATCGAGGCCTTGTTTTGCAGTCGGTATCGCAAATATTCATTTTTAATACAAGCACTGTAACCGAGGAGAGCTATCTGGCGGAAAATGCTTTTCCCAACAACGCAAAATCATAAGGGCCGGCGTATTTTATACGATGCTAAAATATTTTGAAGAAATCTTTTATGCTCGGTCATTGTCTTTTGGGGCAGTTCAAGCAAGGATTTTTTCAAATAGCTTTTGGAAATGTCTTGAACACTTTTTGAAAGCATCCTTGAAACGAGAAAAAGTCTGCACCATTTGAAAAGCTCTTGTAAAAATTAATTTTTGTCATCTCTCGAATTAAAATCATGGCTGCGATCCTAAATAAAAGACCTTTGGAAATAAATGATAATAAAAAAACTTGTTATAGTTTTAGCTTCGATGTTATACGTTGACAATAAAACTCAGTTCAATAAAACGCTGGCTCGTAATCGTGGACTCACAAATTGCTCGAAATCGTAATTACATGTTCCGCACAAAGAGCACAACAATGCAAAGCCCATGCGCCCGTGTGAGCCTCACGTTGTTGTGTTGTTTGGACATACACATTTGGTCAATTCCCTTCCTTAGAGACAGGTTTGTACCATAAATACATTGTGCCAACAGTACTTGCACTTTCAAGCCTGGCTAAACACAAGTTGTGTCGTGTATAGCCGCAAAGATTTTCCTGTGAGGACAAAATTGTAATATCGTAAGATATTGTAATCATATTGGAAACGCTTTGTAGTAGACCAGATCGCATAGGTAAAGTGATTCCAAAATGAATGTCAGCATACTCTTACATTCATGATCTTTCCCGTTTCTTCTAAGCTTTTCTTTGTATTGTTTCGATCACAAGTTGAGATTTGTTCTGAAAAAACTAAAAATGTTGTGGCTCCACACTACACGATGACAGAATTAATAGGTCGCAAATTACTGCATGAAGAGAATTAACAACTGTGCTTATCTCTAGGGCATACAACTCCCAGCTTGCTAAAAATTGTCCCGCAACCGCTAGTCAAATCCATGACCATACCAACCAGTCAAGCAATGGTATTTTGTTTATGTAAAGTACAGCATGACTTAAGTATGCTTGATAAATAAAACTAGTCGATAAATAAAGCGAAGACCAATTTTTATCCTTTTTATTTCATAGCTTTTTATGGGTCTGTCAACAATAGTTGCATACCACCTTATATGAAGAATGCAAAGCGGTTATAAACATACAGACTCGGTAAAAGTTCCAAAAATGTAAACGATAACAAAAATAGTTTACAGTTAAAAAGGTAGATTTTGTCATTGAAATTGTTCAATAATAAAACTTTACTCAATCTCTCAAGCTGTCTTAAAAAAATGTAGTTTTCACCAATTTTTTTCATGAAGGAGGATCCTGCCTCATCGCCAGATCTCAGATAATCGTTTAAGAGAATGGAAAAAGCACATCCAACCATTCCCACGGTAAAATGTAACGGATATTCAGGACAGGGTCTCACTAAAAATCCATTGCTCCAATAGGATCCCTCATTTTTCGGGCTTATTCTGATGCCATAATTCGGAAAGTATATCTCGTCTGGTGATCTTTCAACATAAGCTAGAAAAAGATAAAAATGATTTATACTTACAAAATTAAAATTCAACCATCACGAAAATTTTTTGTTGTAACCAAGCTCTATGTAGCAAAGTAGTATTACATGTAAATCTAAACGCCTTAAGGAACACCAACATCAAATGTTTTAAAGCATTTTAAAAATAAAAGTCAATTTCAGCTATTCATGAGTGACTGCTTGATTTGACCACCACCCTTATGGTTTCTTTGCAGTTTCCTTACTCCACTCTTTCCCTCCTAAAAAATTAAACTAAGTGAATGTGCTGTGTTATCAATTAATAATTTTGTAAAAAAACTTAAAATTGGAAAAATAGAAATCAAACCAAAGTACATATGGGATAGTACACGCAAGCGAATTTGCTTCGTATCTGCAAGTGTTGAAAAGAATCTGCTATCAATAAACAGTAATAAAGTCAGTTAAGGCATTTATTTGTTCTAAGAAAAATCAATTTTGTTATAAAGCATTCTCAGTTTGTTAATCAAATAGAATCAAAATCATTGAAATTATTATTCGACACTCAAAATTTTTATTTTTATTTACCAAAAATTCGATTTGATTAAGAAACTGATGATGCCTTAACGAAATCAATTTTTTGTAATAAATAAATGTGTAAGCTGACTTTATTACTGGTTTTTGATAGCAAAATTTATTCAACACCTCTTAAATTGATATAATTTTATTTTCTTCTTTCGTTGTCAGATAAAAATAATTTAATTGATGAAACAATTTTTGAGGGCATTTGGACTCCTTTCACTAAAAAAACTCAAACTTTCAATCAAAAGACAATCACCAGCAAAATGCATTAACATGACTCGTCACTGTGCCATGGTTTGAACAGGAAGGTTTACGGATGCTAAAAAAGCTAATGAAGCAAGGCGACATTTAAAAAAATAGTTGATATTTTTCGAGGTGGTAGAGTTACGAGGTGAATAATTATTTGCAGTAGCCTTCCGATCTTTTGAAGACATAGACGTAACCAAAGAAAAACTACCTTGTCCTCCCCAATTTTTGAAAAACTTACATACCGGGTTTGTATTGATTTATTTTTGCAGTTACTTGCACAAGAAATTTTGAAAGATTTAAAAAAAGCTGCCCTTTCCTTTTTCAAATTTGTTCCCGGTTACGCCCATGATTTCAAGAACTAATTTAAACAACAAGCCTATTTTCAACTTCTCAGTGGTCACACTCACTTAAATGGAAATCTTAATAAAAGTAAAGACAAATGATAAACTCATACCATGAAATTTGTTGGAGGTCTCATTGTTCTTGACATGCATAGCAACCAGTACGGGGTAAGGTACTTTCCCTTCTTCTACATAAGAAACTGCGTCACTCAGTTTAATTTCCATCTGCAAATACAAGTTGAGCTTGAAAGTCTTACATCGATCCGTCAACTCGAAACCGACTAGTTATGAGGCAAAGCACAATAAATGATGATAGAGAATTTACTCCTCTCTTAAAAAGTTCTTTTTTAGTGGCTTCTTCCTAAAAGGCAGTAATCTTCGATCAAAAAGTTACTACAACTCCATCAACTCCTCCACTGCAAGCAACTTGTAATAAATGCCATGATTTGCGACAGTGTTTCAATATCCTTGCAGTGCTTCGGCCACGAATTTGACTGTTGTCCTAAGTCAAAAGAGTGCAATTGCCGTAGCGAGTAGTCACTTCAATCACGATAGCTACATGTTGTTGACTGTGTTCGGCCTACAATTTGAGATGTTGCTAATATCATTATATTTGTAATTTGTAATTAGATGCGTTTCGTGTTTGTATGAGCTCGTCTTTTAGAAGTTAGATCATATTATGTTGTGAGTTTTGTTCCTTGGAATGGAGGCACGGAGTGAAATCGTAAATTAGGTTCACGCTGCAAACCAAATCGAGATCAGTCAAAAAGAAATTCGCAGTTCATTTCAAACCACTCATGAATACAAATTACCGAGAAGACGACTGCCTTCAGTGATTTGTCAGAACGTTACTCGTTGCAACATTCTGGGTGAGCAGCTTCATTCTGCTGATCTGGTAATGCTCAAAACTGTAATACTGATAGCTTCGTTTGTTACAAAGAAGGTCCTGACGTTGCAACCACCAAGCAAATTGATAAAAAAGATATCCCATTCTTTGTTAAATCAGTATGCAGTTCTTTTTTGAAGAAACTGGTTAATAGAACTCTGCCATAGCTTTTAATAGCTAAATTTACCTCCAAGTTAGAAGCAAAATTGCTGTATTGAACCGTCACGTTTCCTTTGCCAACACCACTGACCCAGTGCTTGCCGGGTAACATATTTGATATAAACGTGACTTTTATGAATTAATTGCAATTTAAATTGACTCACATTTCCTTTGCCAAGCAATTGTCTTCCCATTATAAACCCAGGAAAGTAATTGACAAAAGTGCACGGGAGATCATACTTCGATAGCTTCTCACTTTTGTAGCTGCTGTAACAACAGTAATGTTGCGTTGAATTACGAAACTTATACTTAAAACTTAATATCTCGTAGCTCTTCAACCCTTTTTTTTGCGTTAGAGGATTATTACATGAATAAGCAATTTTTTCTCGATTTCAAAGCATGAACCTAGGCCTACAGACAAGGAAGCAGATGCTTTATTAAAAAAAACATAGCCCTTATGTTCGGAACTACATTAAGCCAACAAAATAACATAATGCTGTCTTCGCATCATTTACTGCGTTCGCCAGCGATCGATAGAAATTTGAAAAGAAATTAAAAATTAAAAACTAAATATGAACAAATCGTTACCCAGTAAAAGAGTCCAAATTGTTCGAATAACGGCATAAGTTGATGTTACGTTTTATGTATTACTTAATTTATTTTTCATTACAGGCGAGTAGAATATTATAGTTATGCATTAAATCTCGCTACATTACCAATGACATAGTTCTTGTTACCATAATTAAGATTTGCAGTTGTTCTATTTTTGATGCTCTTCAATACACAACATCTCGCACCTTACCACCGACTTAATTCGTGTTATCCTAATTAAGATACGTAATTGATCTATTTTTTATTTTCTTTAATTATGATCATTTAAAAATCTATTGTGTTGACATTGGATTCATGACGAAAGTAAAGAATTGTTATTGGTTTAGAAAATTACGATCAACTTTCTACAATGCAGCTTCTGTTCAACATCATTTAATCAATTGACTAAGTGAACGGCAAAATCTTTTGTCGGTCATTCGCAAAACGACTTATGCAGAGATCTGCTTCGGAGGTGCCAGTACTTTGCATTTCTCCCACTGGCACTGCAAGCAGGGAAGAGCATCTTTTGCCTTAAAGCACAGTCTTCATCAACAACAAAACAACGCAAACACAGTGAGGTCTGAAGCCACAGCGACGAGATTGTCTTCACGATAAACAACTCTCCACCATCAGACGACCTAACAGATATGAAGCGGTTGGCTTCGTTGCTGTTGCAAGGCCCACTTGTGTTTTGTGAAAAAACAACAGTCAGAACGTTGTGCAGCAATGGCTCAATGTAAAGGTTAGAGCATCCGCTCTGCAGTCAGTAAACTTGAGTTCAATTCCCTTCTAGAATGATGCCAAAAACTTAATAAATGGAATTGTCCGCTTTTCTGATTAGCGCTCAATGCAAAGAATCGATTGAATAAAAGCAGGCAACTTGGACTATTTTGATCCTGAGTAGGACACTAAACAGGACTTCTTCATCATTACGGGACGGACAGGTAGTGGATTCCAGAAGTTTATCTGTCGCGATGGCTCAATCCAACTCGTATCTGAGAAAATACAACTAAAGACTCGTGCTTATACGTAAAAATGGTTCAATTAAGTGTCATGTGGTTTTCGTCAAGTAATCAAAATCCATTAGTTTAATGTTGTTATTGGGCCCTTGGGAAAGGCATTTATCGAAACTTTTTCTGCTTGATTTAAGTTTTTGTGGTAATATTCCACTGTGCTAACACTATTTTCCAGTGCGCAGCGTGTCTGAGTAGAGTTCCTCAATTAAAGAATTGTACAACTGGAAGGAAAAGATATTACTATAAACATATACTGTAGCTTAGCTCTCACCCAAACTTTTTGATTGTGTTGGGGTTTACAAAATCGTACCAAAGGTTCTTTGAAAATCGCTCTCTGATGCCATCGTGGAACTGTTTTTGTTTCGAAATACTCTTCAGTCCATAAGCAGTCAACAGATACCTAAACAGTAATAACAACATAATTACATTTGTGAAATCTGGTTGGTACTGGTAGTATAAGCTTGTTAAATATTGATGTAGATTTGATATATTAGCGCCCATCTTCGGGAAGCTCAAAGACGTAGCTAGGAAGCGACTCGTCCTCAAGTAGCGGACCGGGGGTCCCGTCCTAATAAAACAGAATTTCATGATCTACAACCAATGCTTTAACAGTAACCGTTCTGATATAGATATGGTGATGAGATATGGAGGGTAGATTACTGCCGGTCTTAGCGCTTACTGTTCAGTTTATCATAGCTTAGCCCAAAATCATATGGTAGTCATAACTGGTTTAACCGGTAAAGCTAGTTGACCTACCAAGCAGAACCAGATAATCCACAGGTGTACGTAATAGTATCTAATAGCCCTTCTTCTTCAAGAGCTTCCATTGCTCCGCACATCCCAACAACAGCACGATATCCGCCTCCTGATCCTACCAAGGAAACAATAGGTGTCTGAAAAGCGAAAATTCACGAGCGGTTAAAATACGCGACTGTCAAAGAAAATGATTGCAATGTAGTAACCGCCCGTCAGGTGAGATCGCATCATCTAGAATAGGCTAAGCTACGTTGACGATTCTTCTCCCCCAAGGGTGTTGAACTCACGACTTTTCAATGTAAACGCTTGATGTAAAATGTTTGTCTGTTTCTTTTGCCACGTAAAGTAATGCTACTGAAGACGTTACGACTGCATTGGAAGCGATTATTACTTCCAAGTGGGTTAGCTGTTTCCGAGAATAACTTAAGTTTAATTTAATTTGTCTCTAGTAAGAAATTCACGTTTTTTCCTTCAGTTTTTAGCTTGCAAAAAATCTTTCGATTGTTTCATTTTTGTTGTTCTACTTGTTTGTTCGTTAGACGGTGTCATTGCGATGAAAAGCAAAATCCTTAGACCCAATCTTGATCAGATTTGTGACGTGAATATAAACATTTGTTTCATGCCGAGCCTTTATCCCAAGGCAGAAAGAAAACTGATCTATTTGCTTAATTTGTGAAAAAATTGTTCCTTCCAAGTGCCCAGAAGCCAATTTCGAAAGTTTGTATTGCCCCTCTTCCATTCTTGCCCCCCATTCAAAAACGATTCACAATAAAGCGTCGCTTTAACGTAGGCTCTCCACATACTTCCAACGCGTTTGAAGGACTGCGGTCGTTCTCAGTTAACATCTTTATCGCTTCGCAAGCAAATGGAATTCGTTTTTTACGGAAATCTCTTTCAGCGTGGCACAAACTCAAGTGCAAATGAAAATCAGGGTGATATCTAAAAAATACATTCGATAACCTAAAGAAAACAAGTTATTGAAAGACGGAGGAACTTGTTTGAGTTTTAATGCACACGGTTAAGAATTCGATACTTTTCGCAACCACAAGCAATGCAAACCTCAGTTTTTAATCTAAGACCGATGTAAAAGCAGGCGCGTTAATTGGTGACTAACATACACCTCATCAGAAATATCAATGTTCAGGAAGCAGAATAATTGACGAATCAATGTAGAGAAAGCAGGATAATTGACAATTCAGAGTAAAGGAAGCAGGATAATTGACGGATCAATTTGCAGGAAAAAGGACAATTGACGGATCCATGTGAAGGAAGCAGAACAGTTGCCTTATCAATGTGCAGGAAGCAGAATAATTGACGCATCAATGTGAAGGAACCAGAACAATTGATGGATCAATATGCAGGAAACAGGATAATTGACGTATCAATGTGAAGGAAGCAGGAAAATTGACGGATTAATGTGCTGGAAGCAGGATAATCGACGGATCAAAGTGTAAGAAACAGGATAACTGCCGAATCAATGCGCAGGAAGCAGGATAATTGACGGATCAATGTGCAGGAAGCAGGATAATTGACGGATAAAAGTGTTTAGCGTCTATGTTGAGTAACTTACTTTGTTTCCATTTTCATTTTGAAATCCAAATCTCCGTTCTTTTCCTGAAAACAATACCACGTCATATAATTCGCGGTGGCTTGTGGCATATGAAGAGATCAGAAAGTAAAAGTTATATGCTAGAGTTGCAAAAAATAACATTCGTATGAAGGTTTATATTTGCATATAGTTAGTAATTCAGGTCACTTGTCATGGACCAGTGTGAAAGACTAAGGACAATTTGGAATCGTTTTTTGTCTTTCGCACTGCTATACTGAAAGTGACCCGATTATTAGCAATTACTTAAAAATATATGTTTGTAAAAACAGAGGTATTTTATGCAAAACCATACTCTTTTGAACAAAATATGGATTTAAAAATTAATTCAGCTAGTGATGATAAAATCTTATATTTGTTGCATTTGGACAGATTTAATCTTAAAAATTTGGGTGTAATCTCTTAATTATAGGTAAGATTACCTAGCAACTCTGTACAAAAAGTGACCCATATATTTTCTAGAAAAATAGATGGTCATGCAAGTGTTTTAATGCTTTCTAATTGCAATGGCTTTTTAGCGCCAGAACGTGTTTAAATTATGGTTGAGTACATTAAGTTTCTCATTTCATTCTCCACATTATTCATTATTGGTAAACGCCAAGTAAGAAATCTCTAAATAACATTTAACTCGACGAGGGAATTAGGGAATCAAAACCACTGCTGTGGGTTGCCACCTTCAGCAATCAAAAACATACGTCTTTGCCAAATTTTATAGATTTGTAGATGACAGGCTCTTTGAAGTTTAATTTTGATAAATCAATTTCCCAGTCTCCGATCTTGTCGTCGATTAAAACATTCTCTTCGTATAGACTGATCTGCATTACAAAATGAAAAGTAAGACACGAATCATATGACACATTTATGACTTTTCATCAAATCAAACGTTGTGGAATTTATTAGCTCTTTATTCCTGCAGCGATTTTTTTCAACATCACGGCATTTGATTAGAAATTTTGTTCTCCATGTTACTTCGATTGCAGTGCGTTAAGCTGGGAATCTGTAAATAGCCTCTACAAAGACTTTGACACGACCACGGAATTACACTCAAAAGCACCAGTTCCAAATAGACCCTCTAACCACTGCACCACAAAGCAAACTAAATACTCAAAATTTTAGTAACCTTTTTAATGTTCACAATACACTTTGAAATACCACCAGCTGACAGCTCTTAATCAAACTACCCATAAGTTTTGAAATTGCGTTTACATTTTGCTAAATCACCAAAAGTTCAAATTCACGTACCTAAAGCTCACATCAATATAAAGGTGTAAAGAGATGGTTCTCTAAACTTTATCTTTCAAAGCTAAATTCCGATTCTCAAAACCGGAATTTGAGAACCTCGGAGTCAAAATTTGTCTAAAACAGGGAGGAATTTTGTATCTTAATTTCATCAGCAGGAAGCTTGTTTATAAACTCTCTAATCTAAGAAAACAAAAGCCGCCATAATACTTTTACAATGACGCCATCAACAAATTAAACAAATTAGATTCATGCAATGCCAGATCGACATTGTACTGTAGAGCTGCAAAGCGTGTTGTCACGGGTTCAGAAGGCACTGCCCTTTAAAGTTCTTGACTTTTGTTGCAGTTGAAAACTTTTTAGAAAACTTTCATGGCGTCATGTTTTATGTTTTTTCCGGCAACAAGAAAACGTATTGTCGGCTTTGTATTAAACAACTTGAGTTTAAACCGGCTTCGGAGGCGTGGCAGGGCATTCTTGTTTCAAGTACATGCCACCAAGGAGGCAAAGAGTAGATGTCGCTTTGGAAACTAAATGGGCCAAATTCTCGTTTTTCAAAGGATTTTTTCTTCTTAATGCTCTACCCCTCTTTCAGCTCAAAAAGAAATTAGCTTATTTGCTTTATAGCATCGCTTGATAATAAGATTGACCTTACTTAATGCTTCGAATCCCTCACCCCCAAAAAATATTGTGCTTAAATTCGCCAGCCATGGAAAACTTGCAGTAAATTCTTTTTCCTCGGACAAACCAACGCAACCGTGGCGCGGTTTGAACGCACGACCACTGATGTCATTGGCGTTCATCCTACCCTACCTCGCCACATTGCCAATGCTTTGCATAGAGACCTATTACATGCACAATAATCAATGGTCCTCGCTTATATATACAAGGTCTCCGTAAAGTAACTTTACAGTTATTTGTCATAGAAAATAACACCTTTAGACTTCTAAAAATCTCACCCTTTATCTAATTCTCAATGTTTCAAACCTGCGCACGCAGTTCAATGCATTAAGTTTGTTAAAGCTTTTGTTGTTCAACGACGTAAGTTCTGATAATAAATCGAATTATTAATTTTCGAAATTGTTGAACATTCTTGATGTAAAACGCATTTGAAATGATGATTTTTCAATCATGCCACGCAAGCTAGCTTTGCAGGAATAAAAATTTATTTTGAAGCAATATGGGAAAATAGAAAATGCACGGGATGTAATTCGTCAGCGGCATCATTGTTTTAATGTGAATTCCCTACACGTTTGGCTATTTATCAACTCCGAGACAAATTTAATGGAACTGGCTCAGTTGCCGATTCTTCGCGTTCTGGATTGCCGAGTGTTTGCACTGATGAAAATTTGAATGCAGTTGCTGAGGCCCATGCAGAAGCCCGAAGTAATCACTTTGTCGTGGTAATGTAGAAATTGGTATCAAGCGAACCTCTCCACAAAATATATTCATCAAACTCAACATGGAACTATATGTTTCCCGTTTAATTCACGGACTTCTACAGGATGATCCTTATCGAAGATCTCAATTTTGTAAATAGTTAGTCTGCCTGTGTGAGGATAATCCCACTTTCTTGGACGAAATTGTGTGGACTGATAAAACCAAGTTCAAACTTGCAGGAAGCCTAAATCGCCATAACTGTATTTATTGGAGTGACGGAAACCCCTATTTTACGATTACGTCCGCATTGAACTAGCCTGGAATAATTATCGGGGCGATAACTTCGTCCGCTGGAATAATGGGTCCATTGATATTCGACGAAACTGTTACTGAAGAAAATTACCTGAGCAAACTGAAAACTGTCATCGTGCCAGGATCAAAATAACGACCGGATTTCAATAACTTATATTTCCAAGAGGATGGAGCCTTATCCAATTTTGCAACAGCTGTTCGAAATTTCCTGAATGAGACATTTTCTGATAAATGCATCGGCAGGCGAGGGCTTATTAAGCTTTATTGAACTTTCTCCACGATATCCAGACATAACGCCAATGGACTTTTGTGTCTGGAGAGTCATCCAAGACTGCGTATTCGAGGAAGCCACAAAATGTTGAAGATCTTTGACGATTTGTTGTTGATGCGATTGCTAACCTTGATCGTGACTCGTGCACCAAATTTATCTTAGTGCGGTGCCACGTTGTCGAGAATGCATTGAAGCTGAAAGCTTTCAATTTGAATATTTGTCATAGCTATAGCAAATGAAATTGTTCGCCTTGATTGTTACAGTCTTTTTTGATGTAAAACATGTATTTTCTGAGATTTTTAAAAGTCTAAAGGTGTTACTTCCTATTAGAAATAACTTTATAGTAACTTTATACTACCATAAAGCCGTAGTAAAAACTTTGGGTGCCGGTTTAGTATGTAATCTACCCACATGTTTCAATTTTAGCTTGTGATCTACCTAACCCTAACCATTATCTTTTTGTCTCTTTTTTAAATGATATTCGCATTGTATATCGATCATAATTTCTTATGTATACTCTTATGAATGATTGTTAGAAAAAAATTCTTTTTTAGTTAAATATTCTTATGTATGGTAGTGGTAGATCATATTTCTTGGGTAGATCACATACTAAACCAGTACCAAACTTCGTGTGTCCATTTTTTCTCTGAAAAACCCTTCTTAAACAAGTGCGCTGCGCTTGTTTCGTAAGTTGCTTGCGTAAATTGCTTTTGATAAGTTGCTTTTGGTAAGCAATGTTATTAATCTGAAACAATATGTTAGATTTTAGTCATTTAGTTTTGTTTGGTAATCTTTACGTTATTGCTCAAGCTTTAGTTAGCAAGGAAGTACACGCAGTGCTCTTGCTGTATTTCTAATTGTGTCTATTTGAATAACTATAGACCTAACTGCAAAGATATAGCAATGTAAAAATTTGCTTGTTTGCTTCTTTTTGCTTGTTTAATTACCTTCTACTTGCTTGCTGGTAGTAGATATGTTATGTGCTTAAAATTTCCAAAATAAACAAGTTAATTGCTGTAGTGTTCTAAAGCAGTAGGTCTGAGTCTGAACCACGCGTTGAATCTTGACTATGAACGACGCGTAGACTTTAAAAGACCCTTTTAATAAAGGTTCACAAAGTCCAGGTATGGGGTCAGTTATAGGCTGTGTTCGCACATAGTAGTTTTGGAAACCAGGTGTAGATGCCAAACAGACCGATGCACTCTTTGCATTCAGTAAGCAGCGCAACCTCGTCTCAAAACCTGTTCTAAATATCGGTAAGAAGTTTTATTCCTCTGCGAATATCGCTATGTGCGAACGCAGACATAAGTCGCTCGCTTGTATATTCTGGCTGTAAATTCAACTTTGTAATATTATGATTTACATTAGTAGTTTTGAAGCCAACAACGGATCTGTTGCAAGAGCTTACCTTGAGTGGAAACTCTTCTTTCGGATCTAGGCAATCCGGTAAAACAAAACTGAATGTCTCATTTATCTCTCCTTCAGTGGTGTTGCACGGAATGGTTTGAGTTTTGAACTTCTTTAATGCTGTGTCACCCAACTTGGGGCAACTGATATGAAATTGAGGATCAGGGGTGTCCCCTTAAAAAATTATTAATAAAAAGTAAGGAAAGGAAGTAGCGTATAGGTGTGGGGTGTTATTCAATTTCTTAAAATGTAATTTCACACCAACAGTGGTTATCGGTTGAGAACAAGATCATTTTACAAATATTTCAAACAAGCTCTCCATGGCACGGGCAAGGATAAACACGAGCTTTCGCGGTATAAAAACCATCGCTTCGTCAGGTATTCTTAATTAATCAAATAGCAATCAGATTTTTATTTGAGTTGTTAAAAGCACCCCTGACGAAGAGATAATTTTTGATACGAAATCTCGTGTTTTTATTCATTACCAGTAACACTGTGAACTTGTTTTGGGTAAATTATACTATGCCACTGGCTAAACATTTTTAATTTTAAGATTATTTTAGTGTTAGTGATTAGAGCGCGCGTTTTGCTGTCGTTCAATGTGGATTTCCTAGTTAATGCCGATAAGCCATGTTAAAACTTTGTGAGGACTGACCTCCTACGTTTAGTTATAAAAAATTAGGGGTAACGAGGAGTATGAAAAGCAAAACCGAGCAGAAGTTTATGAGTCCTAAATGAGTCTTCAGGCTGTAAAAAATTGTTGCTATTGTTAAAAAGCTGAAATAACGAATTATTTTTGTTTGCAGTACTTACATATGTCAGATATTCCAACTGAAATATTTCGAAAACGCATCAATGTCACAGTCAACACTTTTGTTTTTTGAAATGGAATCTAATAATTGAGAAAACATCAGAAACATATTGTCGAGTTTCACAATGGCGACAGTTGGATACAATGGTACTGTAATATACCTTAAAGTATCTATAGTATTTGTTGCTATAATCACAGGTGTTCAAGCAAGTACGTTTACACTCACGGAGTAAATTGCACTTAATATGAGAATTTAAAAAAGAAAAGTTTTGCATACATTTTAAAATTCCTAAAATCACAAGATTCATCAACAAAAGAATTTAATTAAAATTGTTGTGCACATTTAAAAAAAATTAACACAATAATATTGCTTCTATACGTCTATTACAAGACTACGAATTTGACTCTCAAACAATTTCATGGTTTATATAAGCCAAGGACCTATTTTGCAAGAAAATTTTGCAGGGTGCAAGTTTTGTTTACAACTGTATTTTACAAAATTTACCCTAAACGCAAACGAATTATTATGAATTAAATGATCATTATAATTCAATTGAAGGAAAAAGCTAGTTTAGAACGCTTTGTGTCTAAGAAATTTGATGACAGTAGCCTTATTTAATCCCTAGCTTTCAGGTTTCTCTTTGTTCAAAAATTAGGGACACGTTCTCTTTGAAAATAAATTCATATTTACAACAGTTGTAAATTAAACAAAAACAGGTTTCAAAAGATAAGCAAGGGAAAAATTGAGTATATCTGCAACAAGTCTTTCATTAAATGGCTTAAGTTTTGTTATGCTATCTGACCTGAGATTATGTGGACAAGATATTTTGCTACTTAAGCGGATTTGAAACTGCACACATCATTTCAATCCTTGCCGAAGTTGTTTTATGGACTTTATGGAAGATGGCTGTATGCGCTTCCGTTTGTTAATTCGTTATGGACCTGACATCAACCTCACGACGAGAAATGTCATAACGACGAAATCGTGGTACATTTCAACATTTCAGAGAATCGAGATTTCAAAGAATAGGGAAAGAAATTTTATAACTATATGTGTGTTGGTTTTGTCTCTTCATTGGATACTTCTTGATTAAGATGTATTTACATCTTACCTCAATATCTTCAAATTTCTTCTGATGCTCGTCTTCATATTTATCGAATATTGAACCCATGTTGATTTCACTCTGAAATTAAAAATCGGTTTTGGCTTATACATTTTACATGTGCAAGTGCATACGTTAATATAAGCTAGAACTGCAATAAGTGTATCTTCAACAAAATAATCTAAATAACAACCCTCCTGGCACATTGTAGTAGTCAGAAAAAAATAAAATTGAGAGGAGTTCGAAATATATTTATGATCGATGTGGTTTGTCCTGACGTTTTGTAGCCGTTATTTCCGAAAATGTCTTCATTTCTAGACCGGGTGTAAGAAATTTTGGGGCATTTCCCTTATGGCCCCATCTCTAGCCGCGCTATAGTTTTGCCGTTTGTTGATAGAGCAGGGAAGTTGGAATCAATTGTTTCTTTCCCCAATGAAATTAAAACTGTGCTCAGATAAAGAAGCACGACCATTTTTTTACGCCTCACAAGCTTTCATTGTGGTCACATTCGCATAAAGAACAGTAAAAATTTGACTTTGTTTGGGAATTTCAGTAATCATTGGCTGGAAAGCTGGAATTAAGTTATTGTGACGTAATTAGGGATTTTTTCCTTTCTTGAAATAAATACTGATTGTCTTGTTATATCGCAACTTTTTGAGATAATAATACATTGAACATATGACTAAAATACCATTCATTGCTGATAAAACTTTTAACTACGTGTGAGGATAGAAACAGAAAACAAAGTCAAAAGTGAAAAATCTCGTGTTGGTGAAGATTTGGATCTTGCTGATCACCGATGAACTTTTGTTTTGATGAAAAACTTTCTGAACCATTTCATCAACTATTTGAAACTGATTCTCAAACCAGGCTTGCACTGGTAGGCTACACTACAACTCTGTTGTTTTAGTTTGATGAAGTTTTTAGTAGTCTATTTTTTTGCGCATCAGAATTTTAGTAGTTGCAGTTTTTTAACGCATTGTATATTGTTTGCCACGTCACATCCTTATACATAACTGAGCAAACTCTGCTCCACGTTCCCTTCTCCATATTCCTTTCTTTCTGATTACCAAAATCAATTTTATTGTTTTGAAGGGTTGTTAAAAATATAATGGTGAAAAAGTTTTCCTTAACAAACAATTGCTTATTTAAACCAAACAAGCTAGAGTTGACATGAAATCTATGCATCGGAAGCCTTTTTTAATAGTCTTCCTAAAAGTTTTCACCTTCGTTTTTGCAAACTGTAATATTTGAGAAAATGAAAAAAATCCTGTGCAAAATGTTTGTTTTGACGTCATCGCATCTACTGAGAGGTTTAGAATTTTCTGGAAACTAACAAGCGGTTGTAGGCTTTTGTTTGAGCTAAAAATTGCTTTTCTCGGTCCAAAGATGCAAGTTTCAGGAAAATTATCTTTGATAGTGACGTTATCATAATTCGTGAGTCGTCGTCTCCCTTGCGACAATACTATTGTTCTGGCGTAGTGATCAATCGCGCCTAGGCTTACGTTTCTATGCCAAGTAGTTTCGGACAAGTTAAACACGCAGACAGATAGTGTAGGTGAATGAATGCTTACCAGCTTTCCATTTGTGGTCGGTAGCTGAAGCTACAAGTGCAACTAAAAGCACAGCAACTGAATTTTGCTTCCATAAAACACCAAATTTGTGAAACAAGCTGACAAAGTGTTTAGCTGAGAGAGTATCCGAGTTGGGATTGATGATATGTTGATTACATTTTTTGTGACCTTCAAGCCAGACACAGAAACATCAAACGCGAAAGTTTCAACGAATGACACCAACAGGCAACAACGACAAATGCGGAAGGTTTAACTTGCGAAAACAAAGTTTTTTTTCAAACCGAAACACATCTTTCAAAAGGTTAGAACCAACTGCTTTTGCACGATCAATTGCTGCCTGTTTTGCATTTTTTTCCACTTAAAACAACCATAGTAAAACCAACTCCACTGTGAAGTACTTGTTTCTAATTGCCTTGGCTCCACTCTTTATTAGAGGCAGAATTGTTTTGGCTATAGGTCTAAAGATATTTCCTAAACCGTAGCACTGCTGGTATCTGGCACCACTGCAGTAAGTTGATTTAAATAATAACTTTGATAAGCTTGAGAGCCACGACAATACTTGGCACGCATATTTACATTACGAGAATTGCTGGGTAATAACGATGCTTTACTCTGTGCTTCCATTCATAATTGACTCCGTTTCTGTCTTCGAAAATGTAAAACGACAATAATTTTTTCCTTTCGAAATTTAATTGCTTGCCCGTGATCGTTGTGAAGTGAGGTAGGTTTGTCTGAAATATTTTTCTGCAACACTGTGTGGTATCGCAGTTTCTCACAATTTCTTGGCATTATAATCTCCGGCTTTCTTTAGACAGGTATCACTCCAAGTAAAGGTGCTGGAGTATAACCCACAGTGTGAGATTTAATGATAACATATTAAATATAAATGGCAGTCAATGGATTCATATCAAAAACTTGATTTGAAGTAAAGATACCGACATCGTGAAAAAGTCTATTTGTAAATCCCATGATTTCAGTAAGGAATGGTGCAAGACGCAAAGTGACCGCTGCATGTTCCTTGCCTTCAGTATTGATTTGTACAGAAGCTCCTGGTTTATGTCTGATGTGAATTTCGGTGAATTGTGAATGAAAACAAGTATCCGAAAAAATCCAATGAACACAAGACACTGTAGATCCAATAGAAAGTCGACTGGTTCTGCCAAATTCCCATTGGCAATCAGTTCCACATTTCTCGTCTCAAAATCACGTTTCATTTGCAGGAATAATTGCTCCACAAGTAGCTATGGATAATAACCAGGTGAAATAACCATTGTTCATAATAACCAGGTGATATTTTTGTTCTTGTAAGTACATCCCCACGGCAGTAAAGCGTCCAATATTTGTCAGTGTCAATGTTATACCACGAATTTGAATAGATAAGTTGAGTTAAACCAACTTCCCTGGAGCCGATTAAGTTTAGTACCTTTGGCAAATGGACAGTATAATCTGAAATCTTGTTTTCAGGATTAGGCTGAATTGACGAATTACTGGACAAAGCCAGAAACATGCCTTGAAATCACATGCAAAGGTAATAAGTACTCGGCACTGCTCGAAAGCAAGCTAATTCACAACTCTATGTTTTCAGTGGTTTGTGTTTGACTATAAAGACTGAATGATATAACAATATAAACAGCTATCACTTGAGCAGCAAACAAAATAATGTGAGGAGTTGATTGTGATAGTTTTATATTAGACATATTGTAAATCTGTTTTCTTGACCCACGAATTAAATGAGGAGAAGGAACCAAACCATTCGACCAAATACTCAACACCTTTTTTGCTCCTACGTTTTTATATTATGCTCTCAGCAAGAAACACGTTGTCATCTTTAGAGATTTTTGGCAATTTTTTTCATAATGAGAGAGTAAAAATGTATACAATAATAATTAAGCAGTCACACACGAACAATAAGGAAGCACCAAACCAATTTCGCCATTATTGGGACTCTTCAGTGATGCAACTTCGTGGTGATGTAATGGTGAGGTCTTGGTCGTGAGGTACCGCTGTGGAGTTACAGCGTAGTGAGTTCTATGCACTCCACAAGTAGCAAAGCCAGGTATCTAGTCACTCACCTACAAATAGCAGCTATAACATCAACAATGGCGTCCACCAAAGTGGTAGAGTGGTATTTGCAACAGATAGAAGATCTACATTTTGAAGTTGCGGTTTCCTGATGGACGGATACGAATCACTGAAGAGCCCCAATAATGGCGAAACCGGTCTAGTGCTTTCTTATTGTTTGTGTGTGACTAATTAACAATTCTTTTTCGTAGAAGGTACAGATTAAAATATCACCTGCCAACTATTTGCTTTAATATTATGGAGGGTTTCCTTTATACACTTAAGGCACTCGAAACACCGCATCTGTCCATCCAGGAAGATCATTTTTGCAAAATCGCCTTCTCTTTATAAAAAGGCGGACTTTGTCATTTGCTTTTAGCTTTCGCTTTTTCAATGTTGGTTGCAAATATAAAGTTTGCCAAACATCTTCTTAATTTTTGGGGGTGACAGAATTTGGACGTTTATCGAGATGTAATAGTTGTTGTTATAGGCATTGACAAGAAGTGGTAAAAGTCTATAAACCGTCTTGCATTGGTGTGAGAAAAGAATCTCCAAACCTTTTCCTTAAAGTTCAAAAATTGTTTCAGCTATGATTGCTTTCGAGTCAAAATTATGCGTATAGAAGTGTTTAATGTTTTGCTGTTTTAAGCAGGCTTAAAATTGTTGATTGAAAAATTCACCTCCCAAATCGATTTGGAGCTTTTGAAACCGACCAAATTTCGGCAAAAGATCTTCAAAAGTTCTTATCATTTCTGAGCTTGTTTTTGTCTTGAGAAAGGTTATAAAACCATTTTAGAAAAGACATCATTCACGACAAGAATATATTAAATTTGTCATTGTGTTGTTTTAAGGATAAAAAGTCAATAAGATCGGCCTGCATTTGAAAATTTGCTCCTGGCACTGCTGTTTTTCTAAGTGAAAAATATCGTCTTACAGGTTTGTGAAGGGTATAGACATCTTAAAATATTAACCATTTTTGTGGAGACTTCACGACTTTTCGAAAACTATGACCCCCTGAAAATGGACCAACTTTTTTGTGGATCATAATATCTTATAAAGTTTCAATTTCACGCAAACAAGGTGGAGTGGGGTTCTGTTCGTTCAACGCAGACTGAAAGATTTCGTGTATATCTGAGCCGGTGATTACACACTCATCTAAAAGTATTTGACCTTTATCATCAAAATCTAGATATTTTGCTCTTGGTATTTTTCAAGAGTTGTCTAGCTTTAGTTTTCCTCCCAACTTTTGCCGAAACAGGTGAATCAGATAATTTTTCAACCGGTTTTGATTTCATATGAGTCTTTTATTGAAACAATTTTGATTTCTATGAAGCTTCATTATATAACTGCATCTCTTCAGCAGCTGGTAGGTCTAAATTTAAAAGTTCTTGAATTTTCTTGTTTAATTCAGATAAAATTTTCTTATGAGGGTTTTCATAAGTTGTTTGTGATGTTGCTATAGATGTAAGACTGTCATACTCTTCAAACTCTAATGCAATCAGTTTCTTCATTGTACCAAAGTTCTGTGTAATCCCCCTAAAACTGGTGCCAATGTACTCAACGACACTGAAAGAAAGCCAGCTGTCAGCACAATTTTTCATTTTTTCTTCTGTGATACTTACCTATCATTCAATTGTTTTTGTCTTTGCTTAGTTCGCACTTATAAGAGGGTGGTATTTTGACGTTTTCTTTCAAAAAAATAGATGAACAATCACTCAGACAACACAATAACACCGGGGATGCTTTTCTAATAATGTTTCTCTTCAAAGAGGATGGCGCATTTTGAAGTAAACTAAGAGTAGGGGACAATTTTTATAAACGATCCATTTATAGATCGATATAATTCACTTCTCCTGAAAATATGTTTGTTCTGAGTCCCTCACTTTCCTCTACTTCATAACGAAGATTAATTACCGAGTAACCATGAGTACTTGTTGTCCTATATAAGCCTTAAGAATAAGCTTGTACTTCGAGGATAGATTTGACTAAATAGTAAGAAACCCGTTTGTTTTTTTAACAAAATTTGAACAAAACAATGAATTTTGCATTTAGTACTAGTTTTCTAAATCCCTTTTGGAAGAGATTTTGAGTTATGAAAATAACAACAAATTAGTAATAATGAGTGTTACTGCCGTATAATGGCACTTATTATTAGGCTTTAAATTCGAATAAATCAGTTCCCTTTGTTCCGATCAATCATCGTTTGGTTTTAAGAGTAAATTGTCTGCGATACCTCATTTCTTAATTATTTCGGAAACCTCGATAAACAGACAGTTGGATAGAGCTCCGTTGTTGGACAACATAAGTATTGTAAAGGCTACGGTGTTATTTACTAATGAAGTTTTGTATTTTTGTTATGCAGAACCTTAAATTTATATATATCAAAATTTGCGCTAACTTAATTGCCTTAAAAAAGAAAACGAAGTGTCACAATTGCCAGTACGTTCGTGCTATTTGTTAATTTATGATTGTTCGCTTATGGTTTGCTTATTTGTAGATAACGGTTTCTTCAATACAATGTCAAATTAAATCAAGTATTGGGAAATCAGTGTTGAGGCTATGACACTTCATTCAAAGACTATATGACGGCCGCCAGCTCAAATCGCCGTCATAATGAGCATAAATTGTAACTATTTTGGAAAAGAAGTTGTTTTCCATAAACATCACGTCACCCAAGATCTAAAAGCAATTTTTGAACTCTTTGAAATCGTCAAGAACAGGGTGGCCTTGACAAAATCTAATTTTAACAGAATACTTATCAAAAATTCCCTGCCACACTTTGAAACAATGAAAAACTTGATTGATTCCAGAACAGATTCTATCAATATTATCCACAAAGCATAAAATTAATTTTGTTTTACCAACCCCACTCGGTCTGCTGATATTGAAAGTTACTGGATTTTCAAATTTCAAAGCCATTAAACAGCTCAACAGAAAATGGCAAATGCAAAATAATACAAGAAATAACTTTGCATCCACAGTCTTTCTCATTCGGTTGTTTTTTGCTTCGTTTTTGTCTTAATAACCCCCCAAAATATTAATCATTATCTTTTATTTCCAATTTTTCAAAAAAATTCTTTATTTTTCGTTTTTCTGATAACCTTTAACATGAACTTTGATTTTATAAGTTTATGAAGTCACATGTAGCACAATATTTTGGAGC
Source organism: Trididemnum clinides (assembly GCA_963675345.1). Taxonomy (NCBI): domain Eukaryota; kingdom Metazoa; phylum Chordata; class Ascidiacea; order Aplousobranchia; family Didemnidae; genus Trididemnum; species Trididemnum clinides. The sequence goes on from OY776301.1 coordinate 24,270,390, forward strand.
ATGGTTATTTTCAAAATGAAAACCTTAAATAATTGTTTTCGGTCTTGTTTAAATATCTTTATAACCGCTTAAAGTTTCCTGAAAACCAATTGCTTGTAGTTTTATTACAAATTCATTTCTTTTTTGTCAAACGACTCTAATTATTTGCCTTTTTTTTCCACACGAAAGTGCAACTACGCCATTCGACAATGAAACTATTGCGAGTAAACAACTCTCAGGTTTTAGCTCTTGGCTCTCTTTGGAAAACAGCTTGTAGAACTGCTCGAGATTATAATGTTTCTAGGTGATCATGAGTACTAAAAGTATCTAATTTAGCAGTTGCTTCAGTCTCCATTTCATAGCTATATTTACTGGTGGTATGTTACTTCTTAAAAACTGAGAATACAGACTTGAATTAAAGTAAAAAATATTGGAATCCATTTGTTCAAGATAACTGCAAACTTTCGTTTCCGCAGAAATTTTGTTTTAACGCTTTAAGGATCATAAGATTCTAATTCATAACATTTGAAACATTTTCATAACTATTAGATTAAATGACTTGGAAAAAATTTTGGTAGCAACAGGTATAAAAAGTGGTTTCTGAGTAAAGATGCTCAACGTGTATAGCTTGAAAGAACATTTATCACTGTTTTGTCTTTGCAGCAATGGTCGTGATTTATTTGTTAGATCTTGATGCTTGACATAGGATTAGCTCCTTGCATAGACTATGGGTTAGCTCCCTCACATAGAGCTAGCGTTAGCTCCTTCACATGAGGTTAGTGTTTGCTCCCTTGCGTAAGATTAGAACTAGGTTTAGCTCCCTCACATAGGATTTGCGTTAGTTTCCTTGCAAAGACCTAGAGTCAGCTCCTTCACATATAATTAGTGTTAAATCCCTTGCATAGGATTAGAAATGAATTTAGCTCTCTCATATAAAATTAGTATTACCTTTCTTGAATAATATTAGAACTAAGGTTAGCTCCTTCAGTTCTAGAGTTGGATCCTTTACATAGCGTTAGCTCCTTGCAAAGTCCTAGGGTTAGGTCCCTCGTGTAGGATGAGACCTAAGGTTAGATTAGCTCCTTCAGACCTAAGGTTACCTTTCTCACATCGGTTAGCTCTTTAGCACCGTCGCACCTTTGCTGCAATTGACGCAAAATTGATCATTATTTATTAAATTAGTACTGGCGAATACCATGCTACTTCGAAATTTGCTCACATCATTTCATTTCACGCCAAGGTTATTTTATGGACTTTATGTAAAATGGAAGTAACCTCTGAGTTAAATTATCATGAACCTGAAATCAACCTCACGACGAGAAATGCCATAACGACAAAATTATTCTATATTTCAACATTTTAGAGAATCGAGAATATAAAGATTTGGGAAAAAGTTTTTATAAATATTTTTGTTTTGTTTTTACTTTGAATTCTTCCTGATTAAGATACATTTGCATCTTACCTCAACATCTTCAAATTTCTTTTGTTGTAAGTCTTCATCTTTATTGAATATTAGATCCATATTTATTTTATACTGAAATTGAAAGATCGGTTTCAGCTCATATAATTTACAAGCGTATACGCCAAAATATACTAGAGCTGCAATAAGTGTATTGTAACGATAATGATATCGGGAATATTCATTTTACTATCCCATGTCAACGTAGTTTTTCTGTTTTGGCCATTATTTCCGGTATTTCCCCGTATACAAACCGTCGCTTGTTTATTTTATTCTCAAAGCAATTTTATTGGTAGTTATTTCCTGTACTCCCCCCCGTAAGCAAACCTTTTCTGATTTATTTTATATACGTTTTTATTGGTTGTTCTTTGGGTAGCAGTTTCCGGTATTCCCCCGTTTTCAAACCCTTTTCTCGTTAAATTTTAGTGTCTAGTAATTTTGATTGGCTAAAATATTTGGGAACTTTATTTCGGTTACGTACGGATGGAATGTACATCTACGGGTGGGTTATTTTGAAAACTCAGAGAGAAACAAAAGCAAACAGGCGACAGAACAGAAAAGAAAGGAGGAGAAGAGACAAGCAAGAAGGGAGAAGAATTTGAAGGCAAGGGCCAAGCACTACTGTAAGGAAGGGGGACTATCGGCTGCTATAGTGTGGTGTAGGTGATTGCCTACGTGCGAAAGCTCGTATATTAATAGAGTTGTGTTGTAAAAGAGTGGGCTGGTGGGCTATCTTCTCAAGCGTAAGTCCTTAGGCCGAAGGATAAGGCATAAAAGGTAGCCGTTGAACTCTACCGTGCAAATCGTCTAGTCGTCGAATCGTCATCTGCCGGTCACTAGGGTACAGGGCGGGTGACTTAACCGTATTCGGCGACATGTATCTTCAACAAAATATTTAAACAACAACCCTCCTGGCGCATTACAGTAGTCAGAAGGAAAGAAAAATTGAGAGGGGTCAAAATATACTTTTTGGCCTTTGTGGTTTGTCCTGACGTTGTGTAGCCGTAATTCCCGAAATCATCTTTTCCAGGTTTTGGAAATTTGGGTGCATTGCCTTTATGGCCCGATCTATAGCCACGGTAATATTCCAGCGTTTGTTGATAGAATACACAAGAGAAAACCAATCGTTTCTTTGCGCAGTTAACTCTTAGTCAACATTGGGGTCCAATGGACCCCAAGTTCATTTTCGTTTTTTGCTACTTTGTGACTAAAATCGTTAGGAGGTTTGCACTCTTTGACTTTTTGCATATTTACATGGTCTTCATAGATAACAATTGTTTTGCCCCTTATGCAACTCTAACTGCCCCAGAAAAAAAAAGCAGCATCTTGAATGGCTGCGGTCTATTGGACCCCAACAGATATTATAGTATATATTTAATAGATACAGGCCATTGTTTTTTGTAGATTCGATGAAAATAACTACCGTTCAGTACACGCAGTCTGGGCTCATAAAAACAAATGAATACTGCAACATAAGATAAATGCCAGTAGTTTAGAAAAATTAATAATTAGGTACCAGAAATAGTGAGATTTTTTGATAAACTTCTGGTGTTAATTAGTTTTTCGTTTGTTTTAGTAAATTGTTTTTTAGTTAATCGTTCGTATTTTTCACATAATCGTTTTTTCATTGCTTAAGTTTTGTTTATTATGATTTATTATTTTCAACAGAACTTTTTGCATTGAATTCAACTAATAAGGTAGTGTGGAGTCCAATGGAACCCATTCGTTCACGATGCATGCGATTTATCGCAGTAGACGGAGGGATAAATGAAATTGTGGTTAGATAAAAAGGTAGGACTACTTTTGAAAACCTGTCGGCTTACAGGCTTTCACTGCGGTCACATTCGCATATAGAACAGTAAAAATTTGGCTTTGTTTCCGAATTTCACCAATCATTGGCTGGCAAGCTGGAATTAGGTCGTTATGGCGTAATTAGAGATTTTCCATTTTTTACAAAATATAGAGGTTTCTAGTTGCTAGGTAGCAATTTCCAGGCAATCGCCCTATTAAGAGGGATCTGCCTCCAGCATCACCCTAAGGTAAAGTAGAAAATTTTGCTCAAAAATAATGTTGGTGCCTTCAGCATCACACTAATAGTACCGTATGATGTTTTGTGCAAGATTTTCTATTTTACCTTACCATTTCTTGAAATAAATACTGACTCTTTTATTATGTCACACCTTTATGACACAAAAATACATTAAACACATGACTAAAATACTGTACATTCTTGAAAAAACTTTTAACGTCGTGTCAAGATTGAAACAGAAAACAAAGTCAAAAGTGAAAAATCTCATATTTGTGAAGAATTGGATCTTTCTGATTTTTTGTTTTGATAAAAAAACTCTCTGAACCATCGCATTAGCTAATTAAGCAACTGTAGGCTACAATTCAACTCGGTTGCTTTAGTTTGGTGAAGCTTTGCTTTGCAGTTTTTATTGCGCATCAAATATTAATCGTCACGTCACATCCTTATACACGTGAGTAAACTCCGCTGCACGTTTTATTTTCCACATTACTTTATTGTTGAGTGCCAAAATCAATTTGAAAGCATTTGTTGCAACTCGACAAGGAAATCGAATCACGGCTTTCCGGCAGGGAAACGAAAGTTATAAACTGTACACCACCAGGCCGGTAACTGCGAAGCTAATTCCCCGGTCTAGATCCTTACACTGTTGATTATATAGTTTTATGCTTTCAAATATCTTGCTTTCGTAATTAATGCTGTAGGTGATAAACGCTCAAGCTTAAGCAGTAAAATTGAAAGATTTTGCTTCTCTTCTTTTGTCTGCATGACTACGTTTTATAACATCGTTGGAAAAGTACAAGTAACATCAACTGTTTTATTATGACGTCATCAAAGATTATGGTGCACCGAGCAACATTTGAACAGTGATAGAAAAAAAGCAGCGAAAAAGTTTTTATTTAAAAGCATTCGCTTATTTTGACACCAATCGAGATCGAATTGTCATAAAAATTTTTGCATTAAAGGCCCTTCTTAACATCCTCCGTAAAAATTTTTACCTGCATCTCTACAAAAGGTACTTCATATTTTCAGCAAAAGTGAAAGAATCTTTCATGCGAGAGTAAAGATCTCGAACTAGTTGAAGGAGGATTGTAAGGCATTTGCCACGATGGACCGATCCGATTTTTCTGGCGATAACTTTTGATGAGAGTCTGACAAAAACTCTGTAGTCTTAACTCATTGCTTTGCATGATAGCAATAAATCCTCGGGATTGCTGTTGGACCATTTTAATCTTGTTCTTAAATTTGAAGACCATTTAGACCTAATGTAGAATTAGTCTATTGTTTTCAAGTGTTTCAATGTAACACCGAATGGATTTCGCTGTGCAGCGTCAGCGGTAACATGTCGTAATGATAGTTTACAAACTAAGAGTCTGCGTTGGAGAGACGTGCTGTGCCTTGAGGATCACGCTATTTGAGAAGTGGTTGCTTACTTTCTTCAATAATCTGATTCTTAGCAAAATGCTGTGGATTTCTAAAAACTTGATCTTCATCCAAAAATGATCCAACGCAAAACTGTTTGTCCAAGCTCCGGAAAGCTCTTGATTATCTACACTACTGGCAGCACTAGGCTACACTTCCCAATTAAATTCAGTCTTGAACTTTACTAAGCAGGCATATCAAAGCATTAGTAAAATATTTTGTCAACAAAATTGCTGATAATGTAAAACATTTAAAGCAACACGAGCTTTAGTACAATATCTTCAACCACAGCGTAGCAGCACGGTAGTGTGCCCATGGGAAATTATCCAATTTTAACTAATTGGTGTAAAGACATTTCAGATATAGTGGTGTATTTGAGGGGATAATAATAGGTGATGTCCTCCAAAAGACGTGAGAGGCAAAAAAATGGACACATCACCACTTTCGAAAAGCCTTTAAGTTATGAAAAGGTAAATACAAACTACAACATAGTTTGTACAAGCTACAGTGTATCGTTTTCAAACCTTTTTAAGTGATGGTGAGTCTCGTGAGTTTTTTACTCAAAAAAGGCTGAAAGCTGCTTTAGCCTACGTGTGACTACTGCAGTCGTTAATAGTGACCATTCAAAAAGCTGGTGATGACTTGTTTGGGTCGCCTATTCTACCAAAAATTTGAAACGTGACTTAAGTTTGACGGTGTCTAGGCCAGGTTTGTCAGAGTAATTATAGCTTACTGAGCTACATGGGTAAAAATTCATTTTTGCCACTGTTGTACATTAGTTGTTTATTTATCTACCGTAGGCGGTTAGCAAAGCTTGAAAATACGGCAACCTATGTACACGCATCCTATGTTAGGTCATAACCAAGGACCACGGAAACCATATTAGGCTAGTTTTAAATTAACAAACCTTCTCTCTGATGAATTAACAACTCTTTTTATCTTCCTTTTTTAATCCAATCTCTTTAACCTGTTTTATCACCCCCTTCTTCAAGTCGTCTTCGGTCGCCCACTTTTCCCAACCACTTCAAAATACAATGCTCAATCGACAAACCGAAGTGGTGCGATGCTGCTAATAAACTTTTGAGGATTATGAGGGGAATCCTGTCGCCTCTGTTAACCGAGACCAAACCGGATCTAAACATTGGATCGTTCTCTATTTATCCTTCTAATTCAAACTACTTAACTCTGACATATTTAGAGGACAATATGTCTCCTCTTTTACCAACAAATAAAGAACTGCCTGATTCGCGTTTGTGTGGCTATAAAAAAATATTTTTGTCGTAATTTTGTCTCCAAATGTCCATTTCATCTTGCATTATTTTGACGATAAGTTTAACACCAAGTCTATTGCCCTACGTTGCCGAAAAATTGTTTTTGTGAATATTTGAATCTTCCTAACATTTGAACTTAAAACTATAGAGTTAAATTGTAGCTGTAATCAGTCATAAGCAATGCTCACAATTTATTAAAATGAATCAAACCTCATCAATGTTCTCATTCAAACAGAATCACTTCGAATAACCTGAGGATGCTATTTAATGGTAGAATTGATTTGTTTCAATGAAGCGTAAGCATTATTGATTAGAGCTACAATTTTACTGTAAAGTTTTCAGTTCGTTGATATTTATATAGAAATCGTTATTTGTTTTTACTTATGGGTAGATTCTCCTGAAATCGTTCTGATTTCCTTTATTTCGAACATCTGATAATTTTTTAGCAGGCATTTTTCAGCGCCAAGTGAGCGCTTCGAAATTTATTCTCAATTGGCCTTATAACTGTATAGCACGACTCTGTTTCTGTGATTAAGCTTTTATTTGCATGCCATGTGTTATTATAGCACAACATAAAAACAAAGTGCGCTTCTTTTTTCGTACTGTACATAGGCCTTTCTTCTAAATAATTGCGTGCCTTCATCAAAGTTCTGGCGATAGCTTCTGATGAAGACGAGACAAAAATGTTCAAAAATACCAATGTCATTCAAAATACCAAATTTGACAGTCCGAAACAATTAAGAGAAATAGTTAAAAATCTTTAATAATCATTGGAAACGTGCATAAAAAAGTTGAGAAATACTGGTTCAATTAGGACCATCCAAAAAACAACGGACACATAAAACATTTGAACTATAAGAGCCTCTTGAATTCAAATAATTGTGAGGTGTTTCAATTTTGATTGTGATATTTTAACAGTTTTAACGTCAGTAGATACAAGTTTTTGTGAAATATTTAAATTTTTGTGCAGGCGTTAAATAGCACTAAAAAGCTAAAATTTGTCTAGGTCCTATACTTTGTAAATAACTGTATCACCACATATCAATTGGTGACTTGCAAATTATTGTAAGCTGCACACTGTAGGCGTAATTCACCATGAACGTAATATTTTTCTCGCAAGCGCATCGACAAAATTCTCAAGTGCAAGAATAAATTTTTTCAAAATTCCCCTTCGAGGGTTCCGCATTAGGTTGCTATTTTTAGCACTTGTTTGCAATCAATCTTTATTCTCATCCACAACAAAAATCTTGGCAAGCTTGAACAATTTCTGAAAAGCAATTATATAGTCTTTCAATCAAAAAATTCCGTAAACACGTAAATTAAGCTTAAGTACCGGTTTTTCATTCGTTTTAGGCACTGTGATTGCCCATTGCAGTTTGCAATCAAATGTGTCGAAACCTGTTTTACCTGCGTAGCGGTCAAGCATAATCGAAGCACTCTTAGTTTGTTTCAATACGTCAAAACAAACGTGCGAGTGCCTGTTTCGACATAATAATTCCAAGCATGCTTTCGATTGCGCTTGAGCATCAAACTAAAGGGATAGGCTTGCTTTTTAAAATGTAACATTGGTTCTCACCATACCCATTTACATCAACAACCTTAGAAAAAACATTTCCTGTTTCAAAAAAAATCGTTAAATACAACAGAAATTAAATTGAAGAAAAACGTTTTTTATCGATGGCAATGATTACGATTGAAATAACAAAACTTCAAAAGTTACGACAAAACAAAAGAATTTAAATTTCTGCAATAAAGCAACAAATATTTTTGTCCAAAAGAATCGGCGCATGCAGTGGCGTTCCGCCGAGGATTTTTGAATAGGGGGACGGCATAAACTAAAACAAAACTAAATTTCCCACTGGCAATAAAATATTCGCTGACATTTACTTTACATATACTCTAGTCTTCTGTTCTTACGTCCGAATTCATTAATTACTGCATCACAATCAAGACATACACCACACCTTCACTGATGTAGAGATGGGCCTGGCATCTTCGTCTGTCTTCACCCGTTGCCATTGCAAAAATGTTTTTAAAAGTTTCAAAACACTAGATGACCCTAGATGACTAGATGACTAGCCGTATTTGGCCCTCGGAGCCCTTCAATGCGACCCACAAGATGGCTCTAAAATTCTTATTGAATTTCAGCGATATTGTAACGTTGCATCTTCAAACAAATGTTTGACTCTTTGAACACAGGCGACACGGTATGAGCACACTTGAGAGGTACAGACTTATTTTCTGGAAATCAACTCCACTTCGCGCTGCATTACTCGGTTTTGGAGATCGATGCCGGAAGAAGTAGCGATGGCGTGAAAATACTTGGGAGTACAAGACCTCTTTTTTTGGAGATTGACTTCGCTTCGGGATATATTACTGAGATCGTAGCCCAGAAAAGTGATGTTCTCCAAACCGAAAATTTCACGCGGCCCTCGGTACAATATCCAACATATAATGTGGCCCCCAGGAGCTCACGAGTTTGACACCTCCGCCCTAAGCCATTTAATCCAGATGGAAAAAGTTTGTTAAATACATTGGCAAAAAAATTTATGCGAAAAAATTCGCATTTTGAAGTTGTGCAGTCAGCTGGCAACAATATACTTAAACAACGACAACTGGCATTGTGAGTGGAAAATCTCTTCAATTTATATAATGATAGTATCGATACAAGGAAAAAACGCCGTTCGTCTTTAGTTTTGCTCTGATATTTTGGAAGAAAAATTTTGACGATTTCGTGGCCTGTTGTGGTTACCCCTCCTCGTCCTTGGAATGGAGGCATGGTACGAAACGATTTTCCAGATCCATGCCGTAAACCAAATCAAATTAGGCTAGGAGAAAAGCAATAGGCCATTTCGAGCCAGTCATTAAAGCAAATTACTGACTAGTAGCCCCACCACCAACAAACCGGACTGCTATTGGTGGCTACTCAAAAGTCGCTTCTTACGACATACTGGATGAGCAGCTTCATTATTCCAACCCGGCAAAGCAATGATTCTTGGAACTGTTTGCTCTTTACAAACTTTCTATAAATTCAAATTCTTTTGCATGCTTCCCATTCAGAACTGTCATAGAATCATGAACTCCTTTCATCGTACGGTGGAGATCTTGCGAGGCTGCCTGCAGTTTAACTAATGGAGGTTCGGTAATTTCAATAATTGCAACCAACAATACATTCGAACAATATTGCTGTTTAATAATGATGTCAGAAACCTACGCAGAATGTTTTGCAAAATAGTTATTCTAAGTACTGCTATTGTCTTACTTTAAAAAAAATTTGAAAATATGGTCAAACAAAAATCTAGAACAAATGACGACAAGAGTTTTTCATATAAAATTAGCATTCCGTATTTTGTGAATCCATCATATAAATTTGGCGGTAATTTAGCAAAATTATTTAGAAGAAAATTTAATCTTAATTTTGCTATGCATTACAAAACTTTAACAAATGCATCTTGATTTCAATGAAAATGCAATACTTCTACCGCTCTTGTGTATAACGTGGTCTATAAATTTACTTGTTTTCGCGATGCAAACATATCGTACATTGGTATGACTTCTCGCCACTCAGTCACTAGAGTCCTGGAGCATTTACATTAAAAAATTAGTAAAACTGCTATCACCCAACATATTAATTTACTCTATTTTTTTCTTTTATTTTTCATTCGTTGAATAATGTCAAAAAAGTTACTGTTTAAAAAAATAAGGTCACTTCTTTTTGAAGTTTTCATAAGTTGGCAAAAAAGTCACCCTACTGTGAACGGCAGTTCGTTTTTCCTTAATGTGTTTTAATTCATGGCTAGTTTGCCATGTGTACGTTTATTTTGTTTTGCGTTTTACGTCATTAATCATTCTATTATGTCCCTTGTGATGCGTAGATTTTACGTCATTAATCGTTCTGCAAGCGTGTTTATCAGCGTTTGGGATACAACTAGTAATTTTGTGTGTACTTATTCGCTTGCGAGTTTAATTTCTAGATTAAGCGGTGTATTTGCATTCCATGAGGAGGGTCATGTGACGTGTTGAAAACGTTTAGAATTTAAATAATAGTGTTGAATATATTGAGCCTGCTATTTATTTTAACGATTTGGAAAAAAAAATATTTCTTTGACAAAATTCTATTTTTGCTATAAGTGTTTCAAATGCCGGTTGTGCATTCTTAGATAGTTTTGTAAAGTTTTCTTTATGCTTCAGACTTGGCTATTTTTGTCATAGATTTCTACTGACTTTGGCTACTTTTGGCCATTTTTAATGCAAAGTTTGACAATAAAGCTTTTTGAAATGCGGCAACACTGAATAATTATCACAAATAGAAGTGTTACTGACACAAATCATATTTGGTGCAGATTTACATTAGGCCTATGGCCTACTGAATCGTTATTGGCGAGCAGTAGCGCCGTGATAGGAAAAATCTTATTGACTGCAAAAACCATGCTTACCCACGAGTAGAGGACACTCATCTATCAATCGTTCCGGGATTTACCCTTTTTCGAAAGAAGATTGTGGCTTGATCGTCACATTCACGTCAGCCCTGTAATGACCAGGAAAAATACCCAAAGCCAATACAAACGTTTTCATTTACTTTACTACTCACTGCTTCTGTTAGTGTCAAAGAAACCAGTTTGTGAAGTCATGTTTCTCAGAACACTGGGTCTAAAAACAGATGGGATGATTACGGAGTTCGTGAGATGTAAAGAAACCGGTGAAGTGGGGACTCTGATAAAAGACAATGGCGGAAAGGCAGCTCCAAAAACAAAACTTGATAAAAACTTAATCTGGAAGCACATTATGTCCTATCATCCCCATATTAGCCACTACAAATATCAGAATGCACCTAGCAAGCGGTATCTTGAGCCCCGTTTGACAATCACCGCTATGTGGGAGAACTATTAATCGACGCATGGAGATATCAGTTAAATAGTGTATCAGCGGGTGTTTCAATCAGAAAGCATTGGCAAACCATCACAAAACGAGTGTGACGTTTGTGAAAAGTACAGGACATACTGCAAACACCTTGATGGAGTCTCATGATGTCGATGCTTGAGAAGCAATGCAAAGTTGGCCAAGATCATAAGAAAAAGGCTGAAGAAGCTCACACTCATTACAACAAAGACCGGGAGAAAGATGCAAGATAACACTAGTATATTTACTGTTGATATGCAAAAGATCATCCTCCTTCCCAAAATGACCCTTAAAGAACACTTCTTTGTTAACAGATTGGTTATCTTCAATGAGACATTTGCATCAGTTAAAAAAAATAGTGACTTTGTTATTTTGTGGCACAAGGCTATCTCAGGTAAATTGTGCGTAGACGTTGCCTCCTCTTATATAAAGTGTGCGAACCTTTGTGAAACAGATAGTACCGTGATAATCTGGGCAGACAACTGCGCAGGACAAAACAAAAATTGCACCCTTTAAACCGTATTGTTTTGGTGTGTCAATCAAAACTGGGGTTCTCAGAGTATCATAATGAAGTATTTTGAGAGGAGACAACGTTTAATTTTTTATGCGTGTAGAAAGCTTTCATGAAAGCATCGGAAGAAAAATGAAGAAGTGTCCTGATCTTTGTACTTTTTAGGATTTCGAAGATGTCCGCAACAAATCTGATCAAGCCAATTGTAATGCAATATTATGATTTTTATGAATTCGAGGACGGTCATCGCAGCAGAAAATCCAGGAAAATTACGTTGTTTCATCTCGACTCAATATCCGCGGCAAAATTCCAAAACGGTTCACGCGCAATGTGGTTTAAGCAAGGTGTTGGGGGAGACTATCAGAAAATAGACTATCTGAAACCCAAGTTCAGATTGGACGTTACTCCACCTACAAAAAATCAACCAAGAGGCATTCATGGTGTGAATTCTCAGAATATTCTCAAACTGGCGGATTCATTACCAGCAGCCAAGAAAAAATTCTGGTTGGAAATTCCAGTGAATGACAGAAATGATGATTTGGTTTAATAGTTTATAGCAAATAGTAAATATCAATAGTAGATAGTTTATGTAATCAAACTACGTCTCATGTTCTTTTTTTATTTCTTCTGAATTTGTTCAGTTTGTAAGCAATGAAATAAAGTGCTATTCACATATTTGGTTTTTGTCGATGGATATTTTTGGTTGAGCTGTTGGTTTAATCTGGCAAAATCTAATAAGTCGGTTTGTTACCAGGTTAAACCAGCAAATGTGATAAAAACAAATGCACTAAAAAAGCCTTAATTTTATTAAAAAAACGGCGTTGGTTAAGCATGTCATCACCAAAGATCACCGAGTTGACTGGGATCATAGCAAAATTTTAATAGCATAGCAAGACATGCTTAACCAACGCCGATTTTTTAATAAAATTGTTGTCATCAACTTTTGCCTGATTTTCTGGTCTCAAATCCCATTTATGCTCAGCCAATCTTGTTTTGTAAGCCCGTCCAGTTTCCCCAATGTAAATACCAGTGCAATCTCGACAAGGAATCTGGTAAACTACACCAGGTTTAGATGACCTTTCCACCGAGTGTTTTGCCTTTGGTAACATGTCTTTTAAAGTTAAATGCGGTTTGCTACTAACCAAAATTCCTACGTTTCTTAAAATTTTTGACAAAGCCTCAAAGTATCTTGGAACATAAGGCAGCACAACACGTGTTTTAATTTCCTTGTTATCGGCTAACCATGAATTTGTTTTTCTTTTTAAACTTTTAACTGTGCGTTTTAGAAACCATTTGGGATAATCATTCTTTTATAAAGCTTTCATAATTTTTGAAGTTTCTAATGTTTTATTTGTCCGCTTGGAATTTAATTGTGATTGAGCTCTTTTTAAAAGACACTTTATTAGTCCTTGCTTTTGACTCATGGAATGCGTTGAGTTGAAATTTAGATATCTGTTAGTGTGCGTTGGCTTTTTATAAATCTTTGTCATTAACCCCCCACTAGCTTCTCGAGTCACACAAACATCCAAAAAAGGTATGGAATCGTTGGTCTGATGTTCTATGGTAAATTTTTATACTGGCTTCAATGTTATTAATATGTTTATGAAATTCATCGACCTCTATTTTTTTAATAATAACAAACGTGTCATCAACATATCTCCTCCAAAATTTGGGTGGGTTTAAAAAGGTTGACATTGCTCCTTGCTCTATATTCTCCATCACTAAATTTGCGATTATGACGGAAATAGGTGAGCCCATCGCGACACCAAATATTTGACGATAAAATTTACCACGAAAATAAAGATACATATTATCAAGACGCAAATTTAATGCAGTCATAATATCAGTCAGGGTAAGGTCAGATCTGTTATCAACCTTTTTGTGTTATTTGTGAATTAAATATTTTTTGTAGATGCAAATTATGTGTAGCCTAATATAAGATATTATCTTTAAAATGTATGAAGGTCTTTGACCTCAGTAAATTTTGATTGGTTTTCAAAGCACATAACCAAGATGTTGTAAGAAAACAGTTCTAACAAAAGCTGTAATGATCTGCTACAGTTGTTTGAAAATTTTTTTCTGTTTTTCATGAAACATAAGCGTTAGTGAGGTCAGAACAAGTATGCTGGCAAAGTACAAATTTTTGACACCAACAATAAAGAAAATTTGACCAAAATTTTAATATTTTAACGTACCATCTGTGACCGTATGTTTTTCAATGCTAGAAATTTCGTGTACGTTTTTTATTGATCTTCTTCACAGGCTTGATTAGATGTCCTGATTCGGTATATGTCTACCGCTGCACAATTGCTTTCGAGCAAAACTATTTTGCTAGAGCAACGCAGCACTTTGCATTCCAGATGCCTTTCCTGACAATCGCCAAAGGTGCTTTTATAGAGTGTTGTACACCAAAACTTTCGTTCCGAACTCAGGAATGGTTACTGCTACAGCATGATGGCTGCAAATCAATGTAGCCAATATGCTTTAGTCTTGATGCATTTCTCCTATAATCTGGAAAAACCTAGTAAGTCTAATGAACGAAAATTTGAGAAAACAAAAGGAAACCTGGTTTGTGTCAGAATTAAGCTACTGAATATTATAATGAAATTTTTTGGCAATTTGAATTAAGACGATTAAGGCTTTTTTAGTGCATTTGTTTTTATCACATTTGCTGGTTTAACCTGGTAACAAACCGACTTATTAGATTTTGCCAGATTAAACCAACAGCTCAACCAAAAATATCCATCGACAAAAACCAAATATGTGAATAGCACTTTATTTCATTGCTTACAAACTGAACAAATTCAGAAGAAATAAAAAAAGAACATGAGACGTAGTTTGATTACATAAACTATCTACTATTGATATTTACTATTTGCTATAAACTATTAAACCAAATCATCATTTCTGTCATTCACTGGAATTTCCAACCAGAATTTTTTCTTGGCTGCTGGTAATGAATCCGCCAGTTTGAGAATATTCTGAGGATTCACACCATGAATGCCTCTTGGTTGATTTTTTGTAGGTGGAGTAACGTCCAATCTGAACTTGGGTTTCAGATAGTCTATTTTCTGATAGTCTCCCCCAACACCTTGCTTAAACCACATTGCGCGTGAACCGTTTTGGAATTTTGCCGCGGATATTGAGTCGAGATGAAACAACGTAATTTTCCTGGATTTTCTGCTGCGATGACCGTCCTCGAATTCATAAAAATCATAATATTGCATTACAATTGGCTTGATCAGATTTGTTGCGGACATCTTCGAAATCCTAAAAAGTACAAAGATCAGGACACTTCTTCATTTTTCTTCCGATGCTTTCATGAAAGCTTTCTACACGCATAAAAAATTAAACGTTGTCTCCTCTCAAAATACTTCATTATGATACTCTGAGAACCCCAGTTTTGATTGACACACCAAAACAATACGGTTTAAAGGGTGCAATTTTTGTTTTGTCCTGCGCAGTTGTCTGCCCAGATTATCACGGTACTATCTGTTTCACAAAGGTTCGCACACTTTATATAAGAGGAGGCAACGTCTACGCACAATTTACCTGAGATAGCCTTGTGCCACAAAATAACAAAGTCACTATTTTTTTTAACTGATGCAAATGTCTCATTGAAGATAACCAATCTGTTAACAAAGAAGTGTTCTTTAAGGGTCATTTTGGGAAGGAGGATGATCTTTTGCATATCAACAGTAAATATACTAGTGTTATCTTGCATCTTTCTCCCGGTCTTTGTTGTAATGAGTGTGAGCTTCTTCAGCCTTTTTCTTATGATCTTGGCCAACTTTGCATTGCTTCTCAAGCATCGACATCATGAGACTCCATCAAGGTGTTTGCAGTATGTCCTGTACTTTTCACAAACGTCACACTCGTTTTGTGATGGTTTGCCAATGCTTTCTGATTGAAACACCCGCTGATACACTATTTAACTGATATCTCCATGCGTCGATTAATAGTTCTCCCACATAGCGGTGATTGTCAAACGGGGCTCAAGATACCGCTTGCTAGGTGCATTCTGATATTTGTAGTGGCTAATATGGGGATGATAGGACATAATGTGCTTCCAGATTAAGTTTTTATCAAGTTTTGTTTTTGGAGCTGCCTTTCCGCCATTGTCTTTTATCAGAGTCCCCACTTCACCGGTTTCTTTACATCTCACGAACTCCGTAATCATCCCATCTGTTTTTAGACCCAGTGTTCTGAGAAACATGACTTCACAAACTGGTTTCTTTGACACTAACAGAAGCAGTGAGTAGTAAAGTAAATGAAAACGTTTGTATTGGCTTTGGGTATTTTTCCTGGTCATTACAGGGCTAACGTGAATGTGACGATCAAGCCACAATCTTCTTTCGAAAAAGGATAAATCCCGGAACGATTGATAGATGAGTGTCCTCTACTCGTGGGTAAACTTATTCTGGCACTTTCTTCTATAGGTTTCCTTTCATCCATTAAAGAGTAGGTACTTCCTTTGATTATGGGCCTTTTGATCTTCAATTCGACGTCTTTTTCTAGAATCAAAAAAATTAACTATTGAGAATTTATTTACTCCACGAATTCTGTGGTAAAAGTATCTTTTCTTGACCTATTTTAATCGTATGTTTGGCTAAAAAACAAACAAAGTGGTGAAAATAACTACGGCCTTTATAATGGAAGTATCATCCTTCTAACTTTGGCCATTATTCTAGCTGCTGTAGAGGGACTTCATTCATTTGTTCGTCATCATGATTTTCAGAACATTCTTTGGCAGCGGGCTTGGCAGGGGATTGATCGATGTCACTATCAGAGCTGCCTTCATTCACGTCAATCTCAAAGTCTCGAGTGGTTATAGCAGACATATTGCTCCTCACATTAACAGGCCTAGATTCACTAGGGCTGTTGCCCAACGTACTCACCGTAACAGTCTCAGCTACGCTGCTGCCTAATACGGTATTTATATTCTCAGTCACGGTAACACTAGCAGGCATGGCTATACTCACGTCCAAGCCTGATATGTTGCCCTTCTATACCCTTTTATCGACTTTAATTGCTACTATTTGATCATTTTTGCTACTATTTGATCACTGCTGCTTAGCTTTTTTCAATGCCAATTCTACGAGCATTTTTCCAGAGGATGCCATTTTACTACCAATGAATATAGAGAAAACTTGAGAAATATCTGCACAAGATTACAATCATGGAAGCTGTCATATTTATTGTGATTACTTGACCAGAATCAGGAAGATGACTGGATTGACTCAGTTGCCACATTCATTATGATCACACGACCAGAACCAAAAAAGTTGATTGGATGGAATTACCTGCTATATTGATTGTAACCACATGGCCAGAATTAGCCAATAGCCAATTGGCCAGAATTCTTTCACCATAAGCGTGATTGGATTAACTCATATCAGATCCATGTTTGGGTTTACTAAGATTTTACCCTTCACTTTATCAAGGTGTATGTAGCTCTTCTTTGTTGGCAGTTTTTCACCTGGAGGAACTAAGTATTTCATGCATGTATAATGATCACGAAAAACTTACCAAGTTGAATTGCTAGGTTTTCCCAAATTTTTTCGGACTCTGGTTACTAGGTTTTTCAAATGAAAAACTGCCAACCGAGAAGAGTTTCACACACTTTAACTTGCTAAACAGAAGGGAAAAACCTAGTAAATCCAAATATGGGTCAAACTCAATTTTTACGAAAATTTGACCTACTAGGTTTTTCTAGATTACAGGAGATTTGTATTTGTTGCACAACTTGATTTAACTGTGGTCTACTTGCCCTCATCACCCGCAGGGTCCCCCATCAGTATTGCCGAGATAACAATATCGGGTGATATAGCCAAATCTCGTTCACAAAACAAAACTAGTATTTTATGAAAGTAATCAGTTAAAAATAACATAATGCGGAGTTGCGCGTGGCCACTACGTGTCTCTCCAGTTTATCGAGTTCCGCAATGCCTTATTTGCCCTGTTTTCACCATAAGCGTCCTTAAACTCAACAAACGTTCATCCGTTAAATGTGCAAATGCATAAATGAAAGTCAAAGTTTTGGAAGGGCGTCAAGGCGATTGATGGGTATTTTTATGATTGCTCTATTAAACATTAGGCACGTTACTTATCACTTTTTCGTAAATATATGCTTATTTGTACGCCCTAAAACCTCTGGCTGCGGTTATGTTGTTTGGTTCTGGCATAAACACAGCCATGCAAAAAGCAAACTAACTCGAGGTGATGCAGTTACAGTAAAGTTAAGCTATGATAATAGCAGCGCCCCCGTGAGTACGGTCGAGGTTAAGAATATCAAATCATCCGGTTGTCCTTTCTTCATCCATTGCAAAGGAAATTGCTCTAACGCATGGATGATAACTAGCTTAATGTAGGCAATTTTTTTGTTTCTCATCTTAAAGATCTCGTTTTTAGAGATTAACAATGCAAAAGCAATTGTTTTGCCAATTTCGGTCAACAAGCCTAGATAGTATAATTAAGCTACTTTGTTGGCTTCTGCGTTAAAATTTGCGTTTAATTGTAGAAAGGAGAATATTCGAGCGTTTTTCGGAGCCCTGGGAGGACAATTATTTTTCTTGCCAAAGGAGGATACGTGCGCACTTTACATCACTCCGTAACTGGAATCGGTACTATATATTGCGTTCGCATGTACTTTATAGTCATCGGCGTAAGCATAGAGGCTTTTGGTTAACTCCTCCATTGATCTGACATGGTAAGCCTTTGTATTTATTTTTTTATTGAACGTTGCTAACTAAGGCGGTGAGCATATTTTCCAATAAAAATCGAGAACATTTTTGTAGCGCTTTTTTGTAGTTTGCTGCTTTCATTGCACTTTTTCAAAAAAAAACTAAAAATGTTTTCTGCGTCTTCGGGCCTAATAACAACTGATCTACAATTTGGATAAAACCCATAGCATGGCGCATAAAACTGCTCCCACTGCTGATTTTCACTAATCATATTAGATACTACTCAAATCAGATAGTACGAAACCAACATTTTTTGACACACAAAGTCACTTACAATTCCTAAGCAGGCTCAGTGCCTTTGAAAGGCTACCGACCTTGCTTCAGCGGATGGGGGCTGTGCAAATGTTTATAGCTCCAAGTCACTTTTTAATCAACGGTCTTATAAACTTCAGTCTTATTTACTACAATTTTACAAGTATGTTTATTAGTCTATTACACTAAAAATGTACAGCTAGTATACAGTTAGAAGACACTTGCATAAAAGTTAGATTTTTTAGATAATAAACCATTGCAAGCAAGGTCACAAACAAACCCAAGTACATTGTTTAAGTTGCAGCAGTATAGTAACTGCTAGCATCGTTAATTTTTAAAATAACGTGCCACAAATAACAATTTACATAAAGTACGTCATGAAACCAATGCAAAATTTTTACAAAATGTGGTTGAAAAACTACTTTTACAACAGGCAGAATTTTTCAAAAAACAAAAATGTTAGTTTAGATTTAGTTCGGGTTAACTTCTCAGTCAGTATAGTACAGCGCTTCGCAAGCACTTTAGCTTTCTGTAAAGCATTGATGCCGAGAGCAGATACATGGATATGGCGGCAATTTAATTTTTAACTCAAATCAACTTTGTAGTTGTGGAAAAGTGATGAAATTTTGTAATTGGAAGGTCACTTAGCAAGACAAAGTCACTGCAAAAAAAACGAATGAATTCATAGCTTCTAGTACTTAAAAAGTTAAAGTTTGGCTCTCGTGCAACTTGCTGTGCCAGAACGCTTTCTTTCCAGACGACGCCGTTTTCTATCTGTAGCTTTGATCAGTTCTCGCTTGATTTCCTGCAACATCGAAATCTACCGCTAGATGGTAGTAATAAGCTGATTTCAAATGCACCTCAATTTTAAGGCTCCAGTGATTTTTACTCCAAATTCAATGAACCATAGGGCCTGATGAAGATAACCCTTATGCTCCTTCGGATGCAGAAACCATAAATAACACGGAACATGCAGGTCTCAAACTGCAAGCTCAACCAAACAAGTTAGAATAAGAAGGTCGTGTCGTTTGGTGAAAGCGGCAGCTATTGAGAGCGTGACATCAATATAGACCGGTAGCCCCACTACCAACCACGACGAACTGGCATTGGTGGGAGCTCAAAAGTTCCCCTGACGATGCTGGATGAGAAGTTTCACCATTTTAACCTGGTGAAGTATGGGCCAAGCATTTGATGGAGCAAATATAATTGAGCTGATTCATTTCATACCGGGAAGCAACTCCGAGTGAAAACAAAATGTTAAAAGCCTCCCTAGCATTGTCACTCTGCTTTAAAAAGGCTGTAAAGTTTTTAAAGACACTCAATAACGTTTTGTTTGCAACAAACATTGTAATTTTGACCAGCTTTCCTCTGGAAATTATGCTTGGGCGCCTGCTTTTTCATCTTATGAGCATTCTTAGCTCAGTAACTACACAAAAATCTTGCATTGCTTAGTTATTTCTGACAAAGTACAGTCAGGTTTCATTACTTTTTCAACAACATATTACATAGGCATACCTGTACGTGGCTTTCCACATTGAATTTCATTAACTCTTTGAGTTGATCGAAGTGGTAGTTGTTGTAGTGGAACTGGAACGTACCACAAAAGGATCTCTTTCCAAAAACCGAAAAATCGTTGAACGGTTGATTGGGGTCTTAAAAGTAAAATTATTTGTTTGAAAACCTAGATTGATCTTTCCGATATTAAAGTGTGCAATGCTTCATCTTTTCAGAAAGACGTAAGGAAAGTGCTGTTCTTGATCAACTTACAGATAACAATTTGACATAGACAACTTAAAGATTTTGATGTTTTCTGCCATGATTTTTAATTTATTCAGTACGAGATAACATTTTCTCATTTTAATAACCACCTCATGACGCTGAAATAAAACTCTCTTCTGAACTGCAGCTGCAGTACAAGTATGTTTTAATGCCAATCATTGGCGAATGATTAAGCATTGTTACACTTTATTTTCTTTGTTCGCAAGCTTCTGGAGATAATATATAACCAAAGCCAAACCAGGTTTCCAATGTTCAAATCTCAACTTATTGACTGCAAATAAGCAAGAATTTTTGTTTAGTTTATATAAAAACATTAATGAGTCGACAACGCATACACTGCATGCGAATGATCGTGTTAACTAAGCGGTCGCACGAATGGAACAAAATGAGATACCGTTCAATCTTGAATGAATGGAAATGCTTAAATCTGCGGTCAAGTATTGAGATGCAGAGATGGCTACAAGCTAGCATTTCATTTTTTACTCATTTTTTGGTTGGAACTCATGCTCGGTTTGCTAGTCTTTTGCCGACTGGACCACAACTACAAGTAGAATGCTTGGCACCTCCACCTGGCTTTCACATATAGTGGAGGAATGCTGTTAATTGCCTTTTCCAAAGGCACAACAAGCAGCAACGACACAAGCAAACGAACAGGCATTTTTTTTTACAATACCATTTTCGTGTAGAGCGCACCTACCATCAGCACTGCATGAATACCAAAAGCACAGCAGTCAAGCAAAGGAAATTGTTATTTCTACTCGCAATACACATCCGGGAATGGAACTCACACCTTTTCATTTATGATCCTATCCTACTGTGCTACCACAACCGTAAACGTGAACTGACTTGGGGGAGGTGCTGTTGATTTCGCACCACAATACGATTCTTTAAACTTCTTGTTGCACAGCGTGAACCACAGCACTGATGGACAATCGTCATCATCACTTGGGAGAAACAGGAATTCTTTTGGAGGCAGTTTCTCAATTGTCTTCAAATCGATCTTAGGAAACTTTAGTCCAGACTGATGGGCGTGAGCGGCGGCAAGAATTAGTGGCTGAAAACACAAACCATGTTATATATCGATGAGCAAAAGTGAGTTAATAACTGAAAGTTGCAGAAGAGTAATTAAACTCGACTTCTGATAGTTTAAAAATGATAAAATTGGAATGTTTTAAATGAATTTTTAATATTCTAACATCCATTGTCAGTCTACGAAAATTAATATGATGATGAGAGAGCAATCAATCAAGAATCGAGATTCAAACCTTGGTTAGTATCAAAAACATAATAGTTGAGGATTAGATCGCTGATTGAAATTAGTTGCTCTATGATCATCCAATTTATTCATCAAATCTATGTAAGTGCTTTTGAACCTTTTCGAAGTCTCGGAACCCTATACCCAGGCTAACTAGTTTTGCAAAGTCGCGAATTCCCTTTTAATAAAAATTTTAAAAATAAGTAAAACAGAAAGAAAAACACTTTTTTTGCTATCACATAAACTCGATTTATACGGATATGCCTGGCTTCATAGTTTATGCACGTATGCAAAAATCATCATTTGTTTGAATGTTTAATTCAAAATTCAAAAAATCTTCGCAGAACCCTTTAAAGCTTACAGAGTCATATTACAACAGCTCTGATCTTCTACCTAGATTCCCTGCTATAGCTTTGTGTTGCCGCTGGCGGATGTGGCAAATTATTTCTTAATCCTGTCAGCTTTATCGCAACAGATAATATCGTATGAAAAAAAATCAATTTAAGCTCAGCAATTGATGACTGATTTCATGCTTTCTTTTAAAACAAGAACCCAAAATATTCTAAACGTTACAAGCTCAGCTTTCTAAATTTTGGATTTAAGCTTATGTTTAAGAGGTACTGGTGAATGATAAAATGACTAATTTACTATGGAGTCATCATGCATTGCGCTGCGGGCATAGGCACAAAACAAAAAGAGGAGTGGCTTAGGGGCTTCTGGCGCTCCCAAAGACTTAAAAAATCTCATCTCCAAGCCCTACAAAGACGTTCAAAATCTTGATCAACAGAAAAGCCATCGAGATAATTTTTTTGCCATAGCGTGCAAAAATTCAGTTTCAAAAAGCTGACCTCAAAAAGTCATTTTACGTTAGCCAGATTATGCCCCATACAATACAAAAGGCGCCCCTATGATTGCAGGGCTATAGTAAGAACACTATAAACAGTTACTTGAAACAAGCAGATAAACAACATATTGTTGCATGTCAAATGCTTTGATTCGATTTTGCTTTTCAAACGTCATTGAACTTTAATTATTACTTTTCACGGTAATAGCAGATGCAACGTAAGAAAATTGCTTTAACGAGATTCTCTAAAAATTGGAAGAAAAGTTTTAATTACACCGTTCTATGACATTTTGACTTTATCAATCCGGCCCCGGCTATGGGCAGGGATTAGAATTAAAAAGCTTTAAGTTTGTGCTACCTTGTAATCGAATTTCTCGTCTGATTCGTATGCGTTAAAATCCATGACAAGCAACAGATCCGTCCCTCGCTGAGGTCGCAAAACGGCGTCAGTCGGGACGTTTTTCAAAATACCTGCAAGTTATAATCAGTTACTATCTTTACGGTCCGCAATTTATTAAGAAAATAGAAGCAATCATCGCCATTTTTTAAGTGGACGTAAAATCGTAATGTAAACGTAATATTACAAAAACTACAACTTCAAGCCGCTTTAAGGGCCCAATTTCCTTGCAGACAATTTGAAAAATTTCGCGCGTAAAACCGATTTGTTTGTAGCACGCAGTAGGCTGAAGACGGCACTTGGCAAAATTTGAAGCTATGGCAATTAAAAATAAAATGAAATGAAATAAAATTCGATGTTTACTGTAATAGCAATGATCTACCTGCATCAGCTCTATTTTTTACAGGTAGTTTCGGCAATCTGTGACCAATGTCGTGAAATAGTTTTTTGATATGCTTATTGTTAGGCTTGTACAAAGAAATATCAGCAGACAAAAATGCCTTGGTTACCTTTTTCACAAAATCAGTTGCTGCTCAAAAGCGCTTGCGAAGTAGCATTTCAGATCTGCTGCCCAACGCTTTCTGGTGTTTGGACGTATTTCGATGACTTTCAACAAAGAAAGCGTTTCTTGCAAAGAACTGTACAGCTGCACAAACTGCAATATAATTCATTGTTGGGACTTTTCACAAATTCTTCAGGGAAGTCTTGAAGTACGGATTGAATTTTAGATGTTTTGGTAGCTTTAACTTTCGGCATTATTTAAAAGCCTACAGGTAAATCACAAACTAATCAAAATTTAATTAAGTATGTCACGTCATCCTTTTGGCAGCTGATTCCACTGTACCCGAAATTATAGGCCATTTGGTAATATGATTTATGATTCGAAGTGCGTTTGTGTTTCGCTTGACTGGTTCTTTCGTCTTGGCGATAGATGGAGTGGAAGTTACGACCGCTTTGCTTGTATCATTAGTCTGTCCGGTATTTTCTTAATGAGTAACTTTTTTCTTTCCTGATGATTTGGTTGCGATAAAAATTGTAATCACGATTCATTTGGAAAACGGCATAGAGATGGTGAGGAACAGTTGATTCCATTGGAGAGAAAAGAAAACTCATTTATATTTTTTTGAATCTGCCCCTCTGTCGGTGGCGTGTTAATCTTGTACATACAAACAAAAAATAAAACGATAATTTATTGTATTGACGACGTGTTTGACCAGAGCCGGTGAGACGGCAGGTTGGTGGCAGCTTCGTCAGGTGCTTATTCAATTTCTATTTGAATAAGCACCTGTCGAAGCGATGATTCTAACCGCAAAAGCTTGTGTGTTTTTTACGAAATGCAATGTACTAGTTAGCCTTAAGAGTGCCACCGTGAGCTTATTTTAGACTTAGATTGTACACTGTAGAATAGTAAAACACCATGTGTTAGTGAGCTTGCACACTGCCCATACATAAACAAACTATTCACTTTTTCTTGATTTACCTTCAATAATGAAAAGATAGTTTAAACTAGCATCGTAGATGCCTCTTCTCTATACTGCAAACGTTTTTACCTAACAAATGCGCAATGTTGCACCTCATAATTGTCGCAAATATTCGATTGCAACACAGTCACCCATAATTTCATTTGACTTTGATTATTGCATCACAATCGTTTAATTGTGAGAAGTAGTAGCAATCTGTACTACCGTACAGAAAGTAGCTAACATTGCAAGTTAAAACAAAACAGTTAAGTTAGTTTTATCAAACTTATCACAGTTTTTCTTACCAATACGAACAAAACATCTCGACTAATAGCAT
The DNA here is from genome assembly GCA_963675345.1 of Trididemnum clinides. Taxonomy (NCBI): domain Eukaryota; kingdom Metazoa; phylum Chordata; class Ascidiacea; order Aplousobranchia; family Didemnidae; genus Trididemnum; species Trididemnum clinides. The sequence goes on from OY776301.1 coordinate 24,295,024, forward strand.
TAATTATAAAAAATTGACTATATTACACTAAAAAAATTAACCTAGCGGCAACTATCGAATTTTAATTGGCTTATCAAATCAAGAATATGAAACTTATTCTATGTATCTGGAACTTTTACAACTAACCACGCTGCTCAAGCTTACTAACAAAAATTGACTTCATTGAAAGAACTTGCCCTCGTAACTGCTGTAGAAAGAACACTTCTAATTATGCAACGAAAGAGCTTACCATCCAGTTTAAGAGCTTCATTTAACGGATTGAGATTGAATCTTTTATAAGTGTCAAAATTACGAAAAATATTCTGAAGTTTTGCAGTCCGTCCAATACCACCTTCTCGTGTCGTAAAGAAACGGTTGTTCCTAAAAAAGAATAATAAAGTTCAATCACCTGGAGAACTACATGCCAGTGTGACCAATGATAATTTGTAGTAGCTTTAGAAAACGCTATTTTGATTTCATGTAATTGATTATTTAGCCAAACTTCTTTCCAATATTTTGATTTTAAGATTGTGATTGTGACGCAATATTGCCTGGTGCGAATATACTATTTTGGCTGTACCATGATCCATCCCTGCATTCAGTTTTGGCTATACCATGACGACTGAAAAAGATATCGCCCAACATGCAGCACATTGATGTAAAAACACTAAATGTCAGTGTAACAATAATAATTAAATTGAAGGGATTAGTTGAGCCATTATTCCGTTTCAACAGAGTTTACTATTCTTGGTAGTTGATTCGGGTATTCTCCCCCTCCTAAGCTTTTCTTGTTTCGCTTTCAAGGGCATTGAGTATTCCCCAATATTGAAAGCTTCCTATGCTTTTTTTTAAACGTATTGGGTTTCCCTCATCTCCAAAGTTTTTCTTGTATGCAATTTTCTGTTTTTTGATTGGCTCATGCATGATTCTCCATTGCGAAACGCATGGACAGTATATATACTAGCGGGGTATGGGTACAGGATGGAGACGATAGAAGAGACACCAGCAGAGACAGGTGAAAAGTAAAGAGCTAGAAGACACGTCCAAGGCGGGCATCCGGGAGGAATGCCACTTGCTGCAAGGGAAAAGTGATTGTAATGGTTGATGATTATGTCAGTAGCCTGAAAACGCACATCTTATATATAAAGCGCAATTCTGTCTGTATGTCTGCTTTAACTCCTCTGAAATTGCTACAGCTACAAGCATCAAACTTGGCACGATTGGTCACCACCCCGTGGTGAGTGTCATAAGGGTATTCGTGGCGTCATGACAACGTCATAATCAAAAATTTTTTTTAGAATTTGCATTACTTAACAGAGGACAACCGCTTTTTGCTCAAACAAAAACCAGTTTTCGACTTACCGCAATTCAAAATATTTCATTTGTTTGGGGTCTAAAATGATGTCACAATCAACGATTCATCGCACAATCTGTTTTTTGTTTTTTCTCAAAAAGTAATCATCGCACAAACGCAATTAAACGTTCTTTTAGAAGATATTAATCAGGTGCTTTCAATAAAAACAACTTTACAACAATTAATGCTTATTCGACAACGCTACGAGCAATTCTTTATCTAAGCACTTCAAGCCCTCATAAGCATTTTTTCTTCTCTTTTACGCTTGCACGTTTAAATTGGCTCTATGACGTCATAATATGTCCCGCACGGTTAATACAAATCTTCGCCACCGTAGATCATAATATGAAGATGTTTTTAAAAATTGCAATCTTTTTGCAAAATTAGTTTAATAAAAAACTGATTTGTGACCTCATTTCTCAACTGATTTTCAAACTTTTTTCGACAAATTAAAAGTTATTTCAAAGCGATTCCGATAGTGTACAATTAATATTAGTTTTTATACTGAAAAAACTGAACTTTGAATCTTGTGATGTAACTTTTCACCCCTCCCAAAAGTGGTCAGTTTAGTAAAAACAGGTGACTTTAATACAAAAAAGTTATAAAAAAGTACTAACAATTACTATTCTTTGAAAGCCTAGGAAATTTGCTTTCCAGTAATATGTGACTCCAGTTACTTGAGGCTAAGGATTAGTTTATAATGGCTGATCAAAACTTGGTTGCCATAATGGTGTTTCATTTTTAGTTGAACAATTATTCTACTAGAGCTAACAAACTTGCAATTGTTAGACAAAGTTAGTTCTTTGGTACACTTTGACACTTTTCCTCACAAGTGTGGTTATTTTGCATTATCTGTCGACGTTTTCAAATAGATCCATCAAAAACTGAAGTCTCCAAATATTTATGAAAAGTAGTCTACCGGTTAAAAAAACATAAAATTTTAGTGCCTGCATTTACTGCAATTTCTAGAAAAACTAATTACTTTGGTGCATTTTGTCTATTCTTTTTTGATAGCATGGATCTTTGGGATTATCAATCAAATTACTCAAACAGATTCATGGAGAAATGAAGTCTACAAATCTTAATATGTAGCCAACTCTAAGCAAAACACTTAGTGATCACACAAGAAAAAAACGAGGGGGCAAAGATGGTCCTTTCTTATGGTTTGCAACAAAATGTAAGTGTCGAGCTACATATGATCTAATTGTTGAAGCAATTTCCTTTGCAACTGGGCAAGACTGTTTGTCGCAGCAGCCAGCTAATTTGATGTTCTTAACCTCGACATTATTGATGGGGATCTCGCTACCGCTATAACTAAACTGTGAGTGCTTCATTTCGGGTTAATTCGCTTTTTGCATGGCGGCGTTTATGCCAGGGCCAAGGAACATGCACGCATTCAGAGACGTTAGTTCATATTAATTTGCTTACAGTGACGAAGCAGTGGTAAGTAGCGATCCTAAGAATAATAGCTCAAAACGCATTGTGTGGTCATAATGTTAAATGACATCGCAATGCTTACCACTATTTACTGAAAACAGCAGCAGACAGCAAAATCATCCACTATTGTTTTGATAGCGAACATAAATGGTAAAGTCCATTGCTAAAGTTTGTAATTGCAAGGTTAGGTGTATCGATACAAAACGCTAATCTTCATTTAGAAGTAGGGAGGCTTGGATTAGGGGCCAAGTTAAATGTAATAAAATCCCAAATTTAAGAAAAGATCAAAACTAAACAATAGCATCAATCTGTAACACTGGATTAAGAGGAAATGTTTTTGTTTGAAAAAAGCCGGACAGGCGCCCTATTGCAATAGGTTATATAACTTAAAGGAAAGGCAGGGCCCCTTTTCATGCTAAGGCAGAATTAAAGCAAACAGCCCAGGAAAAAATCTTAATACCACAAATATTAATACGAAAGCGGACCCACCAAATTGTCGAACATGCCTACCCCTAAATAGCTCATTTCTTTAATTGTCAAAACGACCACCACTTGAGCGACGTCATCAGTTTTGACTATGTTTCACCTCCCTCCTTACTCTTTTAAAAATTACGAATGGTAGTTTATGTCATCGTTCTTTCTTTTTGAATACTTCCAGTCTCGATAAATAAACTAAGATAATCACCATTACCTGTACAGGAACCATGGCTTATATTTACTAATACATTTCCTTGTGGCTCTCATAAATGTTTGTACGGTTAAGCTGGCGCAGCTGCATTTATTGATAGGTTTTAAATCGGCATGGGTGATAGTATAGCCTGCTGGGGTTAAATCGCATGACACTTAGGAGAAACATTTTTTCTATTTTGCTTGATAATAGCTTTATAGAGCTAGCGGAATCAAACCTGAAAATTTGGGAAAAGCAAGAACTTATTTAACTTCTATGAGAATATCTAACAAAGGTAAAACGAATATGAATCATAATGCGTTGCTAGCAGGAACTTGAAGAACGTTTGAGGCGAAATCAAAATTAATAACGTCACTGTGTTAAAATGCATCACATGAAAGATATTATTGGTATTTTGCTTTATGATAGCTTTATAGAGCTACCGGGGTTAAACCAAACATTTGAGGAAAAGCAAGCACACTTTAAGCTCCCCAGGGCACATCAAGCAGGGAGAAAAGAACATGCAACATAATGCGTAGCCAGCGAGAACTTGAGAAAGTTTAAGGGGAAATCAAAAGAAAACAACGTCACTGTGTCCAATCGCACCGCGCGAAGAACATTTTTGTCTTTTTGCATTAGAATACCTTAATATCAGAAATGTGATCCCTACTTCCAAACTACGGGAAACGCAAGGCTCACTTGGGTTCGTGTCAGCAAATAATAGAGCACATAAGCCTAAGGCATAGCCAGGATCTTGAAATGAGATATTTTATTAGGAAAAGGAGCACAAAAAGTCGTGAACATCTAATGTGCAGAAAACACTTAAACTTTTGATAACTCTTCATACAAGAGGCTAATGGGTAAAGCCGGCTTAGCCGGCTGAATCGACACTCTCAATCCAGACGTTACTGATGGGGGCTCTTTGGGTGACGCCGTTGTATATACAGCAAAGCAAGGATTTTTCTTACTCTGATATGCTGCCTGTTTAGGTATTTATATCTATACTCTACAGCATTATAATATAATCCCATCTTTAGGAAAATATCAACATAAAACCATAACCATTACAATTTGCAAAACTGAATATAGAGAGAACAATAGCCACTTTTGTCGCTATGCCGGAAACAAGACCAATGGCGCAGCCAAATTAGGAACTTAATACCACAATTATAAATAGGAAAGAGGCAGCACCAAATTGGAAAAATAGGCTTATCAATAAATAGCTTTTTTTTGTAATTGTGAAAGCAACCAGCATTTTGCCGCTACAATCAGTTTTAATTAATCCCTGCTCCTTCACAAGTATTAACAATAATTTGTGGCAAGATTCTTTGTGAGCATTGCCGGTAATGATTAAGAAACTATGATGATCACAATTTCGTTGTAGAAGAATTGTAAAAGTGCATATAATTGATTAACTTTTCGCTATTGCTCACACAAGAGCCAGATGGGTGAAGCCGGCTTGGCCGGTTGAACGGAAATACTAAACCCGGACATTACTGATGGAAAGTCTCTGCCGGGCGACGCCGGCTAGTGTATTAATAAAGTTGGTGTTGTTAAAGAGTGTGTTGATAGTTTTAGCTTCTCAAGCAGAAGTTCTTAGTCTGAAGGATAAAACCTAGAAGTTAGTCGTTGAACTCTACCGAGCGAATTTTCCTGTCTTCACCTATCTTTCATTAAGATACAAGAAGGGTGATTCACTGTATTCGGCGACAGTCGCATGGAGGTAGTGACGAAATTCATTTGAAGAGGGGTGAAAAAATATTAAAGAAAGGCCATCAGACGATAATAACTGCATACCAGTGCAAAATCATCACTTTTATATGCTTAGGGGAAGTACTTGGACCGCTTGTATTCTTAAATTTGATCATGGTCATAATAACAACTTACCTAATTTTTTCAACAAGTGTAAACAAATTAAATGCATTGCCTTTGAACAAACTTGCATCCCGGTCAAGAACTTCATCGTAAGCTGTGAAAAATAAAAAGTTAATTTCGTGCCTACATAAAGAAAATAAAGCTGCCATAAAGAGACTAAGAAATTCTCAAGCATCACACAAAAACATTGTATATTTAACAAGCTGGCTCTGCATGCCTCGCCCGGCAGGGCTACCTGTCAGTTACATCTGGTTGGAATAAAAGATTCAGTTGGCTACGCCGGGATTATCCTAACAACTCCTCCTCGCTCTCATGTCTTAATGTGTACGCCCCCCTATTCGCTCCTCTCCGACAGTTGGCAGAACCGACTCCTTCTCTCCCTCCATTCTTTCCTCCTCCAGAAATCTTTTTTTTCTGAGGGACTTCAATTGCCATCACCCCCTCTGGGACTCAAGAGGTACTTCCGACACCTGTGGGGAGGAAGTATTCGACTGGGTCACCTTCTCTAATCTCCTACCCCTCAATGACCCTGACACACCCACCCTTCTACATCGCTCCTCTGGCAGTCGCTCCTTTCCTGATATCGCTTTTGCTCCCTCCTCTCTTGCCTTTTCTTACTCCTGGGAGGTGCTTCAGGACCTGGGTTCTGATCACCTACCAATTCTTCTATCTGTCCCTCTCTCTCCGGTCTTTCGCCCCAACGAGCGTCCTCCTTCCTTCAACTTTCAGAAAGCTCGCTGGAATGACTTTGTCACGTATTTTGACTCCCACTGTCCTTTTGCAGAGGAATACTCGTCTCTTTCTCTTTCTTCTGCTGCTGCTCTTTTTACCTCTCTGGCACTGAATGCGGCCAAATCTTCCATTCCTTTCGGCCGCATCAAACGCCATCCTAAAGCCTGATGGTCTGCTGAGGTGGAAGATGCGGTTAGTGAAAGACGCAAGGCTTTCACTGTATACTCTCTGTATACACTGTAACCCAAAAACTGTATACTCTCTTCTTCGCTCTATCGCTGGCTCTCTTCCTCGTCTTCCTCCTCTCCAAATTTCCCAAACTGTTCTTCTCCCATAGAATCGGCTTCGGTCTACGCCGCTTAGCAGAGCCAGAGGCCACCTCTCTGAGCTCCGCCGAGCAACGTGCCCTGAGGATTCTCACTCGTCCTTCTGCTCTCCTTTCTCCCCGACTGAACTTCTTGCAGCTGCCTCCAACCTTTCCTCCTCCACTGCCACTGGCCCAGACAAAGTTGCCTATGCCATGCTGAAGCATCTTCCTTGCTCTGGCATGGATTTTCTTCACATCCTTAATTTTTTCTGGACTTCGCAATCCTTTTCTTCCATCTGGAAGACATCTTCTATTATTCCCATAAACCAGATGGGAAAGCCTCTCGACTCTCCTGCTTCCTTCCGGCCTATTTCTCTCACCTCCTGTGTCTTAAAGCTTTTTGAAAGCTTCATTCTATCCCGTCTATTCTTCTTTCTGGAATCTAATTCCATTCTCTCTCCCCGCCAGGCCGGTTTCCGCCATGGACAGTCTACAATAGATCAAATTCTGTTCTTTTCTCAGTTCCTTTTGGATGGATTTAACAAACTCAGGCCGGGCTCTCGGACGATCCTCTCTACTATTGATTTCTCTAAAGCTTTCGACTCTGTCTGGCATCCCGTCCTTTTCCATAAACCTATTTCGGCTGGCCTCCCTCCTTGCTTTGCTCGTTGGACTCAATCTTTCCTTTCTGATAGGCGCGCTTGCGTGGTTTATCAAAATCACAAAAGCCCCTCCTTTCGAGTCCGTCGAGGTGTTCCGCAAGGATCCGTTCTTGGCCCTGTTTTTTTCTCTCTCTTCATCAATGATCTTCCGGCTTCTCTGCCTTCTTCCGCCAGCTACTCTCTTTACGCTGACCATCTGGCCATTTGGTCCTCCTCCCCCTCGGTCCCCACTGCGGTGGAGCCCTCACAAGGAGCTCTGTTTCAATTGGAGCGCTGGTCTGAGTACTGGTGTCTTCCTCTCAATCCGAGAAAATGTGAGGCCTCCCTCTTCTCACTGGTTTCCCACCAAGCTAACCTCCAGCCCCACCTCCTCTTACTCGGCTTCCGCCTCCGTTTCAACCCAGCTCCAACCTTACTAAACAATAAGAACTGATTGAAACCACTGAACACAATATAAACAAAAATTTATCGCATTTAAACTTCTGTCTAGCACTGATTTTTACTGAAAAGCGCAACGCGCTGACAAATGTTTGGCTGCACATAACAACAAGGTGCATTTATTGTTAACTATTCGTCATCTTACTTTCTAAAAGAGTGAAGTTTCTTTAAGTCGGTCAGTGGAATTATTATTATCACCTTGTTGTGCTAGTCAGTGCTAGACAGAAGTTTAAATGCGATAAATTTTTGTTTATCTTGTGTTCAGTGGTTTCAATCAGTTCTTATTGTTTAGTTTGCAAATAAAACACCAAAATTCTATTAACGTTTGGCGTATTTACACGTCTATTTTATGCATTGGCTTTAGGCTACTCCAGTGTTCTTAAAAGTTCAGTGGCCTAACCCATAGATATTTTGATATATTTAAATTGCGCTTTATACAGGGTGGTTGAAAAGTAACTGGATATTAAAGATCGCTTGTGGAATTATTATTATCACTGAAGTCCAGACGGCAATCATTTTAAGTGAGACAACATTAGTAGGGATTACTTATTTTTCAGATTTTGTAGATTGTGTTTATGTTGCTGTATTTATGGTCTGTGGTAGCATTTTCCAAAATGATCAGCTGCTTGACCATTCAGGAGGGAACCTAAATTGCGGTACGTTGTGTTGTGTCGAATTCATTTAATCATGCCTATTTGCTTGTTTTTTTACTCAATGCAGCTTTTGGGAGGTGCTTGATCATAAACAATTTTAGTTCTTCGCTGCTTCCTGCCCTTTAATCGCCCAGTTTTTGACACTTTATTTTCTTTGGGTGTATTGTTGTTGTTGTTTACCCGACCCCTTCCTAGGGATGGGGGCATGGCGGAAGACCACGGATCCCCAGAAGCCGGGCAACTCCCCAGGGCCTGGACCAGAGGTCGCAGAGAGACAGAGGGTTGCCAAAGAGTGAGCGGCGCAAATAGTCCGTAGCTGGACAGTGCAGAATGAGATGAGAGGTGTCCTGGGACGAGTGTCCACAGACCCTGTAGGAAGGATTCTCGATTCTGCCAATCTTAGAAAGACAAGAATCTTACAGAAGGCTGTGTCCGTTGCAGCGTAGACGAGAGAAAACACAGCGAGCATGACGAGAGAGCACAACTTCCTCGGTGGAAATCGAGGGAACCTGCGCGTCAAAGAATTTAGATGAGACAGTACGCCTCTAGTCCGAGAAAAGAGAAGAGTGGATACGAGAGGTAAAAGACTACAAGGGATTGCAGAGAGCGCAAGTAGCGCTCCCCGTCTAACCTGCTTATCAGCCGCGTTGTTTCCCGGGAGAAACGAGTGTCCGGGGACCCAGTGTAGCCTGATAGAACAGAAATGAGAAGACAGTTCCTGCCAGATCTGCCACAGAGTTCCAGGTAAAAGGAAAGACGGAGGAGACGACAGGGTGGCGAGGACAGAACGAGAGCTAGATAGAAGAAGAAGAGAAGTGGCAGACTTGTGGTGCTGCCGAGACCAGCAAAGAGCGCGCAGAAAGGCGCAGGCTTCAGCGGAAAAACTTGAACATACTGGGCCTGCTGAAAAAAAAGTGTAGCCTCAGTGCCACAGAGAAAGCAGTTTAGGAGGATCTGGAAAATCTTGGTTTCACTCCAAATCTGGCCAAACCTGAATTAGGAAAGGAAGTTGGGAGACGAGGAGCCCGCTCATAAGATGAAAGAGTGAAATGAGTCAGGGTGAATTGTAGGCGTGGCAAAGAAGCCTCGGAGAGAAGAAGAGGGATAAGGGACGACGAGAGCCAGCCGGTGATGGCGCGACTAGCCGCTTGGTGGAGGCGTTCCAATTTGGTGATATTGGTAACGCTTAGAAAAGGAAAACATCCGGGTGAAGCGTAAGTGAGAAGGGGCCGAAGAAAAGCTTTATGCAGAACAGAGAGGGACACCTTAGAGGGGCCCCATGAGGAAGTAGAGATACAGCGTAAAGCCTTGAGACGTGGAACGAGTTTGGCCTTCAGCGAAGATATATGTTTAGAAAAGGAAAGAGTGCGGTCGAAGGTCACCCCAAGAAAAGTTGGAGCTGGGTTGAAACGGAGGCGGAAGCCGAGTAAGAGGAGGTGGGGCTGGAGGTTAGCTTGGTGGGAAACCAGTGAGAAGAGGGAGGCCTCACATTTTCTCGGATTGAGAGGAAGACACCAGTACTCAGACCAGCGCTCCAATTGAAACAGAGCTCCTTGTGAGGGCTCCACCGCAGTGGGGACCGAGGGGGAGGAGGACCAAATGGCCAGATGGTCAGCGTAAAGAGAGTAGCTGGCGGAAGAAGGCAGAGAAGCCGGAAGATCATTGATGAAGAGAGAGAAAAAAACAGGGCCAAGAACGGATCCTTGCGGAACACCTCGACGGACTCGAAAGGAGGGGCTTTTGTGATTTTGATAAACCACGCAAGCGCGCCTATCAGAAAGGAAAGATTGAGTCCAACGAGCAAAGCAAGGAGGGAGGCCAGCCGAAATAGGTTTATGGAAAAGGACGGGATGCCAGACAGAGTCGAAAGCTTTAGAGAAATCAATAGTAGAGAGGATCGTCCGAGAGCCCGGCCTGAGTTTGTTAAATCCATCCAAAAGGAACTGAGAAAAGAACAGAATTTGATCTATTGTAGACTGTCCATGGCGGAAACCGGCCTGGCGGGGAGAGAGAATGGAATTAGATTCCAGAAAGAAGAATAGACGGGATAGAATGAAGCTTTCAAAAAGCTTTAAGACACAGGAGGTGAGAGAAATAGGCCGGAAGGAAGCAGGAGAGTCGAGAGGCTTTCCCATCTGGTTTATGGGAATAATAGAAGATGTCTTCCAGATGGAAGAAAAGGATTGCGAAGTCCAGAAAAAATTAAGGATGTGAAGAAAATCCATGCCAGAGCAAGGAAGATGCTTCAGCATGGCATAGGCAACTTTGTCTGGGCCAGTGGCAGTGGAGGAGGAAAGGTTGGAGGCAGCTGCAAGAAGTTCAGTCGGGGAGAAAGGAGAGCAGAAGGACGAGTGAGAATCCTCAGGGCACGTTGCTCGGCGGAGCTCAGAGAGGTGGCCTCTGGCTCTGCTAAGCGGCGTAGACCGAAGCCGATTCTATGGGAGAAGAACAGTTTGGGAAATTTGGAGAGGAGGAAGACGAGGAAGAGAGCCAGCGATAGAGCGAAGAAGAGAGTATACAGTTTTTGGGTTACAGTGTATACAGAGAGTATACAGTGAAAGCCTTGCGTCTTTCACTAACCGCATCTTCCACCTCAGCAGACCATCAGGCTTTAGGATGGCGTTTGATGCGGCCGAAAGGAATGGAAGATTTGGCCGCATTCAGTGCCAGAGAGGTAAAAAGAGCAGCAGCAGAAGAAAGAGAAAGAGACGAGTATTCCTCTGCAAAAGGATAGTGGGAGTCAAAATACGTGACAAAGTCATTCCAGCGAGCTTTCTGAAAGTTGAAGGAAGGAGGACGCTCGTTGGGGCGAAAGACCGGAGAGAGAGGGACAGATAGAAGAATTGGTAGGTGATCAGAACCCAGGTCCTGAAGCACCTCCCAGGAGTAAGAAAAGGCAAGAGAGGAGGGAGCAAAAGCGATATCAGGAAAGGAGCGACTGCCAGAGGAGCGATGTAGAAGGGTGGGTGTGTCAGGGTCATTGAGGGGTAGGAGATTAGAGAAGGTGACCCAGTCGAATACTTCCTCCCCACAGGTGTCGGAAGTACCTCTTGAGTCCCAGAGGGGGTGATGGCAATTGAAGTCCCTCAGAAAAAAAGATTTCTGGAGGAGGAAAGAATGGAGGGAGAGAAGGAGTCGGTTCTGCCAACTGTCGGAGAGGAGCGAATAGGGGGGTGTACACATTAAGACATGAGAGCGAGGAGGAGTTGTTAAGGGAGTTGTTGACCATTTTATTATCAGAATAGGGTTCGAGCGAAGAAAGAGAGGCGGTAGAAAGTTCAGCGAAAGACAAGCCCTGCTTGACGAAAATGATGACACCGCCGGTGGCGTGCGTGGCATCAGGAGAGAGAATGCCAGACCGGGAGTGGGTGCGATCAGAACGCAGAGCAGAGAATCCAGGAATCCGGAAAGAGAAAGATGAGTTAAGATTGGATTCCTGGATAGAGATAAGTTCAATAGGATGGAACGAAAGAAAGTGAAGTAGTTCAGTGCATCTGGCTCGAAGACCTCCAGCATTTCATTGGAGAAACCTGAGAGAGTCAGGGGGGAGAGGCGGCAGGAGGTGTAGAAGGACAGCCAGGAGCAAGGGACGGTGGTGAAGGGGCAGAGGGAGAAGATACAGAATTGGCCGACGGAGGATAAGAAGCTTGAATACGAGAGTGGGGCGAGAGTGCAGCATTAGCAGACGAAGAGCTAGATTGTAAGGTGGAGGTATACATGTTAGAGGAGTTCGAGGAGAGAGTCCCTGTGTTACGAGTGGGGACACAGCAGGGGGGGCAGCTCCAAGAATGAAAGCTGTCAAGAGTCCTGAATTTGTAGAGGGAAAGTTGTGAGCACCATAGATGGACCCATTTGGAGCAGGTGCAGCATTGCACTGACTTGCCCCGTCAGGTCACATTTCCAGCGCACACAGAGCAGGGAAAGATGGGGCCAGGGTTTGGATAAACGTTACCGCTCATCAAGAGAAGCAGAAGAATAAGGAGACAAAGACGGGCAAGAGAAGGGCAGGAGAAAAGAGAAAGAGAAAATAGGCGACCGATTTTAAGGAAGCTGTGCTGCCCTTCTGCTGTCGAAATGGCGAAAAAATGAAGGAGAGTGCCCGGGATAGCTGGGGTCCTCGGGAAGTTCAACAGCCATTTCGACCCAAACGGGGTCGGGGACCGCACCACCACGTTGAGGCGGCTGTTGATTGGTGCAGTTTGGGTGTATTCGTAATTTGTGTGATAAGGAGGGGTGACTTTACAGGCAAAAATAAAGTCAGTTTGTTTAACTATCCAATGTCAAACTTTAATATTTGAAACTTGCTTGAGCTACGTTGATCGCCAGTCGATGAGGCTGAGTTTTCGTTATCATCAGAAACAGAACTGTCACTATCCTCATGATCACTTTCATCCGAATCATTGTCAGATTCAATCTAAACATGAAAATAATCAATTCGCCATCTATAATAAATTGTCATTGAAATTATCGATCATGAAATATTTTTACGTTATGGACATTGTTTTTAACACCTTATATTGAGGCCTTGTTTTGCAGGCGGTATCGCAAATATTCATTTTTATTACAAGTACCGTAACCTAGCAGGGCTATTAGGCGAAAAATGGTTTACCCAACAACGCAAAATCATAAGGTTCTGCGTATTTTATACGGTGCTGAGATATTTTCAGGGAATCTTTTATGCTCGGTTATTTGTCTTTTGACGCAGTTCAAGCAAGGATTTTTATCAAATAGCTTTTGGAAATTGTTTTGAACCAATAAAAAATGCACCTGAACAAATTTTGATAGAAAAAAAAAGGGGGATGAGGAAAAGAGTTACAACAGAAACATGGCCCCAAATTATTGCACACAAACAAAAATTTAGCTTTTAAAATCTTATGAACACTTTTTTGAAAGCATCTTTAAAACGAAAAAAGTCCGCACCATTTTTTAACTCTTGTAAACACCAATTTTTGTCCCCTCTCGAATTAAAATCATAGCTGCGATCCTGGATAAAAGGCCTTTGGATATAGATATTTGGAAATAAATGATAATAAAAAAACTTATTATAGTTTTAGCTTCGATGTTATACGTTGACAATAAAACTCAGTTCAATAAAACTCTGGCTCGTAATCGTGGATTCACAAATCGCTCGAAATCGTAATTACATGTTCCGCACCAAGAACACAACAATGCAAAGCCCGTGCGCCCGTGTGAGCCTCGCGTTGTTGTGTTGTTTAGACGGACACATTTGGTCAATTTTCCTTCCTTAGAAACAGGTTTGTAACATAAATACAATGCGCCAACAGTATCGGCACTTTCAAGCCTGGCTAAACTCAAATTGTGTCATGCATAACTGCACAGGTTTTTCTCTGATCCAAGGCAAAAGTGTGATATTGTAACATACTGGAATCATATTGGTAATGCTTTGTAGTAAACCAGACCGTATTGATAAAGTGATTTTAAAATTGATATCAGCATACTCTTACATCCACAATCCTTTCTATTTCTTCTAGGCTTTTCTTTGCATTGTTTCGATAACAAGTTCGGATTTGATCTGAAAAAGACTCAAAACTAAAAATGTTGTGGCTCCATATTACACGATAACGGAATTACATATAATTATGATAGAAATAAACTTGGGGACCTTTCAGTCACTGAGAAATTTCCAAAATAAGCAAGCTCACTTTCGAAAACTTGATCACCAAAAACTGTCTTTTATCTTTGTTTGGAGCTAAAAATAGCCTCCATCAAGAACTCAATCTCCAAAAAAAGTTTTCAAATTTATTTTCTGACAAAAATTGCTTTCAGTCCTGCCCTCCACTTTTACAGAACAAAATGTGAGGCCAATGCTAATAATATTCAAGCCAGGGTTCAGTAGGCACGGCGACAATGAAATTAAAACATCTTCAAAAAATCACAAAAAAAGCAGAATAAAAACGGTCGCAAATTACTGCATGAAATGAATTAGCAATTGCACTTATCTTTAGATCATATAACTTCCAGCATGCTAAAAATTTTATCGGGACTGCTCTTCGAATCCATAACCACATCAACCAGTCAAACAATGGTCTTTGTTTTATGGGTAAGAACAGCATGGTTTAAGTTTGCTTGATAATTAAAAATTGGTCGATAAATAAAGTGAAAACCAATTTTTATCCTTTATATTTCATAATTTTTTTATGGGCCTATGAGCAATAGTTGTATACCACCTTCTATTAAGAATACAAAGCAATTTTAAACATACAGACTCAAGGAAGGTAAGATTCAAAAAATGAAAACAGTAACAAGAATAGTTTACAGTCAACAAAGTGAATTTTATGATTAAATTGTTCAATATCGGTTCGTTACTTTAGCCTTTCGCTCACCAGATTTTTGAGTTTAAGGCTTGCTAAGACATTGAATGAGATGCTGTAATAATAAAACTTTACCCTATCTCTTAAGTTGTCTTAAAAAAATGTAGTTTTCACCAATTTTTTTCATGAACAAGGATTCTGTCTCATCGCCAAATTTCAGATAATGATTTAAGAGAATAGAAAAAGCACATCCAACCATTCCCACGGTAAAATGTAACGGATATTCAGGACAGGGTCTCACTAAGAATCCATTGCTCCAATAGGATCCCTCATTTTTCGGGCTTATTCCGATGCCATAATTCGGAAAGTAAATCTCGTCTTGTGATCTTTCAACATAAGCTAGAAAAAGGTATAAAGATTTATATTTATGAAATTCAAATTCAACCATCACGAAAATTTTCTGTTGTAACCAAGCTCTACGTAGTAGGGTAGTAATCAAATCCAAATGTCTTAAGAAACACAACTACATCAAATGTTTTAAAGCATTTTAAAAATAAAAGTGAATTTCAGCTATTTGTGAGTGACTGCTTGATTTGACTACCACTCTTGTGGTTTCTTTGCAGTTTCCTTACATCACTCTTTTCTTCCCGAAACATTAAACTAAGCGAATGTGCTGTGTTATCAATTAATAATTTCGTAAAATAACTTAAATTGGAAAAATAGAAATCAAACTCAAGTAGGATAGTACATGTAAGCGAGTTTACTTCATATCAGCAAATGTTGAAAAGAATATGCTGTCAATAAACAGTAATAAATCAGTTTAGACTTTTATTTGATCTAAGAAAAATCAATTTTGTTGTAAAGCATTCTCAGTTTCTTAATCAAATAGATGCAAATTTAAAATTTTTATTTGATATTCTAAATTTCTATTTTTGTTTTTCAAATTTCGATTTGATTAAGAAACTGGTGACTTTTTTAAAACAAATAAATGTGTAAGCTGACTTTATTACTGGGTTTTCATAGCAAAATCTATTTAACACCTCTTAAATTCATATAGTTTTTTTTCTCGTTTCGTTAGTCAAATAAAAATAATTGATGAAACAATTTGTGAGAGCATTTGAATTTCTTTCCCTAAAAAGAACAAACTTTCAACTAAAAGACAATCACCAGAAAAATGCATTAACATGACCCGTCACTGTGTCACGGTTTGAACCGGAAGGTTTTCGGATACTAAAGAAGCTAATGAAGCAAGGCGACATTAAAAAAGTAGTTGATATTTTTTGACGGGGTAGTTACGAGGTGAATGATTATTCGCAGTAGTCTTCGGGTCTTTTGAAGGCATAGACGTAGCTAAAGAAAAAATAACACCATATCCTTCCCACTTTTTGAAGAACTCACGTACCGGGTTTCTAGTGGCATATTTTTTTAGTTACTTGCACAAGAATATTTAAAAGTTTTAAAAAAAGCTGCCCTTTCCTTTTTCAAATTTGTTCCCGGTTAGCCCATGATTTCAAGAACTAACTTTAAAAATAAACTTATTTGCGGCTTCTCAGTGACCACAATTAGTTGAATAAAAATCTTAATAAAAGTAAAGACAAAATGATAAACTCATACCATGAAATTTGCAGCAGGTCTCATTGTTCTTGACATGCATAGCGACCAGTACAGGGTAAGGCACTTTTCCTTCTTCTACATAAGAAACTGCGTCACTCAATTTAATTTCCATCTGCAAATACAGGTTGAGCTTGAAAATCTTATATCCATCTGTCAACTCAAAACCGAGTAGTTATGCGGGCATAGCACAATAAAGGATGAAAGAGAATTTACTTCTCTCTTTAAAAAGTTCTTTTTTAGTGCCTTCTTTCTAAAAGCTGGTAATCTTCGATGAAAAAGTTACAACAACTCCATAAACTGCTTCACTCCAAGCAACTTGTAATACTGCCATGATTTGCGGCAGTGGTTCAGCATCCTAGCAGTGCTTCGGCTACGAATCTGACTGTTGTCCTAAGTCAAAAGAGTGCATTCGCCATGGCGAATAGTCACTTCAAACATGATAGCTACATGTTGTTCACTGTGTTTTGTATACAATTTGAGATGTTGCTGATATCATTATACTGTTTATTTCGAACCAGTCATGAATGCAAATCACTAAGAACGCAAGTGCCTTCGATGAGTGCCGGAATGTTGTTACGATATGCTAGGTGAGCAGCTTCACTCTGCTGACCTGGTGATGCTCAAAACCGTAATATTGATAGCTTCGTTTGATAGCAAAAAAGGTCTTAAGATTGCAACAACCCGGCAAATTGTTACTAACGAACCCCACTCTTTGTTAAATCAATCCGTTTCGTTCCGTTAGAGCGTCCGCTTCGCAGTCGGTAGACCTGGGGTTCATTCCCCTTGTCGAGTCATACCTAAAGACTTTAAAAAATGGTATCTATAGCTTCCCTACTTGGCGCTCGGCATTTATGGGAGGTTGTGGAGAACGAGCCGGCAAGTTCGTTTGTTGTGTCCTTGGGCAAGACACTTAACGGGACGCCCCATCTTTATGTGGAAGACAGGTGACCCGGAAATGGCAACTCCCAAGCGAGTGCGAACTTACCGTCCAAAACATAGCGTAACATTGCTTTCTCGTGAATGGAGGATAAAATATGGCAAATAAATCAAAATAAAATATATATATAAGTAGTATGCATTTTTTTTCGAAGAAATCGGTTAATAGAACTTTGTCATAGCATTTAGTAGCTAAATTTATCTGCAACTTAGTTGCTAAATCGCTGTGTTAAACCGTGACGTTCCCCCTTTGACATTACCGACACTGCTTTCTGGCAAGATATTCAGTACAAACGTGACTTTTACAGATTAATCACAATTTAAATTGACTCGCATTTTCTTCACCAAGCAATTGTCTTCCCATTACAAACCCAGGAAAGTAATTGACAAAAGTGTGAGGGAGATCAAACTTTAATAGCTTCTTCCTTTTGTAGTTTCTGAAACAACAGTAATGCTGCGTTGAAGAACTAGACTCATACTTAAAATTTTGTAGCTTTTCAACACTCTGTAGCTCCACAGATTTTTCGTCAGAGAATTATTACGTGAAAAAGGAAACTTCCCCTCGATTGTGAAGCATGAGTCCAGATCCATAGACAAGAAGCATACGCTTCATTACAAAAACCATAGCCCCTATGTCCGAATTTACCGCAAGACAACCAAATAACATAAAAATGACTTCGCATCATTCACTGCGTTTACCAGCAATCGATAAAAGTTTGGAAAGACGTTAAAAACTACAAAAATAAATATGAGCAATTCGTTACTCAGCAAAAAGGGTCAAAATTATTAGAATTATGACAAGAGTTTAATCTTACGTTTTGATCTGTTGCTTAACTTTTTTGATCACACACAAGTAGAAGATATTACTTTTGCACTAAATCTCGCTACGTTACCAATTACATAATTTTTGTTATCGCAATTACAGTACGAGATGTACACGTAATTGTTCTACTTTTTATTGTCTTTAATTACAAGCAATTTAAATCTAATTGCGTTGACATTGGGTTGATGGCCAATGTAAAGAATTTTGATTGGCTTAGAAAATTGCGATCAACTTTCTACTAAGCAGCCTCGGTTTCTGAATCCATTCAAAATTATTTAATCAATTGACTGAATGAACGGCAAAATCTTTTGTCGGTCATTCGCAAACGACTTATGCAGAGATCTGCTTTGGAGGTGCCAGTACTTCGCATTTCTTCTACAGGCACTGCATCAGGGAAGAGCATCTGTTGTCTTTAAGTGCAGTCTTCATCAACAGCAAAAGAACGTAAACACGGTGAGGTTTGAAACCAGAGCGACGAGATTCTCTATACCACAAACAAGTTTTCTCCATCAGACGACCTCACAGACTCAAACTAGTTGGCTTCGTTGCTATTGCAAGGCATACTTGTGTTTCGTGGGAAAACAACGCAGAACTTGTGCAGTGATGGTTCAATGTAAAGGTTAGAGCATCCGCTCTGCACTCAGTAATCTGAGTTCAATTCCCTTCTCGAATAATACCAAAGACTTAATAAATGGTATTGTTTGCTTTTCTGATTGGCGTTCAGTACGAAGAATCGATTGGATACAAAGCAGCAAACTCGGACAGTTTTACCTTTGGGCAAGACACTAAACAGAATTCTTTCACCATTACGGGGCAGACAGATAGTGGGGTCGACAAGTTTACCCGTCACGATGGCTTAATTCAACTTGTATCTGAGAAAATATAATTAAAGACTCGGGCTTATGCGTAAAAATGCTTCAATTAAGTGCCATGTGGTGCTCATCACGTAATCAAAATCCATTAATTAAACCCTCGAAGGTCCACATTTTTTTGTTGGCGTGAAAAAATTTTCTGATTGAATTATTCTATTCAGTGGTTTATTAGTAGTGCACTGTATCAAACGTTTTAGAAATTTGTTATTTTACCCCTTCTTTTTTCAAACGTTACAAATTTGTCAACTTGGTCCACTAAGTTACCAAATTAAATGAAACTTTGCACTCATAACCAAGAATTTTTGAAGCGTTACAAATTTGTTGACTTGGTCGATAGAGGGTGGTGTCCAGCGGGAAAGGCACTTTATCGAAATTTTTTCTGCCTGATTTAAGTCGTTGTGGCAAGATTCCACTGTGCTGGCGCTATTTTCCATCTCGAAGCGGGTCTGAATCAAAGTTCCTCAATTAAAGATTTGCATAATTGGAAAAAAGATTGTTATGAACATATAGCCTAACTCTCACCTAAACTTTCTGATTGTGTTGGGATTTACAAAATCGTACCAAAGGTTCTTTGAAAATCGCTCTTTGATGCCATCGTGTAACTGTTTTTGTTTCGAAATACTCTTCAGCCCATAAGCAGCCAAAAGATACCTGAACAGCAATAACAACACAATTATATTTGTCAAATCGGGTTGGTACTGTTGGTCTAAGCTTATGGGATATTGATGTAGGTTTAAATGTATTAGCGCAGACCTTCGGGAAGCTCAAAGGCGTAGCTAGGAAGCGACTCTTCCTTAATTATCCGACTGGAGGTCCCGTCCTAATAAAACAGAGTTTGATGATCCAGCACCAATGCTTACCATTAACTGCGCTGATGTGGATACCCTGATTCTTGGGTCTCCTCGCTTACATAATATTGCGAGAGAAGTGGATCTTACGTCCCTAATTCATCTGATGCAAAGACCATGCCAGGTTATGTTTAGATAAAATGAGGGAGAAATTTTAACTTTCCTCCTCTCCCCTCTTCTCCTCACCAGCCGAAATAAATTTCGTTTTGGAGAGAGTTTCTCATGCCTAAAGCTTTTATAGAACAAAAATCTTTTTTAATCTATTTTACTCTAAAGTAGGCTACTGCTGGTCTTAGCGCTCACTGTTCAGTTTATTATTACTTATCCCAAACTTATAAGTATTGACAGGCTTGGTAGCCATAACTGATTTATCCGGTAAAGCTTAGTTGACCTACCAAGCAGAACCAGATAATCCACAGGTGTACGTAATAGCATCTAATAGTCCTTCTTCTTCAAGAGCTTCCATTGCTCCGCACATTCCAACAACAGCACGATATCCGCCTCCTGATCCTACCAAGGAAACGATAGGAGTCTAAAAGGCGAAAAAATGTTTTTTTAAACAATTTAAATTTATGGTTGTGGTAAAATACGTGACTGTTGATGAAAAGTGATAGCAATACAGTGACCACGCGGAAGCTAAACTCGCATCACCTCGATTACGCTAAGCTACGTTGTCAATTTTTCTCCCGCAAGGGTGTTGAACTTACGACTTTCCAATATACCACGTTTGAGGCGAAATGCTCGTCTGCTCTTTTTGCAACGTAAAGTAATGCTACTGAAGACGTCACGACTGCAACCGAAGCGATTATTACTTCCAAGTGGAATAGCGTTTTTTGAGAATGACTTAAGTCTTAGCTGAATCTTCCCTAGATAGAAATTCATGTTTTCCTTTTGGTTTGTAGCTTGCAATGAAATCTTTCGATTAATTCATTTTTCTTGTTTCACTTGTTTGTTTGTTTGTTTGTTAGACGATGTCATTGTGCCAAAAAGCAAAGTCCTTCCACCCAACCTCGATTACATTTGTGACGTGAATTTAAACATTCGTGTCATGCCGCGCCTCCATCCTAAGGTAAAGGGAAAACTGATCTATTTGATTAATTGGTCATGAAATTGTTTCTTTCAAGTACCCAGAGGTCAATTGAGACGGTTTGTATTGCCCTCTTCTATTCATGCTCGCCATTCAAAAACGATTCTCAATAAAGCTTTCCTTTAACATAGGCTACACACATACTTCCAATGCGTTTGAAGGACTGCAGTCGTTCTCAATTAATTTCTTCATCGCTTTGCAAGCAAATGGAATTCGTTTTTTGCGGAAATCTCTTTCAGCAGAGCACAAACTCAAGCGCAAACGAAAATCAGGGCAATATCTAAAGAAAATATTTGTGCTGAATAACAGAGGAAGTCGTTTGTGTTTTAAAGCACACAGTTAAGAATTTGAAACCTTCCGCAAGCACAGTTAATGCAAAGCTCAATTTTTAATCAGATACTAATTTAGGTAGGCGCGTAATTGGTAACTAACATGCACCTCGTCGTAATATCAATGTGCAGGAAGCAGGATAATTGACGAATAAAATTGTTAAGTGCGTATGTTAAGTAACCTACTTTGTTTCCATTTTCATTTTGAAATCCAAATCTCCGTTCTTTCCCTGAAAACAATACCACGTCATATAATTCGCGGTGGCTTGCTGCACACGAAGGGACGAGAAAGTAAAGGTTATATACTAGAGTTGCAAAAGGTAACATTCGTATGAAGGTTTGTATTTGCATATAGTTAATATAATTTAGGTCACTTGTCATGGAGCAGTGTGAAAGGCTAAGGACAATTCGGAATCGTTTTTTGCCTTTCGCACTGCTATACGGAAAGTGACCCGATTATTGGCTATTACTTAAAAATATATGTTTGTAAAAACAGAGGTATTTCATGAAAAACCCATACTCTTCTGAACAAAATATAGATTTAAAAATTAATTCAGCCACTGATGATAAAATCTTATATTTGTTGCATTTGGACAGTTTTAATCTTAAAAATTTGGGTGTAATTTCTTAATTATAGGTAAGATTACCTAGCAACTCCGTACAAAAAGTGACCCATATATTTTCTAGAAAAATATATCATGCAAATAATTTACTGATTTCTAACTGCAATGGGTTTTTAGAGCCAGGACATTTTTAAATCATGGCTGAATACATTCAGTTTTTCATTTCATTGTCCGCATTACCCGGTATTGGCGAACGCCAAGTAGGAGATCTGTATATAATATTTTTGACGTCTTTGATATAACTCGACGAGGGAATTAGGGAATCGAAACCAAAGCTGTGGGCTGCCACCTTCAGTAATCACATACACATACCTCTCTGCCAAATTTTATAGATTTGTAGATGACAGGCTGTTTAAAGATTAATTTTGATAAATCAATCTCCCAGTCTCCAATCTTGTCGTCAACAAAATAATCCTCGTCGTATAGACTGATCTGCATTACAAAATGACAAGTAAGACCACGAATCATATGACACATTTGTGACTTTTTATCAAATCAAACGTTGTGGAATTTATTGGCTCTTTATACCTGCAGCGGTTTTTTTAACAGTTGGGTATTCGATTTCAAATTTTATTCTCCACGTTACTTCGATTGTAGTGCGTCAAGCTAGAAATTTGTAAATAGCCTCTACAAAGACTTTGACTCGACCACGGAATTAAACTCAAGAGCACCAGTTCCAAATAAACCCTCTAACCACTGCACCACAAAGCAAACTAAATACTCTAAATTTTAGTATCCTATTTATTGTTCACAATGCACTTTGAAAACCACCAGCTGACAGCTCTGAATCAAACTACCTATAAGTTTTCAAATTGCGTTTACATTTTGCTAAATCAGCAAAAGTTCAAATTCACGGGCTTATAGCTCAAATCCAACATGAATATGTAAAAAGGTGGTTCTCTAAACTTAAGCTTTCAAAACTAAACTGTGATTGCCGAAACCGGAATTCGAGAATCTCGAAGTCAAAATTTGCTTAAAAGTTGGAGAAATTTTGTATCTTAATTTCATCATCAAAAAGTTTGTTCATAAACTCTCTAATCTAGAAAACAAAAGCCTCCCCATTATTTCTAGAATGACGCCATTAATAAATTAAACAAATTAGATTCATGCAATGCCAGATCGACATTATACAGTAGAGTTAGTTGCATGCATGTTGTCACGGGTTCAGAAGGCATTTGCATTTAGAAGTTATTGCCTTTTGTTGCAGTTGAAAACTTTTTAGAAAACTTTCATGGCGTCATGTTTTATGTTTTTTTCGGAAGCAGGAAAACTTATTGTCGGCTTTGTATTAAACAACTTGAGTTTAAACCGGCTTCGGAGGCGTGGCAGGGCATTCTTGTTGCAAGTACATGCGACCAAGCAGGCAAAGAGTAGATGTCGCTTTGGAAACTAAAATGGACAAAATTCTCGCATTTATAAGATTTCTTCTTTTTATTGCTTCCTCCTTAGCTCATTTATGCTATAGTACCGCTTGATAATAAAATTGAGCTTACTTCATGCTTCGAATCCTTCACCCCCCAAAAAATATTGTGTTTAAATTCGCCAGCGACGGAAAACTTGCAGTAAAGTGTTTTATCTCGGACAAAACAATGCGATCGTGGCGCGGTTTAAGCGCAGAACTATTGATGCCACTGACGTTCATTCTACCCTACTTCGCCACATTGCCATTGCTTTGCATAGAGATCAATTACATGCATAATAATAATCAATTGTCCTCGCTTGTGTATACGAAGTGTCCCTGAAGTAACTATACAGTTATTTGTAATAGAAAACAACACCTTTAGGCTTTTAAAAATTTTACGCCTTATCTAATTCTCAATGTTTCACGCATGCGTGCAGTAGTTCAATCCAATAAGATTGATCGTTAACGCTTTTATTGCTTAACGACGTAAGTTTCAATGACAGATCGAATTAGTGATTTTCGTAGTTGTTGAACATTCTTAACGTGAGGCGCAATTGAAATGATCTTTTCTCAATCATGCCATGCAAGCTAACTTTGGAAAAACAAAAATTTATTTTGAAGCAATATTGGAAAACAGGAAATGCACAGAATGTAATTCGTCAGCTGCATCACTGTTTAAATACTGAGCTCCAACACATTTGGCTATTTATCAACTTCGAGACAAATTTAATGAAACTAGCTCAGTTGCCGATTCTCCGCGTTCTGGATGGCCGAGTGTGTGCACTGATGAAAATTTGAATGCAGTTGCTGAGGCCCATGACAGAAGCCCGAAGAAATCACTTTGCCGTGGTACTGCATAAAACGAACCTCTCTACAAAATATATTCATCAAACTCAACACGAGAATACAGGCTTTCCACCTAATTCACGGACTTCTGGAGGATGATCCTGATTGAAGATCTCAATTTTGCGAACAGTTTGTCGGCCTTTGTGAGAATAATCTCACTTTTTTGGACGAAATTGTGTGGACTGATGAAACCAAGTTCAAACTTGCAGGACGCCTAAATCGCCATAACTGTATTTATTGGATTGACAAAAATCCTCATTTTACGATTACGTCCGAATTGAACTAGTCTGGAATAACAGTCGGGGTGAGAATATCGGCTGCTCGAATTGTGGGTCCATTGTTCTTTTACAGAACTGTTACTGGAGAAAATTACCTGGGCAAACTGAAAACTATCATCGTGCCAGCATCAAAACAACAACCGGATTTCAATAACTTGTACTTCCAACAGGATGGAGCCCTACCCCATTTTGCAACAGCTGTTTGAAATTTTCTGGATGAGTCATTTCCTGATAAATGCATTGGTAGGCCAGAGATTATTGAATTCTCTCCATGATTTCCAGACATAATGCCAATGGACTTTTGTGTCTAGGGCGTCATCAAAGACTCTGCGTATTCGAGAAAGACATAAAGTGTTGAAGATCTTTGACGATTTGTTATTGATGCGATTGCTTACCTTGATCGTGACGTGTACACCAAAATTTATCATAGTGCGGTGTCACGTTGTCGAGAATGCATTGAAGCTGAAGGTTTCCAATTCGAATATTTGTCATAGCTATAGCAAATGAAATTGTTTGCCTTGATTGTTACAATCTTTTCTCATGTAATACATGCCTTTTCTGAGATTTTTAAAGTCTAAAGGTGTTGTTTTCTATTACAAATAACTGCAAAGTAACTTCACGGACACCCTGTATTACACTTTATATTACCATAAAGCTGTAGTAACAATTTCGTGTGTCTATTATTTTTCTGAAAAACCTTTCTTAAACCAGAGCGCTGGCCTTGTTTCGTAAGATGCTTTCGCAAGTTGCTTTTGGTAAGTTGCTTTTGATAAGTTGCTTTTGATAAGCTGCTTTTGGTAAGCAATGTTAATTAATTTGAAACAATTTAATAGATTTTGGTCATTCAGTTGTTGCTAGGTAATCTTTACGTTATTGCTCAAGCTTTAGTTAGCAAGAAAGCACATCCAGTGCTCTAGCTGTATTTCTAATTATGTCTATTTGAATAAGTATAGGCCAAACTGCGAATACTTTCTTGTTTGCGCTTGTTTAATTACCTTCTACCTGCTTGCTGGTGGTAGATACGTTATCTGCTTTGTATTTTCAACATAAACAAGTTTATTGCTGCTGTGGTCTGAAGCAGTAGGTCTGAGTCTGAACTATGCATTAAGTCTTGAGTATGAACGGCGCGTAGACTTTAAAAGACCCTTAATGAAGGTTCACAAAGTCCATGTCTGGGGTTAGTTATAGGCTGTGTTCGCTCTTAGTAGTTTTCGAAACCAGATATAAATGCCAAACAGACCGATGCACTCTTTGCATTCAGTATCAAGCAGCGCAACCTCGTCTCAAAACCTGTTCTAAATATCGGTAAGAAGTTTTATTCCTCTGCGAATATCGCTATGTGCGAATGCAGCCATAAATCGCTTGCTTGTATATTCTGGCTGTAAACTCAACTTTGTAACATTGTGATTTAAATTAGGAGTTTTGAAGCCAACAACGGATCTGTTACAAGATCTTACCTTGAGCGGAAATTCTTTTTTCGGATCTAGGCGATCCGGTAAAACAAAACTGAATGTCTCATTTATCTCTCCTTCAGTGGTGTCGCAGGGAATGGTTTGAGTTTTGAACTTCTTTATTACGTTGTCACCCAACTTGGGGCAACTAATGTGAAATTGAGGATCAGGAGTGTCCCCTTAAATAATAATGAATGAAAAGTAAGGAAAAGAAGTAGCGTATAAGTGTAGGGTGTTATTCAATTTCTTAAAATGTAATTTCACACCAACAGTGGTTATCGGCTGTTTGAAATCGTCGTAATATATCCGCTCTGGGAAAACAAGATCATTTTACAAATATTTCAAACAAGCTCTCCATGGCACGGGCAAGGATAAACACGAGCTTTCGCGATATAAAAACCACCGCTTCTTCAGGTAGTCCTAATTAATCAAATAGCAATCAGATTTTTATTTGAGTTGTTACAAGCACCCTTGCGAAGAAGTAATTTTTGATGCAAAATCTTGTGTTTTTATTCATTACCAGTGGCACTGTGAACTTGTTTTGGGTAACTTATACCATACCACCGGCTAAGCATTTCTAATTTTAAGATTATTTTAGTGTTAGTGGTTAGAGCGCGCGTTTTGCTGTCGTTCAATGTGGATTTCCTAGTTAATGCCGATAAGCCATGTTAAAACTTTGTGAGGACTGACCTCCTACGTTTAGTTATAAAAAAGTAGGGGTAACGAGGAGTATGAAAAGAAAAACCAAGCAGAAGTTTATGACTCATAAATGAGTCTCCAGGCTGTAAAAAATTGTTGCTATTGTTAAAAAGCTGAAATAACGAATTATTTTTGTTTGCAGTACTTACATATGTCAGATAATCCAACTGAAATATTTCGAAAACGCATCAACGTCACAGTCAAGACTTTTCTTTTTTGAAATGGAATCTAATAATTGAGAAAAAATCAGAAACACATAGTCACATAGAATTGCAAAATGGCAACAGTCAGATATAATGGTACTGTAATTTGCCTTAACGTATGTATAGTATTTGTTGCTATAATCACGGGTGTCCAAGCGGACTAAGTTTATAATCTGGGGGTAAATTGCACTTAATATGAGAATTTAAAGAAGAAAAGTTTTGCATACATTTTAAAATTCTTAAAATCACAAGATTCATCAACAAAAGAATTTAACCAATATTGTTGTGCATATTTAAAAAAAATTAACACAATAATATTGCTTTTATACGTCTATTACAAAACTATGACTTTATCTCTCGAACAATTTCATGGTTTATATATGCCAAGGACCTATTTTGCTAGAAAATTTTGCAGGATACAAGCTTTGTTTGCAAATGTATTTTACAAAATTCACTTTAAACGCAAACGAATTATTATAAATTAAATATTCAAGATAATTCAATTGAAGGAAAAAGCTAGTTTAGAACGCTATGTGTCTAGGAAATTTAATGACAATAGCCTTATTTATTCCCCAGCTTCGAGGTTTCTCTTCGTTCAAAAGTTGAAGACACGTCCTCTTTAAAAACAGATTCATGTTTACAACAGTTGTGAACTGAGCAAAAACAGGTTTCGAAAGATAAGCAAGAGGAAAATTGAGAATATCTGCAACAAATCTTTCATATAATGGCCCAAGTTTTGTTAACCATCTGAGCTGAGATCATGTAGACCGGATATTTTGCTACTAAAGACAATTTAAAACTGTACACATCATTTCAATCCTTGCCGAGGTTGTTTTATGGACTTTATGGAAGATGGCTGTATGCGCTTCAGCTTGTTAATTCGTTATGGACCTGACATCAACGTCACGACGAGAAATGTCGTAATGACGAGATTGTGCTATATTTCAACATTTCAGAGAATCGAGATTTTAAAGATTAGGAAAAGAGTTTTCATAACTATATGTGTTTTGTTCTTCCGTTTTCTTTGGATTCTTCTTAATTAAGATGTATTTACGTCTTACCTCAATGTCTTCAAATTTCTTTTGAAGTTCGTCTTCATATTTATCGAATATTAAATCCATAATAATTTTAGTCTAAAATTAAAAAATCGGTTTCGGTTTATACATTTTAAAAGTGCATATGTAAATATATGCTAGAGCTGCAATAAGTGTATCTTCAACAAAATAATCCAATCAACAACCCTCCAGGCACATAGTAGTCAGAAAATAAGAAAATTGAAAGGGTCGAAATATATTTTTGATATTTGTGGTTTGAGGCTGTCCTGACGTTATGTAACGTTATTCCCCAAAATATCTTCATTTCTAGGTTAAGAAGTTTGGGGGCATCGACCTAGGACCGCATCTCCAAACATTAGCCACGCTAATGTTTCAACGTTTGTTGATAGAACAGGGAAGTGAAAATCAATCGTTTCTTTGCCCAACCAAATTAAAATTGTGTTCAGATAAAGAGGTATAATCATTTTGTACGCCTTACAAGCTTTGATCGTGGTCACATTCGCAAAAAGAACAGTAAAAATTTGACTTTGTTTTCGAATTTCAGCAATCATTGGTTGGCATGTGGTAATAATGTCATTATGACGTAATTAAGGATTTTTTTCATTTCTTGAACCCAATACTGACTGTCTTATAACGTCACAACTTTCTGATATAATAATACATTAAACATATGACTAAAATATTATTCATTCCTGATAAAACTTTTAACTCTGTGTTGAGGGTGGAAACAGAAAACAAAGTCAAAAAAGAAAAATCTCGTATTGGTAAAGAATTCGATTTTGCTTATCACTCGTGATCTTTTGTTTCAATGAAAAACTTTCTAAACCATCGCAACAACTGATTAAAACTGATTCTCAAACCGGGCTTGCAACTGTAGGCTACAATACAACTCTGTTGTTTTAGCTTGATAAAGGTTTTTAGTAGTCTTTTTTTCGCGCATCAGATTTTTAGTCGTTTGCATTTTTTTTATCGCATCAGATATTGAGCGGCATGTCACATCCTTATACATGAGTGAGCAAACTTCGGTCCACGTTCCCTTCTCCATATTACTTTTATTTCTGATTACAAAAATCAATTTTATAGTCTGTGGTGTATCTCAGCAAGGGAAACAAACCAAGGTCTATCATCAGGGAACCGGACGCTCTAATCATTACACCACCGCGCCGGTAACTGCGAGCCTATTTTCGCGATCTACATCTCTGAGCTCTCGATGAAATATTGTTTGCGCTTCTGAATAGCCTGCTTTCGTATGTATACTGTAAATATTAGGCGCTCAAGCTTAAGCAGTAAAATAAATTTTGCTTCTCTTCTTTTGTCTGCATCACGACGTTTCATAATATTGCTGGAAAAGTACAATTAACATCAACTGTATTATTATGACGTCATTTAAAATGTGGTGCACTGAGCAATATTTGAAGAGTAATAAAAATATAATAGTGAAAACGTTTTCTTTTACAACCAATTGCTTATCTTATTCAAACGAGCTCGAATTGTTATAAAATCTATGCATCGGAAGGCTTTCTCGACATCCTCCGTAAAAGTTTTCATCTGCCTTTCTACAAACTGTAATATTTGAGAAAAAGAAAAATATCCACTGCGAAATGTTTGTTTTGACGTCATCTCACCTTCTAGAAGATTTAGAATTTTCTTCAAACTGGTAAGTGGTTGTTGGCTTTTATTTGAGCTAAAAATCGCTTTTTTCGGTCCAAAGATGCAAGTTTTAGGAAAATTATCTCTGATAATGACGTTATCATAATTTGTCAATCATCGTCTTCCTTGCGTGTTTAGGCTTATGTTTCTATGCCAAGTAGTTTTGGAGGAGTTAACCACGCAGACAGATAGATTAATGCCTTGTAATGTGGGAGTGTAGATGAATGAATGCTTGCCAGCTTTCAATTTGTGGTCGGTAGCCGAAGCTACAAATGCAACTAAAAGTACAGCAACCAATTATTGTTTTAATAAAACATCAAATTTGTGAAGCAACAAGCTGACAAAGTTTTGATCTGACAAAGTATCCGAGCTAGGATTGAAAATATACTTCAGGTCAGACACGGCAACAACAGACGTAAAAGTTTCAACGTGTGAAACCAACAGGCGGTAACGACAAATGCATAAGATTGAACTTGTAAAAACAAAGTTTTTCAGCCTTGCAGTTTTCGTGTTGTTTGTGAATTAAATGTTTTTTGTACTTTATTTGCAGCCAAATGTAAGCTGTCATCTTTGAAATATATGAATGCTTTTGACATCAGTAAATTTTGATTGCTTTTTCTGAGTGCATAACTAAGATTTTTGTAAGAAAGCAGTTTCAACAAAAGCTGTAATGGTCTGCTGCAGTTGTTTTAAAATTTTTTTCTGTGTATGATAAAACATAAGCGTTAGTGAGGTCAGAGCTAGCATGGCAAATCTTTGACATCAACAATAAAAAAATTTGACCAAAGTTGTTATATTTTAACGTACCACCTGTAGCCGTCGGTTTTTTAATGCTTGATTTTTCGTATACGTTTTTATTGATGTTCTTCACTGGCTTGATTAGATGTCCTGATTTGGTATATGTCTACCACTACACAATTGCTTTTGAGCAAGCCTATTTTTCTGAAGTAAACCAGCAACACTTGCATCCCAGATGTATATCTTGACAATCGCCAAAGATATTTTACAGGGTGTCGTTCTCCACACCTTTCAGTCCAAAGTCAGAAACAATTACCACTACAACACAATGGCTACAAATTAATGATGTAGCTTAGATCTTTCAGTCTTGGTACATTTGTATTTGTTCCATAGACTTGATTTAACTACAATTTACTTGCCGGCGTCACCAGCAGTGTCCCCCATCACCATTGTCCAGATTAACAATATCAGGCGGTATAGCCAAATCTCGTTCCAAAACAAAACTATTGTTTTGTGGAACGCAACCAATTAAGAATAATATAATTCGGGACTGTGCATAGCCACTACATGTCTCCTGAGTTTGTCGAGTGCCTTGCAATGTCTTATTTGCCCTGTTTTCACCATAAGCGTCCATAAACGTAACAAACGTTTATCCGCTGAATGTGCAAGTGCATGAAAAAATGTTAAAGCGTTTGAGGACGCCAAGGTGATTGATAGGTATTGTCATAATTAAGCTATTAAACATTAGGCCCACTACTTATAACCTTTTCGTAATTGTATGCCTATTTGTACGACCTAAAGCCTTTGGGTGCAGCTATGTTGCTTGGTCCTGGCATAAACACAGCCATGAAAAAAGCAAATTAACCCGAAGTGATGCAATTACAGTACAGTTAAGCTATGACAATAGCACAGCCGCCGTCAGTACGGTCGAGGTTAAGAATATCAAATCAGCCGGTTGTGCCTTCTTCATTCAATTGCAAAGGAAATTGCTCTAACATTTGGATGATATCTTGTTTAAGACTAATACTTTGTTGCAAAAGATAAAACATGACCAACTTTACTTTCTCTCTTTTTTGTAGGAGATCACTATTTTGTTTGTTTAAAGCGGGCTATTTTTTTAAATTACTGAAGCCTTTATTTTTGAATCAAAGTTTTCAAAAATTTTAATCGATAATGTCAAATAATCATGCTTTTGAAGAAGAATCGACAAAATGTACCGAAGAAACTTATTCTAAAAATTGCTAGTTGCTTAGGTGTAATAAAAAAATTGTTTAACTAAAGATGGAGAATGATGTACGGCATTATGAACTAATTCTTAGGCCTAACTAATTCGAGTTGCATATTGCTGGAAAGTTGATTTTGGACCCTTTCAAACGACAGTAATTGTTAGTACTGCATGATAACTTTCACATATCAAAACTTACCTGTTATTACTCCGCTTTCCACTTTTTTTTTGGGGGGGTGAAGAAAATTAAAGTACAGGTGTTAAGTTTCAATTTATTAGCATAAAAACAATCAGTACAGCTACAAGTCACGTTCTATGGGAATTGCTTTGAAATGACTTCAACTTATTGAAACAAATTTGAATATCAGTTCAGAAATGAAGTAACAATTTAGTATTTAATTAAACTGATTTTGTAAAATTTTTACTATTTTAAAAAAAAATCCTCATATGATGGTTTGTGATAGCGAAAGATTGTATTGATCGTACCAGATGCGTTATGACATCGTATAGCGAGTTTAAAGCGTTAAAAAACGAAGATGCATCATGCTTAGAAGGCTTATAATGCTTATAAACTATGATCTGTAGTTGCATCGTCAATTGATCTGAAATTGTTGTGGAATTTGTTTCATCGAAAGCGCCTTGTTAATATCCCGTGAAAAAGCGTTAAATCGCATTTCAGCGATGATTATTTTTTGGGAAAAAGAAGAACTAAATATGCAGTCAAGTGTTGACTGTGACGTCATCTCATACTCCGCAGGAGTGCAATTATTTCAAGTCAACAAGAAACAGCGGTTTTCCTCTGCCAAGAAATGCAAATTTAAGATATTATCTTTGATTACGATGTCATATTGACGTCACAAAACTCTTTATAAGACCTACCCCAAAGTGATGATCAATCTTGCTAGGTTTCATGTTTGTACGTCCAGTAGTTACGGAGGAGTTTTAGCGTACCTACGGACGCACGCACAATAAATGATCAAAAAAGTCAGAAAAGAAGAAATCTTTGCTTTAGAGTAGAGATAGCTGACTTCTCACTTATAAATAGTGAAGTTACTCCATGAAATCCAAAGCTTTGTTTGAGAAGCTTGAAGAAAATGATAGGCCACGCAAGAGTTTGCAATCGCTCCCAAATCACCAAAATTAGTCACCATTTTACTTAAAAGTGGTTTAATATTAGGAGCGGCTGTGACGCAACTGTGAGCAATAGCGACTTAAATATCACTTGTATAACAAATTGTCTCTCAAGCAATTATAATAAAGTAAATCAAAAAGTTCTTTTTTACTTTTTCCGGCTAATTTTAATCGTAGCTAAAGAGCAATAATTGCAGTAAAAAGAGCTCTCGAACTTTAGCTTCACACAAGAAGACAAGACATCACTTTTCGAGGAAAGTTGAAAACCGGAAGTGGTTAAAATGTATATTTTTTCTTTACCCTTCAACTCCAATTTCAATCGCGCTTGACAAAATAATAAAAAGCACATAGATTTCGGTTTTAGTTTGGCACCAAAAACAGCATTTTTTGAGGGAATGGTTCAGTTTTTATTATTTACAAATATTATAAATAACCTTCTCACGCTTGCCAGTTATGAAAGCTATAAGTAAAAACGAATACGACTTCTAACCAATTTTAGTTTTAAATACCACCCCAAAATGTTGTTTTTTAAAAAAAATGTAGCTGACAGCTATGTGCGGTGATAGCTTACCAGTCATGATTGAAATAAGCTCTGAAACGTGAAGACAAATATGTGGATTCTAGTCTCGATTTTTTGAAAACTTTTATATTAACATGTAGCCTATTTATGTCAATTGCTTGAAAGGTAATGTGTAGTACAGTAAAATTTGCCTATAACTATAGCGTAGTGTAAACAATTATCGTTCCGAATTGACCATTCCAAAACTGTTTTATGATTCAACATTACAGTGTATCATCTAATCACGTTTACCAGTGTAAGGAAAAATCACTAAATAGTCAAAACTCACAGAAAGTTGTGCACTGCTTAAAGAAACCTTCCTTTAATGCGCGCGCGCGGCTATTGCAGTCTTTTAGATCTGCCTGTTGTCAGTGGAACCGAGTAAAGTAGGTGGGGTCACCCCAAAAATTTTTTCCGAAAAGGGCAGCCTCCTTACAAATGCTTAGCACAAAGTGCCTACAAATGAGATCGTGTAGTTTTATGCGTCGCTACAAATATCAGCTTTTCAATTTTTTGCTCGACTTGAAAGCTGCGTTTACCAAACTCGCGGATATTTGCGTCCATGAATTTCCTTGTTTCCTTTATATCGGCCAAGTTTCGAATTCTTTTCAACAAAAACAGAACTTCGTGTCAAGTTTCGAATACTTTCAACAAAGATAGAAATGCGGTCAAGTTTTGAATGCTTTTCACAAACATAGAGTTTCATCTATCAGATATTTGCGATCTCTTTTCTCTCATTCATTCAGTGGTTAATTAAATCATAGAATTAAGTTAATTTTATTTACATGCACTGTTAATTTGACATTCTGAAATGTTTACAAATTACTGTTGCTCAGGTCGCAGAGTTTGAGTGACCAAATGTAACTTATTAAACAGAAATAATAACCAGGTATTTCGCCGCGGCCGATGGGGCAATGTAATCACGCGAATTATTACATCGCCGAAGCGCATTGTCACAGTTTTGCCTTTTTTCTCCAGCGGAAGTTTTGAAAACTTTACGCCCATACAATTGTTGTTCAGACTTGTTTTTAGTTCATCTTGAAAGACCTTGACATACAGTTAACTCCAGTTCCTGCTGCGAAAGAAGTAGCAGAGTAAACGAGCGACAACTCGCAAGCTGGCCTCTTAATCAAATTAAACATTAAAGATCATTAGTGAGAGATGATGATGGCCTAGATCAGATATTTTTAGTACGTGGACCACGGTCTTCACGGAGCCACTACTTTATTTACCCTTCATATTCAGTGTAATTGGAAAATTTTCTGGACAATTTGTTTATATATTTTCTTTGAACAACATCCCTGAAATTTACTTTGATAACTTTTTTGAGGTCGCCTGTAAAATTAGAAAAAATATGTAATCCGGTCATGTGTCTTTGTGCGTTTTGAAAATGGGCCACATGCCAAAAATGGTTAAAAAGCATTGAACTAAGTTAAAAATGCCATGATCAAAAAAATACGTTTGAGGAAAAAACAAAGAGTGTGAATATATGCAAACCAATGTCATAGGCAAACTTTAAAGTATGTGAAATATTGAAATTCTGCCGGGGCTGAGAGAACGTTACGTTGTTATAGGAAAGTTGACGTCATAAATAAAGCCTTTGAACTATTTCTACTGTACAATAAATGCGTGGAAATAGTACGTGTAAACTTGCAAATCGCTGTTACGTTGCTGTTACGTTACGTCAGAAGCTTAGCTGCCTTCGAAAAAATTTTGGACGAAGGAGCCAAGATGTCAATCGGAATAAAACGACATCTTTTTTAGCGCCTTTATATGGAAGACAGGTGGCCCAGACGCTTCGGAAATAGCAACTCACAAGCGAGTGCGACCTCCCGTCCAAAATTCGCTTTCTCGAGAATGAACTATAGGAAGATAAAGATGGATAAAAAAAAAGCGTAGCGTATATACTGAACAGCAATAGGCTACCAAAAACGACTTTGTTTACAACTTTACAGTACGGTACTTAGGTTGGAGTAGCGGTTTGTTCAGCAATGTCCGCCAAAATTGTCCGGCGATTTTTGCACATTTGCTAGCTATTTCGCTCTTGCGCTGGCGACTAGGCAGTGACTGAAATCTAGAGGGAACACTGCATAGTAGTTTATCAAACCTTGTCCCTACACACTTAGTTGCAGTTTACCATGTATTTGTATTGATGTGGATGAGAGGTTTGCGGGAAATAGTGTGCAGGCAGTTGTCAAATCTGCTCTTTTCTTGATGTTTGTTATGAATTCGGCACCTTGGCAAGCAATTGGTATATAGGTTGTCTACTGGTACCACAAAGCTAATTAGGAACCGATAATTCACGAACTACACCTGTATTGTATTGCAAGCAGCAGAAAAGCTCATGATACATGCATTTATTTTAACATGTCGCCAGGTTGTTGATTTTCATTAATTTTTGAAAATGTAAACAAAGCTACGTTTGAATAAATCTGATGTCCTAGCTTTTCTAGAAGAGATACCATGTGATTATGACTTTGATATTGATGTTGATGAAAATTTTGATAAAGACTTAGACTTCACATAAAAAATAGACCCACTTTCGTGTTCACAAGGTGATGATGAAATAGAAACTCAATCATCTACAAACCACAATAGAGCCACTTTATGTGCAGATGCTAAAAATGATAGTTATGCTACTAGGACTAATAGTACCAATACACAAAGCCGATGCTGGAGGAAGAAATCATTAACAATCAATCCCTCTAATTTTACGTCTCATCGCACAAGTGAAATTTTTACAGCAATCCCTATTCATGCATTTCAATTTTTTTAATGAGGAGATAACAGAAAGCTTGCATTTTCAAACAAACTTATATTGCACCCAAAAAGACAGAGCGGGAAGCATTACAAAAGATGAACTTTATACATTTTTTGAGATAAATATTTTGACGGCATATCATAAACTTCCAACGCCGAAGTGCTATTGGATGAAAGTTAATGACATGGGTATTTCTCTCATCTAGAAAGCGATGACTCGTGAATGTTTTTTACACATTGAGCAATCTTTACCTCAACGACAACAGCAAAGCGACAAATTTTTTAAAATTCGTCCTTTGGTGCAGCGACTAAATCATCTTTTTGTACAAAAACATTCACCAAGTAAATATGTCAGTGTTGATGAATTGATAATTCGCTTCAAGGGAAGGACCTCACTAAAACAGTACAATCCTATGAAACCAATTTGGCGTGAATATAAACTGTGGTGCGTTGCAGACAATGATGGTTATGTTTACAAATTTGAAGTGTATACAGGTAAAATATTCGGAAGAGAGCTCTGCTCAAAATCTTGGTTTGACAGGCAATGTTGTTATCAGTTAACCGACTGGTTGCAAGGAAAATACTACAGTCATTTTTGATATTTTCTTCACATCAGTTCCTTGTTAAAAGAATCAAAAAGAAAAAATATTTTGGCTTATGGAACTACACGACCAAATCGAAAAGATTTGCCGGTTATAGCTGATGAAAAGTCACTCGAAAAAGGTGACTTTAACTTTAAGTGCACTTCAGATGGACTCGGTCTCTATAAATGGAAAGACAGTAAACCAGTGCACCTGATATCTAATTATCACAAAATTGAAACTGCTACTGTGCAAAGAAAGCAGAAAGACGGGTCAAAGGTAACTATCACTTGACCCCAAGTTGTGAAAGACTACAATCAGAACGTGGATGGGGTGGACAAACAAGACATGCAACGCCAGCTTTATGAAATAAACAGGAAAAGCATGAAGTGGTGGCATAGTCTTCTTTTTGGTTCGCTTGACATGGCAGTTATTAAAACTTATGTTGTTCACAATGCAAGCAAGAAGCAACAACTTTTATTTCTAGAGTTTCGAAGAGACCTTGCAATGGGATTGCTTACTCGTACATTTGTTAGAGGCTGCAGATCTTCTGGTGTTCCAAAAAAGTGTAAAATAGCTTAGAGTGTCTCAACTCATACACAAAAAAGGCAGATGTAAAGTGTGTTCGGAAAAAGGAGTTGAAGCTAGACCTTCTTGCATCTGTGCTAATTGCAGCGTCCATCTTTGCTGCAACGCTTTAAAAACTGCTTTGTTTAGTATCACTCGTGAGAGTTATTGTTGGAAGTGAAGCGTAACATTGTTGCATAACTTTATAATGCCTATTTGTTTTTATTAAAGATTGTTGTTAGATTAGCGTGAAAAAATTTTAAAACAAAATATATTTTTTTGACCAGTGACATTATCTCCCACGGTCCTGACGGGATCTGACAATTCCATCCCCCCAAAATCACTTCCCTAAAGAGCACAAAAAATTTTTGGTATTTTGGTACAAACAATTTGATTACGGTAGTCTAATTAAACAAAATCTAGCACTGAAAATACTTTTTTGAAGATTTTTTAAATTCAGGACTGAAAGGGTTAAACTTAGTTCTAAAAAATTGATACGACCCACGTAGAAATTTAAAATTTCGTATTTGGTATACCAGTGTAGCAACTTCAACTACAAAGCACAAACAGAAAGTAACCAACAACACCTGACTTTATGTATCGATCGCTATCTACGTTCAGTAGCTACCATGATAAAAGTGTCTGATCGCCACACGGAATGCACTCATTTGAACTCGGACTACATTTAGATGCCTGCCGTTGTGCTACAATGGTGACCCGGCGAAGAAGCTACATCTCCCCCTATGTAGTTGCACGGTAGCGTCTTTAGTCAAGCAGCACAAGCCGTCGTCGAGTCGCCGAGCCCTAACGTCAAAACCCCCTTCCACTGAAATCTTGGTGGGAATCTCACTTACTTCGGCCGGCAAGCCTCACTCTCTCAACGTTGGCGGGGAAGGCATAATGCAACCTCCTCCTTTCCTTCGCACGTCTCCGCTAGCTGCGCGTGCTTGAGGAAGGGAATTGTGTAGCAACCTCATAACTTCAACTACAAACCACAAGTAGAAAGTCACTAACAACACTTGTATTTATGTATGGATCGCCATTTACGTTCAGTAGCTATCATGATAAAAGTGACTAGTCGCCACCTGGAGTGCACTCATTTTAACTTGGAGTACAGTCAGATGCTGCCGTTTCGCTGCAATGGTGACCCCGACAAAGAAGCTACATCTTTTCCGATGAAGTTGGACGGCAGCGCAAGCCATCTTCAGCTAAGCAGCACAAGCCATCGTCGAGTCGCCGAGCCCTAACGTCAAGACCGCCTTCCAATTGATGCCATGGCGGGAATCTTACTTACTTCGGCCGGCAAGCCTCACTCTCTCAACGTTGGCGGGGAAGGCATGTTGCGACTTCAACAACTTCCTTATGCCTTAACCACAAACAGAAAGTAATCAACAACACCTGGCTTTATACATCAATCGCCATCTACGTTCAATAGCTACCATAATAGAAGTGACTGGTGGCCTACACGGAGTGCACTTATTTTAACCTGGACTACAGTCAAATGCCTGCCGTTGTGCAACACCAGTAATTAATGTTACAGTTGCCTTCTATAATGTTATAAACTGTTCAGCAGCAATCTATTGTTGGGTTTCACAGGTTACTAAAATTCGCTGACCTTACATGACTCAGCCAAGAGCAACTGGGCTAAGTAGTCGATTTGTCTTGCTGTCAAGTGTGGAGAAGTGAATGAGAAATATTTGTTTCTTTTAAATGAGAACCAACGGCAACTATCAAAATTTGACTTGCCTTCAGATTAATTGTTTTCTCTTCTACAAGCAATAATTTCAGAAACATGTTAAACACAAGTACAAAATAACACAAAATCTTCTTCCGTTTGCAGGTTTAATCGTTTTTCCACCTGCTGTAATTCAAAAGCTATAATGTTTTAAACTTTCGGGGCAAAAACTATCCCACGTTGGACCTAGCACGACGCGAATCTCTTGGGCCGAATAGGGTTAAAAGTGGTTTAATATTAGGATTGGTCAAACTTATGTTTTCAATGAGTCGGGATTTAACTTTAATAAGCCTATATTGGCGAATGGGCATTTGGCAAATTAAAAACTTGCAAAACAGCCAACTTTTTGCCTTAGTTATATTCATGTAAAAGATTATATAAAGTTAAATTTAGCACATGACACAGAGCAACGAGGAAAAGGATATAACACATTATAGTTTTTCCCGAGTTTCCCTTTCATGCGCGGCAAATGCAACTAATATGGGCTACATACTGAATGTGTGACTTCTAGCCTAATATCTTATACCAGAGGTTTTTAAACTGTGGGAGTGGGAGATTTACAAGGAGGATGCAGATTCAAGGGTTCTCAAATGAATTAAGAAAAATTGTCAAAATCAGTGCTTTGGAAACTTGATCTACGAAAAAAGTTTTCACGTAGTTTTGAAGAGCAAATGTAAAAAAATAAAAGCTTTGAAAAAATTGATATGCATTAAAAAAATAAGATTCGTCTCACAGTTTTGAGACGTCAATAGAATGCCATCGAGTACAGGGTGTTTCAAAAAATTTGACATCATTTGGCTTGTAAATATTACAGAAACTTAATAGTCGAATCAAATGAAATTCAACAGGTTTTAATGTTGACCTAAACAAGATTTATTCCCATAAATTTGAATAAGAAAGTTAAATGCACATAAATTTATAAAAGATTTCACAAATGCTCAATGTGCGCACCGCCTGTTACCCAGCAGACGTCAAGCCGGTATTCTAGCTCCTCCCAAACACGATGCAGCATGTCTTGGGTAACTGTCTCCAGTGCGATAGTGATTCTTTGCTTGAGCTTGTTTGCATTTGCAGGAAGAGGGGGAACATAAACCAAGGTCTTCACATATCCCCAGAGAAAAAAATCGCAGGGAGTCATGTCAGTTGAACGTGGAGGCCATTTCAACATCACATTGTCTTCACCACTAGCACGCCCGATCCATCTCCTTGGCAGATTGTCACTGAGATAAGCCCGTACAGTGAGCTTCCAGTGAGGCGGAGCGCCGTCCTGTTGATAAATAAAATATTCATGTTCATTTGCAATAAGCTTATCCATTAGCAAGTTTTGAAGCATCTGCAAATAAACAGCGCCAGTCACATTTCCCTCAAAGAAAAATCGGCCATGAACATAGTTTTTCGAGGTGGCACAAAACACATTCACTTTTGGTGAGTCCCTCTCATGCTCAATAGTGGCATGGGGATTTTCTTTGCCCCAAACGCGAACATCATGCCTATAGACTTTGCCATTCGTATGAAATGTGGCCTCATCACTGCACACAATACGTTCATTGAACTCGTCTTCTTCAAGTTTCTCTAGCATATCAACACAGAATTGTTTGCGCTTTCGCTTGTCAGCTGCAGTTATGGCCTGAACGACCTACAGCTTGTAGGGTTTCATTACCAAACGTTTTCTTACTACCCCCAAACTGTCGTTGGAGGTATCAGGGTCTCCATACTTGTTCTTATAGACTTTTTGGGGCTTTGCAAGAGTGTTTGGCGAATCCGCTCGACCTTCTCTTCTGTTGTTGCTGGTCGTCCAGATCCTTTTGCTCTGCACAGGCAGCCTTAAAGTTTTCGAATTTCTTTTTCCAGGTCCAAATCTGCTTTGCTCTTGATGACTTCTTAAAGAACTTTCTCACAAACGCACGCTGCACAGTCTTGTTTGAGTTTGTTAGAGCATACTTCAACACACAAAATGCCTTTTCTCTGCTAGTGAATACCATCTAAACACACAGGTTTGAACGCAGTACGAATAATTTATCAATTAAAAATTTCTACACCTGAAAAGATAAACGTATCAAATATTAAACACAAAATTTGGGCCTGTTTCTACACATTCTGTGTAAATTAAAAAATTATTTAAACAGGAATTGCCAAGTCATTAGATTGCAAAATGATGTCAAATTTTTTGAAACACCCTGTATATTGTCCGGTAAAATCGGTTTTTGACATGAGGGGCAGAATTTCGGGTCATCTTTCTCTATAAAAACGCCTAAAGAGAAAAATATTCCATCAAGTTCTTTCAAAAGTAAAGCTTAAGCAAGAATGTATAGTTTATTGTCGCAAGAAACTGTCATAGTGAGATTCCTCGTTGAAGATGACAAAGCCGTTATTGACGTAGCCGAAAGAAAAAAAGAAAGAACGGGTTTGCTGGTTCGTCGGAACAATTTTTCTTCGTATTGTTCAACCAATATATGGGCAAGAGCTGGGCTCCCATGGCAACATCATCAATCTGTTTGTGCATTGTATTGTTGATACTGAATTCAACTAATGTAGCTGGAGTTAGGTTGTCAGTAACAAGTGCTTTAGGAATGGTAGTCGGAATAAATTCACTTTGAACAAAGTATCAGCACAGCTCTGAATGGTGACTTTCATTGGGATATTCCTTAACAGTCTAGAGATATTGAAGGAACAGAAAAAGTTGGCTTCTGGATCCAACTTAAGATGTTGCATTTTTTCAGTAAAAGTGAAAGAACCTATAACGCAAGAGTAAAGATTTAGTACTAGTTTAAGGAAGCTTGTAAGCCATTTTGCCAATTCATAATGGACAGTTACGATTATTCTGACGATGACATTTGATGAGAACCAGACAAAAACATGGTAATTTCAACTTGTTGTTTTGAATGAGTGCAGCCATTTGTCCTCTGAAGCTTCGTTTGTTCGTTCGTATGACAATCTCATCAGAAGTTGCAGTTCATCAGATATCGTTTGAGCATAGGGTTGTCATCATCTGTTGGGTTGCAGGGAGGCCTAGTGATTTGCAGTCATTGACAATGTGGTATGCAGTTTGGGGTTCTTCACATTGACATAGATTGTCATCACCAAATCCCTATTTCACCATTGAGTCACCAAATTTTCCTATTCCGGTTCTCAATCTATTTAGTTGGACCCAGGCTTTTCGTGGGAGGTCATGTCCTAGGGGTTTGTTTGACCAGTCTTGGATGTGTGGTTGCAGTTTATGTGCTATTAGTTCTT
Organism: Trididemnum clinides; assembly: GCA_963675345.1. NCBI lineage: Eukaryota > Metazoa > Chordata > Ascidiacea > Aplousobranchia > Didemnidae > Trididemnum > Trididemnum clinides. The sequence continues at coordinate 24,336,646 of OY776301.1, forward strand.
GCTGAGGATCATAGCCTAGTAGTAATTCCAGAAATGGGCGAAGAGGTTTGCGAGATTTAAGCCTTTTGGGAGGGGTTTTGCTGTACAAGATGTTGTGTAGAAGATGGTCAGTGTTATCTGCTTTGTGGTATAAGCGTTTACAGAGTTTTTTCCGGCGACAGCTTGGTGGCTGTATTCCCGAGAGTGGTGGTAAAAAATTCAAAGGGGTGGGGCGGATGCAGCCAAAGACGATCCGCATTGCTTCATTCAATGGTAGGTCTAGTGTTTTTGTGTGGGTACTTTGGCACCAAACAGGGGCACAATACTCAGCTGGTGCAAATACAAGTGCTGTAGTGGAGGTTCGTAAAGTGTAAAATGAGGTATCCCAGTTAGTTCCCGACAGTTTTCTCACCAGTGCCACTCGGGAAGACACTTTTTGTTTCAGTTTGTGCAAATGGTTTTTGTATGTTAGACTCCGATCCAGGGTGATTCCAAGGTATGTAGGATATCGCTCACAGTTCAGGATTGTGTTGGGGTCCAAGGTAACTTTAATGGATTTCGAAGCCAGATGATTCCTAAGGTGGAACAGTGATGACACCGTTTTTGATTGGGAAAGCTTTAAGTGCCAATCATGCAGGTACTGGCATATTGTCTTTATGTCATTAGATAAGTTTTCTTCGACTTTGGCAATACTTGATGCAGAATAGGTGATTGCTACGTCGTCTGCATACATGAAGCAGTTGCCAGATGTTTTAGGGAAATCAGCTGTGTAGATGTTATATAGTGTAGGGGCCAGAACGGATCCTTGGGCAACGCCATTTTTCAAACTAAAGGACCGGCTTTTTTGTCCATCACTCGTGAACAGGGTGAAGGACCTAGTGTACAGTAATTCCATTATGAAATCAATTAGGTGGTTGGAGGTAAGCATTCGTTGCAGCTTCACACGCAAGCCCTGATGCCAGATTGTATCATAGACAGGGGTGAGTTCAATAGACACTGATCCCGTTATCTCTTTTTTGTCAAATGCATCCTCGATTGTTTCAGTAAGTTTAGCCACTTGGTCGACAGTGCTGCGACCCTTTCGAAATTCTGCCTGTTCTTTGGGTAATAGCTTGTCTATTATGGGTTCAATTGGTGTTAAGAGTATTCGCTCAAGCAGTTTGTATGTTGTGCACTGCAGGGAAATTGGGCGGTAGCTTCGAGGAGAGGTTTCAGGTTTGCCTGGTTTGAGAATACTAACAACATTAGTGTGACGCCACTGCTTTGGGATCCGTATATGGCGATAACATATATTTAGAAATTCATTTAGCCAATGTACCAGTTTGGTTGCGCAATTCTTAAGAAATTCATTATGGATGCCGTCTGGACCCGGTGCTTTGCCTAACTTCAGTGATTTAATTGCAGATGATACCTCAGGAGTTGTGATGTCGTTTTCTAAGTGATGATGATCTGAGTGGGTGTTTCTGTTTTTTAGTTCATCTGATTCTTTCAGGGTCGCTTTCGTAAATTTTCTGTTTGCGTTGGGGTATCTTCCATTGTCTTGCAGTTGTTTTGCAAGTTGGTTTGGTGGTACAGGGCATTTTTTGGGCGTTGTTTTCCTTCCTGTGATTTTGTTTAAGATTCTCCAAGCCTTTCGTGATGAGTGCGTAAAATCTATGCTTGTAATAGTGTCTATCCATTGTTCGTGACGTTTGCTGTCAAGATAATCAAACAAGGCAGTTGCATACTTCTGTTGTTCGCTGGTTCCTTCAGATTGTGGGTATGTTTGTACCGTTTCTCGCACTCAGTATCCCAATTGGGTATGTATGACTGAAGCTTCATTCAAGGCTACTTTGTTTGATTTGTTGCAGTTTGTTTTATCTTTTCGAGCATATTTTAGTTTGTTTACATACCGGCTACAGCTTTTGTCAAGAGAGTTGCTAGAGGAGTAAAAAAACCAATTACCCTTTCATAGGATTTATAAAAGTTTTGTTTGGGCTGAATTCTCTTGTGCCTTCTAAAAAAAGTTATCGTTTAAGCTTAACCTAAGCAAATAGTCTTCATATGCGCTTAATACCACTAGTTCTTTATTTCTCACCATAATTCTGTGAGATCTCTAAAACAATCAAAACAGGTCATGAATAAAGGTGTGATTCAAGATAAAAAAAAAACTTTGCGTCAAAGCCCTCAAAAATTTTTAGCTGACTACATCATTTAGCTTTAGCTTTTTACACAACAGTTTTAATATCATATAATCTAAGTTTTTTGTTGGTAAGAGCAGTGGTTCCTAATTTTTTTTTTTATACTTGCATATCATCCGTAAAATTTGGTTACCACTATAGCAGTTCAGTAAAGGTGAAAATTCAAGCAGTTCGGTGTGAATGACGGGGTCCGTGATCGTAGATTTCGAATGCTCGAGCCACCGTTTTGATGTCTTTGCATAAGAGTGATATTTGAGTTGCCAGTGTCCGTTAACCGAAATCTAGATTTTGTTTTTATGATTCACACCGGCAGTGCAAGTATTACGCATATGCGATTATGTATTGTTTTAACGTAATTCCGGTTGAGTTGATCATCGAAAAAAACATGACCTTGTGGGGATCGAGTTTCTGTAGTTCCCACAGCACGTCTGACTCCAAGGAACGAATATATTGCAATCACAAATACAACGTTGAAAGCACGAATCTTGATTTCAATTGAATTTGATTTGAAGTGAATCGAATTTGAATTGAAGCCAATCGAATCCAATGAATTTTGAATTTGAATTTAATCGAATGAATGAAAATAACAATGCCCCTTTTTATATGCCTGTTTACTATGTCACTCCGCAGCACGTCAGACGGAACCACGCCAGGCCATACGACTTAGTCACCCAGTATTGTTACAGCTTGATATGTAACTATGCTTATTTTTTATGACCAGTTTTTAGGCCAACGAATGATTTTAAACAACGATACACAGTACAACAACAAGCGTACGAACAGAACGAGAATGTTATGAGTTTCCCACATGATTTCAGCAAAACATTAATGATCCAAAGTCCGTATCTCGCAAGGTCTCCATAATCTAAACTGGGAGAGAGATTTACTATTAGCATTCTAATATACAATACCGTAGAATTCGGAGGGTGCAATGATTCTGCAATAGTCAAAACAAATGTGGTCAGATAAACATTATTATCAATGTATGTTACTTTTTATCAGGAGTAAATATGCATTTGATGCATTGCTGGTTGTTTCAATCAACGTCAAAGCAATCAACTTCTAGCAATTACCCCCCCTTCCCCCGGGTGGTAGAACCCCCCACTTTAGATATGTTCTTATAGCTATACATCTGACAGCTTTTCCTATAACGTGTGCCCATCTGTTTTTTGAAAAATCCTTCATAAAATATGTCTCCAAAAACTACTGGGTTTGCAGTTTACATTATTTTATCCTGAGCATAGCAACAAAGAAAACATGTTAGTTATGTAGCCTACGTCATTGGCATCAAAGCAAAAAAAACAGGTAAAAGCATGTTTCAGTTTTACTGTAATTATTGATTTTTCAAAAAGTGGAGGAAGAGGCGAGTTTCAGTTTTTGTTGTGATTAAAAATTTTCAGTGCAGAGCAGGAAAAAGCGAGCTTTAGCTTTTATTCAATACGTTTTTAATTAAAAAAAGAGATGGAAAAAGTAAGTTTCAGCTTTTATTCAATATTTTTTTTGTTAAAAATAACCAACTAACATCACGTTTAAACTTTTATTAATAATTTTTAAAACAGCAGGAAAACTCGAGTTTCAGCTGTTGATTAGTGTAGGTCGAGTTAGCGTATACTCTACAATCACGATGTATAACTCCAAACTGCCCACTCCAAGTTTGACCACTTTTTTGTCCCGACACATTATCAATATTTTGTGATGTTGTATTTTTATTTTCCTGTCACTTTAACCTGCGTTGAGCATACGTAAATGCGATAAATATATTCGTTTATTTTATACTTTTAAATTCACTAAGATAAAGGCATTAAGTGAGTTCATCACAAAATTATATTTCACATAATAACGAATTTTTACTCAAATTAATGCAGTATCCTGAACTCCAAGCTTCTAATGCAAAATGATTCAAATTTAAAGGTTTAAAACAAAAAGTTCAAAAGTTCTCCTTTTTCCCAAGCTTACAAAACTATTTTTAGAGGTTTCAAATAAAACAAAACTTAGCAAAATCGCTAGCCATTGCATTACTAAAGCAAAAGTTGTTTGAGTTTCAATAAGTACACGTACCAGACAAAAGACCACATTTGCTATCTCCTTTAGAGCTCACAAAAGGTATTTAAGACATGGGCTAGTAAACCAGCTATTGTTTTCAATTAAATTATTGAATACTAAGGGATACGCAAGCTAGCAACCAATACGTCTGTAAGCTGGTAGGGGGCTAGCCGAGACACTCTTGTTTGATCTCTGAAATAGTTTGCAGAATTTTTAGAGCATAATATAATGGGCGTTTCTAAATACTGATGTTTGCTCGGTTTTCTGGTGAGAATTGTTTGAGGCTTGACTCAAATACATGGTTAAAGGGCTATGAGAACATAGCTAAGCGGTCAAGTACAGTGAGGAAATTTCACCACTCATGTTCGCTCAAACACCAATTAATTTTTAAAAACTTGAAATAAGACTCATAGTTCGCACTAGCGCCCACATGATTTTCGAAATGAGAGGAATAGCATAGGCCTAAAGATAAGAAAATTAATTTTCGCTGCGTTATCAAAAATAACAATGGGCATGACGCAGCGATAGTTACAACAATAGACGATATAAATGTATTGGACACAAAATTCTGCAAGGGGCCCGGAAATTGCTAGCGTACCATCTGGAAAAAGCTGACGTGCCACTGGTGGTAAACGTACGAACATCATTTTGCAAACCACTGATTTAGAATTAAAAGAATATGGGATTCACCGAGTCACTCATAATTTAATGGCATTTAACTGTTAAGAAACTTCGCATCGAAAGCATAAGATAGTAATTAAAAAATATACCTACAAAAAAGTAGTAAAATGTGGTCAACTTTAATTAAGGTAACCCTTTCAAGAGTCTTTTAAAAGATTGTAACCGTCTAACCTTGCTTCTCTCTGAGCGGACCCTTTTGTATAGAGACGTCAGTTCCCGCACCATACACATGAACCTTTAAATTAATCTGTAACGTAAATTAAGTTATAAATAGGCAGAGAAGTTTGCATCTTAAAAAATCCATTTGCGCATCTTGTGTAGCACGGGCATCCCTAACTGAGAACCATTGAATAAGAAAGAAACAGGACAAAGCTGCTCAAAAAATGAAAGTATTTTCTACTTTTACTACTTAAGTAGTTTAACTTAAAATCACTTTTTTGCTTCTACTCAATCAAAAATACCTATCATAACTTTCTATTTCTACTTCAGTATTTTTGTTGAATAAGTAACAAAACCTTTATCTAAGTAGATTTTTAGAGTACTTTGACCACTTTCAGTTATTTAATACGTTTCAGTAATATCGCCAGGTAGGGTAGAAGAGCTTTGGTTCCTTGGTTTTGCCACCGATTTTTGAGAAAACATTAAAAACTCGGTTGATCTACTTGGATTGTTGTTTTTGATGATAAAAGACTCACCTTGCAGGACTTAATTTTGCAAGTTTGACAAATTTGAAACGTTTTTGGGGCAATTCTTTGTTTTTACCCAGTTCGGCTAAAACGAAAATAGAAATCGTTTCATTTTACTTTTGTCACCAGGCATCTTTTAACTTCTCAATATAGCTCTTCTGGTGTAATTGAAAGTTAAAATGATCTTTATTTAGATTTTAGATTTAAAATCTACAAAAAAATCATAAAAACTCAACGTTTCGAAAAACTAGAATCAGCTTTTCTTTGTCAGGAGTGACTAAAAGTTCAAACACAGACAACGGTTACATGGTAATCAACAGAACGAAAAGGAGAAAAGAAAATTATGGTAATAAACAAGTGCAGCAGCGACAACTTGCGGTTAAAAATTTATAAATTTGTACAATTCGGGATAAAAACTGTTAGTTTTATCGTTAAAAGAAAAATCACTTTTGTGTATATAAAATGATTCTTAAAACCGTCTATTCTTATAGTCGCTTTCAATAGCTAAAATTGCAGAGCTTTCCAAATCAATCCGGTGTCCATTTAAGCAAACCGGATTGATTTGGAAAGCTCTGCAATTTTAGCTATTGAAAGCGACTATAAGAATAGACGGTTTTTAGAATCATTTTATATACACAAAAGTGATTTTTCTTTTAACGATAAAACTAACAGTTTTTATCCCGAATTGTACAAATTTATAAATTTTTAACCGCAAGTTGTCGCTGCTGCACTTGTTTATTACCATAATTTTCTTTTCTCCTTTTCGTTCTGTTGATTACCATGTAACCGTTGTCTGTGTTTGAACTTTTAGTCACTCCTGACAAAGAAAAGCTGATTCTAGTTTTTCGAAACGTTGAGTTTTTATGATTTTTTTGTAGATTTTAAATCTAAAATCTAAATAAAGATCATTTTAACTTTCAATTACACCAGAAGAGCTATATTGAGAAATCGTTTTATTATAAAAAAAAACAATGTTTATTATGCCTGTAGATTGCAAACGATAAAATTTCGAAAGATAGGCCTTCTGTTCTCAAAACTAGATGCGGATTGCAACCTTGGTAGACGAACCGCTCTGAGTAACACGATGTTCAAGCGTAAGCAGAGACAATCTTTTTTTGATTGGGTGGTAACAAGCACTCAATGTTTCTGTACTCAATTATACTTGAATTTTTTTAGAACAAATCATGCTTAGATTATTGATTAGCCCAGTGTGGTCCAACTTAATTTTATAGCAGGCCATCAGAAACCAAAAATTTATTCCGTGGGCCGTGGTTCAAACTAGGGATGTGTTACCCCAAATAAAAGTGTTTTCGAAAAAAAAGTCATCACCAACATTTAAGCAAATTTTCGGACAGCCATTTTATTTTCGGACATGTCCAGAATTTTCGGGACGCATGGCCACTCTATTGTAATCACGCTAATCACCGTAATTATTCACGGGCCTGCAGTTGGACCACGCTGGATTAGCCTATGCACAAAGAAGTTGCTGAATGTAGCCTAATGCTAATGGATAAAGCAGAATTATTCGAATTGTATTTGGCTATAGGGGTGCTTAAGAGCGTTACCAGAAAGAATGACACAATAGGCAATTGTCCCTCGGAAAATTTATTGAGCTGGGTTTTTGGCTAAGTTTCTAAGTGCCTTTTTAAACAGGTTATTACATACGCTTAACCGAAGAAATTTTCTTGATGCTAGACATGGGCAAAAATGCGTTTCGTTTTTTTGAAGCGAAAATGGAAACTCAGCGACGTCTGTTATCATGGAGCCGGAGCGTCGCTCTTAGCTTTCTTAAAAAGTGGATGTTCCGCATGTTATTTAAATTGTTTTGACGCTTCCGCTTATTTATTTTTCCATCTTTTTTCTTATTTAGGTTTAGGTGCCTTGCTGTTGGATCACTTTGATCTTGTTCTTCAATCTGAATTAATGTAGACCTAGTCTACGGTTTTTTTTAGTGTTTCTATGTAACAGTGAATGAACCTAGCTGTGCAGTGCCAGTAGTAATCAGTCGTACCGGTTGTTAACCGATTAAGAGTCTGCTCTGGAGAGACGTGCTGAGATTTGAGGATCGCGCTACTTCAGAAGAGCACTTTCTTCAATGATTCTTGACATAATCCTGCGAATTTCTAAAAACCTCGCTCGCCGGCGTGGTATTGTTGCGGGCTTCAGAGCAAAAGGTCTGGAGTTCAAAACTGAATAGAAACACCGCTGGTATTCGTCAGGAAGGGCCTCCGGAATATGAAGTGCTATGTTGCTTCAGTAAAAAATCTAGTTCGAAAGCAAGGGTGTGATGATAGACATACATTGAATCAGCACGTCTGAGCCTGCGAAACGCGGAAAAATGACGTAAAACCCAACTATTGGTCTTCATTAAAAACAATTCAACATAAAACTCAAAGTGAGCGTGCAGCAGCACCTTGTGGTTGAAGGGAGCTTTTCACGATTTGAGCTGAAGACTTTTTTTAAAAAATATTAGGTCATCCCATAAGTAATGTCGTTCTAAAGGCAGGGCTTGCTTGAATTTGTCAGAACGTGATTTAACTCGTCATTCTGACGCATGTATAAATATAACTGAATGATGAAAGCTTTGATTAGTTACTTTTGGAATTGCTATCATTCAAAAGATAATTTATGCTGTTAATAACCTTTAGCAAGATGGAAGTTACAGAACAGCACATTCGACACATTATGTTGTACAAGTATCAACAAAGCAAGACTGCAACAACTACAGTAAAAAATTGAAGAGTATGGCGATGGTGCTGAGAGCGTCCGCTTCGCAGTCGGTAGACTTGGGGTTCATTCCCTAAGTCGAGTCATACCAAAAGACTTTAAAAAATGGTATTCACAGATTTCCTGCTTGGCGCTCAGCATAAAAAAGGGAGTGTGGAGAACAAGCCGACAAGCTTGCTTGTTGTGTCCTTAGGCAAGGCACTTAACGGGACGCCTCCACCTTTATGTGGCCCTCCCGTACTTCACCGAATTACAATTGTAAAGTTGCTAACCTAGCATGTCAGACGACTCTTGAGTACCCACCAGTGGCAGTTCGCCTTGTTGGTGGTGGGGCTACCAGTCACTTATGACTGGTTCGAAATGGGTTGCCATGTTCCATCTTTTCCCTAGCCTAATTTCAATTAGGTTGACGGCATGAAACTGAATTGCTGTTCGTGTCGTACTTCCATCCCGAGGAAGAGGAGGGGTAACTACAAACAAACAAACAAACAATGGTGCTTTCAGTGTTCGAAAGCGTCAACGATGGTTTAGCAAATTTTGACAAGGTGACCTCAGCTTGCAAGATGCCTCACGCACCTGTCTTATTTGATAATGATGCACTGAAAGCTGCTACGGACCAAAAGTCATTTGCAACTGTTGAAAAATCAGCAGAAGTCAATTCATCCTCGTCGACTGTTCATTGCCACTTACAAGAGCTTGGATTAGTCTCTAAACTTGGCAAGTGGATTCCACAAACTTGTAGAACGTTGGGAGAATGTCATTAATCCACATGGACACTATATTATTGAGCAAATTAATATCTTTTGTGCGTGTTTTTTATTTCTTCAAAATCCTCTAAAAAAAACGTTCCATGACATATGGGATCACCTGATAGTTGAAGTGAAAAGAAAATTTTCAGATAAACGTGATTAAACCCATTTCAATGAAGGCCAACCCAAGCTACGATTGGATTTAATTCGGTACTAACCTAAAAGGCAATATAAAATAGATGCGAAAAAAATTAATCAGCAAATTTCTGCATCTGCTGTATTCTGATCGTTAAGTATTTGGCTAACTGTGAATCAAACTTATGCCATTCTTCTACAGTGTCAAGACATAATTGATTTTCAAGATACAAAACACAGTTATATTCAGGTAGATTTAAATAAAAAATTGCACTTGTCACATAAAAAATTTAAAAACAAGCTCGATTATATGTTAAACCAGGGGTATACATGACGACCTTTGTTTTGATCAATATTTGGGGTTCCATTTCTATTTTTTGGTATCAATTAGCGCTGTGGCCCAATGCACCCAAATAAACCTCATATGCCCCTACCACAGTTTAGGGACCCTTGTGCTACAGCTTTGAAAAAACAAACTTCCCGCTACAATTTTCAGATTGCACGTTCCACTGTGACTGAATGCAATCGTCTTTTGCCAACTCGTCAAGTTGATCAAAATTTGAATTACCGAATGCATAAGACACTACTGCTGACATAAACGCGGCAGCTGGCAATGCAAAATTAACTTTAGGATAAAGCACATGCTTTTCGTCTTCAAAACACTGCTTAATGTTGTTAACAATTAAACCATAAAAGCACATCTCGGTCGAAAATAAACCTCCCCCGCTTGCACCAGGAAGTACAGTGCAATTAGAATGCAAAAGTACAGGCAGATCATTTTGAGCAAACACTACACTAGAAACAACACCCTTCGTAACAGTGGGGGCCACATCACCAGTTCCAAAAATGCAATGACCTTTAGCAAAAATCGGCAACCCTTGATAGCATTTCCTTGCATAATTAATAATGCTTACATATTCAAGATCGTGTAAGTAATGATCCATTTGATCACATAACTTTGACATAAACTTTTCACCACAATGCACCTCAAGCAGCGCAAAATCAAACCAAGAATTTTCTGGGGATGTATAAACTATTCTAGCAGGTATCGAAAGCTGCTCTTCGGACCCGCAAAAAAAGTTGGCTTGAGCTAGTTTGTTTCTAGCAGGAGCAACAACGTGTCTACAGGTTGCAATCAATATACGTTGATAGTTTGGAGTTTTGTCCATTGCGGCAACAACTCCAGAGCCCCAGCCAGTACCATGACGTAGGTATACAACCTCAACAGCATAACGCCTATCAGATTGGCATTTAACAGTAGGATTTACGAATAATGTTGAATCAAAAATATTTCTGGCTGCATGGTGTTGCTCCATTAATGATTGAAGTACTTCCTTTAATGAGCACACAACAGTAATTCCCGCTAGTTGGCGATTTTTTACCTCTAACGGGCAAATAATTATTCCTGCAAGTGCAGAGTTTTCCAAATAAACACCAGCTCCATGTGAACCAGGTAAGCAACAAGCATCAATCAACAGCAAACAGTCTCCAATAACATTAGAAACAATTCCTTTGCTAATGCAGTTACTAAATGTTGGATGTTCAAAATGTGCAAAGGGATAGGAACTTGTCCAAATATCCAAGCCAGGTTTTAATTCATTACAAAAAGGTAACTTTGAAACACCAATTTTTGGGAAATTAATTGAAAACAAGCCAAACAATTCATTACAAAAAGATAACTTTGAAACACCAATTTTTGGGAAATTAATTGAAAACAAGCCAAACCATGATAAAATGCTATCATCACTATGTAAATCACAACAAGTCATGTTTTTAAACTCTCTTGAACTGGTGTCACTCGATAACAATGCAGAAGAAAATTGAATTTTCTCTAAGTTTGCAGCAAATCGGTAGCTTCTCCAGGCAAAAATAAACTGACTGCGATATTTTTTCCTCTTTTGAGTAGCTGCATCTGGCTGAATACCAATCAACAAATCAAGCAGAAAATTAGGTAAATTTCGACCATTTTCTTTTACGACTTGTACTAAATTCTTACATGGTATCATCATCAAAATCGGACCAATGGTGCTAATCATAAATTGCTTATTCTTCTTTTGAAAAATGCATCCATTCCAAAAGCATTCCTTATCATTAATTATTTTACATTCGACAGCACAAGTTTGCAACTCCATCATAAACTTACACACATACAAGTTTATAACCAATTCTGTAGACATGGATAGAAAACTATTCATAACTGACCATACTGCCTTTATACAAGTAGACTAACCAGATAACTTATTGTATGTAGAGCTCAGCATAAGCAACAAATTAAAAGTCAAATTTGCATTTCATAACCAAGGGGCAAGTAGGCTACAGTACATAATACATGCATAGTAGACCTAAATTTATTTATTTAAAGCGTATGTAGGGTGAACAATAAACAAACAACAGACCTCTAATGCTACTTTACAGCAGCACATTAAACATAATTGATGCAGTAAGGCATAGAACAACTTGGATATAAAACAGTGAAAAGCAACATCTCCAACATTCTTTGGCAATAATCGCAAATAAAAGAAAAACCAACTTAGTCCTACCTGCTATTTGGAAATATTGGGTAGAGTTAAAATCAAATAACTTTGTACTGGGCTTCCATTAACGTGGAACCAAATTTAAGTACAACTAAAAACATTCTTCTACCTTTTTTAAAAAATTGATCAGAATTTTTTGTCAATTATAAGTATTTATGAGTGCACAATTTGCACATTATATTGAATACCCTTTTTTAAAAATTTCAATATAGTTTGCCCAAAGTGTCAGGCAAACATTATAAATAAGGAAGCTATTAAACCTTAAGTCAGTTAGAACAACTATATTTTTGCCTTTTACCAATATCCTCCTGAATCAAAGTTTTTTGGTCATTTCTTTAAGGTAGCTTTGAAATGATGTAATTTGAAGAGAAGAAACGTTCTTTTCGCGAAAAAATGTTTTTTTCGTGAGATATGAATCATTTTGTTTCCGTCAGTTTAAACTGACGCTAGGAGCAGGAGGGTACATGTGAAACAAAACACAACTTTGCTTTTCTTTAACTTTTTATAATTGAATGAAACAATTTTTGCTTAACAAACAAATAAAGTGATTAACAGAAGAAAAATCATTGGTATATTTTTATCAAAACTGGTCTAGTTAATACAACTGAAAAATATCACAAGTCCGACTAAGTAACATTGTCTATTGTAAATGGTATTCTTTGAAACAATCACGATATAGACCAACAAAGCAGGTTCCACAGGAGTACCGGAAGGTTCCAGACCATCCTGGTTTAGCACATCGTTGTTGTGACCCTTTCAAAATCCAGTGATTGTCCATGTACACGCCACTGTGACCTTGATCCAGCAACTAGTACCTCTTGCAAATCTGTACTGTATCGCTAATAATATGCTTCAAGAATTGCTCACCTGCATTCTAGGGCATCCAACTTTGACTCACCAGCATCTGGTTTGTGTAGATGATACAGTGAAAAGGCATTGTTGACCGCAACATCAACACAGAAGCGAAATAATAGTTTTGCTTCTCAAGTGAATCATGTATGTCGAGATGTTCTGATATATACAATCAACCCCACCCATAAAGCGGTTGCAAATATTTACCACGTTTGGCTGCAGAACGTCAACCTATTTCTTTTCCTTTTGACTGTATCGTTTAACTTTGTTTTGCAGCTCTTTTCCTGCAAATGTAGAAAGTACATTTATTGCCTTTCCATCAAACAGCTGAAATGTTGGATGACATTTCTATAGCAACAACTGATGTACCTTGCTGCGATTTTTCAACTTCTTTGACACTCTTTAAAGAAGAGTTTGCCTTACGGCAAAGTACAACTGTACCGGTAGCTGCAATGGACTGTTTTTGAAGACGACACAGAAGTGCTGAAGATGTAAAAAAGTTATCCATTACCACATGGTGAATGGAACCATTATCTTGTTGAGGTGGTATGCATTTCAGTAGATGTGCAACAACAGCTCCACCTACTCCCAGTCCTATGTTGCCGCATACATACAGATGTGTGTTTTTGCCACCAAATGGCTGTAATTGAACACAGTACCCCAACTGCTTTGCCAGCACCCGTAGCTCATAATCAAACTTAATTGGTTTTCCATGAATTTATTGCTTAGCATCATGCTGGCAAAGTATGATACCATGGATTTGTCAACGCTTAGATGTTGCTTGGGCTTGTAGTGAGCCACACACTGCTTGTTTATAGCATCAAACAAAGGTCGAAATTCGGCAAATCTGTCCGTTGTCCAAGTTTTCATAGTCAGCAAGATAAAGAAACTGCTTGCAATCTTCAAACTCATTCTTGGTCATCAGCGCTGTGACCATTCGGTTACGGCAGTCCTCCCTCCTCTGCCAATACATTTCTTGTCATGGCAACTTAATGTAACCGCTCAGCAAGAGGATGGTAATATCATAAATGAGTGATTGCCTTTGTGTCGAGCATACTTGATTGATTCCAAACATATTTTTCAGTCGTGAAGTATTTTTCAAATATTTTGTGTGGCAGGATAAGCTCATCAAAGGAGGTGGTGCCAAGGCCCAGTTATCAAGAACTCTATGAGCATCTATGTCACTCTTCTTCCATTTCAGTTTTGGAGCAGGAAGTTTCACCATCCTTCTCTAAAAAACACATTATAAAGTTGAATACCAACATGAAATACAAAAATCGTGTGATTTGAAAACATTTAGATTTGTTTACCAAGTTTACGTAATGCAAACATTTCAGCAAGACCACAAAAAAAGAGCTGAATGAAGGCATATCCTAGTATAGCAAAAGCTAAACTCACTGTTAAAGTATGTACAATATACATGTTACCTTTTTGGTTGCTGGCTAACCACCATGTTGTTCTGACAGTGATTTATCTTTTGGTTGAAAGTCAATAGTAGGTAACCTAGTATTCTAGAAACAAGAGAAAATTTCTTTTTTAAATAACAGATTTCACTCTGGAATTAGTAGGCCTACATGTAGAAAATAAGAAATAAAGCTGAACCTTACCTGACTGCTCCCTGAAGCTTGTGATTCATCAATAAACAGGTTTTTGCCTATTGTTCCCTGCAAATCCAACTCAGCAGCTGAAAGAAGCTGCCTTTTACAAAGATTGTCTGGAATACAATTAACACCAGAGACAGTGACACTTTTTCGACCTATAAGGTTTTTTCAGTGCAGTTGGTGACCGACAAGAAGCTAGAGGAGTGTTACTATCTGCAGTTTTGCTAAGTGCATCGCTAGCCTTTTGCATTACTATACATGTAAGACCTTGTGACCACTAGGCTGTGACAGCACTATTGTTCTAGCAGTTGCTAGACTTAGTGCACCTGCGACAACCGCCACACATTTATGAGTGATATGGCTTTGCAGAGTATTGACAGACCTTCCACCAAGTGGATCTAGTATAGATCCCTCAAGTGTGACGGTCTAAGCTATGCTTTATCAAAAGCCTCTTGCTTCTTGTCAGTCACTAACTGCACTGAAGAGACCTGAGAGGTCGAAACAGTGTCACTGTCTGCAGTTTTGCTAAGAGCATCGCTAGCCTTTTGTATTACTAAACAATTAACACCATTTTTATCATCTTTGTCAGTATCCATACCAACATCCTATGGGAGAAATATGATAGCATTTGTGGCAGACACAGATTCACCATCAACAAAGCCTTCTTCAAGCTACAAAGCGTCAATTGTTTTTAATACTTCAAACACAGCCATTTTTTGTTTTGGAGCAGAGGTTAGCCATAGCAGTCAAATGGGTACTGGATATAGCCTAAGATTAACAGTTGTAAATATTACTTTTGTCTTTGAAAAAAGAAACAACTTGAATTTCTCAATACAACTGCCAGAGTGATACTAATTGCCAATCTATTTTGTAAAATACAGGCACTCATCACGCTGCCCGACTATAGATAGCTTACTATTCTATTTGGTAAAGTTTCTGATAGGCAGACACAGTTACTGTATGTCGGATGCTAGCGTTTAGCTTGCTACTAAAGCATAGGTTAGCCTAAAATTCGTGTAAAGCATGTTTTTACAGTATTTATAATCCTTCACCTTCTCCTAACATGAGTTGCTCCCTGCCTGGTTTCTGTCTAGAGAAGTAAATAAAATGAAATTTGGTTTGGCAACTGGCAATGGACTAATCCTACACCTGCTTGCAGTTACCAATAAACTACCAAAATATCTGCAAATAATGGAAACTCGAAACAACTCTGTGATGTACTAAGAAGCAACATAAATTTATCACATTTTCGCTCTCGATAAAAGATATCGTGTCTTACGACTGACTGTACCCTCCTGCTCCTAGCGTCAGTTTAAACTGACGGAACTAAATGAAATGCAAAACTTCCGCAAGCCTGTTTTTTCAGTTTTTTTCGCTTGGTACTGCTTTAAGGAGATACGTTTTAG
This sequence comes from Trididemnum clinides, assembly GCA_963675345.1. Classification (NCBI taxonomy): domain Eukaryota; kingdom Metazoa; phylum Chordata; class Ascidiacea; order Aplousobranchia; family Didemnidae; genus Trididemnum; species Trididemnum clinides. Next base: position 24,352,219 of record OY776301.1, read on the forward strand.
CTGTCTTTGGTGATTTTTTAATTTAGTTTCTATGCACAGCCGTTTGATGGCAGTTACTTTTTCAACAATACAAAAAAACAAATATTTGAATTTAGGTTCCTGTAAATATCGCTATAGCTGTTAAATTAAAAGTTAAAACGGTCAAATAATAAGCTTGATTCCTCATCGTGTGCTTAATCTAAAAACTGAAGTCCTATAATCATCAATGTGCTTGAAATCCTTATTCTTGCTCCGTCAGTTTAAACTGACACTAGGAGGATATGGGTTAAAAGACTTTTTGGAATTTGTAATCTGGGTGTATCTGCCCTGTCTCCCTACTCTTCAGTAAAAAACCTTTTTTGTGGGTCAATCAACTAATTGAAAGATTTTTATTTCTTGGACCAATTAGAACCCACAAATTTCTTTCATGTTTTTGCTCAAGTTGAAGACAATTTTTCTGCCAAATTTCTTTAAAAATCTGAAATTTTACAACAATTTTTGGACTTTTATTTTAAAATATGCAAGTAATTGCAAAATAGAAGACACTTGGACATGTTCGGTGTCCTTAGAGCAGTAGTACTCAAAACATTTTAATATAGTGTACCAGCAGCGCACTTTCTGTCATTTGATGTACCAGTTATGTATTTCAAACAGAAAAAATAGACAAAAACACATATTATTTGATAAACAACTGTACCATAAACAAAGTCAAAAATGCTTTTATTTTAATCCTCTAATGCAAGGTATGGGCTTGCTTCTTTTCTATTAGCTTATCCAATTGTGATCCAATGGAAGACAGTGCTACTCGAAGAGGAGCATGGATATTGAGTGCACTTTTGCACTTTCCTTTTAAGTAAGTCATAGTCGAAAAGCCAACTTTGCAAAGATATGTGGAAGGAAATGAAAGTAGTGTTTTAATGGCCACATCACTTAACCTTGCAAATTCTGCTTTCACTTTAATCCAGAAGTTTGAAAGTTAAGTTAACTTGGTAATTTAAATTCTAAAAAAAATTAAGCACCAGTGCCTGCAGCATGTTTTGCTAAAAAGAGCATATTATGCTTTCTACAAGCTGACTTATCACATACTTTCTACCAACTGATAGAAGACTAGCAAAATTAGCAATTGTTTTACTAATTACTAACTTTGTTGTTTTTGGTCAGTATGGTTAGTTTACTATTAAGAAACTTTTGCAAGATAAATTAAAATTAGTATGTTTAAAGTTTGCTTTCAACAAAACTACTAACAAACACATTAAACTCACTGCTAAGCCATACTGTATTCTAAAGTCTACACTAATTTGTTGCATTTAACTATAGCTAGCTGTTGGAAGACAAAGGATAGCAATTGCGAAATAAAACTTTTTTGCATTGTCCTATGCATTTTTTCTTTTACACTAGTCGGGTTCCAGCTGCGAGAGCAGATTCAACATTGTTCTGTCTTCTAGTAAAGATTGCCATGTCGGTGATTATAAATGACATGCCATATAGTCATGAAAGCTTAAGAAAGTACATGAAATTACGCTCAGAACAAAAAATATTCAGACCACTGGGTGAAAACATGCTCTGATCAATGTAAGTAATCAATGTAAGTAATACTCAGCATACTTATTTTCTAACTGACTGCATACCGGCAGTCATCTGCTTGCATACTATCACTGGTATGCGTACCACAGTTTGAATAGCACTGCCTTAGAGGACAATCATTTTTCTTACAAATAGAGGTTAGGTCCACCAAAAGGAGATGTACGGTATATTAAGTCCTATTATATAGGGTTACCATATGTCCTTTTTTTGGAGGACATGTCCTCCTTTTTTGTAAAAAGTAATTGGTCCTCCAAGGATGTTTGAAAATGCCTTTTTTGTCCTTTTTAATAAAAACTAATTTGGTCATCCAAAGTCGTTCAAAAATTCCCTTTTTACGTTTACCCTGTGATTAAAAAATTATGTCACTGCCTATTAGTTCAAGTGATAATAAGTTTAACTGGTAAGGAATGATAAAAGGGAGTTTCCTAACGATCTACCTCAGATTGACAGTTGCTTTAGGTTTGAAAGAGTAAGATTACATGGAAAACGGTACAAATACCAGTAAGTTTCCAAACTGCATTTCTTGTATTTTACGCAGCAGAAATACAGAGATAAATTTTGCTTTGTTGTTCCAGTCGATTGACCTAATTTTAAGGCAGTGGCTATTTTGCTGTCGACGGCAATTTACCCTCAGAGACTATTTTGCCATGAGTTACTTGTGATTGGTCAATCTTAATAATGTACTAAACATGTGACTTTTGGTCGTTTCTGATTGGTCAATTTTAAAAACCAATTAAAAAATTTTGCACCCCCAGGTCTCTATCCCCCACCCTGTACGCTCCCTTCCAGTGTACACTGCCCCATACATTTACATACCAGGCCTGCCCCTTCAGTGTACACTGCCTTTCTTTTAAAGCCCTGGCCAGCTGAGATTCAAACCTGCAACCATGGTATCTTAAGACCAGTGCTCTATCCACTACACCAGTGTCACTGGTGTAATTATAACAAATTTGGCTATATAAACACACGTGAATGATTACGGCAAAATAGATTCCAAGGGCAATTTGCCGTTGACGGCGAAATAGCCACTGCCTAATTTTAAAGAAACCACTTTGGTACATATTTTTTGTAGTTTAAAAAATCAGACACTATTTTCAGTTGAACTGCTTAAAATTATCATTGCTGTGATTTTTGAAAAATAAAACAAAAAGCTTAAAAATAAATGCGGAATGCCAAAAAGAAAATCAAAGTTTAATGAAGAACTTCAACATAAGTATCCATTTTTTAGAAAAGGATGAAATGAGTTCAAAGCAGAATGCAATACTTGTGGCTATGTAACTTTTGTTTTTGTAGCAAATAAAGGCAAACTTAGCCTAGACATGCATGTAGACAGTTCAAAGTATAAAAAAGCTGTCCGATTTACGATTTTTTGGTCATTGGCATAATAAATTTAAAAAATATACTGCTGTATTTGTACTAATCATCAAAATATAATTATCAAAAGCAGTCAGTGTTTAACAAATGTCCAGAAAAATTTTCCCAGCCTTGCAGAAGAACTTGTAGGGCTGATATTAATTACTATCAAAAAATGTCCTCCTTTTTGGTAATGAAAATATGGTCAACCTACTATTATAAGATGGGTGACTTTTTTCATAGTGATCTAAATTCAGATGCATCAACCATGAATTGAACCAAAAGTAACCAAAACCTCAAAATAATTGCATTTTAGTCCATAAGCTTACAAAAAGCGTCACTAAGTGTAAGCAACCTTGTCAAAACCAACGGTTCAGAACTTCAGATGCACAATCAGCAAGATCACCACCTCATTTTGTCAAAGTCCGTCATTAGTAATACCTGCACAGTTCAGAGCTGCCAACTTGAATGATTACATCCTAAACAAGCTCAAAAAATTCCCAAAAATGGCAAGTTTTGCTTAAAAAATACTAAAATTATAAACTCTCTTGCCATCATAAATGTTAAGTCCATTTTGTGAAAAATTATTCTCTTTCCAAAACTAGCGATAGATCAAAAATGATTCTCACTCTAAATTTTTTAAAACATCTTACCGTACCATTTGCAGTTTGCTCCCCAAAACAATAGGTTTTGTAAAAAAAACAAAAAAGCCCAAAATTCGCCTAAAACTATCAAGTTTGCTTCCAAAAACCGCAAGATTTTTTCAACACATTTTACAAAACAAAAATTTTCAAGAAAATCCACGTCATTTTGATAATTCTCAAGATGGACAACCAATGTTCTCTGTAAGCTGTACGCGTGTGCGCGCGCACACACAAGGAAGGAATTTGCGCACAGTTGTAACATGTTTGCGCACACAAAGGAAAAATCTCAGCGGACAAAAACTTTGAAAAACTGCAGTTGCGTGTTTTAGTGTGTTGCTCAACAGTGAAACCACGAGTTGAGTTATTGCAGGAAATGCTTTATTTTAATCATACCCAGATTTGTTTAATAAATGAATATCTCTGAAATATACTTAAGCATCTCCGAGTAATATCTAATATATTACTGCTGTAATATCTAATATAATACTGCTGTATAGTTTGTCTTATAAAAGTCAACGTTAATGCTATTGGGGGGGGGGGATCTCTTGGCTCTTGGCAAGCCCTGCTGATGATTCCAAATGGACGAAACGCGTCCAGGGATGGCTTTGTAAATTTGAAAATATCTCTCAATAGCATTGCTCCCTTCGGAAGCCTCGCGCCTTCAGCACTCGCTTTGTTGTTTTGTTTCTCGCTTATAAGACGCTCTCTATCAATAGAATAATCACTTGGAACTAGCAATATAATACTGCTGCATATATATATTTGCTTTTACATATTTCTAAATCTTGTACTCATTCTTAGAAATATCCTGCGTAATGTCATCACTCAAACAGTTTCTTGAATCAGAACAAATAAATTTGAGATCTGAAAAGTTTCTTTTGACAAAAATCTGAGCTGATGGTACAATTACAATAATATTTGCAAATTTTCTAAGCTTTTTATCTTTTGATATTCTAGAAAAATATTGAAATAAAATATTATGAATGAAAGCGAAAGTCAACCGGACCTCGGTCACTTTCTAATCTTATTCAAACAAGGTCTCTGTGCCTGCCCTCAAATCTGGCTTCAAATTACCATGCAGAAATCCAGTGTATTATAAATCAACAAGTATTATAAATCAAACTAATATGAAACTAGGCTTAAACAGCGGCTAAATACAGTCCGCTAGCCCGATCCGAGCTTGCAGGTTGACTTCCGAAAATAAAACACAAATCACAAATCAACTGAAAAAACAATGGCGGCTAACACTAATTCTTGCCTGGCGCGGGTAATACACTATATCCAACGTAATCTACTAGAGAGAACTAATTACTGACCAAGTCGAAATTACAGCGCGAAAGAATGCTAACGTTACGCGCTATTATATCAAAAACTACTGTTACTATCTAAGTTACTAAAAGGATACACGAGGTCTAAATCTAAAGAAAACCAGAAATCGTGCTTGATCATCAGATCTAACCTAAATAAACGAGGTGAAGACAATGGATACAATGGATATGACGTAATGTATCTAGGTCACAAAAAAAAGAAAATGGAGAAAAAGGATACCGCGCCGAGCGCCGCAGGAAAGGCAAGAGAAGAGAATGCGGCTATCGCTTACAATGAATAATTTTATAATTGTTAAAATAATTTTATTAATAAGTTTACAAGTACATACTTTTCTCTACCGGAATTTCTGACATTTACAATTTAGTTTGTTTAAAGCTATTATTTTTAAATCTTAACTTTTTTATAACCTACTATGGAAAATCAAAAACTCAGGAAAAAAAGAGGAGTGCTCGCTGTTATAAAGAAAACTGGATGACAGAAATTGTTACGACGTCAACACCGAACTGTTATGACCTACGTCGAACTGCGCTGAGTGATATCTTTTGCTTAAGATCTGGATACTGGAGTTGCTTGTTTGTACTGTCGTGATGCAAAGAAACAAGTAGACTTTGCATCAGGGAAGATGTATGAGAACAACTGGAAGCTTGATTTATTGAAAAGGCATTTAGGAACTAAGGTTTACCTCGAAAGTGTTCAAAAGCTAAGAAGTCAAAACCCTTTATTGCCATCAAGAGGGTTGTTGCATTTTATCCAATGCTAAACAGGATTGGATTCGGAAAGTAACAGAGAGTATACTCAAGGAAAACAATCCAATAGTAACAAGTAAAAGTATAAATTGACAGTGTTTTTCTAGCTATCAAAATAAGTAACTTCATATTGTTTGTGCAACATATCAACGATCATATGGTTAAGTACATGACTCTTCCAGACAATTGGCATAGCAAAAAATACGGATTTGAATTTGTTGAAATTATCAATAGAGTGGTAGAGAAAGAGTTGACGTCAGAATTGACAAATGCAGCTTTTTACACTTTGACAATTAATGAAACTACTGATATTTTTGTTAACAAAGGCCTGATTGTGTACTTTAAATTTCGACCCAATAACTTTGATATACAGTATATAGTTATTTATGGTGGAATTATTCAGCTAGAAGCTTGTGATTCCAATACTATTGTGCATGATATTAAAAAATTCTATACAAAGCACCAGCTAAATCTCGGGAAGATGGTAATGTTTACAAGTGTTGGAGCCTTAGTTATGCTTGGTAGACATAATAGAGCTGCAGCACAACTCAAGAAAAAAATCTCACATCTTACATAACAACACTGTGTTGCACAAAGGAAGGATTTAGGTATTGCTGATACGTGGAATGAAATTAAACTGCTGTGTGAAGTTGAAACACTGATGCGTACAGTTTATACGATCTTTAGCAGCTCAAGCAACAAAAAACAAAAGTTTAAAAAATTTTCTGCAGCCTAAAAACACAAAGCTATTGCATTTAGACCACTGAATACAGTGAGGTGGTTTTCAAGACATTTTGCTTTAAATGCTATCGTAAGAAATTATTGCTGCCTCATTCAGTACCTCAGTGATGAGTTTCAAACATCGAATGATCCCATTGCAAATTACTGCCATAAAAAATTAAGTGATCGACAAATTTATTTTTCACTAAAAGTTGTCAATGATGTGTCTCCTGAGTTGGCTGTTTCGTGTAAGACTTTACAAACAAGTGGATTGACACCCATTGATGCAATTGACATGGTACATGCAAAGATACAAAAATCAAATGCCAGTACCTTGGGGAAGTTCCTAACTGGAGTAAGAAGGTTAAATCAACGCAGAGACGTAGCAGCCGCCCCCCAAACCCCCAATTGGGGGGGCGCAGGCCAACTTTGGGGGCCCAAGTTAGTCTGAAATTGCTTTTTGGCTACGTGACTATTTTCGGTTCAGCAGACTTGTTTACAACCGATTTAAACTGTAGGAAGAAATTGGCTTGTGACATCATAAGTGAATGCAACGTCATTTTATCTCGCAGAATCTAGAATATTTCGATTGATTTTCTGGTAGAATCTTGAATATTCGATTGACGTAACAATGCCGTTATTACGCAACAATCATAGAATGGTCTGGAATTCTGTTTGGCTATAAATACCGGGACAATATATATACACTGCAGAGTGCAGATAAAGTATTTTATTGACATTGTATAGAATGAAACGTTCAAAAAGTGGTGCTCAAAAGACAAAAGAAGCAGCCACTGCTCGAGATGCTGTAGCAAAATTGCCCAAGATGACAGATTTTTTCAAGATTACTGAGCAGAGTAGACCTGGCACTAGTACCGAGAGGGATGAAGAAAACTATAGTGTACAAGAAAAAGAAGACTATGACGATCAGCATCAAAGTGATTGTGAATTTCCAGAAAATGTAAGTTGTGATTTACCTGCCAATACGCAACCTTCAATATCAAAAATAACTGAATCTCAATTTACCCCTATCCCTGATGACCCATGTAAATGGCCTGAAAGTATTTCTGATGCTCAACGATGTGATATAGTAAAGCGTGGACCACATCAACTAATAATGAATTTTCCATATAATAACACAACTCCAAGGCGACGTTTTTCCTCCAACCATTATAAACGTGTGTTACCTAATGGTGAAAGTGTTTCACGGTCGTGGCTAATTTATTCTGGGGAATCAGATCAAGTTTTTTGCTTTTGTTGTAAGCTATTTGGAAAAACACTAAGCCCCTTTTGTAGTGGTATAAATACATGGGAGGGTTTTTCGAAAAAACTGAAAGACCATGAAAACGGCATTTCCCACCAAGAATGCTGCAGTCAATGGATGTTGCTAGCTGAAGGGATAAGAAATTCATCCACTATCGACAAACGCGAGATGAATATTTTTTTTCAATGAAAGACGTTTTTGGAGAAATGTTTTAGAGAGACTTATCGACATTGCCTTGTTTCTATCGGAAAGGAATCTTGCTTTTAGAGGATCTGAAGAAGTCTTAGGATCTCCTCACAATGGAAATTTTCTGGGTATATTTGAGCTTTTTGCAAGAAGAGATCCGATCCTAAAAGAGCTTCAAGACAGAATCAAGAATAAAAACACTAAAGATCACTATTTGAGTCCTACCATACAAAATGAACTAATTGAATTGCTAGCGACAGAAGTTGAAAAAGAAAATTTACAGCAATTGAAATTGGCAAAATATTTTTCTATAATTTTGGACTGCACTCCAGATATGTCACATCATGAACAAATGTCTGTCATTCTCCGTTATGTACTATGTAATGAAGAAGCTGCTGTTGTTAAAGAAACATTTTTTGGCTACTTGAGAATAAGTGACAGTACTGGGAAAGGCTTGTTGGACGCTTTCTTAGAAAAAGCGACCGAACTGCAACTCGAATTGTCTGATTGTCGAGGTCAGTCATATGATAATGGTGCTAACATGAAAGGAAAACATTCTGGAGTCCAAGCAAGAATGCTAGGCATCAATCCCAAAGCTGTTTACGTGCCCTGTACAAACCATACCCTTAACTTAGTTGTTGTTGACAGTGCTAATTCATCGACGGAAGCATTGACATTTTTTGGAGTACTTACAAGGTTGTATGTGCTGTTTTCTTCCTCTGCTCAGCGTTGGGAAATTTTGAGGAAACATGTGGAGCTGTCCATAAAGTCACAATCTGATACTCGTTGGGAAAGCAGAATTAAATGCATGAAACCTCTTCGATACAATTTAAAAGAGGTGTTGCTGGCACTGAAAGACTTGGAAGCCATTTCCATAGAAAGAAAAGATGGAAGAGCTGCCTCAGAAACAAAATCGTTGATAGCTCATTTATCAAAATGGAGTTTTCTTTTGTCGGTGTTTATTTGGTATGATATCCTATTCCAAGTCAATAAAGCAAGCAAGATTCTTCAATCGTATGGAGTCTCCCTTCATACAATGGAAACGGAAATCTGGCAACTGAAAAGTTTTTGCAAAACTATCGCACAACGGGTTATGACAGTGCCGCAACATCTGCTGTTGAAATAGCACAGGAATTGGATATTGATCCTTCTTTTCCTCCGTCAAGAAGTGGAAAGAAAAGAAGATTGTTTGATTACCAAGGTGAAGAGGAACAACGAGCTACTCCTGAACTGAAATTTAAAAGCAACTTTTTCTATCCATTAGTAGACCAGGCTATTATGTCAATAAAGGAGCGCTTTAATTTGTTACGTGAGGTTTCTTCCGCCTTTTCGTTTTTGTACACACGAGACAAACTTTTGCTTGTGCAACATGAAAATGCTCTTTCTTACTTGCTGTAAAGAGTTCCAAAAAAAGTTCGGTGACATTGATTCTGATGAAATGAGCGCTGAGCTACAGCGGTTTGTTTTAATTTTACAAAAAAAACGCAATCTCAATACGGCTCAAGACTTTCTGAACTATCTTCTAAAGACTCATTTATTTGAATTGTATCCGAATGTGTACATCGCACTTCGAATCTTACTAACTTGCCCCGTGACTGTTGCCAGCGCTGAAAGAAGCTTCAGCAAATTGAAACTGATCAAAACTTTTAATAGAACGTCTATGACAGACAGTAGACTATCTTCATTAGCCATGTTGTCAATCAAAAATGACTGCGCCCGATCTCTTGATTATGACAATGTCATAACAGCATTTGCGAACAAAAAGGTTCGCTCCAGACTATTTAAATGATACTGTGTTTTTACAACTTTTTCATGTTTTTCAGTGTCATTGCTTTCGTTTCGCAGTGTCTGCATAAATGTCCTACTGAACTCTGGCATCGGTGCCGAATTTTTTATGACTTGCACCTTCGGTATCGGCATGCTTTATTCTGACATTAGCCTGTTTACTTATGTACAAATTGTGGTGTATTTTCTTAATGCAGCTTTTCAATTTTACACCTCTAAAGTGATATGACCTGTGCGCAGGGGCTCTTGCGCTTACTTTGGGGGGGGGGCCCGAAGTTGGAGTGCTACGGGACTGAATCAACGATTCTGAAATACGCCGCAAAGGGGGTTTCAATAGATTCAAAAACCTATGTTAACTTTTATTGAAAAAGTGTGCTGTCATTTGGAAGACAGATTTTCAGAAGATCAAATTCAAGATTGGATAGCACTTGATGCGACAAAGTTGTGATCAGATTGGGACTTTGAGTTTGGAAATTAGGAAATATCTGCTTTATGTAAGAAATATTCGATTTTTCTTAGTGCACCAGAACGAGCTATAAGAGAACAGTACGGTAAATTTAAATTTTATGCTGAAAGAAAATTAAAACAAAAATCTGTAAACAGTTTTCTAGAACTAGAGCAAATTGGTCATAAAAGTTAAAAATATTCTGATTTGGGAAAGTTGTTGGACTTTGGTGGGACATTTATGGCATCAAGTGCAGATTGTGAAGGGGATTTCATTGAATGAATTTCATTATAACCAAGCATAGAAGTAAAATGGGTGATGTGCATTTGGACGTGATTGTAAGAATTAAGAGCTATCGTCAAAGTAATGGTGTGGTTGATTTAGATTGTGTGTACAAAACATACGTACAGGCAAAAGACAGAAGAGAGAACTAGAATGTTTGTACACACAAATGACACAAACAAAAGTAGAATGTACAATGAGACATTTTATTTGCTGAAAAAAAGTAATTGTTTTGTTGTAGCTGATAGTATTAGTTTCAAAAGTCCATTTTATCCTTGCTATTAGACTTCTAAAGAAATTGTCTGTATAATGAATAAATTGTTTTCATGTATTATGTCCATTCTTGTGCGCACAGTGCACACAATTAATTTCTATTTATTATATTTTGCACAACACCAAAAAATTGCGCACAAAGACTTTGAAAAATTACAGAAAACATTGTGGACAACTATGATCATATTGAAGAGCGAAGCGAGTTTTTCAACGAAATAAAAGGGAGCTGCAAAAACTTGTTCATTGAGTTGTCTGTTGATGTTTTGGTCTTTTTGGTTAACTTGATTAGTTTATGTTCATGCCTCCAATCCAATAATCGATAATTCAGAAACTTCCCCAACTGACTGCAAATAAATGATAAATTTTTCTCAGCCAACAACGATCATTATAAACTGCAATCATGTAGAGAAAAGAGACGAGAAGTAACTCAAGTCAAGGTTGAGTGTGTTGTTCCTAGGTTTATGTTGTGTGCACAGTAGTTGGCTACCAGAAATTGACTTTTTGTCAAAGTCTGAGCTGTTCCTTACCTTTGCATTCGAGTTCAGTTTTACATGCTGGTAGCTGAATTAGGTTTAATTTTGCAAAACCAGCATTTTTGATTTTACAGATTTGCGGAGTTTCATGCTACGTATCTAAAAGAGCTCCTCTTTTTTGGCATTTATTTGTACGGTGCTGCAGCACCAATTCATCGTGTACCTGACGTCACGGATTGCCAACAGAATGTTAAACATTAAATTTGTTTCTGAAATATCTCGTTAACTAAAAAGAAATTCAAATTTCTAGTCGCAAATTCGAATTCAGCGTAATTTTATATCAATAATTTTTGGGGGTTTAGTGGGGCTTTAAGATCTTCTTTTGGTGATCGACCTCGCTTCAGAGGAAAAATCCCTAACCTTTGAGTATATTTTAACATGTCTACTTCACGCTCATTATATCGCGAAAATCCCTGACTTGTCACGAAAAATCCCCGACCTGTGGCAACTCTAGCCTACAACTTATTGATAAAGTATTGACAACAATTTTTAAGTAACAGGCAGTTTGCAAAATACGTGACGAGAACCGAAAACGCCTAATAATAACAACAGCATGAACAGAATTAAAATAAAAGAGAAAGCAAAAGAACACTTCTTGATAAAATTAGCGTTTCTCGCTAACGCTTAGAATTTAGCGAAATTAGTCGCGCCCCTTCCACTTCAATCAACTTGTGACAATATTGCCACCACTAGCATCAGAGCAAGCAAAAAGTCAACGCCTTTGATTTAACTGCGCGAATATACAACACGTCACCTCACAAACATGATTGGACAAAGTTTGGGGAAGCATTTAAGATTTATTTTTCCATAGAAAAATAGCCGTGCCAAGCTAAAAACAAGTTAGAAGGTTACAAAATTTTAGTTTCAAATAATGTGGTGAAGGGCTAAAGCTTCTTTACAAATCATATGACGTTTTTATCCCCTCCCAATGCAAAGCACGTTTGAAAAATGAAATGAAATGAGCGTAGCCTGAACCAATTTAGGTGTAAGACGCGTTTTTCTACAATCAGGATGTCGACAGATTAAAGTAGTTACTTTCAAGCTTTAGATAACTTTACACTTTTTTAGCTTTAGATAACTTACTTTTTTTCTTTACTCTATGTTTTCTAAGCTAATTTCTAAATATAATTTTTATGCTGCCTCAACCACACATATACGGGAATCAGCTTCAAAATCGCCCGCCTGACCCCCATTAGTATTGTCGAGGTAAAAAATATAGGTTTTGCCGGCTTCACCCTATGAATAATCGTGAAAACAGTAATGTAAACTTTATGCTTTTTTGATATAGCCAAATCTCGTTTTGAAACAAAACTAATGTTATTTGGAATGTAGTGGATTGAAGAAAGCATTATAGGAGGTTGCAAATAGCCACTCCATGTCTCCCAAGTTTCTCGAGTTCCTGGCAACGTATTATTTGCCCTGTTTTTTACATAGACGTCCTTAACCTTATCACACTTTTATCCATTGAATTCATCAGATGCTTATCAGCATATCAAAGTTTGGAAAGACGCCAAGATGATTGATATCTATTGTCAGGATTAAGCTATTAAATATTAGGCCCATTACTTACGACTTTTTCATAACTATAGGCGAATTTGAATGAGCAAAAGCCTCTGCCTGAGAGTATGTTGCTTCATCTTGGCATAAAAGCCGATTGGGAAGAGGATATGAGACCGAAGTAGGCACTCACAATTTAGTTTAGTTATTGCAATTGCAGGGCCTACATCAGTAATGCAGAAGTTTAAATCATCGGATTAGACTGCTGTGCCGGCTTTTACCGATTGATATTTGTAAACACAATAATAAAGAGTTAATGTTATTTTGACATTTTTTTGACATAATCAATTCTCGTTTCAAAATCAAATTGATTAAAAAACATTACAGGAGGCTACAAATAGTTGCTATATTTCCTCCAAAGTTTCTGGAGTCTCAAGCCACGTCATGCTTGCCCTGTTTCCAGCATAGACGCACTTAGGTACTGCGCTTGCTTACAATTGAAACGGCCAACGATTTCAAAAAGATCTATGCGTTCATTTGATGACGTATATGCAAGCATAATTTGTGTGAAAGCGCCAAAGTGATTGACATGAATTTATAGAAACAACCAATTAAATATCAGAACCACTGCTTACAACTTTGTTTGCAGTTGCAATCATGTTTGCACATCTGAAGCCTCTGACTGTGCGCATGTCGCTGGGTCCTGGCATAAACGTAGCGAGGCAAAGAGCAATCTGACCCGAAGTAATGTGCTTGTAGTTCTTACAATCGCAGAGGTTAAGGCCCATCAGTAATGTCGAGGTTAAGGCTAGAGGTAGTTGTGAGAACAGCAATAACAAATTAATCTTTCTTTTGACGTAGCCAACTCTCGTTCCAAAATCAAAAGTACCGTGTTTTCACTAGGATTTGAGTAGAAAAATATCAGGTGTGGCAGCGCATAGCCGCGATATTTCTCTCACAAGTTGTTGAAGTCCCTAGCAACGCTTTGTTTTTTACCCTGTTTCCAGCTTACAGTTACAGTAGATAGTGGACTTGAAATAGCCAATTGAAACACTTGAAACATTTACAATTGAAACAGGCATTAATTTTACAAACTTTTATCCCTTTATTTTACCACTTGCATGGAAACATAAACATAAACTTGAACGATGAGAGTCGCCAAATGATTTCTATGTAATTTCTGAAATAAGCTATTAAACATTTGGCACGCTGCTAACGACTTTTTTGATGGTGTGCCTATTTGTGTGACCTAACATCCTAGCTGCACGTATATTGCTAGGTCCTGGCATGATCGCAACAAAGGGAAGTGAAAACTAATCCAAATTCAAGCACGTACAGTTACGTTATTGCAATACTTTATTATTACTTTAAGGGTATAATCCATGAACCATGTTTTCCAGGTAAAGTTGCTGCAAAGTTTCGTGACTCCTTGTTTAATGTGAATAATTGTCTATTTGTGTAACTTTGCTACATTTGATTGACATGCGTTGGAGGTTAAGATCAGCCAGGTTTGCGACACAACTGTACGTAAATATTGTAACTTGTCATCGCCATTGCATTATAAAAGACTGTACGAAAGTATTGTAACTTGCCATTGCATTATAAAAGACTGTCAGAAAGTATTGTAACTTGCCATTGCCCAGAGCTGGGCACCGCAAATTTAAACTCAACTCCGCAACCGCAAATTCCACAAAGCTGCAGGAGGTGTTCCGAAACCGCAAATCCGCAAGTTTGCGATAGGTTTGCGGTAACTTTTCGCACTTCCGCAATCTTAGACCGCAATATTTACTGTTATTTTGTCTTCTCGTGATAATCTTTTTTTTTGGAGGTCAAATTTTGCCGTCGACCAGACGTTGACCTCCAAACAAAAAAAAAGGTCATCAACACCCGGATGTTAACCTCCAACCTAGGACATAAGGTCGCCCACTTCCCAAACGGATTTTACAGCGGAACGTGCACCACTGTCTATTGCTTTGCGGATTTGCGGTAAATTTCAGTTTTTTCACCGCAAATATTTGCGGTAGGAAATTAGGTTCGCAAATCCGCAAATATAAACGGGAGTCCGCAATTTGCGGATTTGCGGAAGTGCCCACCTCTGCCATTGCCATTGTATTATTAAAAAAACCTACCTATGGTAATCTATGGCAATACTCTTGTGTGTCATTCTTGGTTTAACTGGCAGCATATCAGTTGTTTGCTTTGGAAATTACAGTGAGTTAAAGTATTTACTCGTAGCTACTGTGAGTTGCTTGTTTGACTTTAATTGTACCAGAAAAAATTATAACATCATAGAGCACAATTAAAGGGTTGAAAAAAAGAGAGGAAACATACTTAAAAAGCTTAAAATTCTTAAATAAGTAACCTCTTGTTGCATCGTCAATTCAGCTTAAATAGTTGTAGAATTATTTTTATCGAAAGCATCATGTTAATATTTACCAAAAAAGCACTTTATCGCTTTTTTGCGGTCAGTACTTACTGAAAAAATTCAAAAAAACAAATTGTGCAATCAAGCGTTGGCTGCACGTCATTTTATACACCAAAAGATGCAATTTTTGCAAGTTGATAAGTTTGGAGCTGGCTTTTGTCTGATTAAGAAACGGTCTTTATCTGTTAAGAAATGCAAAATAAAAAGTTTTCTGCGATTATGACTTTATCATGACGTTGCAAACTCCCTTATGACACTCAACCCGGGGAGGTGATGAATCGTGTGAAACTGGATGTTGGTATGCCCAGTAGTTTCGGAGGAGTCAAACCCACAGAAAAACAGACAAACACATACACACACAGATAGAATTGCACTTTATCGTATAGATGTGGGTGGGTTTCGTTATAAGAATGTCATAAATTTTCAGAAATCATCAAGATGCTACGAGGTTGGTTTAAAAACAGAGGATCCAGTGAATCAAGCGATGTGGCAAAATTTAGGACGCGCAATTGCGAAAGAAATGGGGAAAATTCGGCCAGCCTGTTAACAGGATAAAATTCGATAAAAACTGAACTACGGTAAAATAAAGAATTTTCTATTTTAAATTAGTGTGATGCTGGAGGCTGATTTCTCTTAATAGGAGATCGCCCAAAAATTTCTACTTAGCAACTAGCAACCTCTATATTTTGTAAAAACTGAACTAATACTACAATTACCTACAGGCAATAAGACACTTTTCAACTTCCAGGTGGTTGAATAATTTTCGGCCTCATCCAAAATGTTTTATTCGTACTTGTAAATATGCTTAGTAATATACCCTGTGGCGTAAATATGGTCGTCTTGTGCCTAAGAAAAAGTTGCCTTCCGATATCGGATCAAGAAAATTATAAATGTCGACGTTTATAGGTGTTTTCTGGAGGTCAACTTCTCGAAAGTGTCTATTTTACTCTTAAAACGTAGGGAAGGCTTTTTTTGTGAAGATTAACCTTTCGAAATTGCTTTGCCTATTTTTGCTTGCTTCTGAAAGCTTTGTCTATAGAAGTTATAGCAAATCGTAAAAGATGATGGGGGTGTTTACTGGCACGCTTGTACCAGCAAGCAAAAGGCGATCGCATTTTCTTGCTTTTGAGCATGGTACGCTTTTTAATTTGAACAGAAAATTGGATAAAAGTGCATATTAGACATGGCTGAAAACGCGGAAAACAGTTACAAAGACAGCGCCAGAAAAGGATTTAGATGGGAGAGCAAATTTTTTGGAAAGTTTTAGTATAGCAAAAAGTACGGTAGATACAAAGTTTAACCGAAATTATGCCACTTTTAAATCAGGTCTTTTCAAAGTCTTTTCAATTTCTTTCTGACCGCCAATTAAGCAGTCCTGTTTTACTCTAAAAATAGGTGTTGTGGCATAAGTAATCATAATTGACATTGACATATATTTGTTAAATCGTTGACATAATTGACATACAGTATTTCCTGAAGTAATTACAATTGATTACTACAAAATCAGTTTGTAAACATTTTACCAGTTTAGGAAACGTGCATTCCTGTATCCGTCCCTGATTTTAATTATTAATTTTCTAAAAATTATTTCGTTTTTTCTTATTTCAAGTTTTAAACTATTGCTAATTTTCGGAAATTACTAAATGAATTTCAGAGGCAAAATCATTCTAGAATTGCATACTTTTCTGTACCTAAATTTTTTCTCAAACTAACGTTGGATGTACACAGTGAGCTACTAATTTTTCCCACGATCGATTTTCAAAAAATTGGCTCTAGAGTTGACGCTGACGCCGTCAATTCAAGGTTTGCATTAAGCCATAGACCTAATGCATATTTGCAACAAATATGATTCGAAGGAAAATATTATCAACAGATATTTGGCGTACCTATGGGGTCATTCACATTCGAAGGAAAATATTATCAACAGATATTTGGCGTACCTATGGGGTCCCCCATTTCTGTGGTAATTGCAAACCTGGTAATGGAATATGTTGAACAGAAAGCAATCTCTTCGTTCAGTTCATCTCCTAAATTATGGAAGCGATTTGTTGATGACACATTTGTGATCATGCATACTAATGAAGTGAATAGATTTTTTGATCATTTGAATAGCGTGGACCCGAACATAAATTTCACAATGGAACTAGAGCAAGATGACAATTTAGCATTTTTAGATGTCCTAGTCATGCGAACGCAGGATGGAAAATTGGCCACTAAAGTACACCGAAAACCAACCCACACCAATCGATATTTAAATTACCATTCAGCTCACTCCAATGAACAAAAACAAGGTGTTGTGATAAATTTATACAATCGAGCTCAATCGCTCACAACCAAATCAACAGACTGGAAAAAAGAAAAAAGTTTTCTGTCTCATATGCTCGCTGAAAATGATTATCCTAATTGGTTCATACAAAAAGCACTGAAAAAAAGAAAGACTCAAGCTCAAGTTAAATTACAAGAAGAAGAAAAACATATTGGATTGGTTATTTTGCCATTTATACCAGGAATAACTGAAAGATTGAAACGTCTTTTGAAAAACCATCAAATCAAAGTGGCAACAAAACCATTACGCACCGTGGGAAACATGCTGCCAAGTTTAAAAGATAAAATCAACAAATTTGATCAACGCGGTGTTGTATATAAAATTCCATGTTTAGATTGTACAGGTGTATATATTGGTGAGACTGGTCGATCATTTAAAACACGACGCAAAGAACATCAAAGGGACGTCAAACCTGATATAATTGCCAAACTAACAAATGAGGAATTAAAAAAGAAATCTGCTCTAGTAAAACACGTTTGCTTAAATGGACACCGGATTGATTGGGAAAGCTCTAAAATTTTAGCTACTGAAAGTGACTATAAGAAAAGACGTTTTTTAGAATCATTTTACATACACAAAACTGATTTTTCTTTTAACGATAAAATTAACAGCTTTTATCCCGGATTATACAAATCTATAAATTTTTGACCGCCAGTTGTCGCTGCTGCACTTGTTTATTGCCATAATTTTTATTTTTTCTCCTTATCGCCCTGTTGATTGCTATGTAACCGTTGTCTGTGTTTAAACTTTAGTCACTCCTGACGAAGAAAAACTGATTTTAGTTTTTCGAAACGTTGAGTTTTTGTGAATTTTATGTAGATTTTAAATCTAAATAAAGAGCATTTAAACTTTCGATTACACCAGAAGAGCTATATTGAGAAGTTAAAGGATGCCTGGTGACAAAAGCAAAATATAAATAAAATAAATATGATTTGTGTCAGTAACGCTTTTATTTGTGATAATTATTCAGTGTTGCCACATTTCAAAAAGCTTTATCGTCAAATTTTGCATTAAAAATAGCCAAAAGTAGCCAAAGTCAATAAAAACCTGTGGACAAAAATAGCCAAGCCGGAAGCATAAAGAAAGCTTTTCAAAACTATCTACCTAAATCTATACATGCAAAATTAAATGTCTAACAACTAGCAAAGCTATCTACAAATGCAAAACTGGCATTTGAGACACTTAGCAAAAATCGAATTTTGATAAGGAGGAACTTTTTCTTCTCGAAATCGTTTAAATACATACCAGCCTTAATATATCAAACATTTTTATTTAAGTTCTAAACGTTTTCGGCACAACACACGGTCCTCTTCATGGACTACAAATACACCGCTTAATCTAGAAATTAAACTCGCAAGCGAATAAGTATACACAAAATTACTAGTTGTATCCCAAACGCTCATAAACATGCTAATACAACGATAAATGACGTAAAACGTACCCGCCAAATTTGATATAATAAAACGATTAATGACGCAAAACCCAAGAACAAAAGAAACGCACAGACAACAAACCAGCCAAGAATTGAAACAAGTTAAGCAAAAAAGAACCACCATTAGCATACAATTGTGTGCTCAACTTTGATTTAAATTTCTAAATTAGCAATACTTCTTGAATTTTAGCTCTATAATCATTGTTGCATTGTCTAAGTATTTTAAAGGAACCAACACCAAGGTTACTGCTACCACAAGACGAGCACAAATTAATATGTTGTGTGATAGCAGTTTTAATAAGTTTTTAATGTAAATACTCCAGGGCTCTAGTGACTGCGTGGCGAGAAGTCATACGATATGTTTGCATCGCACAAACGAGTAAATTTATGGACCACATCAGACACAAGATTGGTAAAAGCATTACCTTTTAATTCAAAATACGATGCAGCTTTTGCAGTTTTGTAATGCGTAGCTAAATGAATAACAAATTTGTTTGCATTTAATTTTGCTAAATTACCGCCAAATTTATGGAATAAATTTCTAAATTATGGAATGCTAATTCTGCATAAAAAACTCTTATCGTCATTCGTCCTTGATTTTTGTTTGGCCATATTTTCAAATTTTTTTCAAAGTAAGATAATAAAAGTATTTAGGATAACTATTTTGCAAAACATTCTTCATAGGTCTGACATCATTATTAAACAGCAATATTATTTGAACCTATTGTTGGTTGCAATTATCGAAATTACCGAACCTTTATTAGTTAAACTCCAGGCAGCCTCGCAAGATCTTCACCGTACGATGTAAGGAGTTCGTGATTCTATGACAGTTCTGAATGAGATGCATGAAAGAGAATTTGCGTTTAAAAAAAATTTTGAAAAGAGCAAGCAGTTTGTGTGATATTATCAAAATGCCGAGAATCACTGCAAGGCAACAAAATTGTAAAAATCTTCCTTTTACATCGCCGGAGCAGAACTAAAGACGAACTGTGTGTTTTTCTTATATTAATATCATCATTATACAACTTGAAGAGATTTTCTTCTCTCAATGCCAATTGTTGTTGTTTAAGTCTATTGTTGCCGACTGACTGCACAACTTTAGAAAGTGAATTTTTCGCATAAAACTTTTTGCCAATATATTTAAGAATTTTTGGATTAATGGATTCAATGGCTTAGAGGCCCAGATGCTACGTTGAAGCCGTTACTGGTCACGTAAAACTTCTACATATCGTGTCATGGATGCTCTGGCTGTAGCTCTGAAAATGAGCACTTACCCGCTAATAGCAAAATTACTGCAGATATTCGCAACGATTCCAGTCACAACAGCTACAAATGAACGGTTTTCTAGCGTTTTGGCACTTTTAAAAACTTTTTTGCATACGGCACCGAGTGAAGACAGACTGATGGCCCATTTGTACATCAGTGAAGATATATATCTTGAATGTGATGCGGTAGTTGATGAGATTAAACCTAAGAACAAAAGACCAGAGTACATGCAAAGTAAATGTCAGCGAGTATTTTATTGCAATTGGTAAATTTAACTTTGTTTCAGTTTATAGCTCCCTACCCCTTCTAAAATCCTTGAAACGCCACCGCATGCATCTATTCTTTTGAACAAAAGCAATGGCTACTTTGTTGCAGAAATTTAAATCCTTTTTATTTTATCGTAGCTTTTGAAGTTTTGTTATTTCCACGGTGATCATCGCCATGAATGAAAGACGCTCTTCTTCAATTTAATGTTTGTTGTATGTTTTGATTCTTTTCGACGCAGAAAATATGATTCCATGCCTGGTGATATAATGGGTATAGTGACGACCAATGTTACGTTTTGAAAAACTAGCCTATTCCATTAGCTCAATGCTCAAGCTTAGTCAAAAGCATGCATGGTATTATTATGTCAAAACAGGCAATCGCGCACTAGTTTCGGCATACTGAAACAAACTAAGATTGCTTCGATTACGTTTGACCCCTATGCAGGTAAAACAGATTTCGACACATTTGATTGCAAATTGCAATGGGTGATCACAGTGCTTAAAACGGAATAATCACCCATTAGTGTGAAAAACCGACACTTAAGCTTAATTTATATTGTTAGTTTCAAGTGGTTACGATTGATAGATAGCGTCTTATAAGCGAGAAACAAAACAACAAATATGTATACGGAATTTGTTGATTGACAAGCTACAAAATTGCTTTACATAAATTACACTGGCCAACACAGTTTTGGGTGCCCAAGGTTTCTACGCTGATTCAGACTAATTTGGGGGTGCTGATTCCGAAAATCATACTAATTTTCTCTCATCAGATCAAGTTGGTAAGATATTTGCTATTTTGTACCTTTTTTACCCTAAAATTAGGCGTATTTCTATATACATTATAGCGTCATAATTACAATTGTAGGTTGTTATTGTGATGTATGCTAAATGATTATGACTTCACAAACCTTAAAGTAAAAGTCAAATTTGCTATACAAGGACGTATGTAGTTGGCACACAAGGAAGGGAACGGAGAGTAGTAGGTAGGCGCCTACAGATTGTCGCATATTTTTGTTGATTTCTGGGTCAAAGTAGGTTTTGCTCTTTTGGTGTTAGGAATTCATTTATAAGTCACATAGGAAATAAATAAGCTGCATTATTTTACTTGCGTTGCAGGTTTTTGGAGCAAAAATAAAGCATGGCTACATCATCTCCTAGGCGACGTTGTTTGAACAATTCAAATGTGTTTTGCTATATTTGCGGGGAATATACGTTGCAATCTATCAGGAAAGGAATCAGTGAATTTGTGAAGTGTGCTTATCTTGCTTACTTCAAAGTAATACTGGATGATCAAGATAAGGCATGGACACCCCATATTGTATGCAAGCAATGTGTTAAGTATCTTTGACAGTGGACAAAAAAGGATAGAAAGTCACTCCAGTGCTTAAAGGCTTGCCCAAATTGGATTGCCTGGTTCTGACGAAGACCAAGCCTCCATTTTGTCCACAGAAAGTAGTGTAGACACTGTTTCCGATGTCGGTTTTCCTCCTTCTTCACTTCCAGCTTTTTTCTCAAGGAGAACTTAATAATCTGACCAGAGATCTAAACCTTTCCAAAGAATCTTCTGAACTTCTAGCTTCAAGACTCAAAGAAGAAAATCTACTTCAGCCTGGAACTCTCATAACCTTCTATAGAAAACGCCATATTGATTTCTTGCCATATTTCACTTATGAAAACGACATAGTATATTGCAACGATGTTCCCGGCCTGCTGCGACAGCTTGGTGTTCAACATTATGAGCCTCAAGATTGGCGCCTTTTTATAGACAGTTCCAAAAGAAGTTTAAAATGTGTTTTTCTTCACAATGGCAACTTATATGGATCAGTTCCTCTAGGCCATTCAACGACCCTCAAAGAAAAATATAATGAAATCAAATTTGTTCTGGAAAAAAGTTCATACAGACAACATCAATGGATCATATGTGTCGATGGGTTTCTCCTCGGGCTATAAGGTGGCTACACAAAATTTCCTTGCTTCTTGTGTTTGTGGGATAGCAGGGCAAGAACAGAGCACTGAATAAAAAAAGATTGGCCTTTGCGCAGTTAGCTGATTCCTGGCTCTCTTAATGTTCTGGCTCTTTCTTTGGTGGAGCGTTCCAAAATTGCGTTTCCTCCTCTTCACATAAAACTGGACATCATGAAATAGTTTGTGAAGGCTCTTGAGAAAGATGGCGACTGTTTCAAATATATTTGCATGAAATTTCCAGGCCTAACCATAGAGAAATTAAAAGCTGGAATTTTTGATGGACCCCAGATTCGAAAGTTAATGAATGACGCAATTTTCTATAATTGTATGAAATCTGCAGAATTGAGTGCCTAGATGGTGTTTATGAATGCAGTAAAATTCTTCTTGGGAAAAACAAAGGCGCCCAACTACAAAGAGCTTGTTGAAACATTACTCACAAGTCTCCGTCAATTGGGTGCAAATATTAATATCAAGTTACACTATTTGCATAGCCATCTTACCCATTTTCCAGAAAATCTAGGTGATGTGAGCGACGAGCAAAGGGAGCGCTTCCATTAAGACATCAGCGATACAGAAGTTCGCTATCAAGCTCGTTGGGATGCCATCATGCTTGCAGACTACTGTTGGTCTATCAAGCGCAATGATGCCGGAGCCTCCTATTTTAGAAAATTAGTAAAACGTCAATTTATGGCTGATGATGTCTATGCTTAGCATTTTTTACAGCTTCAAGCTTTAATTGTGAATATTTTGATGTGATTCCATGAATATGTGCCATAAAGTTACATAAAAATATTGTTTCTTCGATTTGCCCGTCTTCATTGTAGCTATCGGCTTCCTGCAGAGAGGGGTATACCATAGCAGAAAAACTAGACCTGAAAGAGAAAAAGTGACAGCATTTCTGGAATCAGCGCCCTCAAATTAAGTAAAAACAGTTAAAACAGCTCAGACACCATGACAAAATTTTTCTTTTGTTGGCTAGTGTTATTCAAGTTTGCAAGAGTTTTTGTTATTAATGAGAATAAGGATTGATTGCCAACAAGTGTTCAAAATAATTGCCTAATGCAGAACATGCAAAGGGGAATTTTGAAATGATTTATTCTTGAATAGCTGACCACTCGAGAATTTTCTCCATGCGCGCGTGAGAAAATCACGTTTACGCTACGTTTATGCTGAATTACTCCTACAGTGTGTAGCTTGCAATATTTAATTTGCAAGTCATCAATTGATAAGCGGTGTTGCTGTTATTTACAAAGAATAGAAGCCAGGCAATTTTTAGCTTTTTATTGCTATTTGATCCCTGCACAAAAATTCAAGTAATTCACAAACACTTGAACCTATTGATGTTAAAAATGTTGAAATATCACAACCAAAATTAAAATTACCCGTAATCAATAGAGTTCAAGAGGCTCTTATCGTTTAAATATTTTGTGTGTCCGTTGTTTTTTGGTTGGTCCTAGTCGAATCAGTATTTCTCAACTTTCTATGCATATTTCAAGTAATTATCGAAGGCTTTTAATTATTTTTTTAATTGCTTCCGACTGTAGAATTCGTTATTTTGAATGACTTTGGCATTTCCGAAAGATTTTTGCTGTCCCCCAAACTTTTTGTTCCTCTTGTGTTTAATGAGACAAAAAAATTGGAATTATTTATTTTTATCAATTTCATTTCCAAACTATCTTCAATTACGTTGCCTTACCCAAGGGTGCAGCCAGAGGCTCGAACTCCTTATTTTTCATGTCACTTTTCCTAATATACTACTGGTCCGACCTCCTTTTATTACAAATACCCTTGTTGAGTATCTGGTCTAACTCCAATAAAATTTAAGCGCGCATTGGATTTTGAGATTTCATAAATGTGTTTACAAACTTTTTAAAAACGGTTTTGAAGTGGTATAAAATTTCAAAACAACTTTGAGTAAAGCTTTAGGGGAAGCATTCATTCAGCTTTCTTTAGCAAGTACAGGTTTCAAACATAGACTACTTGATTAAAATACAGACATTTTGTTGATTACAATAACCAACTTTATTCTTTTTATCTAAAAACTTGAACTTACACTTCCTCCTCAACAGGCTGTGAATGACATTGATGAAACCTTGCTTCTGTTAGGAAGTGGCAACCAAAAAAGTTAAACAATTCGTTGGAATTGCAGTTTAGCTACGTTTTCGCCACCAAGTATTATATTAGTTGTTCTTGCTCCTACACTCAGGCAAGCAATTAACCTGAAACAAGACCTGCATACAGTACGAAAAAAAGCCCAATCTGTTTATACAATATATTGTTCTCCAAAAACATATGGCATGGAAATGCAAAGCTTAACCACAGAAACAAAGTCGTGCTGAACAGTTATAAGGCCGATCGAGAATTAGCTTCGATGCGCTCACTCACCGCTATAAAATGCCTACTAAAAAATTATCAGATATCCGACATCAAGTAAATCAAAACAATTTTAGGTGAATCTCCACATAAGTGAAAATGAATGACGATTTCACTATAAATATCAACGAACTTAAAACTTTAGAGCAAAATTGTGGCTGTAATTAGTTCAAAAGTAATGCTCACGTTTCATTAAAACAAATCAATTTCACTATCAATAACTTCATTAATAGCTTCATTAAAACAAAACAGATAGCATCATCATTGTTCTTATTAAAATTGATTCTATTTGAATGAAAACACTTATGATACCCCATTTGTTTTACTAAATTGTGATTGATTACACTTTCACATTTAACTCGAAAGTTTTAAGTTCAGATGTAAGGAAGATTCAAATATTTCCGAATGTGATTTTGCGGCAACGTATCGCAACGGACTGAGTGCTAAACTTGACATCGGAAGACTGCGAGTTGAGCTCTCCGAGCGTTCATTGCAGGCAGCATGGCCTAGCTAAAACGCTGCATTAAGCTCACGCTTCGGATTAAAACTATAGCTTGGGCTGGCCATAGCGACATCTATAGGTGGGTGCTGACTTGAAGACCGGAAGGATACTTTGCAGTCTCCTAACTCTTGCTTCATCTTTCTTTTGATGGTTTGAATAACTTTTCATTATTTTTTGTTTGCTTTCTCTCCCTGACCTCCTCAATTAAAAATTTCTAGAGTAATATGTAGCATTTTGATTCTATTTTACGTCTATTATTATATCATAGAACTCTGTATGGCGCAACGAAACATTCAATAACAACTTTCAGAAACGGAAAAACTTATTACGTCAAAACAACGTAATTACAGCTTCTCAATATTTTGCTAGTTTGCATTCGCAAACGAAATCAAAGTCTGAATGCTTTGTATGCAAACGTGACAAAAAGCTCGTGCAGGTTTGCAAGTAGCCTATATAAGTGAGCACGCCGCGTGAGCCCAGCACAATACAGTTGATTTCCACTGCATAATTACAACCTTATGCTTAGTATTCTAGTTTGCATGAATTGATTTGAAATACACCCCTGCAGACGGAGATTTTTGATACGATATGCTTGAAAATGTCTAAAGTGAAATCAATCTTTGTACTTTAGAGTAAAATAAATGCAAAAAATATGAGTTTGATGTTTGATGAATATGAAGATAAACTTCAAAAAAAGTTTGAAGATATTGAGGTAAAGCTGCATTTAGGGGCTCTTGAAGCTCTTTTTTTAGTGCATTTAGAATTTATCTACAGGAAGGGCCGAAAAGGAGGATAGGGTCTGAACGAAGAACACGAGATCAAAAATGTCTTCGAAATTTCGAAATTTTGAATTCTCGTAAAAAGTAGAGTTTTATCACACTTTGCTTGGGAGTTAATTCTTATCACCGCTTTGACACAGTCATGAAAGTTTCTGATCGTCATATGCAAAGCATTAAGTTCCGGATGCCTCAGATTTCATGGCAACATTAAGTGGTTTGCCGATATCTCGAAGACCAAACTTACATCAAAATTTTCCAAACTCTTTGTTCTTCTTGTGTTTGATAAGTTAAATAAGTTCTCATTTTTTTTATCTCACCGCAGGAGCAAATACTGTGGTCATGTAAACGCAATCAGTTTTCGTGCTATTGTCTTTGCTGCA